>OX375874.1:134796930-135996930 GCA_947359465.1 Metellina segmentata | reverse complement strand
TTTAATTGTTTTTTTCCATTTGTGGAATTTTCTTTTCTTATAAATTTTTTTCACGGAACAATTCTGACGCATCTGGTTGTATTATTTCTTGCTTTTTTTTCTTTTATAAATCTTTTTTTTTTCACCATGTCCACTGTATTTAGTGCAGTTGATAAGTTTCAGGGTTTCCTTACTCAACATTCGGCAGCTTAGTTTTCCTGCTGGTTCACAAATGTGTTTAAGCTTATTACTTTTTGTGAAAATTTAAAAAGAATATACTTTTTAGAACGTTCTTAAATGTGCTTTCAAGCTTTCATTCAAAAAAATATATATATTTGTGAAGGAAAAGCATTTTTGAAATAATTCTTTCCTTGGTTACTTTGGAAGTGCGCCAAAAAAAAATCGCCAAGACCGTTGCCACCGCTATAAACGTAGACTGTTAACTTTGCCCATAATTCAATAAGATGTTCTATATTTGATACAAGCCTATTTTAGTTTAGTGAATGCGTAATTTGTAATTTTGTTTACATTTTTAGACAAATTTATTGTTTAACCATGTGAGTCCTTACCTAAGTAATTATAATTTGGTAGTTTTGGAGTAACGCTGGAAGAGGTGTATTGAGCATTGCAGTAACTTGGATTCGCTCAGCTCGACTTCCGTAGTGATCACCCTCTTGGCGCCTTTTCCCAAGCTTTCTTTTCTGCTCAATTAAATCACAATTTTTCTTTTAATACAATATTTGCTGGTCTAAAAAGCGTAAATGGCGGGAAATTATAATTTCTGTATTGTAAAAGTGGGGGTTGAAATGCATTGTGAATAAAGGAACAAGAAAAATGTTGTAAATTGTGCGGGTAAACTTTTACTTCGGAAACGTAAAAGCGGGGTTTTACTGTTATCATATATTATAGAGAATACGTATAAATTAATTAGTTAATGGGTTGACTAGTATGTATACCTCAGTATCAGATCATCATGAGTGCTCTGATAATAATGAAAAAACGCTTATACAAACACTTAAAAGTACACAGTATAAAATGTAGCATAATTTATTAAAAAAACTTGAGGTATTTATTATAATTTGAGGTATATTAACTTGAGGTATCCGCATACATTAAAAAAGCCAATTTTGGCGAAAATGTGCAATATTTTTTATTTTACTAACAAATTCCCTATACTTTTGTGCTTCTAAAACAGTTTCAACTTTTAATGTGCGACTAATAGAAAAAATAGTTAGGTCAATTTAAAATTTCAACGAAATCGTTGAGTTATGCCGGAAGTAGCATAACGATACCGGAACTAATAGTAAGAATATTCTTTTTTTTTACCATAATTTCTACCCTTTATCTGTTACAGTAAATTAAAATTTATATAAATAAGAATGGAGTGTTTGTTTGTACATTGAATATTTTCGACCCATTTCAAGTTTAATATCCGTTTTGAACCCGTCTGATGCCAAATCCGCCTCTTGCGCGTTTGGTGTCTGTCTGTATGTATGTGCCCTATATACGTCCACACGGTTAAATATACATTTTTATGGAAATTAGTGAGTGAAATCGGTTGCGTAAGTCTGTCTGTCCGTCTTTCTATTCTATGTTCTATTTTGTGTTTGCGTTTTTGTGCTGGCATCATATAAATTTTTGCCCAGATATTTGATTGTAATGTGTTTTGTCTATCTAATCATTATCTATCAGTTTAGGGAATGCAATATCAAACATTTCTTTATTGTTATATGCAGATGAGTTTCATGCTAAACCATGGAAGTAGGAAAGATAATACTTCCATATGCTAAACACACCTGAGTAAGCATACTTAAATAAACCATAATTTGATAGTTTTAATAAAATAGGAATGTATATTGAGAGCATTACGATTACTTTGATTGCAATACCAGTGCTGCTAAAAAAACAATTAGCTTAAAAAAAAAACTTTTCTATGAAATTTCAGCTCTGATACTTCATTTATTTCGAGTCTTAATTTCGTTCTTTGTGCAATGTAAACGATTTACGAATATAGGGGACAGATGATATTTTTCAACGAACGAGAATGAAACGGAAAACCGTGTTGAATTGATCACGTGCAGTAATATTTTTTGTTTCTTTTGCTCTGAATTAATTTCTCATTTCTAAATTTTGTGCACTTTTTAGTTGTAAGTTGTGGCAACTGCGTGATCAAGAGGTAAAAAGGAATCAGAAATTAATATCTTTAGAACAACCTTTTCCCGATATCTTTTATTTTGTTCTTATTTCGCTGTTTTCTTTTGTTTTCTGTTTTGAATATTTATTATTTTAATAAATTGTGTTTCTTTTTCATCATACGCAACACCACCACAAAGTATTCGACTTAAAGTGGTGGGTAAGTCAGAATAAAGCAAATTAAAAGTGCAATAATTCCATTATTGAATGAATAATGCTGCTATTGAAAGAATAATAATGTTTAAAATATCCGAACTAGAACTTTTCAAATATTAAAAAATTCTCTTTCATAATGACAGGAGAAGATTGCGAAATTCCACAATGTCGCATGCCGGATCGAAGAGTTCCACAAGTAAAAATGTTTTTTTTTTCCTAATGGCAAGAGAAAATGACAATATCTTACAAAACGATCACAAGAATACAAAACAGTAAGAGAAAAAAGTTAGTATCTCATCAACAAGGCTCTAGCACTCCAGTAGCGTTTCACCTCGGAGACCCCACACAGAGCTGGACATCCTTGGATATGGGACCTGTCCATAATTTCATCCTTTTTGCAGAGAGGGCATTTAGGACTATCATAAACGCCAATGCTGTGTAGGTGGTCTGCAAGGCAGTCATGCCCCACTGCAAGTCTAAATTCTGCGACCGCTCTTTCACGAGGTTTAATCGAAATTTTTTGGTCCAATACATTTTCCCAGCTCTTCGAGGAAATACAAGAAGTGAGATTCGACTTCCATCTAGGTCTCATTTGATTTTTGATGTAGAGTTTTGTGGAGTGGAATGAGTAGCTTGTGTAGCATGAAAAGAACTTATGATAATGAATTCCAAATCTCCCTCAAAATCGTCTTTGTAGTAGTAACCTTAGTGTCACCTTTCGTCATTTTGTAGTTTTGTCATACAGCAAGGGAGTGATGTACGTGAAATGCATTACATGAATGGATATGCATGTGTAGGATTTGTGTTCAAAGCAGGTTGTAGAAATTATAAAGATGGCAAAAGGTATTCAAATATTATTTTATTCTACGAAAAACGTTAGTCATATATTTTGATCATATCTTCAATCTAGAGTAAACCCATTCAAACCCAGTAAGGTCGGGTATTTTGCTAGTATAGGATAAGATCTTATAAAATAGGACCCATAGCTCATATGAAAACGTTACTACTTTTTAATCGTTTATTTTTGTGTCAGTTCTATTCCAAAAATCTATTTTGTAGTGAAGAAAGAGTACATGCGTTACATTTCGTTCGAAGCTTTTTAAAATCTCTTTTGAGATGTATTTCGGGATTTTAAATTTGATATTTTTCGTTCAACAATTGTAATGAAACGAACTTAGCCACCACTCCAAAAATTAACTTACGATTCGCTAGTAGGGAGGATGGGGGGGGGGGAAGTCGGACAAAACCGGGACCCAAAAAGTGTTTTTTTTTCTTAAGCACCTACGTGAATAAAATTCCTTAAATTTGTATTTGAATGATAAATTAGTTCTTTAGTTCCAAAAATAAATATTTTTCAATGTAGAAAAACTATATATTTTGGAGGATAACTAAATTAATTTTTGGAAGTATGGAAGTACCCGGTTTTATACGACCTGGTCGGATAAAATCGGGTATACATAAGAATAATTAAAAAACGTTGTTGTTTTACTGCTGAAATATTTATAACAATAAATTAGTACAATGGCCTTCCTACACTGAGAAATATGCGTGGGTTAAAAAAAAACACGGAATATAACTTAATTTACAATACATTCCAAACACATTCAATTCAAAATTACTTAATTGATCCGATTTGGAAGTTTTAAGAACAAAAATCGCAGATAGATTTGGATGATGCTTCTCTGCATTGCTACAGGCGCGCCCATCCTTTACTGTTGGGACAATGTATCCAACTTTTCAGAGAATTTGACAATTCAATACAAAAGATACAGGCTTCGTCACATTCCGTCTTCATATGATGTCGAGGAGTCTGTTTTAATGCTGAACCTCTTTTTCTTCCTTGTTTTAACAGTTTTTTTGCTTAGGGGCCTTAAACAGGTTTTGTTTTAAGTTTTTCTTTTCTGGGTTTTTTTCTCCTCCAATTCCCCTACCCGGTCCTGTCCGACTGCAAAGGTCCCGGTTTTATCCGCCTACCCGGTTTTTGTCCAACTTTCCCCTATACATAACAGTGTAACCCATCACCACCTTGAAGTACGTTTTGGTAGATACAAAGTTGCACTGTTCCACCACCAGTCTGCTAAAGTTGAATTAGTCTTAAAAATATTTCTGATCACTATATGATAACTTTAAGGAACTCATATGCTCTCTCAAATGACATATACAAAGCACATTTGTACACACTCTGAGCTATTCGGTGCATTCCGGGTCACATTTGGCACACTCTCGAGGGACTTTTCTTTCCAATTAAAAATTGGAATTCTACAAAAATGTAAAATATGGCATTTATTTACATTTGTGAAAGTGTTTGTTTAACAATTATTGTACCTTTATTAAAGTGGTAGTTACATGTGATGAATAGAATAAACGAGATGCAAAACGTATCAGAAAGTAGCACACATTATACTTTTAAGTCATTTTTTCCAAGTCAAACAAATATAAACACAAAAAAAAATCGACCTTTAATATGGAAACTGGAGTAGAACATTTTTGAAACATAAATTATTTCCCAAATCTTTGATACGAATTCAGTTCGGAACAAGAGAAGTGAGTCCCATTCTTCGGAAGTAGATTGAGATTGTCTTTGTGCTCTTCGCAAGTAAAAAAATGTAGCCAATGAATGTGTGTGCTGCGTTCATAAGTTGCTTTGACGATTTGAATTACAAGTTCGTAGTCTGAATTGAGCCCAATCAGTGGAAAACAAATCAAACCTCGATATTTGTGAAATGGTTGATTCGAAGAAAGAGGAAGTCAGTGAGTTTTGTAGCGGTCTTCTTCCTGCGCGAGCGTCGCGTTCGCCCACTCCGGGAAAGAGCCGAGTCCGAACATGGCCGCCCCCAGAGTGTTGATCATGAGCATCTGGATGCAGCAGCAGATGACGTTCATGATGATTCCCGGCTTCACCTGAAAGCAAGAGATGAAGAAATGCAGCTTCGAAAAAATATTTACTTGTGCTGCGATCTGCAGTTGCATTTTGTAATAGGAGCGTTTCAGACCAGAGATTCGTCTCCAATCCCAATTCAGCCAATTGCTACTGAAGGATCCGTTTCAAGATTTGTATATTTTCCTACTGAATGATACGTCGATGGCTTTTGGAATTGGCTCGAGTCCTTGTGGAGGGATCCGTGGCTCAGTATAGGTGTGCCCAATGCGCTAGCAACCATCGAGTTGTAGACGGCGCAGACTCGTCTTGATGTCTTGTTCCTGGCACCTATGGGGCTCCACAACACCCCAAGAAACAACCCTCTGGAGGGAATTACATTTGACTTTTCATTTGTTCAAAAAAATGGGAACAAGTTGTAAAAGTATTTTTAGGTTATATTCGAAAATGCAAGTGTTGGTGTATCAAGGAGAAGCCTGACCCAGACAACACAAAATGGTGGCACTCCGCAAACGGGCAACTCCGTTCTGGCTGTTATCCAATAGGCTACGAATTCCCATTTACAAACCAAATGGGAATACCTAGCTAATGGAAATTGATTTTTTAATATACAGATATTTATTAGATTTATTCTCCGTTGTGTGTGTGTGAACCAACGTTTTCGACCTTTTTGGAAGTGTCACAAGTAACGTCGTGCTGGCCACGTAGTGGCTAGTTAAAAATAAAAATGGCTGTGTTGTATACAGAAAATAGATAGTGTTGGTTTTTAGTTATTCAGAACCTAGTGCTCCGATTTCTATTTTAAGAAAGTCGAATTTAAAATTTTGTGTTCGTTTCCAGTCCCAATTTAAAAAATTAATTTGAATAGTACAGTGTAATCGAATTGAAAGGCAACTAATGCGTTCCATAGAAGTAGTAAGCAAATTGAATGAGTCATTGCTTTCTAACTGTTGATATTATTAAATGAATTAAAAAGGATGTAACGTTAATTGAAAACGTTACATTCATAATCATCACCGCACCTACACCGAACCTAAAAATTACACAGACAACACCAATTTTCATGGATTCTCCCCCTAAACTCACCGAAACGAACGCTTTCTGAAACTCACTCGTTTCACCAACGGAAAAGTACAAAGCTACAAGCTGGAATCCCCTTGCATTCCTTCTACCCACAACGGTCAAAGAGACGGCCGATTCCGAGAAAAAGTGGGCAAATTTAGGGGTCAACCCCTTGCCAACTTTCATTCATAGATCCAATTATCAAAAGGTTAATTAACTTCATCAATTTTGATGGTACGGCTTCTGAACATCTGTCAAAATGTGCTTTAAGACCTTGTGGTCATTTTGATAGTTGTTTCTAGTCGATATGATGAAGGATTGATTTTATAATCCACTTTATTCAATTTCATTCATTCAGACCCAGGGAGGACGCAAAGTGGGGTTGCCACTTGGCGGTTTCTGACTGGATTTCGGATGGAGATAAACCATCAAAAATGGAGTTTTGGCAACATAATTGGCGACAAAATCGCAGTTTCCATTCATCCCATAAAAACAGGTGTTGGCGTGATTTTCCTGAGACTCTCACTTTTCATCAACGTCAAAGGACGTAAATTTTTTTGCGGCTGCCTGGATTGTTCGGGGTAACTATGTGGATCGTGGAGTGGAAAGGAAGTGTTTGACCGAAGGAACTGAATCAACTCCCGTGGAACATCCCTTTCAACCATCTAATCTTCCTGACGGAAATGGTCGCTCCTGTTATTCAACATTTCTTTTGCTTCAACAATTCTTTGCATTGATCCCGCAGTTACCTCCAACCCTTTCAATTTCTTCGAGGAGTAGAGGCCGTTGGGAATACCGTCCAGGTGCGGTTTCTTCTTTGTTTTTTTTCCGTGTATTTTTCGCTGAGGCCCTACTCCGACAAGGATCTCTACGCAAGAGATTACCTTGTTTGAACAACGCACCTACCCCTTCAAACCACATCAAAGGATGGACGTATGGACCCTCGCCGATGTGAAGCTGAAGTAATAGAAACTCCTCCTCGTATTGGAATAAAAGAAATGTTTCAACTCTCAATCATCTATTTTTGATTCTGTGTCATCTAAATCATAATACTCCGGTCAGTGTCTTCATCAAGAAAGATCTACCATTTTATCTAAAGTAATGCCAAATCCTATTATTTCTCCCCATAACTAAAGTTGGGAAGTGGCCGTCGTTTCCACTGTCCCCACTGCATTACCGATTAGTCACGAAAGTTCAACACTCACCTGGTTCCAAAATTCGGATCCAGTCTCCTCATCAGAAAAAGACTCTCCTCAATACTGGAAGAATCAGATAATGTCATCTTAAGAACCACAGGTCGTATCGAAATCTTATTTTATCTCTTGATCTTTTTATTGAAGAAGTCACTTTATTTTTAATGGGAAACCTAGGGTTATTGCTATTGAAGTCCTCTTGCTAATACTTTAGTAAGTAAGGAACCACTTCAACTCATCCTAAGTTATCACACAATCCCAATTGTCTAACCATACTATACTATAACTACCTACCTACAATCTAAAAAAATAAGACAAATAAAAACTTAATATTCACGCTACAAAGGATATTTATTATTGTGTGTGAGAAGTGTATTTTTGATTCTATAGATTGTTTCAATGCAACAAGAGTTTAACGGTCATTCATGTTATGGTTTTGTTGGACGAACTGGATAACGGTGATTTACGGGTGTCACCGGTCTCCCAGCTACTTTTTGTGGGTTTGATTTCTGCTATTTTTTTAATATGGTTTTTAAATTGTTTTGTGTTTTTGCTTTTAAACGGTGTTTGGTGAAGAGCCATTTTTAGCGTATTGGTGCTCATACGTAGAAAACACTATTTTGTGTTACATGGGTCAGGCTACTCCCTGATCCACCAACACTCCCATTTTCAAAACTATCCCAAAACCCTTTGACTATGTGTCGAATTTTTTTTTTTGGTTTCTCCTTTTGTTTTCAATTTCCTTTTGAATTTCTCTGTCTGCACATGTCTATCAATAACACCAACTGCATGGCATCGGCAGGGGGTATCCCGGATGGATAGAGAACGGATTAGCAACCGGAGGGGCGCGAATTCGAATCCAACACGAAGTTGCCAGGTACAAGGAAAAGCACGTTCAATCGGTCCAATGTCCTCACGGTGGCGTGGATTGGAAGTTTGGAGAGTGGGGTGCCAGCTCAGGTGTGGACCTCGTCATCTGACCTTGGTTTAAAATGACTGTGTTAGTCCTCGGATCTTTCCCTTGGGATTGACCTTGGACCGTCGACAATAGCCCGATGTGTTGCTCTAGTGCGACGGAAATTAAACACCTACCAATCCTATAACATCAGCTCAATGAACTCGTCTTTTAAATTGAATATTTATTATTGATTAGACATCGTTTTGTATGGGTAGTGTTGCGGATTTCCTTTGAGTGTTTCGATTAATGTTTCTTTGTTTCATATGAACGACTTCCTGTGTTTGCATCACTGTTTTTTTGTTTTCTCATTTGTCTGATACAATCTTTTGCATGACACGCGATGAGCCAGTTTGCCTCCGAGTCTTAACGCTGTTCGTGTGTTCTTAGACCCGGTGCACACATCCGGTTTTTCAACGTGCTGCGCCGTTGTGTGGTCTGAGGTACATTAGATCCAATGGAGTAGTGCACACATGCCTCCGGCGCCTCTTCGGAGACGCACGTCCAACTCGCGTGCAATTTGTACCGCAATTCCCCACGGCGCTGCAGCTCGCCGCACACGCTTCTCCGGTCTGAAGTACCTTGTTTTCATAAATAGAGGGAATATAAATAATAATTAGTAAATGGTTGTATCCAGTAACGTCTATTTTGTTTCGAAGTATACTTTTTTTTTTACACCAAGTAAGCGAAGTAAACACGTTTTCTGCGAAAGGATACGAATCGCAAATGGCGTGAAATAAGTACTTGCGTCATTTCACGGTTATGAGTGCATAGTTGGGCTTCGGTGCCGCAGCGGCGCCGCACGTTGAAAAACCGGATGTGTGCACCGGGCGTTATTGTTTCTTTGTTTAGTATGAACGACTTCCTGTGTTTGCATCACTGTTTTTTGTTTTCTCATTTGTCTGATACAATCCTTTGCATGACACGCGATGGGCCAGTTTGCCTCCGAGTCTTTAACGCTGTTCGTGTCGTTCTAATGCCTGTCACAATGTCTCTTTGCAAATGTCGTGCTTGCAGTTGCACTAACATTTGAGTATCGCAAGAAACATAATTTAACATGCCTTGCGTTAAGAGCAGATGGACCGATTTTGAATACCCAAAATCAAAACAACCAGCCTTCTGAGGGGTTTCGAAAGACCTACTTACCATGTCCATAGTCTTCATGTTTCCACTTTCAAACACTATGGCATTGGGAGCAGTTGCCACCGGGAGCATGAAGGCGTAGGAAGAGGATATTGCGACCGGCAGCAGGAGGTAGATGGGATTCACTCTGAAAGCGAGAGCCTGGAAGACAAACGCATCTTCAAACTTTGTGGTACACATTTCATGACAATCGGCCCGCTAGTGTTTGGATGGAAACCCCTTTGCTGTGGAACATTGCTTTATTTATCTAGGCCGTGGTACCTATTAATCTATGCACGGTGCTTCACAACTTTGTGGGGCAATAATGTAAAATGTTACACGGCCTGCAAGTATTCCAAAAGTTTCCGACGTATTGGATTGATGCAAAAGTTTGTCCCGTTTTTTTTTAAAAACAAAAATGGAAAAAAATATTTTATTGTATAAAAATTACACTTTAAGACAAAGAAAAAGTTGTAACTAGAAAGAATTGTCCGACTGCAAGGAAATTTATAATGTTGGTAAAATGTTTATAACTGAGTATGGCGTATGAATGCCATTATTCCTAATGCAGCATTCCAAGCGCCTTCGTAGTCATACAGGCTCTTTATGAAGTCATGCAACAGTCAATTCCTATGCTGCTCGAACCCTGTCACTTAGTTCCAGCAGATTATGCGGTACGGGAGGAGTGGTGACATCTCGTCCAATGGCATCCCACACATTCTCGATAGGGGACAGGTCCGGTGAGTATGCCGACCATGGTAAGATATCGTTGAAGTCGTAGACAAGCTCTAGATACGGCAGCAATATGGGGTATACCATTGTCTTGTTGTTAAAGCGGGTGAACCTGGGGAAGTCAGGAATGGAAGTGTAACAGGCTGTAAAATTTCTTGTATGAAACGCTGGCCTGTTAAAGAGCCTGTAACGAATTCCAAAGGTGATTTGGTTTCCTACGCAATTGCACCCACTCCACGACACCAGGTCTTCTGGTCACCAGGTCACGGTGTGACGCTGCGCAACACACCGGGAATCTTAGCGCTGACCACATTGAGTCCACACACGGATTCGATTGTCGTCTCCACCCAGATAGAAGTGGGATTCGTCAGTGAACACAACTCCCTTCGACGCCCCCTGTCGGTCTGGCACGACACCATTCCAGTCTTTGACGGCGATGCAATGCTCTTAAAGACAGTCGTTGTAACGGTCTACGTGAGTTTAGTCCCACGTCGTGAAACCGTCGACACAGGGTGCCATCACTTATTAGATGATCGAGAGAGGTTCCCACTGCCCGTTAGATGTCTGCAACAGTGGTTGTTGAATCAGTTCGCGCATGTCTTCCAACGCGTCGATCCGCTCTCGGTCCGGTTTCTTTATGCCTTCCCGAGCCTGATTGACGCTGGCATGTGCCTTGTTCTATCCACCGCTGCTAACAGCGTGCAACAGTAACATCACTTCAACCAATATGTTGCACAATGCGTCGATTAGACCATCCACCTTCTCGGAGGCCAATGCCTCGGCCTCTGTCAAACTCACCCAGTTGCTTAAATTGCTGGCAAACTTTTTTCAGGTATAACTCAATAAGAAACGATGTGACCATCACAACATGAGGAATTTGCTGCGCTTCTGGATGTCCTTTTATGCCCCGGCATGCAGCGTGTTCGAGAGCTGCCCTGCGCACGGCGCATGCACAAACGATTCTGAAAATTTGATCAGTTGCATCTATAATGCAGATGTACCACTCCTCGAATTTTCCTTTACACCGGTCTACTCTTTCCAGATGCAACATTTTTTTTTGTCTCAGAGCGTACATTTAACCCGTATAGTCTGTGCCGTTCCGTTGGATGCCCTTCTCTCCGGTAGCTGCATCGTCCCGCGACAAGTTTGGAGGTTTATGACCCAAGAACGGATCCATGTGACGAAACTTTCCGACCCCCTTGCGGCACGTGGAAACACCTGCAGCGTCTAACTTCTTCTGCGAAGCATTCTTACCTTTTCGGATGTAAGAAATCATAATAGGTCGAAACCTTATTTTCTGCCATTTTGAATGCTTAACAAAATTTAAAGAACGCAAACCACTAACGCACTTTTTTTCACGAGTACTCGCTGAAATTCCTTCTTTCGAACTACATCGAAACTTGAGACGCCTGAAGTAGAAAACACCTGTGCGATGCAATTCTATCGAGTGACCCAAACGAACTTTTGCACTAATCCAATTCTTGAATTACTCGAATTTGCTTCCCTCGGAAGTATCTTAAATAGCATTTCAATAGTCCATAATCTTTTGACGATGGCTATGCGCTACTAAAAAATTAGGATAGCACATGGTTTTAACGAAATTATGCAAATAATACTACTTAAAACTAACGTAAAACTAAACAGTCACAGTCTAGAGTATAGTAGAAAACTAAAGAAAACTTCATATGCAAATCAACGTTCATGACCTTAAATACCGAAAAAAGGATACAAGTGCTGATATTAAGATTTCATAGAAGCTTCTTTTTTTCACTGTCTCATTCGTAAAACGCAATTGTTCAAAGCTTTTTTGAAAACAGGTGATTTGAAAATGTTACAACAACGTGATTTGACCGGCGGAATCCATGGCTTGGCGAATTATCGGAAAACTAATCCGGACAAACGCAAAGGAGTGTAGCGGAATCTGTTGGAGTGGCTAGAGGAGTGTCATTTCAAGGCTGTGGAATCGATTCCAAGAAACAGGGAATGTGAAATGTCGGCCAGGGCAAGATCGCCCACATGCTACCACAGCCACTGCTGACTGGTATCTAATGTTACCAGCTCATCGAGTCAGAAGACGTAATGCTACTCAGCTGCAAAAACTTGGCAACAAGACGGAGGGTGTCAAGACGAACCGTCCGAAATTAGCGTCATCAGTGTGGCCTCTATGCACGTAGGCCAACGGTGTGTGACCTCTAGACGTGGTCCTAAGAAGTTGGGCTGCTGAACATCGAGATTGGACGCAAGGGAATTGGAGTCTGACCCGATTCTGTTTGGAGTGTGACACCTGACGTGTTCTGGTATGGAAGGGAACTCGAAATAACACCCCCACGTTCGTACAGACGAGGTGGAATGGGGCGGAATCAGCATAGGTGGACTTCGGACCTGCATCGTATTCGGAATGGTACTTGGACGGGCCAGAGGTTGTGCCGTCTGGGAAAAAATAACGTTTAAGACACACAGATCATCGTGGGCCGGCCTCGTGGGGACAGACGACCCCCCCCCCCTCCCCCCCCCCAAAAAAAAAAAAAAAAAAACGTGTGACAGCCGGGGTAAATCTCTTGCACCTGGCATTTGCTCTCGCGATCAGACCGCGTGGGGGGGAGCTGACATCTTTCCGGGTGTTGTTTGGATTGGAAAACACCCGATCGATATTCCTAGAGAGAGGCGAACGTCTCCGAAGATCAGAAAGGGGAGACGAGGGATAGAAGCTACGGGAGAAAGTGGTGTACGTGATAGCTCTCGAGACAACGATATGGTGAGGAAAACACCGGTAAAAAAAACAAATTAGGAAGAGAAACTATTTCTTCATGAACAATCGTGCAGTGATTGTTTGTTTGTCCATACCCGTAGATTTGGAGAGTGGGGTGCCAGCTTAGGTGTTGCTTCGTCATCTGATCGTGGTTCAAAATGACGAGGTGTTGTCCTCGGATCTTTCCCTTAAGGGTTTGATCCCGGACCGTCGTCAATAGCCTGTTGTGTTGCTCTAGTACGACGTTAACTAAAATTACCATTACCATACCCGTAGATGTTTGTTCAAATTGTTAACACCTTTTGAGAGAAATAAATAGCTTAAAAAGGCTTAGTCCAACTCCACTGTATTTCTACTGTGCCCTCAAACACAGACGAGATAGTGAGACCTCATGTAGTACCTTAGGCTGCAGCCATTGGCGATTCCTTTCCTTTAATGCATTATAATGCCTCATACAGCTCGACTTGTGGAGAATATGCTTGAAACGGCAATCAAGCATTGAAGCGAGACCAATGCCTCCGTTGACTGTCAGGGACGCATTCGCGGAATCCCTCACGCTTTCAGCACTCCTTGGCGAGTTGGCGAAAGCCGGCTGTATCGCCAACTGCGAGAACTATATCGGGCCACGAGAGACAAGACGACATTTTCATATACCCTCTTGCTGCCATCTGTTGACTCAGAAAGGAATCTTTTTATTACAAGTTTTTTTTCTGTTTTAAATGTTTTCTATTTTAAATGTTTTACCTCAGCTACAAATATATATTAAATACTTAAAATAATATATGTTTTGTGACACACCCTATTATCTTAAACAATAAATATGAAATAAAACAACTTTAAATATTTTTTTCCCTTTGAGAATACATGTATAAAAAATTTCTGTCTCCTTAACAGGCCAAATGCAAATGCTATAATTATATAGGATATGAGTTAGAAAAAACTTTGTTTCGAAGAAAGTTATTAAAAACAGTCAAAATAGAATATTTTTCCAATTTAAATTTTGTAATCTTGAGCTCAAATGAGTAAAACTAATCTAGAAGTGTATTTGTTAACAAAAAATTACTTTAGTTAAATCTTAATACTTATTATTGATAACTGCTTTTACTAACATAAAAAATATCTACTACTAGTTGTCTCCCCATACAGTGGCGGGATTATATTAAGTATGCGATCAAACAAGAGATTTGATTCGTAAGAAAGTATATTCTGAAAATAAAAACACTTGGATTATAAAGGCGAATAATTTCCATAATAAACAACGTAATTGATTTATCCGCCTCCCCACTCGCATCTTAAACAAATACATACTCATCAACTCTTTCTATTTGACGAGTCTTAGAGTAAGTGATCATTTTATATTGTAAAAATCATAACGAAACGCAATTGATGGACAAAATTTCAAATAAATATAAACAAATACAATTTGTTTGCATGGGGGTACTTCTTATACCGCCTGCTTCTTATATCAACCAATATTATGAAGTAGTTACAATAGAGATAGATAAAGTAAAACAAAAATAATCATGTTATATCTTGAATGTCAACATAATATATATAGAATATCCAAAAAAAAATCAGGCTGAAAATCATAGCACACACACACTCTGCGAGAAAAAAATGGTGATCTTCTAAACAACTTAGTAGGGTTGCTCGAGAAATTGAGAAGGATTGCCAATTTCCCCAGCTTTCGGTTCTCAAAGTGCTTTATATCGCCAACTCGCCAAGGAGTGCTGAAAGCGTGAGGGCTTCCGCGATTGCGTCCGGGACTTGGAGACTGCACTTCTTGTAGAGTGGAACATAATTCCCCATAGTCTTACCGATAACCTTATCGCATCGATGGAAAACAGTTATGCAGCAGTCTTAGCAGTTCGAGGGGATCACACATCATATTAAAAATCCTTCACACCCTTCAAACAACACATTTTTTTTTGTCATTTACAGGTATCCAAATCAGAACCTTGGAGCGTCTCTCCGTGTTTTTTAGATCCTTTCAAAGAATTAAAATTCCAATACATGAAAATTTGATATCGTTTTCGGTACCACGCTTTATTAATTTTCTATGTAATTCCCATTTTATGCCCACGCGTATGACTCTCGTGTGGTTTTCTTCACTTTGTTTTGTTTGCTCTCCTTATTTTGTGAGCAGTGTAGATATAACTAGCGCGATTCTTATTACTTTCAAGGTACAACTGCTGTACTGGCCGTAGAACCAAGTTGCTACCTTTTTGCCGTCTAGGTATAGAAGTTGCATAAAGGTACCGTATACGTATAGGACTTGCCAACGGTGAATTGCATTGGAACTAGTGCAAGGAAAACTAGTGGCGTAGTCGGTATTTCTCTTTTGGGTCCAAAATCAGAAATTTAATTTTTATGCCAGAGTTGGAGAGAAGCCTGAATTGTCTGTATGGTGGAAGGTAGCCCGGTTGGAGGAGCAACGGTTTCTCGACCGGAGTGTTGCGAGTTCGAATTCAACTAAAGAACGTCGTGAACCTAAGGGATTGGCGTACGTTCCATCTGTCGTGGCCTCCAATGTCTTTACGTTGGCGTGGTGTGGAAGTTTGGAGAATGGGGTGCCAGTTCAGGTGTGACCTCGTGATCTGACCGTGGTTCAAAAGGGCGTGGACCTGTGGAATGGAAATGGACTCGCGTTATGTCGAGAGTCGGCCACTCACCATTTGGTTGACCACCGGCAGCAGTATGGTGGTGACCGCAGAGTTGCTCATCACTTCCGTCAGGGCTGCTGTGCTGACCGACAGGATGATCAGGACGACGGGAGGTGACAGGACAGACAGAGCCGACATCTGGTCGCTCAGCCACATGGACAGCCCGGATTTCTACAAACATAAAACGTTCGGTCACACATTCGGAGGATCTATGGTTTCGACGTTTAGGGCAGAAATAGTTAAACACATTGTTGGCGAACTTCGTCAGCACAGATAAAATTAACCTACGTTGCAATAGTATATAGAGCGGAGATACCCAACTCCTCCTGGAAGCACTTTTGGGTAGACAAAGTTGCTCTGGTTCACTACAGCTTTCCAAATGGGTGACCGACGGACGTGATTTGAACACACACACTTTAAAAAAACTTCAATGGACTGTTGAATTGCCAATGCGATGCTTTCAAAAACCGTTTGTGACTCAGGGTTAGCAGACTGTGAGAAACTCCAGTGTGCTCTACCTTTAGAAAGGGTCACTCGGAAATTAATTTCAAAAAGAAGAAATTCAGAATTTTGGAATGGATTCTCGGAATGCCAGAAAATTCGGATTGGTTATTACAGATTGGATTTGGCTCCAGTAGCTGTTCTTGCGTCGCGCGCTTCACAGCAACATGAGAAGAAGACGTGAAAGATCGTCCTCTGCAGGTGGTGTTCGTCTGGAAGATCTCTGATTGGATTTCGTCTTTTACCGTTGACGTTTTTCTTGGGCTGAGGGAAGGCGACGTTACAGAGTCAAAGGGTGACGGTTGATCACCGCGCTGGACTGTGATGATACATACTCTGGTAAATTGAAGGGTAGAGTTCGTTTCCTTGTACGATCGGCGCAACACTAAAAATTCAAAGTAAATATATTTCGAATTCGTCATCAAGTGCGCCAATGTTGAATCCATTTCTCTAATCACCCCTATGAAAAGTGGGCTGGTTCGCTTCTATGGTAAAGTACAGTAGAATACTTTATGTCGTAAGCAGTTCTCGTGGTGTGGAATGTTTTTAAAAGTTTGTATTGGAACAAAATCAATTTTAATCTTTTCCTTGCATTTTTTTTATACTATCGAAACATGCCATTTTGTAAGATCATACCTCTAAATGAATCCTTCTGCGCGTTCAAAAATTATAAGCTGAGCAAGATTGGAATACACTTTAAGATTGGGTATATTTTGCTTTGCTATCATTTGATTAGTGAATTGCTATGTACACCACAGTTATGTCAAGTGAAGAATCACCCTTCCAGTATTTATGCTTCAGACAGTCTTGTTTTATCTTCCGAATAGTGTATGAATGTTTTTATTCCCCATTTTTCATGTTTTCTATCTACCTCTTATCTTTGTCTTGGACTTAAATTCATTTCTAAATATTTTATACTTTATTGAGCTCTATTGTGTTTAGCGTAGCTCGTCCGCTTTTGGACCTTGTACCATAAAACCTCAACATCCAATCCCATTCCCAGAATCTCCCCATCCAGAAGGCCCAGTATTTTATATCCCTCACGTGCAGTCCACCTAATCCAATGACTTAGTGATCACCTCTCTGGTGTCGTTAGGCCCGGTGCACACATCCGGTTTATATACGTGCGGCAACGCAATTGGGGTGTCTGAGATACATTAGATCCAATGGAGTAGTGTACACATGCTTCCGGCGCAGCTGCGGCGAAGTACGTTCAACTTGCATGCCATTTGTACCGCAGTTCCCCACGACGCCGATGCTCGCCACACATGCGTCTCCGTTCTGAAGTACCTTGTTTTCATTCACAAATGGAATATAAATAATAATTAATAAGTGGTTCCCTATCCAGTAACGTCTATTTTTGTTTCGAAATTAACTTTTTGTACACCAAGTAAGCGAAATAAACACGTTTCCTTCGATAGAAAATTTATCGCAAATGGCGCGAAATGGGTATTGCGTCATTTCATGGTTATGTGTGTGCGTAGTTGGGCTTCGGTGCCGCAGCGGCGCCGCACGTTGAAAAACCGGATATGTGCACCGGACGCGTCAAAATGCCTTACTGGGCATTTTGACGATGCATGTTGCTGGAAATACACGAGGAAGAAGTGGGAGATTATCACTGAAGTGCCCAGACTTGCGGTGACAGCATTCGCTTAGAATAGAACGTACCTCATAAAACACTGGAACAAAAGAAGTAGAGATGATTACCTGCGTTCCGTGGGCCAGCGCGAAGCCTCCCCCCAAGAGGAGTACTACCCCCCAGGGCAGCTTCTTCTGGAGCGCTGACCACTGGAGCAGCGCTGGACTGTCCATCATCCTCCAAGGCTCGGCCGGGATCAGGAACATCAAGAACATGATCGCGATGGCCGGCACCGCGTCACCGATGCGGCTGAAAGAAGTCCACCGTCAGAACGGGGAGAAAACAAAAGGAGACATTTTGAAAGTAAACCAATCACTTTCGGAATGGCATTTGTTATGTGGGATGGAATACCAGTTCACAGAGGACGCACGCAACAGTTTTCGAGAAATATAGATCCTAAAATACACTTACATATGCAACGCAGATACACTTCTGGATTAGATTCCTACTCTCGTCCAATGTTCATTTACGCTACGTCTTTCACTTTAATAGGTTTGTATTTATTTCCACAAAAATGCAATCAAAGTAACAATACTAAGAATGTTGTTGACAAGAACCCGATCGAAAGGAGAGTTCTCGATAAGCGCACGACGACACCCGTACCTTTTTCAAGCATTCCAATCATGCGGGAAAACAGGCCAATTACGATGAACCGAAAGATAGTGGTGTGTGGCAACAATCACTATGCAAATTTTTAGCACGTTCGCACGCTGCTGTCATCTAACGGCTCTGAGCGAGCGAAACCACGTACAAAGTCACAAGTGCGCGTGCTGTTGTTCTCTCTTACTATCTTACTCGCCCACTCGAAATTATAATTTCTGTTTTAGATATCTTTTCTCAAGAGTCTGAATGTCAGTCCTTTTAAATATGATGTGTTATTGTTATGAAAAACTTCAAAATATTACGTTTTCCTATTCCCGAAGTACATGTCAAAGGAAGTGTTTGTTTGTCTGTTTCGTGGCCGCAAAATCCTGACCATTCTATGGCACTTCAAGCAATGAGATTTAGCACACAGGTAGTCCGAATTTTTTGCAATTTTTCTGTCGCGGCGAATTTTAAAATTCAATCAAGAAGATTTTTAAATGAATTTAATAGTTTTATTCTCCATCGGGTTCTTCAACACGTTTCTTCCTGGAAAGAAGAAACACCAAAAACTAGACTTTCCTACCCAAGTGACTTTGCCATCAGCCTTGGAACTATGCCAAGTGGTTTTTCATAACGGGAAACTCAGAGACAATTAATTTTTTTTTCGTTTCCGTTTTAATTTTGCGCGAAGGAATGATTTTCCAACCAGATGATAAATCTTTTAAATAGACTCACTTTGTTCTCTCTCCTAGACCATTAAAAGTGGAGTAAAGGTTTGAAATCTGCAGGAAATTTCACTTTAGATGGATACCCAAAAAAATGATTTTCTTTAAATAAATCATTTTTAAATTGAATACATCTTTTATATTTTCGCAAGAGATTGTGACGTCACGTGAAACAGATTACATCTTCTGCCCTTCGCGTTAATAAAAAAAGAAACAGATTACATTTCCTGTCCTACTCCATTTCAGGGAATGAGAGCAAAAAAAAAACCATTTCAACTGGGATTGTTAATTCTTTTTCGTAAAATCGGAATCGCTAAAGATAGATTGAAAATTTCAACGGATTTGAAATCTGCAGAAAATTTTACTGTAGATTGTTATCTAAAAATATGATTTCTTTAAATAAATAATTTTTAAATTGAATATATCTTCAACGGTTTTGAAATGTATGGAAAATTTTCCACCAGATTACCACGGGCACGGGTAACGCCGGGCTAGCCACGCAGTGGCGAGTATATCATATATGTAAGTCGGTCAGAAGTAGGGAATGGAAAATACTGTTCTTTTAGAACAGTATTTATCCGTTCCTGTTCTTTCACTTGTTCTTCCCCACTACTGTTCTCACATTCAACTTAGGACATACGAGCCTTGTTCCTACTAAAGCCTGGATAGCTACGGCTTTAGTTCCTACAGCATGGCAGGAGTTTCCGTGGTAGACACACAGGACCCAGGTTCTGTTGGCACCGCATCTTTATGTAAGTAGTAGGTACTTATTGTACATAATTCCGGAAAATGTTAAGCACAAAAAATTGCCAATTTTTACCGATCAACGATTGTTTTTTATTGGTGAAGATCGAGAAGACTTTTTTCCTCTCATGGTTTGACAGAAGAAAATAAGATGATATTGCTTACTCTCTCAATGTTATGCGCTTTCAAAAGACGTCAATCACGGGTCCCTAGGCCAATCAGATTGGGCGTACTTTTATTCGGGTCAACAAATTGGTAATGTCTACAACAAACAGGTCTGGTTTGTCAACAAACGAGCTCGCCGGTGCATTTATTCAAATGCTTTTGACTGAATATTGAACTTTTAATCCCTTTAGGCGTCTAGAATTTTGGAATTCACATTGTAAAAGAAGCCAGAAGTGTCAGAAGCCAGCTAGCTCACTCCTCGATTGAGTACGCGTAGACAACTCGTGCTTCTATCTTTCTTGGCGACTGATTTTTTTTTAATCGACGTGTGTTATTATAGTCAATTTAAATTTCTTGTACGTGAAATCTTCATTTCAACATGTGCACTTTTAATGTAAACTTCTAAACTAAGTAGGGTCAGGCGGGGTAATTGCAAACAAGGTGTAATTGTAAACAAGCGTTATAAGCGTTGGATTCCGAGAAACTAAAAAGTTGTGAAATCTAAATGTGGCAACCCCGAGGATGCACTAAGGCGATCCCGCATTTCTTTGAGCCGAAAGCAATCTGTTTATTTGAAAAATTTGTGGCTGAAACGTTTGGGTTTTAAAGTTTTTGCGTGCTACATTTTCTGCTGTCATTTATCCACTTTGCATGAATACTAACAACGGCAGGTCGTGAACAACTTACTAGTCGTGCAGTTTCGGTGATACTCGTTCCGAGTCTTCGGGCCATTACGAACTGCCATCTATCAAATTCGCTTTGATCATCAGCCTTTCCCATCACTCGCAAAATTAAGTGCAAGAATAATTACATCCAGACGAGTTCATTAAAAATGTGGGGATGGTCTTGTTTTGGCTCGTTAGTGTATATCTCAAATCGGTTTTCCATTGCAGCCTAATTTTGTAACGAGAATATTATCTTCTAACGGGTCATAAAATCCACTTTCGGATTTTATGCCTAAACTTTCCAGTTCCCAAAATTTCTTAATTTCATCCGATAGCAAAGTTTCTTCAACTACGACATTAAATGCTGCAGAAGTATGTGAAATCGAAAATCGACTAAATGTTTACCCAAACGCTTTAAACTTCCCATCATATAATAATAATCAGAAGATTTCCTCTATCCTTACAATCGTATGAATCGGCAAGTTGTAAACCTTTCAGGATCTACGAAATGTCCACTCAAATTAGAAGGCAGTAAATCAGAACTTGAAATTTGTTCTGTTACTAGAGCTTCAATTATGAGTTCTGTATGTCTCTATATTCTAATTTTATCCAAACCATATCAAATGTCTTTTGACATATAATGGTCTGACATCACTTTAGGCAGCGTACTTGTATTTCTATGGTATCACACAATGGGTGTGTCATTTCCGAAAGTAAATACTGAGAGCGTTTCTTTTCGAACAGAAAGACTTCATTTATTCTTGTTTTAAAAACGTTCTCATGGAACCGTAGTCTAATAACTATCTTATCGGAATTGACTGCACTTTGTTTTTAACACCACACAACAGGTGTGAAGCAAAATGCCTTTACGTTAGGGCGCAGAAAACGCGCGTTGGCGAGGCTATCAGGGTCCCGCTCTTCAAGGTCGCAAAGATAGATACTTGAATTACAGGAATAAATAAACATAATTTAACGGTGGGACCTTGCTAGCCTCGCCATACGCGTATTAAAACGCCTCATGTGAGCGTGGCCAAAGTGCTGAAAGAACATCTTTCGAATCCTCTCCACTGTTCTTTTTTTTCATTTTGTTTTATATCATCTCAAAAACAAATAGAACGATTATGCCTACCCTTGCATTCTGTGCCAAACATATTCGTTCTGCAATCCCTGATTCTCTGTCTTGCTCGAAGGCCTAAAAAAACATCTACCCTGTGTTTGAAAACATTTCTTTTTTCTACCAAAGTTAAATACTTTTAAAGTTCTGAATCATGCTTCGCCTTGCAAAAAGGGCAACTATCGTTATAAATGCCCTTTTTGTTTACATTATTCGCGAGCGAGTTCTCTTAGCAGACGCAACACTTTTTTTCTTTACCACTTCTGAGGAATGCTGTTGAATCGTTTCCAGATCGCAAACCGTTAAATAATTTCTCTCCCTATAGTTAATCTCCTTTCGAATGAATTCTAATAATTTATCGATATCAAAAAATGATGCTTCGTTCGTTTCACGATTAAAGTCTAAACTTATATCGGGAGGCAATGTTTTCATTACGATAGGAATTAACATGCGACTGTATGCTTCCTGTTTGACATCTTATGTACTTTAGGCTACGTACTTGTATTTCTATGGTATCACACAATTTGCGAAGTTTCAATATGCCACTAGAAAAAGTTACTGGAGTGAGGTTAATGAGTTTTTGCATGTGTGAATTTGTAATAATGCCCTTTTTTTCGGTCCAATTTTTAAGAATTTCAACAACTTGATCATAGTTTGCTTCCGAAATACAATAAGTCTTCTATTGCGTTGCCGCTTAGGAATGATTTCAAATAATTAAATTTTTGGATTTTGGACAAAGATTCATTATTATGAATTGCAACTTTAAAAGGGTCTCAAAAACTTGTCTGTGTATAATCACCATAATATTTAATGATGGTCAATTTAGGAAGACGAGTTTGTTTCATTTCGATTTTAGAGTTTACAGATTCGTTAACAACATTGTTTGCATTATCCAAATTTGTGCTTTTATTCAATTCTTTCAATTTTCTTTTTGCTCTAAATTGCCAAAGTTGAATTTTGTCTTCATACTCTTGTGCGTATGCGATTTCAGTTTCCTAATCAACCTTCAAATTGCAGTCTATATTTTCGTCTAATTCTTTTAGTACTTTTGCTTTAACCAAGTAATGGATCCAAACTTTCTTCTAACAAGCTTACATTAATTTCGTCTTTCTCTATATCTGTTTCAAAACTTTTGTCACCGCGGTTCTAGTAACTTTCCATTTTGATTTCAATTTGGAAATAATCTCTTCTGCCATTTTCCTATTATTCAAATATATCCTTCCTTTAGTAACATTCGCATAAATGTTAATCTAAATGGTTGTCAATAAATGTAACTTCAAACGCATTAAACTTTCCCTGCCGATGCATCATGACACAAAATGGCAGGATTTCTAATATCGAATTGGTTCAGTGGTAATTTATTTGTCCTATACAAAAATGACGATTCGATAAATTCTTTCAATTAAATTAAAGTTTAATTATATTTCACAATATTTACTGATTTAGATTTAAAAAAATACATATTAATGCAAATCGAGATAAATCAAACTCTTAGGTTTTTTCGAAATCGAATCAAGAGTCGAACTTGAACTGACAAAAGCTGCAAGTGTGGGAGAGCAGGAAAGGCGCGTGACGTCTATTACGCCAGCGCCATCTAAGATTCAAATCATTTCCACAGCATAAAAGGACATCCAGTAGCGCCAGTTCAGAGGTTTTACCTTTAGATCTTGAGGTTTCAATACGCTTCAGAGGTATAAACAGAGGTTTGGATAAAAGAACAGAGGTTTCTATAGAGGTCTGAAGTATAATAATACGACGTTTGTAAACTAGCCTAGAGGATTTTTGATACTTTGAGTTGACAACATTGACTTGCTGTTTTTTCAGAAGTGATTATGATTCACAGAGCTAGGTTCAGAGTGTTTTACGCAGTTTCAACTCCGTGTTGCACAAAGGTGAACTCAACATGGCGTCACAGTATAAATCAAGTGAATGTCGTCACCATGAAACGTCGCTGTAACGAATTCACTGTTCAACTAGCCAATGACCAGAGAATGCTGGTGTGCTGCTTCACCATTAATAAATAATAATTAAATAAACCCTGTTTGCAAAGAACTTTGTCCGACCCTTGTGCCATGAAATCGCGACCCCTATGCAAGAAAGCGATAGCATATTTCTAGATACTTGAGCCCTTCAGGATGAACTCGTCTACCAAAGTGATGACTTACGTGTTGTGTGGCAGCAGACTGGCCCATCCCTTCATGAATTTGGGATCCCGGAAAGTCCACAGGAAGACGAGGAGGGTGAAGAGGAAGAAAACGGCGGCCTCGTGGAACCTGCATCAAGAACCCATTTCAGTTACGACAACACGCTCTCCAAAACAGGCAGTGGAACTGAACCCTTAGGTCCCGGTGCACACATCCGGTTTTTCAACGTACGGCGCCGCAACGCAAGTGCGGTCTGAGATACATTAGATCCAATGGAATAGTGCACATATGCCTCCGGCGCCACTGCGGCGACGCACGTCCAACTTGCGTGCAATTTGTACCGCAGTTCCCCAAGGCGCCGTACACGCTTCTCCGGTCTGAAGTGCCTTGTTTTCATAAATAGATGGAATATAAATAATAATTAATAAATGATTGTATCCAGTAACGTCTCTGTTTGTTTCAAATTATACTTTTTTACACCAATAAACGAAAAAACACGTTTGATTCGATAGAATATGTATCGCAAATGGCGCGGAATGAGTATTTGGGTCATTTCACGGTGATGTGTGCATAGTTGGGCTTCGGTGCCGCAGCGGCGCCGCACGTTGAAAACTTGGATGTGTGCACTTTGCCTTAAATTTCTTTTACAAAACAAATGCATTTGAAATTTTAAAAGGACTAAAATTCGAAACGACTGTTCTTCCTGCTTCCTGAATTAATTTACCTACAACTTTTATATTAACTTTAATGATTAATTTTTTAACAGGGGTTCTTACAAGTACCGACAGGGAATGTAAGTAAGAAACCAAAAAAATTGAGTCTATCAATACGTATTTTTATTTGCACTAGTATTTTATTTACACACTTTTATAGCTGAATTTCTTTGAAACTCCAGTGACGAAGTTTCACGTTGGACTTCTTTATAAATTACAAAGGCGTTGATATACGCCATTTCCACCATTGCACCAAACAATCTATGCTACCGATTTTTCGACTTTCTGTGATACTTTTGAGTACCGTCAGGATATAAAGGGTTATGCAATTGTTAACTGTTTAAATGAGCTGTCCATTTCTAATAGCTAATAATAACTTATTCATGGTCAGTCGGTCTCAAAGTCAATAGCTTTTGGAGAGGCTGTTGATATTAGGATTTGCAAATAGCTGAAAAAAGTTGCAATCGATATTTAATCTACTTTTTGCCGAATGAGTCTTTTTCTGCCGTGAAGCTCAGTGTGGAGAGTGCGCGTGTATTCTGTGCAGAGAGCCGCAAGTGTGCACAATTCTGTGTGACGTCAAAAAGGGAAAAAAAATACTTGTTCACTTACGTAATGGTTCCGAGTTCCTCGTAGCGTGACGCGATAACGCGTCGAATTCTCTTCTTGTTCTCGACGCTCTCTTTCCTCCTGCAAGTGAACACAGGGTCAGCAAACTAAAAAGGGAATCTACGATAGCGTTGTTTGCGGTTAATTCGATCCTTCGAGTATCTCTGCCACATATATTTAGTAATAAAAAGGGATAAAGACAGTGCGGCGTTCAAAAACAGAGGATGTCATTAACAGCCCGATGAGGTCGATCGAATACTTTAATTTCGCGTGAACTTTTAAATGCCATCACACATGGAGATGAATTCGCACTCTGGAGTTGGCGAAGAGACGAATTATCGAAACTCCTCGATGCCAGAGTTCGAGGCGAGAGATTAGCACGTGGGGATATACAGTCGCGGGAAGAAAAACCGAACCACTCCTTTTATTTCGAGCACTATTTATAGTAGAGCCAATTCAAAGATATCATTCATAAGGGAATGACGTCCTCTACAAATTCAACTGCAAAGAAATTGCATAAAGGGAAGTCTCCCTATCAAATTTTGCACAAACAAAATTTCGAATGGAAACGCTTTGATGCCTCATTCAGATTATGCATCACTAAATGTGAAATTTCATGACTTGACTGTCTTTATATGAAGAGATATTGAATGCTAAAGTTCCTGCTAATTGGAGGGATCATCCTCCCATTAAAAATCGCTGTGTAGATCGAAATTATTTGTAGTACCCGAATTTCAAATTTGAATACTATTTCAAACGCATGGGTCAGCACGTGCAAACGATCCGCGAATTATTATATTTAGTATACACAAGTGGAAACGATTCGAGAATTACTGTCTGAGGTTTGTCAGACGTTTTTTAAACTTTTGGTGCTCCTAAAATCACCATAATGAGGAAAAGTGAATGGAGAGCAAAAATGAACCCTTGGAATGAGCTGGAATTTTACACGGCCTCATTGGAATACATTCCCATCCAACAGAGTAAGATTCCAGTTCTTAATTTTTCCAAACATTCATTTAATAATTATTATTGCATAGCAAAAACTATTTTTTAAATAAAATATTAAGTGGGGTTGTTTAACAGTAACATGGTGCATCGGTGCTGTATAAATATTACTTAACAAGATATCTGTAAGAAACTCATTCATTAGGAGCTCCCATCTTCCTGTATTCATAACTTCGAAATTGCGAGACCTAAAGTCTTGCTTGTACAGACACGGAAAAAAAAAACGAACCACCCCACTTGATTCGAGCCATTTTAACAGTAGAGAAATTTCAAAGAGGTCTTTTGACAGCAACTAGCGTCTTCTGTGAGTTGAGATGCATACTATTTGCATAAGGGGCAGTCTTCGTATTAAACTTCGTAATTTCCAACGGGAAATCGCTTATTTCGACACGCAATTTGGGATCTACATCCAAATTTAACTTCGGATACCCAATTTCATGTCCTTAGGTCTTGCAATTTACAAGTGATGTGTACAGAAGGATGGGAGTTAAACCTTATGTTAAATTAGTTTCTTACACGTTTATGGATATTTTCCTAAACATTATTTCTATAGCGCTGATATTTTGTAACATCTTGCTGTTGAACAATCGAAAAAAATTCACTCAATAGTTTATTTCAAAAGTAGTGTTTAGCATGTAAGAATAATTATCAATGTCTGAACGAATTATGAATTGGAACATAACTCTATTTTGTTGGGAATTGATTGAGGAGGACTTTCAATAAGATCCTGCAAAATTTCAGCTCATTCCAATGGTTAGTTTTCGAGCTGCATGGATTTTTTTCTCATGGGAAATTGAGGGGGCCACCAAAAGCTTAAAAGATGTTTGATAAACCTCGGATAAGGATTCTCGGATTGTTTGCACTCGCATAGTAGACACAATTATGTAATTCTCAAATCTTCGGCACTTGTATAATAAACGTAATAATTCTCGATTCGCTGAGAAAAATGCGTTTGAAATAGTGTTACAATTTGAAGCTCGGGTAGCGATAACTACTAGTAATCTCGATCTACGAATGGCGACATCCAATGAGGAGATGATCCCTGAAATTGACATGAAATTTAGCATTGAATAGCTCCCGATACAACTATAGTAAAATTCATGTATAGACTCATTTAACAATGAATATTCTTTTGATGGAATTAAAACAGGGTGTTTAAAGACGTCTTTTTATACAAACTTTTTGGATCTGTAGAGTACGTTTTGGACCGTCGTCAATAACCCGTTATGTTGCTCAAGTTGGACGTTCAATAAAATTACCATTACCATTGTAGAGCATGTGAATACTTCTCGAAGGATACTTTGGAATGCGCTCTCGTATGAACAGTGCTTGACTAAAGGGGTTTCTCTTGCACCCTTCAACCCAAATGGAGCAGCAGTCTCCTGAGTGTGTGCTTACCAGCATGGCACGTAGATGACCTGCAGCACGATCCAGCCCACCGCGACACACAGCACCATGCCGGGGACGTTGTAGGCCATCCAGCTGGCGAACGTCATCTCCGAGCTCCCTGGGTAGTGGCTGCAAAAAAAAACACCCGCAATGAATGAATAGGTGCTTAAATAACGTCGCAACATTGGCGGGATCAAAGAACAACACTGCGGTCACGCCCGGCACTCCGAACGCTAACGTCGGGACATTGACGGATTGTAAGTGGACTCTTTTGAGCAGGACGTTCTTGGATTGTTGCAATTCTCCGGTTGCTGTCACTGGTCCAACTGGGCTACCCCCCCCCCTACAGTCTGAGCTGAATTTCTGCCCACTTTCAAAGGGCAATCCATTCTACGTACTAGGGAGCCCGCCCCCTGATCGCTAACGCTCGCCAACCCCCGG
This sequence comes from Metellina segmentata, assembly GCA_947359465.1. Taxonomy (NCBI): domain Eukaryota; kingdom Metazoa; phylum Arthropoda; class Arachnida; order Araneae; family Tetragnathidae; genus Metellina; species Metellina segmentata. The sequence goes on along the minus strand of OX375874.1, from coordinate 135,968,809 downwards.
AGGATTGCTCCCTTCACTCGCATCAATAAAGACATGTGTCCTAGCAGAAGCGATTGTTTACAAAATATGATATTCCAAAAAAATATGTTCTAAATGTGCTGTATTACAGAAAAGATATATACAGTACCTCTAGAATCAGAATTCAAATGAAAATGTTGAGCAAATTTTGATTCGAAATGTGTGCGCTGCTTTGGAAATGGAATACCCAGCATGTTTGTGTGTACATTTCCCCAGCACTCGAACCACCCACAGTTTTTCATTGAGTTTGGTGTCGAAAGTTGTAGTGCAAGCGTCTTGTTGAACTCTAATTGTTGGCCCTGAAAAGTACCGTTTTTAAAATGGCCCTGAAAAGATCCCCCGCCTTCTTTGATTTATATTATAAACTGCAACGGCTCGACCAAAATTCCTTTTTTTTTTTCAATAAAATTTCATCCGATAACGCTATAAATTCAATTGAGGCGCGAGGCTTCATGGTAAACAAACAATCGTACAGTGTTGACAAAACGCGATAACAAATTACGTCTTTTTTTGTGTGCCACGCAAGATAATTATATATAAGGTAAAGCTAGGAGAGTCTGAGCACATTTGAACATAATAATAAAAAACAATCTAATTATCAATTTTCTGCTAAACTATTCATGAATAATAATGACTTAATTTGTTTTTTATGTATTTTTATTGCTAGTTTGTTGTTATGCTTTAATCTAACACAACAGTTGTAATAAAACCAAGAAATCTATTTTGCGCAATCTGTCCTCATAGGGTCGTAGAGATTGAGCACATGGGTAGGAGAGATTGTTCTTAATAAAAACTACAGTTAAATTGTTAACAATAATAATTGCACTTAAATGACATTATTGTGAGGTGTTTGTAAACAAATACTATTGTATTAGGAGTGAATATTTAAACCTAATGATTAAAGGATAAAAAAAAAATGAATGAATATTAAGAAAGAAGACATTTTAATTAAGGAAGATAATTAAAGAAACAGAAAAAGGAAGCCCAGGTAAGATTATAAAATTACATTAAGTTATATACTTGATAGCACGTTTAACTTAAAATGAGTCCATTTTCATTTCCAGTTTCAATGTTTTCTTGTTTGCTGACCGAAGTTGTTGTCCACAATCGATGCATTTATTGTTGTACATTGTGCAGCTTTCGTGCAACCATCTGCCACAAGTAACACATTGAATCCAGTCACTGGTCGAAGTTGTCTCCTGGTACAGTTCCAGACATTCAATGCACTCATCCTCATTGCTCTTCGTTTTGTTTCCTTCAATTTTTTTTGGATACCACTTTTTCTGGAATACTGGCACTCTTCTTTCTCATCTTAATTAAAATTCCTGGTGGTGTATCTCTGGCATATTGAGATTTAGCGTAGACTCTTTTAAAAATGCAGAAAGGTGGCAGGAACTGCCCTTCTGCATTGTAGCAAGCCAAAATAGTTACCATCTCACCCTTTTCGGCACTAGTGACAACATGAACATCTTTACTGCCTTTTGCAGCAACCACTTTACCAGGGTCATTGTTTAGCGAGATTTGTTTCTTATATTTTTTCAATCGTCACCAGGAACGGCTTCTCTTCAGCTTCTCTGAGCCCCCATACCCAATTACCTAATTTGACGCCTTCCTTTCATAGTATCGTTAGGCGTGAGAAGAGATATCACCTGACGACCTTCTGCTCCCCTCCAAAGCGTTCACACCTCACGGTCGGCAGGGTAGGGGACCAACTAACAGAAGAAGGGGTCCTCTAGAAGGTCAGTCGCTGACAGCTCGTAAATGGTGATCGATGCCAAAAATTATGGTGTTTTTTTTTTCGAAAATTGTTTTAAAATCAATTCATTCTTGTTTTACATATAATTTGCAATCTATGCAACATTTCTAATAAGCTGCGTAATCTCTCCTAGCATAAAAACGAATGGGAACAATGCGCCATCTCTCCTAAGTAGCAGATGCGCTAACTCTCCCATTTCGGCAGGAGAGATTGCGCGGCCTTTTATTTAAACATGGCCGCTTCTAGAAAGAACTGTTGGTGTTCGCAATGTTCGTCTCGGTTAGTAGCCTCATGAGAAACCGTTTAATTAAAAAATATTTTGTACTATTGCCATTCTATAAAATTCAGAGAAAGAGATATGAAAATTCAAGCCCTTATCTTGGGAAAACAATGCCAAATAGCGATGTTTTTTCCTTAACGCTCGGAACAAACATCCTGCACTTTCAAGTAGACACTCCACAACTGCTGTTGTACAACTATATGGAATCGATGTGAGCAACTATTTCCCCCTTCCCTCTTTGTGCGCAATCTCTCCTCGCCTTTCCTTACGTATATAGATTGGGCTCATGCAAAAGTTCGTTTGTGACACTCGAAGCCATCGCACCGCCCCCTTCACCCGCGGCAAGGTTTGTTCCAAGGAAGGAATTTGAGCAAGAGTGTGGGGCTCATCCAGATTTTTCAATGGTGCTTTTCAAATGCCAGGGAGCGACCCAGGATGCTTGTTCCGAAAAGGCAGTAATGCTTCTCGGACGCAAAAAGATGTTTAGGGGTGCATTGAACGATTCCACGTGCCGTAAGGGGTTTGGAAAGTTTCGTCACATGTTCCTGAGTCAGAAACCTCGGAACTTGCTTTAAGCGCGGGATGATGCAGCTACCAGAGAGACGGAGAAAGGGCATCGAACCGAACGGCACGTATACTATATGGATTCATTATTGATTGAATGTAAGTCGCTAAAATAAATTTTGTTCCGTTCTTCTAAAAAGAAAAAAAAATTGGACGAACTTTTGCACCGAGGCAATATATATTTTAAGAGCCGATTTGAAATTGCAGAAAACGTGTGTGTACGTACTCGTCGAGGAATCCCTTGAATATCATGTTGGGCGACGTTCCCGTGATCGTGCCGGTGCCACCGCAGTTGGCGGCATATGCTACACTCAGTAGCAGCGTCTTGTGCAGCACGTCGTGGTTCATCACGTGACCTGCGGATAAATGGTACACATCAAAGCACGAAGAAAGAAACGCTCCAGTGTCTTAGAGTACGTCCGTAGTCCACCGCTTCCAGCTTCCTACTTTACCGCTTAAAACGCGGCAGTTGCAAACAGCGTTGTAAAACCGCGCGATTCCAGCAGGTGGTTTTTATAGTGCAACACGCGTAGGACCGCCTGTCAGTTTGCAGCATGAAGCTATCACGTGAGGATCTGTTGTGTATTTTGTTGCCAACAGACAGCATTTTTGTAAAATTAAGCACGAAAGAATGACTAACGTCCATGAAATTAATAGTACTCGCCTTGAAGTAGGTTTAGTAAGACCACATCTAGAATATGCTGTACAATTCTGGGCTCCATATATGAGAAAGGATATAGAATTAATTGAAAGGGTTCAGCACAGAGCTACAAAAATAATAAAGGGGATGGCAAATCTCGACTCTAATAAACCTTTAAGTAAGCTAAACATGTATACACTGGAAAGAAGAAGAAGGAGGGGTGATTTGATTCAGCTTTTCAAGTTGGTAAAACAAGGGGACACAGAGGGCTTACATTTCAATAGGGATAACAGAACAAGGGGCCATGGGTATAAATTGAATAAAACACATTTTAATCGGGATTTAAGGAAAAACTACTACTTTAATAGGGTAATAGACAGTTGGAACGCGTTGCCAGAAAATAGAGTTAATTCAAAGGGAGTGTACAAATTTAAGATACAATTGGACAGTCAGTGGGAATTGGGGAATTCATAAACTTGTTGGGCATGAGCCTGTAGCGGGTCGTCAATATTTGTATTTGTATTTGAATACCTAACGTGACCATTTATTAATTTCCTCAAAACGGGACTTGTACTAATTTTTAGGTAATAGTATTATTCAAGAAAACACCTATTTGTTTATAGTTTTTATTTATTAATGAAAAGAACAAGAATCAACACGTGAAAATAAATAATTTATGTGGTCTTATATTTTCTGAAGAAAAAATGTGCTCAAGTAAAATTGGTGTTGATTTTTAAAAAAATTAAATTATTGGCAAGATTTCTTAAAATTTACTTTTGTGTTTTGTAAACGGATACTTAGTTTTAAGTTAACAATAAAAAACACTTACGTTTAGGCATTGTTAAAATGAAGGTTTCACGTAAAAGAAATTTAAATTGACTCTAATAACACACGTCGATACAAAAAAAGAGAATAATCAATCGTCAAGAAATATGCACGAACAAACTCGTCCACTAGTGGCTGAACTCTGTTTTCGGAACCGCAATTTCAAGTGATGCGTCTTCAACACCCATCTCTGGCCACGATGCGGTGTTCTTCTTGGAGAAGAAGCCCGATTCGAATTGAAATTTCAGAATTCAGGTTGCTATCCCATTCCCTATTGTTTGTAACGAAGTTTTAGGTCCATGTTTCTAGTTAGAACATTGGCATTTAATTAACGTCCACTGGAGCAACACAACAACGGTGTCTGGCTTCAACCTCCGAAGAAAGGAAAGAGTCGAGGTCGACACCACGTCAATTTGAACAGCGATCAGATGACTTGTGTTGGCAGCCCACTGTGACGTAATGGGCCGAGTGATGTGCCTTTCAACAAAATGTTAAAAAATATCAATGTCTTAATGAATTAAATGTAAATGGAGTAATTCCTACAGAGGAGAAAGTTTCTTCTCACCTGTTCCTGTAGTAATTTATATATATGTGCCTCCCTCTGCACAATCAAATTATCCTAAAAAAATAATATGTATTTTAATTACGCTGTGAAAAAAATTATTTAATTCTCACAGAAGAAAGACCCTCTCCCACTTCACTGTTGAAAATTTTCTAAGTCCATAACACTGACATTCCTAAATCCATACAAGTCCAAACGTATGCGTAGTAAAAAACAAGTGCTCATTGGCCATTACGGTTAGCCCCGCCCCTGGTTGCAGAATCAATGTATATATTTGAAATTCGCAACCGGTCCTATTTTTGCTGCGATGCGACTGACGCTCTACTCAATGAATCACACAGACATGCAAGGACGTGCACCCACTTGCGATAGTTCAGTCGCGCGTAATCCTAGGTCAGCTTTTCTTATACACACACTATATGTTTTTTATTCCGCGAATTTATATGTTTCTAACTTTGCGATCGTTGAAGAGAGAGTAAAAATTTCAACGGATTTGAAATCCGCGTAAAATTTTACACCTAATCGATACCTTAAATGTGATTTTTCTTTAAATAAAAAATTATTTATTTAAAAAATAATCAAATGGCAAAAATAATCAATTTGTTTTTGGTATCGAGAATAGTCTAAAGCACTTGACACAACAGCTGGCGTCAAAATACAACCAATTAGAATACATTCCGAACTTCCGATGATTGTTTTCTTTTTCCGGTCGGAGTATCTCACGATGTCACACCGATGATCTTGGGTTGGATTCGAACTCGCAATCCTCCGGTTGCAACTCTTCCAACCGGGCGATCGTAGCCATTTTGAATCTCTTACTCCGGGTTGGAGAGTGAGGTAGCAGCTCAGGTAGTGCCTCGTCATCTGACCGTGGTTCAGAATGACGAGGTGTTGTCCTCGGATCTCTTCCTTAAGGGATTGATCCCAGACCGTCGTCAATAGCCCGCTGTGTTACTCCAGTGTGCTGTTAATTAAAATACCTACTGATTTAATCGATTCAAATTTCTTCCTCTCTGAATAGTTATCTCTCCTATCTTAAAAGGTAATGGTAATGGTAATGGTAATTTTAGTTAACGTCGTACTAGAGCAACACAACGGGCTATTGACGACGGTTCGGAATCAGTCCCTTAAGGGAAAGATTCGAGGACAGCACCTCGTAATTTTGAACCACGGTCAGATGACGAAGCAACACCTGAGCTGGCACCCCACTCTCCAAACTTCCACGCCAACCCAACGTGAGGACTTTCGGCCACGACAGATTTAAGGTGCACCAGCCGCCTCTACACCATACGTTTACAAACATCCATGCCCGAACCCGGATTCGAACCAGGAACCTTCCGATCTAGAGGCTAACACCTTAACCACTATACCGGTTGGTCGGCCTCTTAAAAGGAAGTATGGTGTGTTCACAGATGCATTATAGGACTTACAGTAATGACACACACTTAGTCCCAATTTTATGCAAATGTTGTTCGAATTTTGCTCCAATTTTAAAATTTAATCAAGAACATTTTTTGCTTTCCTTAGAATGGCAGTCAATGTGATCTCTATCCTTTCATTTCCTGAGCACAAACGATTCCAGCGAAGTGAAACAAAAAAAATTGCTGACTGGCGTTGATCGATTAGTCCAAGTTTTTATATTCGCGATCGTTAAAGATAGAGTAAACATTTCAACGGATTTAAAAGCAGAGGAAAATTTTACACCAGATCGATACCTTAAATGTGATTTTCTTTAAATAAATAATTTTTCAATTGTCACTTATATTTTCGCAATACCAATTTGGCCGTATTTGAAGATATTCATTACGAACACAAAAATGACTATTTGAGTTTTTCTATCTTCGCGATTGTTACGATGAGATAATTTTAATGGAATCTACATCTGTAGAAAATTTTACACTATATTCGTGAGCGTTACTTACGCCACTGAATTCAAAGAAACGGCGACCGTCTGTTCCAGTGAAAGTGAACGGTAGCAACACGTGCCGTGTATGTAGATGGAACCTTGTGGAATTTCCTCCCATGCTCTTCGATCCACTCAAAGAATTGGATCGTACGATCGAAATGGATGATGGAACCTTGTGCAACCTCCTCCCATGCTCTTCTCATCCACTCGAAGAATTGGATCGTACGATCTTTTTCCGTACGATCGAAATGGATGTGTGTGCAACTAGCCTTTGGATGTTTCCTAACCCCAAAAAAGGAACGAAATGGCGCATTCGAAGGGGGCTTCTTAAAACGAGCATTCGATCGATGTTTCGCTAGCAGTGTCCGAGCATACCTGTATCTGTGACGGTGACGTCGCTGGTCGTCCTGAGCTCCAGCATGACGGCGTCGATGATGGGCACCATCATGGCCGTGGTGGCCGTGTTGCTGATCCACATGGACAGGAACATGGAAGTCAGCATGAAACCCAGCATCAACCTAGGGTGACCAGGAAGAAAGGCCAGAGCCCCTAATTATGGGATCAAATGGACAACTGCTAGTTAAGACGGACACTTTATTATGTAAAAGGGACATGGGACAAAACAAAACAGTTAAAATAATCAGGAAGAAACATCGGCAATTAACATCGTCACATAGCATTCAATAGAGCTCGTCATAGCTCAATAAGTTAAAGCGCGAAGCTCTTGCTTCCGCGGCTTACATTCAGCGTCTGCTTAGGTACTATGTGATGCGGCGCGTCACCGCTAATGTATACATACGCGCGTAGAATGGGAACCGACGGGACTATTTTCCCATATTACCTTGTAAGTGGCAGTGAAAAACTGCATCCGTTTCTACATGCACTGACAAGCCTATGTTAAAGATACCCATCCATACGAGATGTAACCGTCAGAAAAGCCCCTCCAGTGTTTTAATCAGCAGTCGAACCTTTAGCTGCAGCCGCTCACTGTCCTTGCGAACGACTGCATTAAAATGGCGCTACACTAATGAGAGCACCGAAAATGTCTATTCAATGAGCATATTCCGATCCTATGGTACTTTATTCGGGACTCTCATGTACCCGTCATCCCAGGGACACCCAAAGTTTTCAATAACGATTGGATTGCATGTCTATGGGGTTGAATGGCACCAGTCAACCAGCTGCACCCAACGCTCAATAAAAGTAAACAATATTTAAAAATGAATACACAAAGATAAAAGGTAGATTTAAAACAAGTAAAATGTGTAATTGGAATAAAAATATGAAAAAAACAATCAGATGATAAAACAAGATCACTGTGTCATCACCTGGGATGACGTTCATAACAAATGAGAATTTAATTTCATGGGCCTAAAATTTTGAAAGCGCGAAGTATGACATAGTGAATTACAAAAGAATTTAGAGTAAACTGGATTCAAGAGAGATTTTGAATTTGGAAAATGAAATTATATGAGATTTAAAGAACCCAGTGTGAAAAGGTTCAAATGGGAATTTTCCCCAACCCAATGTCGCCGATTCAAAATTGTACTTGAAAAAATTTGAGACGTTGATGATTGAATACATAAGAGGATTAAAAATATGATTAAGTGAACGATCGCCCTATTTTTAACTACCACGTACTCTAATTTACATTGATATATGTTGAACATGTAGTATATTCGTCATTCAGAAAGTTCTGCCAGTTTTTTTTATGATAAATTTCAACGAAGCAGTACAAAAACATAAAAATATATTATTGAATCACATAAGCGCCATTTTGTTCTATGACTTTTTGCTATCTTTCCTGCAGCTGGAATTTTTTTTCAAATCATTAGGCTTATTTGTAAAGAAGTTGTCGAGGAGCTATTTGACAGTCTACAAAGAATTGGAACTCCAGGCCGTTCAGAGAATATTGAAGTGAGCTGAAGTGGTGAAAATCTGTGGAGCAAGGTCTGGTGAATATGGGGGTGACACAAAACATTTCAGCCATACTCAATAAGTCTTTGTCTGATATTCAGTGAAATGCGGGGCCGCGCATTGTCATGCTGGAAGACAACAACTCGACGATGGGTCAGTTCTGGCCGCTTTGCTTCGAATTTTGCTTTTAATACTGCCATTTGAGAACTGAACTGTTTATTTTCGAATTAATTGTCTGATTTTGTGGCAACAATCCATAATAAACAATTCTTTTCTAGTCTCACCACACACAAGTCATTACTTTTTGGGATGCAGTCCTCCCCCCCACCCCTCTCGGTTCATTTGGCTTAACCCACGATCTTTTTCTTGAAACATTATTGTATAGTATCCACTTCTCATCTCCAGTAATGAACCATTTCAAAAAAAGAGCTTCTTCATTTCATTTCAGTAAAGAATCACATTCTGAAATTCGAGCAAGCATATTCTGTTGCGTTTAAAGTACGGTGTACCCATACATCGTAAAGGCTTACATACCCAATCTCCTACAGATGGTCATGAACTGTACTTGTTGGAGTATTTAGTCTGTGTGATAGTTCCTGAACTGTGTAACGTAGATTTTCAGCGATAGCATCTTTTAATAGGTCCTCGTTCACAGAGGATAGTCGTCCAGAGCGGGAACCATCTTCATGGCTGAAATTTCCGCATTTAAATTTATTAAAAAACCTTCGAACTGTGTCATCAGAAATAGCACTTTGTCCATATACAGCACATTTTACGAGCAATCTGACTAGCATTTTTTTTCTTCCTTAAAATAAAGGAGCATACTATGACGAAAATGAACTTTTTGGTTCTCTATTCTTAGCACTGAAGTGAAACAAATATTATGACTAGGGCAACTTTTTGCAACAAAAGCAACTTTTTTTCACGCTATCTACGCTTCGTGTGAAGTACTAAAAACAAAATTCCTCCTGCATGGGGTGTATTGTAAGTGAGTTATAAACGCAGCATAAATGCAACTTTCTACGTAAATGCAACTTTTTACAATTTAGCTTTGGAGTTAGTATGAAATTACTATTTCATTTTTTGCCATCTGAATCAACCCTTTAATCACGTGTGTCTCATCTAGCGAACGCCGAAGTATTGCGGATCAAACAAGAAGTTCATGGAAAGAAGGTATTCGTCCTAACAGACGAAAGTGAAATAAATAACAAGAAGTATTTTAACACATTGGTTGGCACTCATGATAATCCAGATAAAACTTGCGCAATCGACTGCAGAGTTTGCGAGGTGAGTTTCGATCATCAATACGTTGTTTCCTTGTAGATGACGTTTTAAAATCCCTGAATATTGAGCGAAAGGATTCTGCTATACGATACAGTGTATTATATGACTGCGGCTGGAATCAAACTCAAGGTGCTTTATCCGCGATTGCTCCAAGTTACTTGAGAGGTACACTTGTTTCAAACTGCAGAAAAAGTCCAATGCAACAATGTCAGGCAACATCAGTCTCTGTCGAGCGCAGTTTTTCAATGTTAAAGAAATTACTAATCAAGGATAGGCCATTCAACGACATCTTCTGTTTTTAATAATGTACAAATAAATTTAGAATTTTTTAATTTTTTACTAATAATTTATTTTAGATTTTAGTGTATCAAATATAAATGCAACTTTAGGTAATGATAAATGCAACTTTTCCCATTTTTACTGCAACAAAAAAGTTGCCCTAATATAACACGACACCATGCTATAATTCTGCAGAGAAAGCAGAAAAGACCGAAGTTGCACATCTGCTTCAATCAAGGTCTCTCCTTACCAGCGGTAGCGAAGTAATGACAACAGAGCGCGTTTTGAAAACCCGCAGAACTTTCTGGATGACCCTATATATATTCTTCAACATGTATGTTTCTTTAACAACACGTTCGTTAACATTATGTTTAACGTTTTCACACTTTAATTTTCGGTTTCTATGTCCCTCCATGCTCTACTCTTTACCATTGGATTCAAATTATTTTGCTTTTATTGGGTTTGGGTTTGGAGCAGCTTGTTTACGCCCTGACCAACCCATCGCTCCAATATCTGTTGGTATAAGCTCAAATTGAGCCGACATGGCTACGTTGTACCCATATTTAGGAGTTGCAATAGTGGTAGGGAATGATCTCAAGAGCATCGGACAGAACTGATGAGCATCAGGTGGTTGTGAGACCTACCATTTGGTATCCGCTCCAAGAAGCAGCAAAACCTTAAGTGCGATCCTTTCGTGGAGATTACAGTGTTCCACTGCGACAGCTACCGCCAGGCCACCCAGGAACATCACCAGCACCTCCTGCCACAAAGAGACCTTTAGTTACTCTCCGGTTGCTATAGTGACTGCCGCTCATTTCGAATCAGCAGCAGTTCCAATCGAAAAGAAAAATAAGTTTTAAACTTTTTAAGATCTCAGTGAGAAAAACCTTCCCTTTTCAATAGGATTTTCAAAAATGTCATACATTTTTATCCATTGCGACATTTATAGCATCTCCACTAAAGAGCCAAAACATTATGACCTCCTACTCAATAACGCTTTGCTAATTCTTTGGCCTGCAAAACAGCAGCAACGGGTCGCAGAGTCGCCCATGAGAACGTCCCCCAAAGCATAATACCGCCACCACCAGCCTGTGTATGACCTGCTGTACAAGAAGGGAGCAACTGTTCAACTGGCAGACGGCGTACCCTGACACGACCATCGACGGGATGAATGAAAAATCGGGATTCATCTGATCAGGCAACTGTCTTCCACTCATCCATGGTCCAGTCTCGATGTTCCCGGGCCCGCTGTAGGCGTAGTTGACGATGACGCTTTGTCAACACAGGCAAACGAGTAGAACGTCTGCTGCACAATCCCATATCCAACAGTGTCCGCTGAACTGTGTGTTCCGAAACACTTAAGCTTAGACCTGCATTGTATTATTGGGCTGTCAGCTGAGCCATTGTGTCGCGTCGATTTTGCTTTACCAAGCGGGACAGTCTCCGACGTCCTTTTTTCTTCGATGACGCGTGGACGACCAACACCTTGGAGTCTACTACTGGTGTCACCGTCATTTATCCCCTTTGCATGAATACTAACAACGGCAGATAATGAACAACCTACCAGTCGTGCAATTTCGGTGATACTCGTTCCGAGTCTTCGGGCCATTACGATCTGCCCTCTATCAAATTCGCTTAGATCAGTAGCCTTTCCCATCACTCGCAAAAATAAGTGCAAGAATTATACTTACCTTCTCCAGCAGCATTTAAATACCATTCTCACTTAATCACGTGCCCTCCACGTCATCCAGACGAGTTCATTGAAAAATGTGGGGATGGTCATAATGTTTTGGCTTGTCAGTGTATTATTTCCATAGTTTTTTATATTGTACGTCATAGTGGACCAGTATGCTCAAATCGTAGCACAATTTCTACTTAGATTTTTCCCCCTCGAATTAGTTAATTTTATGTATTGTTCCCCACCACCACAACCCGATTAAAAAAATCGTCAAATAAGTTTTAGTTCTAACACATCAAGCGCAAGAAACTCGCACATCTACTTTTTGCAACAATGTTTCTATTTAATCAATTGACTGTGTTTATCGCAGTTTTTCGGCCTTTTCCGGGCAGTGAATCCCTTATTGCCTCGTTTCCCTTCACACGGTTGAAAAACAACGGACTAGCAAACGGATGGGTGGGTAGCAAGTTCGAATCCAACCCAAGACCGTCGTGTACAATGGGGGCTGTTTAATCTGTAGTGGCCTCAAATGTCCTCGCGTTGGCGTGGAAGTTTGGAGAGTGGGTTGCCAACTCAGGTATGACCTCGTCATCTGACCGTGATTCAAAAGTACGAGTGCTGTCTTCGGTACTTTCCCTTCAAGGATGGGTCCCGGACTGTCACCAACAGTCCATTGTGTTTCTCCAGTGCAATGTTAGTTAAATACCTTTGCAGTAAATTATTATTAATTTAAAAAAATTTATAATAAAGGGTTGTGAAAAAAATAGCGGAAACTTATACGGAACGTGTCCATTTCGAGGTAAATTTCGCAAGAAAAAGTTCTAATGACACCGGACACTACACAAAAGGCAGCATATTTCCACTTAAGCAAATCGAAGCCGAAATCCCAGATTTGCATTTGTTGACACATTTCCAAAAGGACTGAAAATGATTGGTTCTGCTGTTACAATGTTGTTCTCACATAAAAAGACGTTGGCTGAGACACAGAAACTAACTAATACAAGTTCGGTTTGTCGCGCCAGAACACAAAACATAAACAGGTTCCCTTCACCTGCGATGTCGTTGCGTCGCCATCCATCAAAGCGTTTGTCAAAGCTGTTCCGTAAACTTAAATGAAACAACCTGTTGGAATTTGAAATCGAATGTCACTCACTTTGGTGTAGTTCCCACAGACCTCTTCTCCGCTGAGTATGCCGAAGAGGGGGAAGAGGACGACCGGCAACAGGGCCGTCACCGTTAGGTGCACGGGCTCCAGCATCCAGTAGACCGCCATCCACAGTACGATGTACGCGCATTGGGCCTCCTGCAAATTATTCAACACGTCACACGGCTGCGATTAGGTTGCGATGGATGCAAGTCAAGTTTTTCTTTTAAAATTGTTTTATGTACTACATCGAATCTACAGACTGCCGTTCTGTTCGATGACCTTCCTCCGTGGCTCCGGCAAAAGAGTTCCATATATTGTATGTCGTGTGTCTGGCGCCGCATGGCGGAATAGGGCCGCCATAAAACCCCAAATCCAGCCCACTAACCTACAAGTTCCGAGATATCTGGCCAAAGAACTGTTATAATATGTTATGCCATAAGCATTCCTTAACTGTATTCGTTTATGTATGTTTTTGTTTTTGTCTGTGTGTGGCAACACCATCCAGTCTTAGGTTGTAAATAAAGCGTTCATCAAAGAAGTGGCTTGTTTGTGTCGTGCTAATCCAGTTACTCAGATTTCCTGATTTATTTTGCAATAGCAGTGTTTCACTATTATTTTAACAAGAACGGATCCAGAAGACGAAACTTTCCACGAGGAATCGTCCACCCTCACACTGTCTGACACGGCTTCTTTTGTGTCCGCGATTCATTCTTTGGTTTTTAAAAAGCATAAATTGCTCCTTAATATCTGTCATTTTGAATGCTTTACAAAATTTAAGAAACACAACCTACTAATGCAATTCTTTTCCCAATAACTCAATAAAATTCCTAATATCAAACATCGAAATTTGACCCGTGTGAAGTCGATAACACTTTTGCGATGAAATGCGCTCCCCAAAACGAATTTTTGCACCAACCCGATAGTACATAGGCATTCTGTGTCGAGAAAAATCGGCTGCCTCCCTTACCTGGGATATGCTAGACTACTCTCGAACTAACCAATCCGCTATCGAATCTTTTATGAGGAGAGAGCCCACAATTGCACCTCATGCTCTACTCATTTTCATCATATTTTAACTCTTGGCTTGTCTGTAATTGGAACCCCCCCCCCCCGTCTAAAACTTAAAAAAAAAAAAAACTTTTTAAAAGTAACCTTTTGAATTTTGGGGAAAATACCCATTCAAACCTTTCCACGTTTTTATGTTCAGTTGGTTTTTAAATTCTCATCTAATTTTCTTCCACATTGAAATGACTCTTGAATCTAATTTATCCAAATTCTTTTATAATTCGCGCTTTCAAGATTTCATTCCTATTTAAAGCCATCCATTATGCTGCAAAGGAGGATGGTCTTGTTTATCATCCAACTATTCGAATGTTTTGATTCTTGTCCACATTTTTTCATGTTTTCAACTGTCTTCGACTGTTTATTTTTAAATATTTTATGCTTTGTTGTTTCTATTCTGTCTCTTCAGCTATTCTTTTCATCCAAATATGTTTTATATCAGACATAGTTTTTTTATAATTATTTCTAAAAACTGATTTTAAGTGTTTTTATTTTATTCCTGTTAAATCCCAAAAATTATTAGTATTTTAATGGATAAATCGCTATAAACATAATTTATTTAAAACTACATCGTTTAATACATTGAGCTAATAGTTTGACGCAGCTTAGCCAGACTTTGGCCCTTGAGCTATAAACATTCAATCAATCCGTCTGCACTATACAAACATATAACATGATAAATGAATGCAAACTCATTCTATTTCTTTTCCACAGTACATTTGAATCAAATAATACGATCTCCAACAAAGGTAGTACTTCTCAGGAGCCTAATCAGATTCTAAATGTCCATAATTTTACAAAAATAAGTTGCATTTGTTTATGTTCATCAAAGTTTTGTTTCTAATAAGTGGAAAGAAACCGGTTTAAAAATATGTACCACACGAACTTTTCGAATGGCTCGAATTCTTCATTACTTTATCCGTTGCTGAAACAACGGAAGTGACACGTGCTGGAGGACAATCGTTAAGTGTCTATGGAGCTCTAGAACTTCCCGAAATGTATCGTCACCACGATATATATCGTTACCCAAAATTTATCGCTACCCCGCCATAAAGCTGTTAAACCTGTTCAAAATTGACGCTTCTACTAAAACGCGTACGAAAATTGAATTCGTCCAGTGACCACGGTTCGAAAGGACATCCCTTATGGATTGCAGCCCGTCGCGTTGCTCGAATGCGCCGTTGATTCAAACACTAACTCCTTTGTCGTTAGCGGGAGTCTTCGCAAGAAAAATATCCGGACTAGGGTCGCGTAGCAGGTGGTTGAAGTGGCAACAAAAGTGTGGCTCACCTGGTGGGGGGATGCTGCGAGAGGTGCGAGGGCGAACGGAGTCAAGCATCCGATGACGAACTTGCTCTTCTTGGCCGACCACAGCCTCATGTCTCTCTGCCGCTAATGGCGCACTGGCAGCACGACAGCAGCAACGCTCCAAGACGGCAGGCTTATCAGATGAGAGAGGTCGAATTCCGCTCGTTCTCTCATCCCCTGTGTCAAAAACACACAGAGTCTGCTGAAACCTTTTTGGCATTAAAAACTGTTGAAGATAGCCTGTTTATTAGAATCCATCGTCACATGTTTGCACCTCCTTTTTGGGTGGTTACCATTATGTAAACAAACAAACAAGTTGGCTTGTCATGCTTTGGGGATTGTCATCGCACCTATAAATGGGTATGGTCACAATATTATGGCCAATCATCTACTTAATGAAGTATTATGATTTTGTTTATGGCAATCTTTCTATTGAGATACTTATGCTAATGTGTAGATATACAAGAAGTATGAAAGTGAAAGTTCCTTCCTTTCAGATTACATTTTTGCCATGCTTTGAACAGAGATGTATCTCTGGTTTTCCAATCTTTGTTTCTTTTCTGTAAAAAGTTTTACAGCTTTTAGTGAATAAATGTTTTTAACTCTTTGATGATTATTTTTACTCCACATATCACTGTGCACTTCGCTCCTCCACAATTTGTGGGCGATAAAAATGTCTTCATACCAGGCTCCAGTGCAGGATGTGCGAGGGCGTACATGCACACAGCAACCTTCCGAGTTGTCCCGATTCCCGTCTGCTGCAGTCATCCCTGGCTGTTATTCCCCGTGCGAGTCAAACTTTCATTGGGGGTGTCTATCACTCGATTGTTGCGTGTGTGTCACAGCATGACCGAATGGGGCTCCTGAAATGAAACCTCCCAACCGACCAGGACGTGTAGTCAGAAGCTGATCTTTGTACAACAGGTGTCTCATCCAGGGATGGCCAGATCCTGGGAAGCAGAGAATTTCTGCGTTTTCCTTAAGTACTGAGAGGGGCTCGTCGTCCGAGAGTAGATCGTGCGGTGGCCAGGATGCAAGAGCATCGGATTGTTTATGAATTGCTGCTGAATAAGTCAGCTTTCTCATGGTCCGATAGGCCATCATAGAATGGGATCCATTAACAATTTATTTTAGATTTTTTTTTGTGATACATAATATAAGAAGGGCTATTTTTTGCAATACAGGATTTTGGGGGATGAAGTATTTTTTAATTGCAAGACTTGCTGTTTGGGAATCAATGTAAAAATGTATTGCAGGGGCTGACTTTGCTTAGGTACTTCTTTTAGTGCTTCATATACGACTGTTAATTCTGCTTATATTATGTATATTATAGACAGGTGGGTTTGCGTTATTTTAATTTCTTTGAACCTAATTCATCTACAATGACGATGCCAATTCCGGATGAACCAAAAATGGCTACCACCTGTAAAAATATTTATAGTGTAACGTTTCTTGTCTCTGGACAGACGTAATACTAGAAGCGGAGGTACGTAGACTAAGCGGCGGCGTAGGGCCCCGGATTACGATGGGGCCCCCCCGAGGTCCTAAAATGTCTTTTCATTAGTGTTCGAGGAAAGATGGGACAGCGTCTTTACAACGTGCTTCTTTAAGTGCAGTGAAAAGAGTTTCTAATATACAAGATGATCAGCAAGAGGGGCAGATGCTGTATTAGCTATAAAACTTTGTTTCACCCATAGAAAAGAGGCTTTAACTGGAAGTTGGATAAAAAACTATAAAAATATATAATTTACAAAAATGCTTTGATGTTTGTACTTTTGAAAAGGAATTTGACAATTTTGTAATGTTTCTAAAAGAAAGCAAGGACACCATAAAACCCACACCAGACATCTATCGAGCCTTCAAAGAAATGTATTGCACATTTGCGAATATTGAAGCATTATTTAAATTTTTTTTACCAAAATTCCTTCATCATTCAAAACCACATTTTTCAATTTTATGTGCTAATCGCAATCCTGCTGAAAAGCAAATAGCCGATCATTTGCAATAAAGTTTGATTGTTTTGAGTGGCATCAAAGGAAAATCTCTCTTAAATGGTATAAAAAGACCTGTCATACTTTCCCCGCGAGCATAAAACGTTCCTTTAGATAGGTAGGTAGGTATTTGAATTAAAGTCCTACTGGAGCAAGGGGCTTTGAGGACGGTCCGGATCGAGGGGAAATAGATCGTCATTTTGAACCACGTCATTGGTAGTAATAAATGTTGGTTATATTATTTTAATACAGGCTTTTAAAATCTTATTTCGTATTTTCATGCTGCTATGGTGCCTTTAATCGTCCCTCCCATGCATTCAATTTCAGTACAATTTTTCAATGTTTTTGACCAACTCTTATTCGACGAAAAATTCTTGCGATCCCCCCCCCCTCCCATTAGAAATGTCATATCTCCCTAATGTTTATTGCTCTGTCTTGCGCGCAGCTCGCCCGTGTTGTGTTCGTGCGCCATCTAACCCAATCAAACCAACCCTCAATTCGACAACTGATTTTAGATCAACAGTGACATCCATCGGAATTTTCAAACGCCTGAACAAAACATTCACGGGCTTCCAAATAAAGTCTATTCTAGACTATTCTTTCCATGGTTTTTGTTGGAATCAACATCTTTATTGAATTTTGTAGCAATGATGTGATAAACGTCTTACTCGCTTCATAGAGGGCTGTCAACGTGACACTGATGTTGTTGACCGCTCATCTAGAACTTATTTAGGAAGCGTTTGCTAGCGAATGTGTGTATGTTGTGTCCACGATGTAAATAGTTAAACAAAGTATTAGTAGATGTCACAAGGAGAGCCTGTTACAGCCAACTTCAAGGAGTGATTCTCTAAGACCGACTCACTTTTTTTAACATGTCGTATGGTGAATGCGAACCATGAAACTTGTATTATTATGTTAATTTCTACTATTATAAAAATAAGTGTTTGTCTGTCCTCCTGTACGCAGTGTCCTGAAAAATCTATGGCCCTTACAGTAATCAATTTTGACACACAGGTAGTCCGAATTGTTTGCGATTTTTGAGCTAAGCCCGAATATTAAAATTTTATTTAGAATATTTTAAATGAATTTATCGGAATTTAATTATTATTATTTTCCCTAGAATGGCAACAACGTAGAGAGATGGCAGATTCTAAATTTATTTTTTCCGTTTGATTTTCCGAGCAACGATTTCAGCGGACGAACAAAACAAATAATTTTTTAACTGGAGTTATGTAGCTCTTTTTCCCCCCATCTCCTAAATCGTTAAGATGGAATAAAAATTTCAACGAATTTGAAAACTGCGGAAAATTTTACACCAGATATATACCTTACATTTTATTTTCTTTAAATAAAGAATTTAGAAATTGTAACTTTTTTATTTTTGCAAACTATATCCACATCGTGCGCAGCTTGACCACTTGTGCCATAAAACCCAAACATCGAATCCAGTCCTCAATCGGAATACACTTCTCTCTTGTATCAACTAACCCAAACTATCGAGTGCTGCTCCACCATCTTAAAATGAAGAAGTTGGGAGAGTCAACTCAGGTGTTGTCACGTCATTTTGACCCTGGTTCAGAATGACGTCCCCGGATCTTTCTTTTGAGGATTGATAGAAAGAAAAACCAACTAAAGAAATTTTAGCAATATTTTATGAATACACTGTTTTCAGTAATTTCGAACATAAGCCTCATAACGTTGGTGATATTCCTAACAAAACAACGTCTATAATAATAATTAAAATGGAACTGTCTCTAGAAAAGGATGCATTTGCCGTAAACCAAAATATTTTTATGCTTATGAACTGTGAAACGTAATTAAAATTCTGTATCTCACGGGTAAACTATCTTAACTGACATCTGGACAATTTTGCAGTATACAGATTAAAAGTTTTTTGAACGGGCTTTTGGCTTTAAACTAAGTAAGATGGTCCACTTACGAAGAAAAACCCAACAATCGAAAAATTTGCCGATAGTTTAACTCTGAGGTACAGAATAGTAAATGCTACATACCTATGTTTTAAATTAAAAGAATGTTCGTTGTTATCTTGAAAATGTGCATTGTCTATTGTAAGAGGTGTTCAGAGAACAGTTCATTGAGAATATTTAATAAAATCACCACTTATCATCCATCATGACGGGAGGGAGAATCGCCATTGCACGTAAACCGTGATACTGCTCACGCATGCGCACTATGTGTGACTGACGTCATAGATGATGGTGCGAAACCAACGAATCAACGGGCTTGAAATTTTCCCACAGTTTATACTCGAGTCAAGGTAGGTTGCATGGCATCCCGGACCGTCGCCAATAACCCCTTGGTTGTTCCCAGTGCAACATTAATTAAAATTCCTATAAACCGGAGATAAAGGTCGTCGAACCGAACTATTGTTTCGATGTCACTTTTTGTCAACGAAATAATTTCTCTCCCAATTTTGCAAAAGAACAATCCCCCCCTCCATAGCAGTAAAGACTTGATTGGATCCCTCCCCAACTGCGAGATGCGGGCGCGAAAGGCTCCAAGTGGAGAAGAGACGTCCGTCACACGTTCCAAGATTCGATCCGAAAGGTCACGTTGCTTATCGAGGGTTTGCGCAAACGCAGAAGAAGTGAAAACATTTTCGTTCAAGTGAAAGTTGTAATTTCGCTTTCCTCCGAAAAGGCGCAATGGATCGTCGGTAAGCAGATAGATTAGGCCAATCCCGACCACTCGACTGCAACGGAGTCTCAATGTCCTTTTCTCACGATCTTATTAATCCCTCGCGAGGGCAAAGAGAGTTTCCGACGCTACAACCGCGTGCGTCTGTGACGCTCGGACCAATCCCGAACGCGCAGGCGATCGGTATCACAGCCGAAGCGTGTCCAATCGGAAACAAATAAAATGGAAAACAAGTCGGTTCGCGCGATTCCAAAAAATTCGTACCACTGGTGTCCGTCGCTCGGGGAAAGAACGAAAGTGGCGGAAACACACACGTGTTCCATTCTCATTCCCTTGCTGACATTCCCGAGAGAATGAATAATTCTCGTGCCTCTTCTTTCTGGTGAGTGAGGGTCCACTCTCAGACAGTCATGTCGTTCGCGAAGAGCTGGAGAACTGTGTTTGGAATTTGGTGGCGCCCCCTCGTCGCAATCCTCGTGCCACTGGCCCTGTTGCCACTCATTGTGCTCTATGATTCCAAAGTAAGTTGACCTCATTCAGAGAAATGTTTTAGTTTTAAAAAGGGTTTTTTAATTACAAACTATAAATAACACCAAATTAAAGTCTTCCTCTCTTTCAAATTAGAAACCATAATGCTCCTTAAATACGATCTGAATGACCCAATTTCGCATTACGGTTATATAATTGTCAATTTGATATTGATGCATTCCTTTTGAGATTATTTTAGCACTCACCGCTTGCCCTCGATATTTCGACGCCTTCAGTCTTAGATTGAATTTGGCCATCACACTATTTATGTTCGGATGGAAGCTCTCAAAATTAAACTCTTACCTAAGTCAGTGATGCGAAAACTATTTACATTTCCCCATTTTGTGTACTATTTTGTCGCGACCCCCCTGGATAGACAAGAGACATTTTCCTAATCATCAACGTAGTTAAAGTTGAATTCTTATAGGGATTGACGTTTATGTTTCTGCCTTTTTAGAGGTCTGAATAAAACACATCATTTTATGAAGCAATGGTTTTATTTATGTGTGCATATGGGAATCATTTTTTTTAATGAAAAATACTTTAAAAAATATTACATCATCTATGCATCTTTTCATGCTTCTATTTTCGGATCTGTATTGGAAATCGCAAGCCGTTAAGTCATACTCTGGATCCAATTGAGATTGATATTTTACTGTAATGGCAACTCATTTTGAAAAGCCGGTTTCACACATAAGTAGGTCGATGCAAACTGAATCAAAATATTAATTGCCTTTCTTTTCAAATCGGCAGATTCGTTTCCTTATCGATAACCAAAATTTTTGGAGAGTCAGAGACTTAATTTGAATGCGCAGTGGTTTCATCGCTTGAAACATCACTTAACTGTTCTTTCTTATTTAAAGATATATAGGATTTAAAACATTTCCATATTAAACGAAAATGGATCACGTATTCAACCTAATTCAGTATCTGAAAATTTTTCGTAAAGTTTTCTCCCAATTTTATCATATCGCACCCCGGCAAGAAAAGTGACTCAAAATTGCAGAATTTGAGAAACATGAACTTAAAGGATACTATAAAACTTATATTGAAATAGTGCAAGCTTCTATTTTAAATTTTAGGTAGGTATTTAGGGTGGTAACTTTTCTATTACACATTGTATAGAACAGTAATAATAGTATTTTTAAATAACAAGAAATCTATATTATTTTCTTTAGTAAGTTTTGAAAAGCACACGGGAACATGTGGTTTTTTTTTTTTTTCAATTCTTCTTACCAAAGTATCAGTTTATTGTTAAAAGCTTCGATTTCACTGCTCGATGTTAAAATGTTTTTCAAAAATGTGAACCATGGAACTGAGTTTTCCCAACCAATTTTCATTTATTAATGACCTTGCCAGTATATGCTTCTTTTCTACGAAAAAATGTAAACTTGTTTCTCAAATCGAAAATACGTCGCTGTATTTTGCAGCGTGAGCACCATCTGACTTCGGTATGTAGAAATAATGTCTCGTACACAGATCCCATCTCATTACAGAGTATTGAAAAGAGACGACTGTTTAGGGCAGAGGTGGCCAACTTTTTACATACCATGCGCCAATTTTTTTCACGTACGAGTTCAGATGCGCCATAAAACTCAAGCACCTATTCTACCTTCTTGCGTTCATGATTGAGGTTGGAAAATAGAGATAGGGGTAGATAATTGGTAATTTTTTAGTTTACGTCGTACTAGAGCAACACAACGGGCTATTGACGCCGGGATCAGTCCCTTAAGGGAAAGATCCGAGGACAATACCTCGTAATTTTGAACCACGGTCAGATGACGGAGCAACAGCTGAACTAGATATGGCTAGGATATGCTTCATTTAGGGAAAACTAAATGAATTAATGTAGGCCAGTTCTAAAGACACGCGTTTATTGGATCACCAACAAACAATAGTGATAGATGATCTCTTGGACGAAAGGGGGATAGCAGTCGTAGAGCCCGCTAATGGTGCTTTTGAGCCTGATCCG
The DNA here is from genome assembly GCA_947359465.1 of Metellina segmentata. NCBI lineage: Eukaryota > Metazoa > Arthropoda > Arachnida > Araneae > Tetragnathidae > Metellina > Metellina segmentata. Next base: position 135,946,434 of record OX375874.1, on the reverse strand, counting down.
ATTTTGCTAAACTTTCAATGTTTGGTGTTGAATTTGTTACCGAGAACAGCATAGAATTCTACAAATTTGAATATTCGCGAAATCGTTTTGTTTTTAATAAATTTCATGAATGAAAATGTTTGTTCATATGTGTATGTCGTTCCGAAACGACATATATATATATATTTTGCAAATGTTCTTAGTTCTGGGAACTGTTCATAGGGTGAATGAACGCTAGAAATTAATCAGGTCAAAAGGATTTCGATATGAAAAAAGTCAATGAAATTACATTTTCAATAATGAATTTGCTTGTAAGAAATTGCGACGAACTGATAAGTAAGAAGTCTGTATGAATTGTTCTTAGAGCACTCTGTTGTTAAAAATATGAAAATGTATTCAGTTATGGCGCCTACTTTAAAATATTAAGTAAGCTAAAGGATGTGCAAATGCGCCACTTGTCAATCCAATGCGCCAAGTTTGGCGCATGCGCGACAGTTTGGCCACCCCTGGTTTAGGGCGTTGTTGATTTTAATGTAAATAGTTACAATAACGACATCCGGTAATATTTTGTGCAATTCTTCGTCAATGTCTTTTACAACAAGAGCTTGTCTATGCAATGGTTGCTATATGGGGAGGAATTTTCTTTATTACGACCCGGCACCTTAAATTTTTTTTTTTTTTTACTGTCAACCCTTTTGACAAACTTTTTGCAGTTTCTTATGCCAGAGAATTATACATACAAATTTTAACTGTCAATTTTCTTCAAAATGTGCTAAAAAAAAGCCTTCTTAATTTCTCAAATTATAACTATAATTTACTCGTACAACGCTAGTACCGAAGTAAATAAAAAAAAGCCATGATATCAGTAACAGTTACAAAGAAACGTTTCATCTTCTAAGCTATTTCATTTAATTAATCGAACATAAATATCGAGGCTTTGCAGACGCACAAATGCGGTTAGTTCAGTCTGATCGGCTTTTCAGTTAGTTTTGGTTTCGAAACACTGTGTGTGTGTGTGTGTGTGTGTGTGTGTGTGATCGCACAAGTACAAAAATCCTAAAACTTTAAAAAATACAAGAATCTGTCTGATTTTCCAGGACAACATTTTAAACAGTATAAAACAAGTTTTTAAGTAATAAATTATTATTTTTTTTTTTGTGTTTTTGTCATTTTTAAGGGGCTAGGTCCCCTTAACCCTCTTAGTCCTTTATTACTACCTGTTAATGCTGCAGCACCATGAGTGCAAATCGCGACACAGTGTGTCCATGTAAGGTCATTTGTTTCAAAATATCTATTAATAATTTCAAATATTTTATCTCCATTTGTTTTTTCTTCCATTTTTTTTAACATAAAAAAAAAACTTTCTGATACGTCTTCCTCATAAACGTATCTCACATAAACAATTAATTGAGACAGTTTAGTAATGTTAGTAGTTTCGTAGGCGTAGTGGACGATGACGCTTGGTCAACAGAGCCACACGAGTGGGCGTCTGCTGCACAGTTCCATATCCAACATTGTCCGCTGAACTGTGTGTTCCGAAACGCGCTTATACCTGCATTGTATTATTGGGCTGTCAGCTGAGCCATTGTGTCGCGTCGATTTTGTTTTACCAAGCGGGACAGTCTCCGACGTCCTTTTTCTTCGATGACGCGTGGACGACCAACACCTTGGAGTCTACTACTTGTGTCACCGTCATTTATCCCCTTTGCATGAATACTAACAACGGCAGATAGTGAACAACCTACCAGTCGTGCAATTTCGGTGATACTCGTTCCGAGTCTTCGGGCCATTACGATCTTCCCTCTTTCAAATTCGCTTTGATCATCAGCCTTTCCCATCACTCGCAAAATTAAGTGCAAGAATGATGGAGGGGGGTGGGCCGAAAGCTCTCTACCTTCTTCCTTAACGTAGCGGTAAATGCAAAAAATATGAGTTACAGAACTCAAGTATCATGTAAGTTTTCGTATGAGCAATGGGAACTGTAGGAGAGTTGAGGTTGGAGTGGCCTCAAGTGAGTCGGATGATGCAAAATGACAGAGTTAAAAGACAAGAAAAACAAAAAATAAGGTTTAGAAAGCAAAATTAAATTAATTAAGAATGGCCCTTTTACGGAACTTAACAAGACGAGGTTCGTATCTGGATTATCAATTGGATCAAAAGTTTGTCATGAAATTTAATAGCCAATTTACTGAAGAATTGTTTCATTTCAGTAATTTTAAGATCTTCACGGATTTTATTGTTTCTGTATTACCAGGGATAAAAAAAACCGCTGATAATACGAAGAGTTGAATTTGGAATAGTTTCTAATTTATGGAGTTTAGTTTTTGCTGCATATCCCCAGACAAGACTTGCTTAGCTGATTTTGAGTCGAATCATAGTTTTGTAAAGGAGCAACTCATTATCGATAGAAAGTCTGGAATTTCGACCTATTAAGGGGTATAAAGTGGTTCCAGCGGCAGTTGCTGTAGCTCTAAGGGAGGTAATATGGTTGTTCCGCGTTAAATGAGAGTCCAATGTGACTCCAAGGTAGTTACATTTAGGGAACCAGGGAATTTGATTACCATAAAAATAGGGGGGGGGGTCAGGAATATTCTTTTTCTTAGAAAAAAGTATAGCTTGGCATTTGACAACATTAATTTTGATTTTCCAAGCAGTAAGCTAAGATTCAAGTATGTGTATGTAGTTATTGAGTGTAGTCATGACATCTGTAAGATCATGGTTTCTGTCTAACACAGCGGTACCATCTGCAATCATGCAAGGCATTGATGATGTGTTTTTTGGTACGTCGTTCACATACAGATTGAATAATTTGGGTCCTAAAATTGAACCCTGTGGTGTACCAGTGGTACTACTTGAAGGCTCATTGAATTGGAAGTGCTTCAGAAACTGTTGAGGGGTATCGCGAACTGCGAAATAGACTTAATTATTTTACAAACTGTAGGTGGCGGCACTGCAGCGAAAACTAACCTTTGTTTTTGAACTTCCTTTTGGCGGCAGATTGTGTTATGTCACGAGAGCTGATGCTTGCCAACATGATAATGCTTAAACATGTACAACAACCTTGTGTAAATACTTTATGATAGTAATAAATGTTTTAAGTTTGTAAATATAAAAAGGCCTTTTGCTTTCATTGCTAATTTGTGAGTATAGATTGCTGTAAAGTATAACACAGAAGTTATTCTCATTCAACGACCCGGGTTAAAGTAGAAGTTGAAGCAAGACAAGTGAAAAAGAAGGTAAGGTAGATTAATTACCTTTCCTAATAAGTATTGTTTTCAACAAGGGGTTTCCAATTTCTAGCGAAAATTATGAGAAAGCTTTAGCTTTATTGAAAAAAAGATTAGGCCAAAAGGAAATATTAATAAATGTTTATATGAACAAGTTGTTACTAATCCCACCACTTAACGTTCCAGCGATCTAAGGTCGTTTCGAAGGTTAGTTGACACTTGTCAAACACAAATTAGGAGTTTGGAATCGTTAGGTGTTAAGACAGAAAACTTTGGAAGTTTGTTGTGCCCGATGATTTTGAAATTACTTCCTCGTGATCTGGTATTCGAATTTCAAAAGGAGAGCGGTGGCAACTATAACTTTGAAACACTAATTCATTTTCTGAATGATCACTTAAGTGCGCGAGAAAGAGCAAAAGTTTCGGAATCGGCAGACGATTACCATTTCGCGCTTAAAAATAAACAAAACGAAGCGTCCTCTCATTCTGCTGTTCAAGGTCGGTATTTTGCTGATAAGGATTTGCTATCGCGGGGAAAGGAATTTTCGCCCCTGTTTCTGGACCTTATTTACTGTCGACCACTGAAAGCACCGGAAATATGAGTAATAAATTATCCATTTTTTGTTCGAAAGAAATTTCAAACGATCACAGAGTAGAGTCGTGGGAATCAGGGATGCGACATCAATGTCGTTGTTTTCAAAACATCGATGTATTTAATATCGATGGATTGGAGTCGATGTTTTTGTAACATCGATGTTTATACATGTCGATGTTTTTACGTTGTCGATATTTTATTTTTAAATAAAAAAAAGTACCGTTATAAAAATTTAAAAAATAACCAAGTAGCACAATTTTTATAATCAGCAAATTGAACATACTTTTAGACCAAAGTGGCCAAGGGTGAAGGGTCTGAAAAGTAGGGATGCGACATCGATGTCGATGTTTTCCAAACCTTGATGTTTTATAAGAAACATCGATGTATTGGAGACGATGTCGTATCAATAGTTGCTAAACCAGTTTTAAGAAATGGGTGAAAAAGCTTAAATACACTGAATTTTAAAGACATCGATGGTTTAGGGGCGATGTATTATCAACATCGATGTTTTAATTTTGAACATGGATGTCTCAAAACATCGATGTTTTGCTGCCGATGTCGCATCAATAGTTGTTAAACCAGTTTTAAGAAATCGGTGAAAAAGTTTAAATACACTGAATTTCAAAAACATCGATGGTTTTAAGGCGATGCATTATCAACATTGATGTTTTATTTTTGAACATCGATGTTTTGCTGTCGCATCTCTAGTATGAATACGCTTTTGCCGCTGGGAAAAAGGAAAATGATTTCGATGGAAAAGGGAGCATGTTTCAAATGCATTAAATTATCTCATGTATCTCGAAACAGATTTTGTAAATGGGGATCCGCCCTGCTCGCTAAACCTCTGTGATTGTTACGCAAACCAACACTCCTTTCGCAAGTGATTTCGCTTTTTTTTTAGTTTAACACTTAATGCACCCTAAACTAATAGCCGCATCAGTAAACAACCTTCTCCATCTGGTTCCTTGTACAATTTTGAATAAACCATGTTAATCTCGTAATTTTCTGATCTGCTTTCTCAGGAAACCGTCTGAGAATTGAACGGAAAAAGCGAGTTGAGCCTTTTGGATTTTCCGGGACATGACGTCACAACGAGTTTTAATGGCCCAATAAAAAAAATCGTTGCTACGGTAATCGTTGCTTTGATAAATTTTATATCTGACAAACCCGTTACTGTTAGGAATGTAGCCTTTCATTTCCGTGAAGAAAAATGTACGAAAAAATTTGTGAAAAGGGCCGTCTTTGTATTACATTGAGCTCCAAGTTCAGAATTCCATTAGAAACCCCTATTTCGACACACTATTTCGAATCTACATGTATCAAAATTTAACTTCTGATACCCAATTTAATGTCATTATGTCTTACCGCTTCGCAGTTTTAAGTTGAGAAAAATTGGAGATCCTAATGTTAAATCAGTTTTTTAGACTTTTATCGAAATCTTCGTAAGGTATCCAAACACGTTAAAAAATTCATCTTTGACCAAAAATTTCCAAAAGAGTTTTGGATCCTATTTGATTGACTTTCCAAAGTATATTTCGAATTTTTTCTCGAAGTTAATGAGTTGCAGAGATAGTAAGATTTTAATCAATGCGGGTGGGAAACCGGAAGTGGGTATGGAAACCACCGGAAGTGGCCGTTAAAAGACTAAAAACCTGTCAAAATTTAAAACTTATTTTTTTTTTGCAAATATAATTTTTAAAAGGTTTCTCAAATGTTTAAATGGTTTCCCTTTTGCATATATTGAGAAAATTTTTGAGGAGTAGTGAAGAATAAAGTAAGAATTGTTTACACAAAGAAGTAAAAGCAAGAGAGAGCAAACAATACACTTCAAATTATTTTTTACTCTATATTAATATTTATGCATTGTTTCCTCTCTTCAAATGTTATAACGCAAAATGTCATGGATGGATTCTCGTAAACTTGTGAGAACTTGTTCTTTGTAATGTTGTCTAGGGAATGAATTAGAATAATCATTCTGAGTTGAAAAGTTTTTCAGTTATGGTTCCCTTTATTAAGAAATAGGACTGTAAAACTATCAAAAATCTTATATTAATTTTTCGACCGCTTATAAAATGTTTGTTTATGTAAATATCCTTTTGATTCTTGTTCATTCCTTAGAAAAATGTCTGTAGTTTATTTTGGTAATAGGGGTCCCGTCCTCTGATCGCTAACGCTCGCCAACCCCCAGAGGATTGCTTCGCAATCCTCATTGGTTCGCTGCGCGAACCTATGCTCGCTTCGCTCGCATCAATGAAGACATGTGTCCTAGCAAAAGGAATTGTTAAGAAAATATGATATTCCAAAAAAATATTTTTCAAATCTAAATTTTATGCTGTTTTTCAGAAAAGATATTTACAGTACCTCTGGAATCAGAATTCAAATGGAAACTTTGAGCAAATTTTGACTCGAAATGTGAGTTTTGATTTGGAAATTGAAAACCCAGCATGTTGGTTGTGTGTGCATTTACCCAGCACTCGAGCCACCCACGCTTTTTCATTGAGTTTGTTGTCGAAAGTTGTAATGCAAGCGTCTTGTTGAACTATAATAGTTTGCCCCGAAACGGACCTTTTTTTTAAATGACCCTGAAAAGATCCTCCGTTTTCTTTGATTTCTATTATTCACTGCAACAGCTCGACTAAAATTCATTTTTTTTCAATAAAATTTCATCCGATAACGCTATAAATTCAATTGAAGCGCAAGGCTTTGGGGTAAACAAAGAATCGTACAATGTTGCCAAAACGCGAAAAAAAATAACGTCTTTTTTGCGTGCCACGTAAGAGAATTATATAGAGTTAATTATATAGATAATAATTATTGTTATTAGAGATCATCATTTTTCAAATGGGTCGAATAAATTTTCATGTAGCACATTTGAAGTTTTTGGCACACTTCTTTAAAATTTCATACGTAATTATCATTTTTACAAAATTATTAATTTAAATTTTAAATATTTATAGCATATAGTTTAAATATATATTATTATTTATATAAGTATTTATACCACATTTAAAGAAAAGCGTCTCGAACGTGTCCGGATACTTTAAATAATATTTCTCTAGTGCTGTTATTATGTACCATGTTACTGTTGAACAACCCAACAAAATGTAACTAATACGTACTTTGTTTAAAAATCAGTTTTTAGTAAGCAATAATAATCATTGAATCAATGCTTAAAAAATTATGAATTGGAACCATTTCTTGTTTGTGCGTCTTGTGTGGAGGTGCTCAGAGACGAATCTACGGTACTTCCGGCCGTATTCACTTGTCTTGAGTTAAACCGCGGATCAACGATAATCCCCGGGTTATTGAAAAATCCGTATTCACAATGCCTGATCCAAAATTTAAACCTCCGTTGCAATAAACCAGTGTTACATTTTGATCCTCCGAAATCGGCGAATTGAATCTCGGTTGAATGTTACGCATGCGCAGTACTAGCAAATGGAACGGACGTATCAATTTCGGAATACCTTGCAGAAAACTGCGAACCTCCACATCAGAATTTTTGAGAATTTAATGGTTGTAAACATAAAAATGAGGGAAGAAAGTTAAAGGTAGTGACAATGCAATATGAAAAAGGTAAATAATTTAGATAGACTAATAGAATTTAATAATTGATACACAGTTAGAAGTCCAATTCACGTTCCAAAGGGGGACGAGACATCGAGGAGGGTAGTACCGAAAAGAAGTGGCGAAAAGCATGAGCTGTGGTGATGGTTTGGGAGTAAGGTGACGACACACTGCATTCTGTGCTAAATTTCCGACCCGCATTCAACTCATCTTTCGTGAATCACAAGAACGTGATCTATCAAATCCATATGCTCGGATGTGTTCTGGCTCGCCAAAGTAGAACTCAAGGAGAGAGCGAACGGTCTATGACCACCATAGCAGATGCAAAGTCGTCGAGAAATAAAAGAATATTTTGTTGATTGAAATGAAAAAGAAAGAAAACTGACAATGCAAGTACACACCCATACTGACCAAGTATAAAGGTTATCGGATTACATTGATTTGGCAAGAGGCATTGTATACAATTCTTCCTTGCAAAATTTAGGTTTCCATTCCAATCCAATTTGAAATTAAATACCTTTGTATTTCTTTTTCCAAACCCAAATTAAAATGCCCTATGAATCACAATTTGGAAACAATTCTGCCGGCGAAGTACGTGCTTGATCAGTATGAATGCAGCGTCGTAACAAATGGAAACAATTGAGCATGATCGGTGAGGAGACAGTAGTAGACAATCACCAGCGAGCGTATCATTTGAATCCGTGGATCACTCAACCCGCCGTTTGAGAATACGGTTCTTGATAATCCGCGCTTTAACTCTGACCCACGGATCAACTGATCCTCGGGTTAACTCAAGACTTGTGAATAGGGCCGTTAAAGCCATGAAATTTGGCACACAGTTAGTTCTAAAGGTATGCACCTCGAAGCCCCAGTTTTAAAATTGAATCTAGAACATTTTCTAAACAATTTATTGGTATATTCTTAGTATTTGGTTTCCTAAGCATGGCAACAGTCTGAGAGAGATCACAGTTTTTAACTGCGTACAATCGAGCGTATTCAATGCGCAATTTTTTTTCTTCTTATTGGTTCTTTTATTTTGTTTCTTTTTATTTCATATGGGTTGTTTTAAGTTTTTTTTCCCAGATATTAGAATCTCCCAGACTACTTTCTGTAGACTACTTTATGTAGATTGGAAGAAATAAATTTTCAGTTGGATTTAATGCAGTCGCATCAAGCTGTATTGTTTCTTGCTTTGTTCTTTCTCTATTTCAAAATGCATTTTGTATTTAGAGTTGATAAGAGTTTCAGGGCATTCTTAATTTGGAAGTTTTAATTTGGGCCGAGTTCGACAGAGGAAGGATAGTGGCCTACCGAGATTGTGAATTATCTTTCAGGGAAATCGATAGTCGTGTTGGGCGAAACCAAACAACTGTAATGCGGATATGTGATCGTTGGATGCAGGAGGGTACGACGTGTTCGATCGCATCCACCTCAGAGCACCACTTCACGTGATGACAGGCATATTGTGCGTATGGCAGTGCTCAGCCACATCACGAACCATAGCACAGCACATTCAGTCTGTAACGCATCATCCAGTGTCTGCGCGTACCATTCGACGCCGTTTACAGCAGAGTGGTCTGTCCGCAAGACGTCCATTGCTTCGTCTACCCTTGACGCAGAACCACAGACGTCTTCGCCGCCAATGGTGCGATGAAAGAAGGATGTGGACGGCAGAATGGAATTAAATTGTCTTTACTGACGAGTCACGCTTCTGTTTGCAAAACACGATGGTCGGATTCGAGTCTGGAGACACCGTGGAGAGAGGATGCTGAACAGCTGCGTTATGCACCGCCACACTGGTCATGCACCGGTATTATGGTATGGGGCGGTATTGGATATCACTCTCGCACTCCTCTAGTACGCATTACCGGTACTTTAAACAGCCAGCGCTACATCGAGGTGTTGGAGCCAGTTGTCCTTCATGGCTTGCCCACAGCCATATTTCAACAGGATAATGTGCGACCACACGTGGCACGCATTGTCCAAGGGTTCTTCGTCAATCGCTAGATTGAATTACTTCCCTGGTCAGCTCGCTCTCCGGATCTTTCGCCGATAGAAAACATGTGGTCCATGGTTGCTCAACGATTGACCCAGGTTACATACCCACCTGCCACACCAGATCAACTTTGGCAACGTGTGGAAGCTGCTTGGTCTACTGTACCCCAAGAACACATCCAAAGTATCTTTGAATCAATGCCGAAGCGTGTGGCAGCGGTGATCTCCAACACTGGCGGCTACTCTGGCTACTGATTTTGGCAGGAACCACACTTCACAGAAGTCTATAAATTTAATCATTTGATACTTGGTCAACATGTTATCTACAAAATAAATTTTGTTGTGATATCTCTTGTCTTTCTTGGTGTTGCAATTTGGGTGGCCAGCAGTGTACTTTGTTGATATCGCTGACACTGTCATTCATTTACTTTGTCGGAATCAGTGATATTTAGGATAAACACTTTTTTAAAACATAACTTACTTTTGAGTTCATCACTTCTGCAATTTTGTGGATCAGTGAGGTGTAAGGAATGAGGCGAGATGCCCGTGTAGTGTCAGGTAAGACTTAAAATTACCGGTTTTTTTTTTAATGTTTTAGTATCAGTCAGGATATGACAAGAATGCTGTCACGGGCAACGTCGTGTGTGTACTTCTAGTATGTAATATACTGAACACATAAGTACCAACTGAAGCAAATTTACAATCATCCAAGAAATGCGGAATTCGGAAAAAAAGTAATTTTAAACGCGTCGAATCTCGACAATAACGTTAACACAGAATTCGACGAAATTTAAAAAAAAAAAAAATTTTTTTGGACGTTGTCATATACCGAGTAGCAAAATTACGTTTTTATGATTGATGAGATTTTCGTTTGGGCTTTTCGTGTTCCATTACAAAATATTAGTTAGGCATTCTTTCTTCAACAATCAAGTATTTATAAATTACTAGCAGAAAGACCCGGCTTTGCTCGGGTTGAATTAATAATATGTTGATTAAAAAGTCATCATCAATTATTTTTCATAAAAAAATCTTAGCATCATTTAAGTGTGCGGGGAAAAAAAATTTAATACCAATTGAACTTCTCCATTGCTTCTACAATTTACTTCGGACCCAAATATGCATATATGTTGTATCTAACCATATAATCCATTTCATATTCGTCACACTTCTGCTGAAGTTGATTTTAAGTTTTCGAGTGACTACGAATATTCCCGTGCATTCCATTTCAGTAAAACTGGCGAATTTTCGGTGGATAGTCTTGCACTTAGTTTTCCTATGAATATGTTTTCATTGTACCATTCTTTCACCTAGTATGCGATATTTTCGAATTTCATCATCAATATGAGAAGATGGTACATTAAATTGTTACAACATTCGTTACTAATTTAGTTTGAAGCAAACGCAATTTTTCTTGCAAATTCCACTCAGCGGCAGGTGGAATAACGGAATTTCTGTTAGATATATAAAGCAGAGTTGACGTTGTCTGTTCTCTACACTATCACCTTTTGACCAATCCACACATTTGGTACACTTATATTTTAGAACCCTGCGGATATGATAGGCTAAATAATAACCCGCGTTCTATTTGTCCAAGGGGGCTAAAAATGTACGGCATTTGTAACTAATTTAATTTGAAGCAAACGGCACTTTTTCCAGAAATTTCCATTAAGTGACATGTGGAATAACAGAGCTTTTGTTATATACGTGTCATCAGAGTAGACAAATTAAACCCAATCGATAACAATTTTTTAATAAACAGAAGGTTGATTTTACAGCGCTTTTACAAAAAGAAAATCACTTTCAACGAACGATTCACATGCATCTAAGTTGCGTAAGAGCAGCTTAAATAGAGTAAGCAACCTCGGCTTTCTCCCTTTTAAGACATAAAATTTCGATTTTTCAAAATTACTTAGTGTGATATTATTTCAAGATCAACAAAGTCTTGTTAAAAATTTCCTTTTCTCCAACGCACATCGTTTTAAATTGAACCCTTATGGTACTTTTTAAGATCAGAAATTTGGTTTCTAAATGGAAAGCACGTATCTATTTAGAGTGATATATGTAATTACTTGACTATGGAGTACAACTTACAATGACACCCATGAAACACGAAAATCAAATGAAATTTAATTTATTTTAATCGTCTTTCAATGAAAAGCTATATCAAAATTTTGAAATATATTTTGAACAACTAAGTATGACTACTTAAGAAATATTTTGAATTGTAAATTTGATTTATTCTTTTTATCTACACACTATTACTTATTCAACCAAAGACTTAAAGAAAGTTATGGAAATATACATATACCACCACGAAAGTATCCATGTCTAGTGATATTTTGCAAGTAATAAATAAATAAAATCCAACTCCTAAATAATATTTCTGGAATAGGTAATATACCGGAACACATAATGCAAACAGAAACAAAATTCCAATCCTTAAAACAGGCATATTTCTGAATAAAAAATATCTGTTCTAGTGTGTTGAATTTCGATTTCCTGAATACATTCTGAAGTAAAACAATTGGACAAAAAACTTGAACAATATTGATAAAAACAATAATGATTTGTAAGCAAAAAATAATACATATTTATAATACTTGGGAATCCTCAAATATGATCGCAACCATCTCGTTTTCAACTCAAATATCCCAAAAGGAATTATAAATCAAACTAAAAAATTAAACATTAATTCTGAGGTTGCCAGATACCGAGTAGCAAAATTACGCTTTTATGAACAACTAGCAAAATACCCGACCTTACTCGGTTTGAATTGGTTTACTCTAGATTGAAGAGATAATCAAAATATATAATGACTTACGTTTTTTGTAGAATAAAAATTTATTTTAACATCTTTCGCCATATTTATATTTTATACAACTTACTTTGGACACAAATCCTACACATGCATATCCATTCATGTAATACATTTCACATACATCGCACAATTGCTGTATGACAAAGCTACAAAATGACGAAAGGTGATACTAAGGTTACTACTATAAAAGACGATTTATAGAAAGATTTGGAATTCCTTTTCTTAAGTACTTTTCATGTTCAACTCAATTAATTAAAATTACGATTTACGGCGAGTGCTCTCGCACTCATAGTCAACAAAACAATATTTTTTTACTTGTGGCACTCTTGCCTCCGGTATGCGACATTGTGAAATTTTGCAATCTTCTCCTGTCATTATTACAACGAATTTTTTAATGTTGGAAAAAGTTCCAGTTTGGATTAATAAACATTATTATTCTTTCAATAACGGCATTATTCTTTCAATAATGGCATTACACTTAAAATTTACTGAAAATTTATACTGACTTACTTAACATTTTTAAGTCTAATACTTTGTGGTGCTGTTGCGTGTGATGAGAAGGAAAACACATTTATTAAAATAATAAATATTTAAACAGGAAACAGCGAAGTAAAACAAAATAAAAGATGTCGTAAAAAATTGTTCTAAAGGTATTAATTTGTGATTCAATTTTATATCTTGATCTCGCACAGTTGCTACAACTTACAACTAAAAGTGTACAAAATTTAGAAATGTGAAATTAATTCAGAGCGAAAGTACCAGAAAAAATATCACTGCTCGCGCGATCTTGTTCATTCTCGTTTCATTGAAAAATATCGTCTGCCCCAAATATTCGGAAATCGTTTTCATTGCGCAAAGAATAAAAATAAGACTCGAAATAAATGAAGTATCAGAGATGAAATTCCATAAAAAAAAAAAAATTTGAAGAATAATTACTTTTTCAGCAGTACTGATAAAACAAACGAAGTAATCGTAATATTCAATAGACATTCCAATTTTTCCAAAACTACCAAATTATGGTTGATTTAAGTATACTTACTCAGGTGTTTTAGCATGAAACTCAACTAAATATAACAATAAAGAAATGTTTAATATTGCATTCACTAAATTAATAGATAATGTATAAAATAAAATACACTGCAACAAATATCTGGAATACAATTCACGTGATGCTTACACAAACACACAAACACAAAATCGAGCATAGAACAGAAAGACGGACAGACAGACTTTCGCAACCAATTCCAGTCACTAAATCAAGATAAGTACTCACTGTATGCAAATTTCCATGAAAATATCTTAAACCGCGTGGACGTGTATAGGGCACAACATACAGACAGACAGACAGACAGACAGACACCAAACGAGAAAAAGGCGGATTCGGCATCAGAAGGGTCCAAAACGGATAGAAAACTTGAAATGGGTCGAAAATATTGAATGTACAAACAAACACTCCATTCTTATTTATATAGATGAGTTTATCGTTTGGGCTTTTCGTGCTCCATTATAAAATTTAAGTAAATATGAAATTAAATGTTCTAAATATTCTTCTTCATCAATCAAATATTTATAAATATTATTTTCATCATGGGAAGAAATAAAAATTCAGTTCAAACATAAACATTATAATTGAATTTTTTAAAAAGAAAATTGGTTTTTGATCAACACTGGTAAAGCAATCGTTTTATATTCAATGTTATTCCTATGGCTATATCAAATTGCTTTTGGCTTAGGCCTGAGGACAATTTTAGGCCGCTTAGGATTCGAATTTTTCAAAATCCTTTCTTAGTGCACCCCTACGGTATAAGAAGAAACACCCTGCAAAATTTCAGCTTCCTAGGACTTGTTGTTCTTGAGATACAGTGATGAGTCAGTCAGTCAGTGAGTGGTATTTGAATTATATATATTTTGATTTACATCATGAGAAGAAAAATAAAATTAGTTCAAACATAAATATTATAGTTTAATTTGGTTTGGAAAAAACTGTTTTTCGAGACAAATAGAACGGGGGTTAGAGTTAGCCTATCGTATTCGCAGGGTTCCAAAATAGAAGTGTATCCAATTTGGCGTGTCACACGATGTCGATTTGTATAGAGGACATACAGACAGACGGCAACTCTGCTTTATATAGGAGGAGCACAAGTGACCTAACCCACAAAATCCCGAAAAATTTATTTTTACTTTTTTTGCAATGCGCTGGTTTAAGTCATATAAAATTACAAAATAACTTATTATTATTGATCCCTAAGAAATAAATTTTCAGGATCGCGTTGTTCTCCATTGCGTTTGTTGGTGGGCCTCACAATAACTGTGTTCATGAACCTTGCGCCATCAAATCCAAGTATCCAATCTGTAATGTGTCGATAATTTCGGTACCTTTCCCTCAATTCGTCCTCAGTGAAATATATAAAGATTTTCGACATTCGCTAGGCACATTCTCAAAATAATTCAAGAATCTTTTGTTCCGAAATGGAATAAATCCCCCTGTAGGATTGGTTCCTCATATTCTTACCTGACGGCGTTTCTACTTTGGTGACTTGTTAGAGTCTGTCGTGCAGCTGGAGACAAGAAATCCCCCAACCACTTTCGTGAATAATGAAAGAGAGGAAAGATTCCATTGTTGCATCACCTGATTGCAATTGAAAACTACGTGCGTCATTATTCATCGCACTTTCCTACCATTCAACTTCGTTTCCATTTAACGTGACACTTTAAACATAGTATTTCAATCATTCCTGGCGTGCTTGCAGAATCGATCTTAAAAAATAGCGTCAGAGGAGTGAAGACGTTGCAATGTGAGTGGTTAATCAGGGATAAGTTGCTAGTGAATGGCAACAACCCTCGTTAGCCCTTGCCGAATGAAGCGAGAAAAGTGGATTGAGAGGATCTAAAAACTGCGAAAAAATATTTTTTTTTTAATATATATATATATCTTTAAAAAACCACAAAAATAAATTATTCTTGAAAACGGTGTGGTCTGGGCATGATTTCAATTCGGTTGCCGTGACAAATGGTTTGCATTGCTGGATGGTGGACCGCATCAGCAAACAGCAAGGATCAAAATTAAAGAATTCAAAGGAGGTATCTGCAGAAAAAAAAGCATTTTTCTGGGTTACTTTTAAAAACACGTTTTAAAAGAGGGCGTGCGAATCAAAAAAAAATTCATCCATCGACCATATAATAAAAAAAAATACTCTTAAAAATGCTTTTTTTCCTTCAGATCTCTTTTACAGGCTCTTGTGTCAAATGAAAATTTGGAATTACATTAGCAAACATTAAATTGGATATTTTTACTCGGCCTAATGAAATGTTTGTGTCACCCGTTCAGGCTTGCAAAAAGAACCAGTTAGAGTGACCGAGCGATGTCTAATTTGATTGAGAGTGTGTGTAGTAGTGGTCAAGAACAGAGGGACACTGCACACCTAAATTGGACACTGACATTTATTTACAATATAGTATAAAGTTTCAAATATACACACCACACCACCGTCCGGTGCAAAAACACGTCTCACTCCTCTGAATTGTAAAACGATTATCTCCTTATTCGTGTTCTTTTTCAGAAAAGCACCCGATATTTCATTTTCTTGATCGTATCAGAACTCAGGCACTGTCATTCATCGATGTTCGTCCACTGGAGGAAGTAGAAGAAGAATTCTTGTAACCTATTTGTGTTCGTAATCACCGTACCGTGGCAAAAGACAGGGAATCGTGACAGAACCATTTGCCATTTTTCAAGATATTGACTTTCTGTGGTCTGAAGCAAAAGTTTTAAGCGTCGAAAACGTTTAACGTCCACTGAAACTGAAGCTGTACACTTTAAATAAACTCCATCACTCACTTAGCCTTCGGGAAATTTCGCCAAGGGAAGAGTTTTTCCTAGAAGTGTCAAAAATGGAGTTTCAAGCAGGTAGGGTCGTCGCACTCTCTTTGTCTTGGAAACACCAAACTATGCAAAATAATGAAAGCAAGTGAATTCAAATGCCTGTCAGAAAAAAGTCCTTTCGCATGAACACGGGCACTATGGGGACACTGTGAAAAGGTTTTCGAACGAGGGCCTCTGAGAGGTCCGTCCTCTTTAAAACCTACAATCTCACCTGTATCCCCTGTAACCAGTTGTGTCGATCTTTCCACCAGTTGATGGGAATGAGTCATTCGATGTGGAAATCAGTGCTGCCTTTAGACGTCTTGACACCGGAGTTGCAAACCTCCGTACATCGAAGACATTCCGAGAAATTCATTTTACCATCGTCTCATGTCGGGGTGGTGATCTGGCGTATTTGCAACGCTAATTTTGTTTTCCATAAGGAGACGGTAAAGATCAATAGACTGCAACATTTTTTTTCCTTTGGGGTGGGCACATTTTTCCCGTGCCCGAAATGTGAGGAAAAGTGACCTCTTATTTCGTCCCCTTTCGGTGTTGCAGACAATCACCGCTCTCGGCGTCTTGTAGTCCGTCTTTTGTTCGCTCTCTGTGACATTTTGTTCTAATCGCTAGTATACTCACCCCTTGCAAGTGTCGACAAAGCGCTTGCACTGATGTGGGTCGTAAAAAAAGTCGAAAAGGGGTCAACAAAAGGGGTCGTTAAACGTCGACCCAAAAGAGGAATTGTTTGCAATTCTCGTTTAAACGCGGCTTTATTCGTGTGGGTTTCGTCTAATAGTTTTTTGAAGCACACATTTCTTTTGCTTATGAATCCTTCCTAAGATTCTCTCAAACAATTGGTATGTTGCGACTCTTTGCTATAGCTGTCCGGAAAATAGTTTTAAGGATGTAAACATTTCTATCCGACACCTTTTAGTGTTTTTTTGGAAAAAGACGATTTCCCTTACCCTCTTTAAGAACACTAGAAAGAAATGTTTAGGAAGTATGTAATCTTATGACTGTATTGTACGTTTTGATAACACTTTTTCTGCATTTATTTTTAACATGCTTGAAACTAAAAGATTCGACCGTCTATCACATTTTAGTTAGAGAAACAGAAAGAAAATGTTAACGAAGTACCTGGCTAAAATTTCTTCAGCTGCCATATGAATATATTTCTAACAAGCAAAGACATGTCGTGCCTACGATTGTTAGATTGTGAATGAAATTAGAATTGCTTCCCTTGCACGAAGACTGTTATTTGACTTTTTCACTCGCACTATCAATATTTTCTATTTCACTGAAGGAAACGTTTTCACTCAATTGAACATGAAATTCGTGACACTTGTGACGAAACATCTTTGTCTGTCCGTCCCACGAGACTCGCCGCGCTCCTTTGTTTTCAAAAAGAATCGTGCCACTTACCGTCACATCCTCAACTGGAGTCTTCTGCTTTCGAACGCGATAACTTGTGTGGCAACGCTTCAAGCGCAGAAAATATCAGAATCTCCATTCCAATGGATGGGTGCAGGGTGAAATGAGTTTCTTTTTTAACATTTGAGCTTATGCTTTAGTTAACGTCGCACTAGAGCAACGAGCTATTGACGACGGTCCGGGATGCATATTATCAACCTTTACCTGGAATAGAGGACATTGGGAAATTTTTAACCCGCTGATTCGTTGGTTTCAAACTGTCGACTATGACGTCACTACTTGACATCATCATTCATGGCGATGCTTCACGTAAACTCTGTCATTAGTCATTACTCGGTAGTTTCTACTTGAACTGTAAGCCGGTGGCAAAACATCTGCAACATAAATAACAAATCTATACAACAGATCCCCAGTAATAATGAAAAACTCCCCTGTTTCCGCCTTCTATTCTGTTCAAGGTCCCAAGTGTCCTTTAAAGTTGGAGAATGGATTATTTTTTAATCATGCGTGTAGAATTTATACTGGAATTAAAACAAAACACAAAACATTTACGATCCAATGACGAGTCCATGGCAGAAGCCGTTGAACTGTCCGCTTGGTGATCATCTAAAAGCTACCGCATTCTTTTTTATTAGTATTCTAACATCGGTTGAAGCAGTTTCAATTTATTTTTTCGCAAACATTGCAAGTACATAGCGATACTTTTCACACATGCGGAGTGCGCACTATGGGTGAGTGACGTCATAGATCTCGGAGAGAGATAGCAACGAATCAGCGAGCTTAAAATTTAACCATGTCTTCTAATATGCGTCCGGGATCAATCCCCTAAAGCTTCGGTTTCCTAAGAAAGCGGTCACGTTGGGTTGGCGTGGAAGTTTGGAGAGTGGGGTGCCAGCTCAGGTGTTGCTTCGTCATCTGACCGTGGTTCAAAATTACGAGGTGTTGTCCTCGAATCTTTCCCTTAAGGGACTGATTCCGGACCGTCGTCAATAGCCCGTTGTGTTGCTCTAGTACGACGTTAACTAAAATTACCATTACCATTACCATTACCTAAGAAAGCGGAGCCGTTATCTAGCAGCCGTGGTGTAGCTGTAGGTGACGTCACTAAAACGTTGTTTATACAAACAGATGGCGTTGGTTTCCTAGAGAGCGTTGTTTGTGAGCGTAACGATAATTAGCGGAAGCCGCCATTTCAATTAACATTTGAACCTCAGTTGCTTTCGCTTTCATCTCATTTCCCATATCTACTTTTTCTTGGGCTACTTTCTGTCTTGTGTCGGGCCTTTTCTGGAACTCGAAGACCCACCCGAAATGATTTCACAAACGTGCCCGCGACTGTTCCCCCGCTTGTGCTACCTCAGCATTTGAAATTGGATATTTTGCCCGATAACCCCCTCTTTATTCATGCCTGCATTCACCGCTTTTCGCATACATGTGCCATTTTACTGTTGTTATAATTCATCGTGTTTAATTGCGTCTCGTATATTGGAGCTTTGATAATCCAACTCTAAGATGGGGATAAATATTCCATCTCAGTGATAATCTTTTAGCATTCGTGTTTCAATGCTGATCCATCTGTATCCTGAATCGTACACCTTTTATAGCTTTCGACTCTCCTATTTTATCTCGGAAGCAAATATTATCTATGAAGAATAAACATTCACATCAATGCATTTGAAGCACGGCATTTTTCTCTATCATACTGATGACGTGTTTTCAGTCTATCCCTTGTAACGTCGTGAGATCAATTGAAAGGTGGACTTTAGGCAATTCAAAACAGCTTTAAGACACGCAGCCCATTTAAGCACATAATTCTGTGCTCAGATGGCAAAATGTTATGAGTCATTTTGTTCATTTTTCGGACAGCAATTTTAAGATTCAAAATTCGACATGTGGTTTTTGACATTTTTTCCCACCTTTGTTTTCTCATAAACTGAAAGAAAAAGGCTTACGACAATTTGCCACCTTCTAAACATTAACAAACCAGACTCCAGGATGGGACTTACTCAATTTTTTGCGAAAAGTGACTTATAACATTTTGCCATCTGAGCACAAAATTTCACATTCTTTACAGTTAACTATTGAAGGCAATTTCGAAGCTAAATAAGTAATAAAATGGTTTGAGTCACGCGGTTTCATCGTATCATTGGCGTCCGTTCACGTCCAAAAGATCAACGATTCTCTCTTGTCAAGGGCCTTTCCTCCCGTACCTAGTTTCGTATCTTTCCCTCAGGGGATTGATCCCGGACCATCGTCAATAGCTGTGTTGCTCTAGTACGGCGTGAATTAAAATGACTTTACCTTACCCGTACCTAGCTAACGACGTTCCTTTCGCCAGTTTCATCGACATTCGCGTCAGAGAGAAACGATAGCTACACTCTTCTTTAGGAAAATCTACTGGAAGAATATCGGACACCAAATTTCGTATACTTGCATTCCTGTATTTTCCTGGGTGTGCAGTTGCCCATTTTACACGTCGACACCTACTGATCGGAGAACCTGCTTCGTTAGGTTCAACTTGCCATTGGATTTTGACGACACATTTCGACTGACAATTCAAAATGGCGAATACTTAAGTTTTGCATCAGTCTTTATTTTAACTCATTCTTTTGTCTCGTGTCTGACGCAGATCGGTCCCACGTGTGTCTCTTGCGCCACAAAAACACGATCAACCTGAGTGTACGATTTCTGAAGAGAAAAAGTTCAAATTTCGGTCGCTAGTGGGTCAATTGGGCGCTGTGGTTCAAGTGATTTGTACAGTGCTGAACTGATCCTGTAATCGAAGACTCCATCTTGATGTGTTCAACCCATAGGACCACGCGTTCGAACAATTGTGTCATTTCAACACGACTCTTAAATCTATTGGATCCAAATTGTTTTATTATTCTGTCTTTTAAATGTCACACTTTCAAAATCTTACGCACACGTCAATTCAATTCATTCGTTATGCTGTAAACGATGATGGCCTTGTTTTATCACCTGACTATGCTTTTTGCGTATATTTTGATTTTCATCTATACATTTTTCACGTTTTAAATCTTTCTCTTGGATTACTCATTTTTAAATATTTTATAGTTGAGTTTTATTCAGTCTTGTTGAGCGGATCCCGCGTTCGGACCACTCTGCGCCATAAATCCATTAATTGTTTAAGATATCCACTGATTCATCCGACATCAAAGCCTCTGGAGTTGCCTCCAAACATCGAAGACATTCCGAGAAACTCATTTTATCTTCAAGATCTCGTGTCGTGGGTTTGGCGTGTTTGGAACATCAGTTTTGTTTTCCATCAGGAAGATCAAAGGACTGCAACATTTTGGTCGGTGCCCGAAATGTGGGGTGAAAATGCTCCCTTATTTGGTTCCGGTGTTTGCAGACCCATCTGACCTTCGGCGTCTTTTGTTCGCTCTGTGTGACATTTTGCCCTCGTCGCTGGTATTTTGTCTGCAACACAAAGTCGACAAAGCGTTGACACCGGAGTGTGAAAAGATACTAAAAGGATTCCGGTGTAAACACATCTTTATGCCCGCTGAGAAAGTGCAGCAGCGAAGGTTTCTTCTCAAAATACACCCATTACTCTTCATGTAAGCAACAGGTGTAAGAGAGGAGGGATGCCATTTCTTACCCGATTGTAACAAAAAGATTGCTCTTCAGAGGAGGCAAGGACGTTGTTCATCAAGCGTTCTCTTGAGCGCGGATTTCGATGTTAATCGGATGGAGGTGTTTCCGATGAATTTTTCATTTCGGACGAACGCTTAAGCCACTTGTTGGAGTGTGACTCCCCTCCATTACCGTCTGATGTCAATGTGACGCAAAAGTGTTCGTTGATTCTTGGGGACAATCCGAGCCTGCTTTTCGAGTGAACCTTCCGACAATGCAGACAGATTTTCACAACAACGTCCCTATTGCAACGGATATGCTCGACTCTTTTTTTTTCTGCTTATATTTCAACCGTCTTGTATTTGTAATCATCAACGTCTCACATTTTCAAAAGTACGATTTCAAATCTGCGAGGATGGTGTGTTGGGGAAAATCACCATTCAAACCGTTTCGCATTTTTACGTTCATTTGGTATTTTAAATCGCATCTATTTTTTTTCCAAATTTAAAATGACTTATCAATTATAATTCAAAACTCTAAATTTCACTCAAAATGTTATGTAAATTCGTTCTGCTGCTGACGGTTCTGTTTTATTCTCTGATTGTTGTTTGATGGTAATGGTAATTTTTAATTAACGTCGTACTACAGCAACACAACGGGCTATTGACGACGGTCCGGGATGAGTCCCTTAAGGGAAAGATCCGAGGACAACACCTCGTATTTTTGAACCACGGTCAGATGACGAAGCAATACCTGAGCTGGCATCCCACTCTCCAAACTTGATTGTTGTTTGAATATTTTTGTTTTTCATTATACATTTTAAATCTATCTTTCAGTTTTGTCTTGAACCGTTAATTTTTAAAAATTTTGTACTTTTATTGGGTAATATTTTGTGTTGTGTTTGGTGCAGCTTGTCCACTTTTGGACCTTGCGCCGAACAATCCAAGTACAATTTTGAATCTGCCAGAGATTTGCTTGAAAAAAAAAACCTTCAAATCTTATCGCATTTTTACGTTTAGTTGTTTTTTAAATCTGGTACAACTTTTTCCAAATTAAATATTAGTCATAAATTTATATTTTATCAAATTCCTTTTTATTTCATCCTGTAAAATTCACGTTTTCGAATTTTTATGCATAGGAAGAGTTAAGAAAAAATTCGAACCCTTTTATATCATAAACTAGGATCAGGGTATCTGTAAACACAATTTGTATGCTTCACTTTCGCAATTCCCATTTTCAAACTCTTGATGAAGTAACAAAACTGTGTTAACCCTACTCAACTCTAAGGCCCCATTGACATGAGGCGTTTCAACGCGCGTATGGCGAGGCTAGCAAGGTCCCGCCGTTAAATTATGTTTATTTATTACTCTAATTCAAGCATTTATCTTTGCAACCTTGAAGAACGGGACCCTGATAGCCTCGCCAACGCGCGTTTTACGCGCCTCATGTGAGCGGGGCCTAACTTGTCACTATCTTACTTTGATATTTCATTTTTTCGAAGATTGCAGAAGATTCTGTACTCGGCTGTTTACAATTAGTCCTGAAAGTAGGAGTAATTGTAAACAACGATTTCCATCTTGCTATTAATATTGAACAGGTGACAGCATGAGCAGTAGTCATGGCAGTAGAAGGAACTCCAATGGTATTTTGACCCTTCTAATACCATGCTTACAATTGCTCCGATTTGATGTTTACATTTACCTCATTCTCCCATTTCTTACTCCAGCAAAATATCGTCTTGAAAGGTCTTGGAAAGAGCCGTTTTTTCACTTGGTTGTTCTTCTATTCTGACTCCCTCAGGCGTGACAGAACTTGGTCGCAGTTCTAAAAAATTTACCATGCGTGTATGTTTTTTGACGAGCTCCTGGTTTCTTCTACTTGAAGATGTCGAGGCAGTATTCCTGCTAAACATCGGCATCATGTTTGTAACTTTTGGTCTCATTTCCGAATTCGCATTTTCACTCACTTGAGCATTTTTTGAAATACTTAAATCCAAAGCGATGTCAATTTCTGGTTCATTTTCTTCAATAGGCACTATCTCACTTCTATATGGACAACACTCATCAAATTCGTGAGGTAAGGGTGGATTGTTGATGTAGTTTCCAACTTCCCCTGAAAAATTCTCTTCAGGTTTCAGTTGCGCATTAAGTCATACATACTTGTTGGAAGTAAATCTGTCTTCCTGCTGTACCGTATCGACTCTAAAGCAAAACTACTTTGCAGGATAAAAGAGTTCGATTGAGAATTAATGTTTACAGAATTTGTACAGCTACAGTTTTATAATTAAGACGAATGAAGCATCTGTCTTCAAAAGCATTTCTCCCCAGACCGCCTCCTCCAGTCGTCACTTCCGCAGCCAGACCATAGGGTGGACCGGGGAAACGACTCCCGTTGTGAGCTCTCACGATTCTGGGGACGCTCTCACGATGCTACACTGCTCTCCAAAAGCACGAAAAATGCACTAAAACACAATTCAAACGTACCAAATATGATTAAATACAAAATGACGTAGAAGAGATTGGTTTTCCATCCAAATTGAACGAAACTATTGTCAAAGTTGTCTTCACAATTATTCCGTCACTTGAAAAACAGGGGGTAGTTGTCAACATCCAACTGTAGGTGCTGTACCGTCATGTAAGAATTAGACGGACAGCTGGTTTAAAATTAAACTATTTATTTATATAAATTAAATATTTACAGGTAAATTTACAAGATTAATTAAGGGCACAGCCATCGACAATCGAGATCCTGCCTGGAGCCAAAGCAACAATGGCTCTCTACAACCGAGACGTCTGTCTCTCTTCGAAATCAGAATCAGTCCAATGCTCAAGTCCCCGTTGTCTTGAGTCCGCAGAAGCGCAGCTGCGAACGAGAGGGGAGGGGGTGAAGAATTCCGAGCCCTCGAGAGATGTTTATGTCCTCCACAGAACTCATGACACCCCCCACACAGATGCAAAAACCGTCTGTAACAAACTTGGGTTCCCAACAGCTAATCTTCATCCCAGACATGGGATTAGGGAACCGACGGAAACTCCAGCTGTGTCGATGGATCAAACGGAACGCCGGGCCGCCGATGAGAAAAAACTATCTTTCGGTATTTTGTCAAAACCCGCACGTGCAAAGTCTGAAGTTGTTTTTTGTCACCGTCTGGCTGTTGATCACATTCCAGCGTCCACGTGTTAGATAAAAGGGTCGGCTAGTACCATATGGTACAGTGCATAGGTGGTTCCCAGAAACAAAAGTCAATGCCTTTCTGTTTCAGATAGAAATATAACTGACAATTGTAAAGAATTGGAACAACATACCTTTCAACATATTATGGAGGGCCAGCAGAAAATGCAGCATACAACTTTAAAACACAAACGTTTCAACCACAATGTTTTCAACTAAACGGATTGTTATCAGCTGTGGTTTAAAAAAACGCGGGACTGCCATTTTACAGGGTTCACACCTTTCAGATTTCACAAATATTTAGTTTCTCGGAATCCCACGTAGACACTTGTACAGCTTGTTTACAATTACCCCGACTGAGCCTATTCATATTAAAGACAATTCAAAGATATTTCAATAGGGAATAGAGTCGTCTACAAATTTAAATGCACAATTTCATAAAGGGACGACTTCATGTCAAAATTTTCAATGGAACTACTCTGTTTTGATGCTTCAATCAGATTGTGCATCGTTAAAGCAGTTTAAATATGAAATTTCATGGCTTCACTATCTTTCTATCCAGAAATATTTAATCTTAGCAGTATAAAACCCCAAATACAATCCGGAGATATTCAATGCTAAAGTTGCTATTAATTTCAAGGATCCTCTCCACTTTGAAAATCGCTATTCGTATGTTGAGATTAATAGTAGATATAGCTACCCCCCCAAATATAAAATTGGAACACTATTTTAAACGTTTTTTTCAGCTATCCGAGAAATATCCTCCGATGTTTGTCAGACGTTTTTAAACTTTTGATTACCCCCTAAATGCCCTAATGAGGAAAAATTAATGTACCATAAAAGCGAACCATTGAAATGAGCTGAAATTTTGATTGTCCTATTGCGAGTCCTTCTGAATCTATTCAAAATAGAGTAATGTTTCAAATCAGAATTTTTTCAAACATTAATTTAATAATTATTATTGCATACTAAAAACTATTTTTAAACAAAATATAAGTGGATTTCGTTTACATTTTTTCAACAGTAAAATAGTACAAAATATATCAGCGCTATAGAAATGTCATTTAAGAAAATGTCCACCAAAGTGTAAGAAACTAATTTAACATAAGGAACTTCGAAATTGCGAGACCTAAACATAAAAGGTGTCGTCAATGGCCCTTTCTGTCGGTGTGCATTAAGATACTAAACTGGTTCCTCATTGAAAAACTGCTCTGCTTCCGTTGCAGGAGTCTCGGTGTGGCTATGTGGTGCTGTGGATGGCCCTGTACTTCATGCTGGAGCCCGTACCGCTGGCCGCGACGGCCCTCCTGCCAGTCGCCGTCTTCCCCATCCTCGGTCTGCTCTCCACCGCAGAGGCCTGCACGCCCTACATGAAGGTGAGTCCCTTTCAGCCCTCGAGCAAAAAGTCCGTTCAGGGATTCGCAGCGACCGTGACAACTTCGCGGAGAAAGCAATGAGAGAGAGAGGTGAAGCCGTAGGAGTTAAAACCTCCAAAAAAAGAAATGAGAACATATTCCTTCTAAGAGACGCTGGTGTGGTGTTGATATGTGTGGTGTTGACCGCGGTACCGTCTCTCTTTATAAATTTTGCTACTTAATAGTTTTGTTAGATTTGTAATTTAGATTTGCCTAAAAGCTAAAGATTGTAAACTCGTCGTGCGAAAGAAACTTTTTCTTCCCGAATGTGTCGTAGTTGTAGGTGGATGTAACAGTTGGTTCCGTTTGGAGAGCTGAATGGCCTTTCATCGCAGAACCCGAGTGTGTCAGTCGTCTACTTCCCACCTGTAGAGTTAGGATGTCGTCTGACAGAATAGAGTAATTGGAGGGAATTGTGTCATTCGGTTGGGTATTTTTTTTTAAATTGCGTTAAGCAGTCACAATGGCAGAAAATAAGGAGAATTTTCTCGACATCGTACTCTTTATTTTATTTGCATAAAGGCGAGAATGATTCGCAAACGCAAAAAAAGCGACGTGTGTCGTGTTCGATGATTATGCCGTGGACGATCCCATGTGCCGCGAAGGGGTTCGGAAGTTTCGACGCCTGGGTCCGTTCTTTGGCCAGAAACCTCACAACTTGCAAGAGTGCGGGAAGACTAAGCCAACCTCAGACACGGAGAAAGATCATCGAACAGAACGGCACAAAATGTAGTGATTCAACGTAATCTCTTTAGTAAAAATGAAATAATTGTTCTTCAATTTTGATCAAAAAACGAATTCCACCCAGTAACGAAAATCCCAGGTGTGCAACAGTCGGGTGTCAACCGGAGAAAATGGCTGGATGTAGTGTTGGTTCCACAAATGGAGGAAATTCCACGAAGGTAGTGTCACGTGACAGCATCCCACTTGGCGGAGGTTGAGTGCAGGGTGTTCGGAACGCGGCTTCTTATTCAAAGGATGCGAGATAGAGGAGGTTATTGCACCAGGGGATCTATCAAGAAAGTTCGGAGTCTGTACAAAGAAGTAAGTTGATCTTGCACCGCCTATCTGAAGATAGGTATTTAATAACGTTGCACTGAAGCAACAGAACGGGCTGTTGGCGACGGTCCGGGGTCAACCCCCGAAGGACAACGGCATTTTGAACAACGGTCAGATGACGTCCGTGACTCCTGAGCTATCACCCCACTCACAAAATTTCCACACCACGCCCACGTGAGCACATTTGATGTCACTAGAGGTTGGAACACGCAACAGCCCCCCTTTGTACAGGACGGCCTTTGGTTGGATTGTAACTCGTAACCCTCTCCGATGACTTTGTCTTTGTCTTTGTCTCCGATGACTTTGTCTTTGTAAGGAAGTTACGAATATTTCGGGTGCGAGTTTCTCAAGTCGAGGTCAGCGAGGAGGCCGGAGTTCGAAGGGGGTGAAAGATCTACTCACCACATGACTAACGGCAAGACAAAGACTAGGGGGTGAAACGAGATAAGGGTGCACTTTAAGGGACTTATCTGTGGTGAGAATTGTATCTAGGCCTTAGATTTAGATATCGTTTCGTATCCTCCCATTTAAGAGGGAAAATCCTTTCCGAAAGGCTTTCACTAAATTCTCAATAATATACGATATAGCAAAGGTACAAAATAACATTTAAAATTAAAACTTGATACCAATACACTTGGTACACAAATATGATATGATATGAGTTTTAAAATTTCAAATTCATGAAAATGAAAGCTTCTCTACTTTGTGGCAGTTCTTAACTGTTTGCTGTTAAGAAAGTTCAAACATTTCGTATGTTACATCGAAATTGTTGATGACAAAGGACAAAATATTGCAATTATAAATGAATAATTACGTCCTTAAACAATTTCTAAATTTATTGTGGCAGTGGGATAGTTCCTGTTCATTCGTTTTATCTGTAATTTAGCGTGACAAAAAGTCTGTAAAGGAACGTTCAATAGGGTTCTCAATAGTTACCAACATGTACATGTTGTGTGTCAGCACCTACGTTACTGTAAGTAGGCTAGAAATTAGCTCCATATCCTTCTGAATCAGTAACTAGTTACTGTCAGCCACTAATTTACATCAAGCATCCTGAAAAGTTGAAAACTGTATTGTATGTGATAAAGTTTGTTTAATAATTTTTTTTACATCATAATCAATGTATTTTAGAATCAATGTGTGTGATTAATTTATTACTTTTTATGTATTAAAGATTTTTGCCAATGTCCTTGTACGTTGAAAAATTAAATTACTATAAAAACTTTTCTTATCATTGAGTAGAAAGATTGGAACAAGTAAATTCTAAATAGAAGTTTTTTCTTGTGGTTCATCCCTTACTAAAACAATAGAATGACTTTAATAACAATGACAGTAATTCAATGAAAGAAAGAAATTATTGGACGCATTATTAATTTGTTAGCGAACACATTCCATGCCTCACGTAGTATCATTTTATAATTATTACCATTATTACGCTTCTCTTTCAAGACGAGCAGAAAAGAGTTAATTCTAAACGCGTACTTATAACATTTGAAATTGGAACTAGAAGAAGCAAACAACTAGTTGAAACTTTTTTTGTTAGAACTTTGCCGATCTTGTGCAAATGGAAAACTACGTAGTTTGAAGAGAAGGCGAAATCCGACCAGAAATGTTTCACCCCCGAGCGATCTCTTGTTTCCTAGCGGGCGATCTTTCTCTAGCTTCCTTCCTCTACCCGTATTTCACGAAAGCGTCGTGAATTAAACTACTGTAAAACCTTTAGACGCCTCTCCTCTGCCCCAGAAACACTTTGGAAAGTTAGTTGGAATGAGTAAAAGTGTGCGTGTGGTGTCAGATGACGAGGCAACACCTGAGCTGGTAGCCCACTCTCCAAACTTCCGCACGTGAGGACAATGGAAGGAAATTGAATGTGGACCAGTCCCCCTATGTACACGACGGTTTTCGTTCGGTTGTTCATGTGCAACACAGGAAGATGTCTCTGCTGGTTCCTTCTAATCGACTCGAACTAACACGCTCTCTCTCTCTCTCTCTCTCTCTCTCTCTCTGTGATCTCCGCGGTTGGAAGAATAACGCATTAGCAATTCGTGTCCAAAAGGGTCCAAAATCCGCCTCCGATGTCCGGACGTCGTGTGGAGATCTCTGCTTCGTTTGTTGTGTGAATGACTGTGTTTGTGTGTTTCAGGACACCATAATGATGTACGTGGGCAGCTTGACGCTGGCTGTGGCTGTTGAACACTGCAACCTCCACAAGCGGATAGCGCTGAAGGTGTTGCTCACCATCGGAACGGGAGCCAGATGGTGAGAACTCTTTCGATACCACTTTTATTTGTTCCACCTCGGCGCACTCTAAATATCTCGCGGAGGAAATAATTCCTATAAAATTATCTTTTTATTTTACAAAGGAAAATTAAAAGCTTTTACGGAAGTTAATAGTTTGTCTTTAAAAAAATTGAACCGAATTGAAATCTCTAACCATTTTTCTAAGGTTAAAGTAATCAATTTTACACAATGATTCCTGTTTAATGGATCCCGAAAAGATCCCTCCTTAAAGAAATAATTAAAAAAAAAACTGCTTATCCTGACGTCAATGTATGCAGAATAAACGCCTCTCCCTCTCCATCGAATCGATGAAATCAAAGGAATGGAAATGAAAAGAACATTCTGGAATATTTCAAATGAAACTGCCCGGAATGCAACTGTACCCTTTATTCTAATAGTCAAAAATGAACAGTTCCAATGCACTTAGTTGCAAAATGTTGTTCGGAAGTATTTTATACCATGAAGCCTTAGTGCATTGGGATGATACAAAAGCCGCTCTTTCGACAGAAATGGAAGAACGATTGTTTTTATCGAAATGACATTGAATCCACAGAGTGTTCTCTTCCTCCGTCTCTCTCCGGTAGCTGCGTCATCCCGCGCGAGATCAAAGGTTTCTGTTTCAAGAACCGTGATCGAAGTTAGACGACACTTCCCCTCACGTGGAATCCTCACCCTGAGCGATACCAATCCTCTATTGCGAAACATTCTTTTGCCCCTTTTCGGAAATAAATTAATTAAAAGTTCCTAATATTTGCTGTCATTTTGAATGCTTAACCCAAGTCAAACAGAAACACGAGCCGACAGTTCCCTTCCAAGTAGGTACTCCCTGCCTTCTTTCTGACACCATCGAAACTCGAGACGTGTCAAGTAGATGTAACTAACAAGTAACTAACTTTTGCATCCACTCTGAAAAAAGCGCGATTGATGTGTGGCTGTTTCGCAGGTTGATGCTGGGCTTCATGACGACCACCATGTTCCTGTCCATGTGGATCAGCAACACGGCCACCACGGCCATGATGGTGCCCATAGTGGACGCCGTGATGGACGAGCTGGAGGAGAAGAAAGCGCCGCTCAAGAGCGACAGCATGCGTGAGTCTGTCTTCTTTCTTTTATCCCAGTGTAAAGAAAATGACACAAAGTCATGGAGTTTGAGCAAAAAAAAAAGGGTTTTTGGGGGCAATGAGGGACCTTAAAGACGAACGCATTTCTCGGCACCCATCTTGTAATACCCGGATCCCTGTTTATCTCTGCGTGATACAGTGTGTGTAGTGTTGCCTTATGAGACATGGTTCTGTCTGCTGTGGATCCCGAGATGTGGGACATCTATTTCTGCATCTCTTTCTGTGTTCGGTAAGGCAGCCTCGGGTGGCCACGAGACTCCCGACGAGCCTCTCAACCCCCGCCCCCCCCCCTCGCCATCCAAGAGACCACGGGACAGAGAAGTGATACTAACAGTGATCTGTGCTGCTATTCAGCAGTCAGTCATTTCAACGTTCAAAGGAACCATTAAAAAAAATAATAATTTAAATTTTGTATTAGTATTCTTTACAAGTTTCAATTCCTCCTCTGATCCATTGGTTCTTTTTTTATTTGTTCCCCAATTCTTTTCCGCTCCATGTCAATTGGAAGAGTTGTAGCGTTTAGTGTGATTTGAGTGACCGTCCACTGCAGTCGCATCGCATCAGGTTGTATCATTACTTGCTATTTTCTTTCGAAAATCACTACCTTTTCCCATTGGAACGTGCGTATATTTTGTGTCGAAGATAAGTGTTTCAGGGTACTCTCGCGAAATTTAGTTTGATTTTTTTTCTCTCTCCTGGTAGTCCAACTTTAGGAAGAGAGGAGGCGGCGAATCGTTTATTTTGCATCTATTTATGTCAACAAGCTTCATTTCATTTTTATTAGACTATGTATTTTTTTCAAATTTGTGTGAACAAATTTTAAAAATTGATTACTTTAACAAGTTCTTTGACATTGTTAGATATTTAGATTGCGAGAAGTTTGAAGCAGTTTGAAAAATAGAAATGATATTTTTACCGCTGTTATTCAACTATTTCTGCTCATTATTTTTCCGCTCTAAAACAACCTTTTTGTCAAAGTTTTGTAACTTTTCTCGTTCATTTGTTTCCGCTAAACCTTATTATTTTCCGTAAAAAAAAAAAGACAATTTTGACCCACAATTTCTTCTTTTGATATATAAAAGTGCACCAACAGCATCGCCATCGAACATTAAGCGTATATTTAAGGTGTTCCCTTCTACTATACGATAACTGTTAATATTTACGATAACAGTCCCGAACTGCTATTGTGAGTGTTACTTCAATTAGAAGACGTCGAGAAACGAACAACACTTTCCAAGTAGTTGTTCGACGGGATCCGTTCGTAAGGTAAGGGTCGATCCAAAAGTATCGTATATGCTGTAATGAGATCTATTAAAAAATGACGATGCGATCCCTTATTGTTATCGTTTCTAACGATCTCTCTCTTCCATCTAGTGATGACGCTTCCGTCCGGTCTGTCGCCTGCCACGTGGGGTGGCACCGAATCGAATAAGAGTCACTATTCCATCAACATGCAGATGTCAAAGTGAGTTGCTTTTTGTTACTGTGTCCCTTTTCCTTTTGTTTTTCGATTGTCCAGTTTTGAATCGTCATCGTCTACATTTGTTTCAAAAACAATTTTACGTTTCAAGATTGGAGAAAGGAAATCTCCCCAAATATTTTCAAATTCTTATGAAGTTTTTAAATCTTGTCTAATGTTTTGGATGTCTCCATCCAAACTTTTGACTCACAATTTCCCATATCCCTACTGAATTGAGGCGTTTGAGCATTCATTTTAATATTCAATTGAATGCTGTGACCGTGTGCTGAGAAATTCCTCCTTGAAGCGGGCGAACAAGCGACACACTCTCATTACACTCACAAACATTTATTAATCTAATTTACATTACGTGGACACAACATGTATAGTATTTACATAACCTTTCATAACTACCCGACATAACGGACGCTACGACATTCTACGCCGCCGATTCACCCTGACCTCCTGAGTGTGTCCTTGATCGGAGCAGGGGTGAGATTTCGTTTTGGTTCTCACTTTTAGTTCGGAGGTTTATAACTCTGCAGCTGACGATGCGCTATAGTTCGCTTGTTACAGTCTCCCCCTGGCTACGAAGACGTCTCGGCGAGTCGCCAGGAGATGAGTCAGATGGTTGTCTTGAGTTTTGTCGCACTGTTGGATCAGCCTTTCGAGGTCGACCTCTCCTTCGCAGTGGGGTGATGGGTACGTTTCCATTTTGAGGTGTGTTAAGGCATGGACGCAGAGCAGATGTATGATATGTTCCGACAGGAATATCAGGAGATTGAGGATTCGCAACAACATAACTTGTTGGAGAACGCCGAGTTAAAATCAAATAGGGTCCGTCTCGGCGAGGTGCAAATTTCGCTGACCTCTTCTTTGCTTTGTTGCTCACAGTATGTGAGGTGACCCATACTTGATCTCCAGGTGCGTATTGGGGAACGCTTCTTCTTCCTCGATCAGCATATTTCTTTCTCTGATCCTGCTTTTGTTCTACAAGATCTTTTATCTCAGAGGAGATCTTTGCAAATTTCCGTAAATACGGTGTGATCTCAGCAATGAAGTTGTCATTGTTGATCACTGACCTTATGTCATGTTGAACATCGTCTAGTGTTCTAAGTTCTCTTCCAAACTGTAAAAAGGCTGCAGTATGAGCAGTGGTGTCACATTTTGCAGTGTTCAGAGCAAAACGGATAGTTGGGAGTTTTTCTGACCATGTGGTGTGGTCATCACCGACAAGAATGGCAAGTCTTGGTTTTAAATCCCTGTTTTTCCTTTCTACTGGGTTCGCTTGAGGACAGTAAACTGGAGTAATAATTTGTGTAACTCCGAGAAGATAGCGTACTTGTTGAAGGACAGCACTGACGAATTGGGATCCGTTATCACTTATGAGACGACGTGGCAGACCGTATCAGAAACACTTCCTCTAATAAGGTTACTGCACACTCATTTGCAGTGGCGTTTTGGAGAGAGAAAAGCTCCACCCATTTTGTAGAAGTGTTCTCAACAATGAAAATCCATTTCTTTCCATCTGGGGTTTCTGGCAAAGGACCGAAAAGATCGATCGCTAACGTCTCAAAACGCTGGGAATACACTGGTGTTCTCAAAAGTCCAGCAGGCTTTTGGTTACTTGGCTTATAACGGCTGCACTCAGCACAATTCCTTACATAATCTGCGATGTATTTTCTCATTCCAGGAAAGAAATAACGCGTTGCAATCTTGTGAAAAGTGCCCTCAGCACCATAATGTCCACCGGTTGGGGCATCGTGATATTGTTGCAGAACTCTTTCACGTTCCTGTGTGGGAACTACCAACTGGGCTTCCTCTGATTCGGAATCCGGGCCGTATCGATATAAAATACCTTGAGACATTATGTAGCCACGATTGGTCCAATTCACGTAGTTTTCGTCCTTGGAAACACTCTCAAAACAGTCAATGATTTTCTTCAAGTCATCGTCTTTCAATTGTCCTTCACGTATGTCATTTGCCTTCCTGGATGGCAGATCAATAATGGTAACAGAACAAATGTCACAAGTGGGCCTTGCATGTGTACATGAAGGGCGGGATAGCAAGTCTGCAATGACGTTTGCTTTTCCTGAAAGATATTCAACTTTGATGTTGTAAGACTGTATCTGAAGGGCCCATCTTGCGAGTCGACCGGTTGGGGATTTCAGGCTCAACAACCATTTCAAGGGTTGATGATCTGAAAATACTGTTATTTCAGCTCCTTCGACATAGCCTCTAAATTTGTCCAGCGCCCAAACGACTGATAAGGCTTCGCGTTCTGTAGTAGAGTAGTTCCTCTCTGCTGGGGTTAGCAGACGACTAGCGAACTCGATTGGATGTTCTTCAGATCCTTGTCCTTGGATAAGGACTGCGCCCAAAGCATAGCCTGAAGCGTCAGTTCTGAGGACAAATGGTTTATCCTCATCTACTTGTTTCAGCACGGGCGGTGAAATTAAGCTATTCTTCAACGATTCAAATGATGTCTGTTCGTCTTGTCCCCACTTCCAAGGTGTTTGCTTCTTGGTGAGATTGCTCAAAGGCCTTGAGATCTCAGCAAACTGGGGAATAAAACGACGATACCAACTGCAAGTTTGAAGAAAGCTCTGCACTTGCTTCACGTTCTTGGGAGAAGGGATCTGTACAATGGCTTCCACCTTAGCAGGGTCTACTTCCAAATATTTGACTTTGGAGCAAGCAAAATGACACTTAGTTCGGTTGGCATGCAGATGGAACTTTTGGAGTCGGTCAAAGACTAACCGCAGGTCCTAGAGGTGTTCTTCAAAGGTTGCAGACATCACAATAATATCATCCAGGTAAGCTAGAGATCTGACCTTTAGTCCATTTCGGAAAATGTCCATAAGTCTTTGGAATGTGGCAGAGGCTGTTTTTAATCCAAATGGCATTCGAGTAAATCGAAAAACTCCAAACTGACAAACAAAGGCTGTCTTGTCTTTATCAGGAGGATACATCTTCACCTGATGATATCCTGACTTTAAGTCTATGGTAGACATAAAGGCAGTTTGCTTAGCATTTTGCAAGAGATCATCCATACGCGGAAGAGGGTATGGATCAGACTTAGTTACTGATTTCAATTTTCTGTAATCGATACAAAGGCGGAAATCCCCATTTGGGTATCAAGACCACAGGTGCTGCGTAGGGAGAGTCACATTCTTCTATTACTCCGGATGAGAGAAGTGCATCAATCTCTCTCTTCAAAATTTCTTTTCTCACAGGGGATAACCGGTAAGGAGCAGTAGCAACTGGAGGAGCATCACCTGTGTCGATCCGGTGTTCGATGTAAGGTATTGGTTCTCCCCCCGGACTGAAGTTATTTTCATAGTGAATTAGAAGTGCATTTAATCTTCTGCACTGATCTTCACTTAAATGGTCACCTTCATCGGGACGAAGGAAATATGGATTTTCTGGTCTAACACTTTCTTTAATATCACAGGAGTGGACTTGAGCACTCGCAACGAAAGGGAAATGTTCCTTTGGCTTGTCAGTGTAGAACCAAGCATGGTCACGAAGATTTAGAACAACACCTGCTTTCTTCAAAAAATCTGCTCCAAGTAGGGTACGGTTTCCTTTCGCCTCTGGGAGGGCAAAAAGTGTTAATTGAAAGGAACGTCCTTCCAGACATAGAATTACACAGGCTGTTTGAACTTCCTTTTCTGTCTGACTTCCATCAGCGAGGGTCACTGATCGAAAGTACTTTTCGAATACTACTCCTTCATCTTGAAGAATATGGTACAATCTTTCGCCTGCGATAGAGTGACTTGTTCCACTGTCTGCACATGCTGTGCCGAATATTCCATTTATCGTAATATTCATAACTGGAACTTCATTAGACATGGCTGGTCTATCAATTTGAATCTTCTCAAAACGAGCTGAGGCAAATTTTGTGGAAGCATTGCAAACTGGACAGTTAGCTTTAATGAATCCGACTTTTCCACAACCATAACAAGTCCGAGCTGGTCGCTCCTGACTGTCACCAACCTTTATTCGACTAGTTCTGTTTGCCTGATTTGTTTTTTTTGAACGGTACAGGCTTGATAATTTCATCTCTACCGTTGTAGGCTTTCCTTTGAATTGGAGGGGATGAGCTTCTTTTTTTGTTGTTTCTGAGACAGTCATAAGTTTCAAGCTTCTCAGCTAGGTAATCGGGAGAAATCAAATTTTCCCAATCATCTAAATAATGTTCTCGGCACTCAGGGTTGCATCTTTTCTTCATTTGATCTGAGATAATCAGATCTTGTAATTTTTCAAAGGTAGTGACACCCAGTTCAGTAATCCAGCCTTCAAAATAGTTCCTTAGTTCAAAGTAAAACTCTTTCCATGTGCAATCTACAGATTTTCTATGTTGACTGAAGAGCTTTCTGAACTTTTCAGCTGTCAGTTTAAAACGCTGAATGAGTATACCTCGAATGTGTGTATAGTCATGGGATTTTACTTCAGGTTCCCTGGCTATCAGTTTTGAGATCTCTGAAGGGAAAAGTCCTAATAGATGAGTCACCCACATACTCTCGTCAATTTTTAAGAACTTCATTTGTCTCTCAAATAAGACTAGAAACAAGGACATGTCATCTTCTTCAGGCTTGAATTGTGGCAAAATTTTTTGGAGATCCATTCTCATGGAAGGGTGCTTTACAGGTTGGGAAGCAGAGGCCTCTACCATACGTTGAGATTCTAGCTGAATCCGTAACTTTTCAAGTTCAAAGTCTTGAACCTGTTTTTCTTGCTCTCTCAGTAATCTTTGCTCTGTCAAGAGTTTGGATTCTTCTTCCATCCTTGTTGACACAATTGTGTCTAGTAAATTCTTCACAAATTCTTTGTCGTTTTGGTACTTTTTACTTTCCAAAATTATTTTCTTTAGATCTAAGACTTTTAAGTCATCATCCACCTTTTCACCAAGTTCTACAACCAAACTCTGAAGATCGACCTTTTTTGCCTTGCCGAGATAAGCCATTGTCACTATAGTTGTAAAGTACAGTTCAAAAGTCTCAATCTAAATATCCACTAAAGACTGTATTAATACTAAAATTATTTACTAACTTAGACACTTTTCTTTGCCCACTAGTTCACATAAAAGTTATATAAGGTGTGTTCATATGTAGCACAAGGTATGGGGTACACTAATGTTTTGCAAAAATGAGAAAATAAGAATTGGTATAACCTAGGTAAATTAATGATAGCATTCACTAATATAGCAGGCATACAAATATTAAGAAAAATGTCGTGGGAGATCCACCTCAAATAAAGTATCAAAATATAGTACAAATAAACAATAAATACCATGTTTAAAGAACAGTATATCTTAAGCATTTGTAGGTTAACTAATACGAAAGAGGTTTACCTATTTACTGAATGAGGTTCACATAAAAGTTATATAAATATATAAAGAATATATGAAAAGCACTTTGATAATTATTATGTGGGGTCACATAAAATATTCCATGTTATCAATCTGCAATCATATACCAAATAAAATAATATTGCATAAAATATTCAAAATTTTTTAAAAAACACCATTTTCCTCAACAACAAAAAAAAAATACTAATTGCTCAAAAGTGACAAATGTATATATTTTTGTTATAATTCAAATATGCATATACAACATTTCCATAATTCCTACAATTAACTTTCTAGAATCATGAAAATAAATTATAAAATCTTATTTTAAAAGCAAGTATTCGAATTCAACAAAAGCAAAATAAAAGAATTCACTTTTTCAGACACAGATAAAAATAATATACAAAATGCAATTAACGTTTCCTGACTTGTTGTTTATAAACAAATTACTTCCTCACAACAAAATCGCTACTTTCGCAAACAGCAAATAGTATCTGGAATATTTTCACTCTCGTTTTGTACAAATCGCAACTTTTTAAGAACAATATTCTGGTTGAATATTAATTTTCAAACAAAGGAATTGAATCACTGTAAACTTCTAATTCAAATTGAACGACCTGACGTTTTGAAATTAATTTATACTATTAAGGATGAATATGTCTTAGTTTACAGTTGCTCATCGCTAGGTTTAGCAAGAACGTAGGGGTAGTAAGGATTCTAGAAGAATTTACTTATCTTTGTCATGTTCGTGCCCTTTCATATCATAGCGGAAAAAAGTAGCCTCGCGAAAAGTTAATATGCTTTAAAAATCAAAATCCAAAGTATTGTAGTCTGAAAAAGAAACAATAACAAACACATTGCACAACCGTTATTCAGTTTAAAAAATGAAGTAAGCACAATAAAAAGTGACTTATATAAAAGATTAAAAGTCAACGCAAACTAAAAGTTAATATGCTTTAAAAATCAAAATCTTTGTATAAAGTCGGTGTTGGTCTAACTACATTACAGCAACAACGCAGTAAAATGACGACAGTGTTATGCAAACATGACTGATATTTTCGTGAGGCAAAATATAGCAGTGTAATCTAAAGGGAGAAGCCGATACTAAACAAAAGCATAAAAACAGCATTTGTTGTAGTCGTATAACAAAACATTGTGGGGCGTACGTGAAAAGAGGCCGTTATAGCAAAATGCTATAATTTTGTTATTATTTAATGAACTTTTTTGTTTGTTTCTATGTTTGAGTGTCTTTTGGAAAGAATAGCAATATTTAATTTTGATAATTTATGCAATATAAAAATTTACAAAAGCATCACCTGTTACTTTTGGTTTTTATATCTTTTTGGAAGTTTAGCGATTTCTATGTACTTCAGTTTTCGTACAGCAACATTTCCATCGTTCATCAACGCATCTTCATCAGATGCGTCAAATGTGCATACTGTTCCACTCTTGAGTCATCTGATTTAGTCGTATGTACAACAACAAAAATGATAAAAATTAACAAAACGAAAACCAAAGTACTATACAGAAACAAACAAAAGATTGCATAAATGAAACAAACCAGAAATTGCACAAAAGATCAAAATTAAATATCGCTAAACTTTGAAAAAAATATCCGAACTAAAAGTTAATATGCTTTAAAAATCAAAATCCAAAGTATTGTAGTCTAAAAAAGAAACAATAACAAACGTATTGCACAACCGTTATCCAGTTTAAAAAATGAAGTAAGCACAATAAAAAGACAGTTATATAAAAGATTAAAAGTCAACGCTAACTAAAAGTTAACATGCTTTAAAAAAAGCAATACATTTTTGAAAGGATATGCAGTAATCGGGCGGCTACACGGCAACGGATACACACGCGCAGTAAATACGGATTCATTCAATACCGATTCATGACTGTTGCCATTCGGAAGAAAGATAATAATAATACAACATCGCATTAAATTAATTTTAAAATTTTCAAGACTAAATTTTAAAAATCGGGCTGGTCTATAAAATCGCAAAAAAATTCGTACTACATGTGTGCCAAATTTCATTAGTGTGAATGCCATAAATTCGTCAGGGCACAACTTCGTGACACACACACACAAAAAAAAAACTTTACTTTATAATAGTAGAGATATGATATTGAGGAAATATTGATAGTGAGATTGAGAAAATATTGATAGTGGGGTTGAGAAAATATTGATAATGATTGAAAACAGCAGAAAAAAGGTGTTTAAACAAAAATACATTTGTGTCCAAAACTAGAATCACGGACTTCTCAGAAACCTTGAACTATAATTTTATGAATTTTTGTGGAATGATACACAACATCATTACACATAAATACACGAAAACAAATTTAAGAACAGTGCATATGATAGAAAACTGTTGCATGAAACAATGAAATGTAACAAGGACAGTTTAGAAAAAAAAAACTGAGAAAACAAATTGAGTGTTATGATGTGACTTGCTCACACAAATCCCAATGTGATTTCCTGCTGGTAATAGTGTTGTTAACCACAGTTTGGGTATTTAAGTGTCACTCCTTCAGCAATGTCTTCAGGGCGTTTATATCTCTAGGAGGAGGATGCTACTGCTTTTCCGAGGTATTCCCATACCTTCTCTATCGGGTTCAGATTTTGCTGATCATGGTAATCGCTCAATGGCTTCAATTTCAACCAATTCGTGAACGAGGTTTACTTGATGTGCATTATCGTCCATATGTAAAACATCATATCCATATGGACCTCTGAAAAGTCTTACATAACGTTTTAAGACCTCACCCTGATATCTCACAAATCCTATGTTGAAAACGTGTAGGGGCGTACGTCCATTCATCATTATTCCTCCCCATACCATCACACATTCACTACTATAACGGTCACATTCCATAATGAAGGAAGATTTCTTGTTCCTGACTCCTTCCAGATGTAAAAACGTTTAGAATCCGATGTTAAACTGAACCTCGACTCATCAGTAAAGAGAACATGGATCCATTGGTGTCGACTCCAGTTCTGATGTTCTTTGCACCATTTAAAGCAATCCCTCTTGTGTTGTGAACACATACCCTTGGCTTTCTGGTATAAAGGCCTTTTTCATTCAGAATTCTGTATACAATTTACCGTGATACAGTTCCCGTGGCGGCTGCAAGCTCTGAACTTAACTGCCTAGCAGTAGACATCCTGTTACGACGAGCAGTTATTGCCATCTATCGATCTTGAGAAGCAGTTGTTATACATTTACGACCTTGTACGGGCCTCCTTACAACATTTCCAGAGTTCTAGAATTGTTTCCATAACGCAGAGTCGGTCTGTTTTGAAATATTCACACATCTCGCCGCTTCCATGATTGTCTGCCCTGCTTCTAAACGGTCGATAATGCGCCACTTCACAGATTCTTCCGAATGATACTTCGGAGCCATAAAAAACCGTTTCGAGTCCTTACACAATGAAATCAAACGCTGTATTGCAGAAATTCCCTTATACTACGTTCACACATGAAAAGTTAAACTAGTTTAACTTAAGAGAGAACTTAAGCTATCTTAACTTAAGTTATCTTATTTTTATGCGTTCACACTACGGCAGCTTTTAAACTAGCTTAAATCGGTTTATCGATGTTATTTTATCGATGATGACATCGACTGAATGGTGGTGGGAGTTCCCAATGATTTTATGCACTTCCCTGAAATGAAGCCACTCCGAAGGACTAGTGCCAGTTGCTGTGCATCCATGTAATGTTTTCTCAGACCTAATAGATAGATTAGAATAACATTTATCAACAAATGATAAAGTTTTAATTTGTGCAAGAAAAATTGGGAAGTATTTTTATACATCTGATATAAAGAATTCATACAAAATTTCAGACATGCTGCAGTATCAATTGCTCATGAATTATTTGATAATTGAATGATATATTATATTAATATCCTCTACTAAAATCCATTTATTTCTATGTTCTGGTATGATAAAAGTAACCTACTTTGTAAATTTATTATAATAAATGGTTAAATAAAGGAGTTATAATTAAACAAAGTTATGCCGTTGGTGACATTTAAATTTTCTCATTCTAAATGGATAGAACATAATGTGGAGAAAGAATTCTTTTATCCTTAACAAATTTCCAATAAGAATAAAATTACCTGTATTCTGAAGTCAAATTTTTAATTTTCGTCTGAACTTCGGCATGGGTTCTGGAAAATCCCATTTCCTTTAATTGTTGCACCATATTTTCGTAAATCTCTTTGTTTCTTTTGATTCTTGTCAGATCCGCATACTTGTCCGCCCAAATGGATAATAAATATTTTACTTCTTGAGTGGACCAATTTCTATTCCTTCTTTAACTCTTTTTTTTTTTGGATGTTCTAAACTAGGGGTAGGGCTAAGCTCCATCACAAACGATTACACGGCGAACAGAATGCAAGATCGTCAACAAAAGCGAGCGGAATGAAGTTCGTGTGACACCTCTAGGTGGCGTCACTGTAGAACTCACTTAAGTGAGTTTGGGAAACTGGTTTAAAGTTAAAAGAGTTTCTTTTCGCTAAGCTAGTTTAAATCTGAGACAGTTCGTTCACACATGCTCGACTTAAGCTAGATTAGCGCTTAAACTAGTTTAACTTTTCATGTGTGAACGTAGTATTAGATATTCACTTCGAGCAAAGCGCTTTATTCACCGTCGGATGACGTAACGCCTCGATTTGCAAATCAGAAACCGTTTGAAGTCTTTTGATCGGATAATTCTAATTAGGCCTGTCTTTCACATATTCTCTGCAAAAAGGAATTACTTCGATTGGGTATTTCATAGAATATAATTATTTTTGGGTGTGTGTAAAGATAATTTTGGACAAGTGAAAATTGAATGTGCAGTGCTTCATCGCTTGAAACATCAGTTAGCTGTTCTTTTTCATTTAAAGAGATATTGGATTTTAAAATATATCAAACGAAAATGGATCCCGTATCCAACCTAATACATTATCTGGAAATTTTCTCACAAAGAACGAACATGTCTGTGTTGTTTTTGTTCAATTCTCCTTGCCATTCTCGTCGTTTGACAATTTTCCTTTCGTTTTCTAAAGCTGCTCGAAACATCGCAGCTTTTGATAACACTGGTCAACAGTGAAATTGCTTCTCAGATGAAATAAGTCAATTCTGAATGATTTCAACGTACTTGATCATGAATATCATCTTTAAAAAAGTTGATTGGTTCTTGTTGTAGAGATATGGAAGTTTGGTCCGTTATATAGGTGTTATCGCGTAATGTAATGCAAATTTAGTAAGATAAATACGTGGAGACGAAATTGTTGCGACATATTTATCATCCCTTTACACAAATAAGTTATTGCATCATACAAACCAAGTTTCTGTTCGCGGTTTCACGAAGGTAATTAAGCAAGTGCAAGGAATAGTTTATTTATAAGCGTGAAACGGCACGGCTAGAGTAAGTTCCTTTCATTTCCATACTTTTCGAAGCTCTAGCATATACACATGTGATTGTTACTATGTAAAATCAACAGTAGTAATGCCTCGTGACTGCGTTAATAATGCTAACTTCTGTTATATTTTCAAAGTGACATTTGTTGCTCAGTAAAAGACCATTAATAGTTCAGAAAGTTTATCATTTGCATTCTAGTTGCAAAATAGGCGACTAGGACGAAGACTGGGTGTGGTGTCGTAAATGTTTCACTGTGGCTTAATGACAAAAAAAAAGGCAATGCCTTTTGCTGTGCTCATGATTTGGATGATGACAGTTATTTCTGGAAGGGAACCACCAGTTTCTGGAGACATCAGCAAGAAAAAGAAGTGGACAGTTAAATACCCTAACATACCATCTACTCTGTGTTCTGTCTCATATGGCAAAGGACTCCCTATTCC
The DNA here is from genome assembly GCA_947359465.1 of Metellina segmentata. NCBI lineage: Eukaryota > Metazoa > Arthropoda > Arachnida > Araneae > Tetragnathidae > Metellina > Metellina segmentata. The sequence continues at coordinate 135,903,649 of OX375874.1, read as the reverse complement.
AGAGCCTCCTATAGATTTTTCTACCAGTGCAGACGAGGAGGACTTCGACCGCGAAATCTCCTTAACCGTCAACGTCAGCATGTGGTGGATCACTACGGATGATGACTTTTCGTGTTTTGATGAAACATCTGCTCTACATAAACTTAGTTAGGATGAACTGAACGATTTTATTCGAGATTTGTAACTGTCCAAAAGCAAAACGGAATTACTGGCCTCAAGACGTCGACAGTTTAATCATCTCGAACCAAATGTCCGATTTCGCCATCGTTATCAGTCATTCGAATCTTTCTTTAAAAAAGAACAAAGCCATGTGTTCTGCTGCGATCTTGATGGCCTACTACGAAAACTCGGCAGTGCACATGAGTCCCATGAGTGGTGGCTGTTTATAGACGCGTCAAAACTCAATCTCAAAGCGGTTTTGCTGCATAATGGGAACCAGCTTCCACCCATACCTATCAAACATGCTGTCTACATGACGGAGACATGCGACAACCTAAAGCTGCTATTGGAGAGGATTAACTACAGTAAGTATGGCTGGCAGATCTGTGCTGACTTGAAGGTAGTGGCTTTGTGGATGGGTTTGCAGTAGGGATATACAAAGTACTTCTGTTGTGTCTTTATAGGATAGCAGAGCAATAGATTTGCACTACATCAAGAAAGACTGGCCTTCGAGAGCATCTTTTAAACCTGGAAACATGAATGTACAGCACCCACCTTTGGTAGAACCGCACAAAATCATCATCCCTCCTTTATACATCAAGTTCGACCCTATCAAAAACATGATAAAAGCCACAGATAAGAATGCATCCAAGTACCTGTATGAAATATTCCCTCGTCTCAGTGAGGCCAAAATTAAAGAGGGTATTTTTGTGGGTCCTCGGATTAAACAGCTCTTCAAAGATCCCAAATTTGTGAAAATTCTTAAAAGTATAGAAAAACAGGTTTGGGATGTGTTCTGTCAAGTGGCTAACAACATTCTGGGGAATGCGAAGGCCTAAATCTACAAGGAACTGGTCGAGGTTCGCTTTGTTTCATGGTTTTGGCTGCAATATGTCGTTAAAGATTCACTTTCTGCAATCCCACTTGAATTTCTTCCCTAATAAGTGAGTGGTGAACATGTCGAACGTCTTCATCAGGACATTGCCAAGATGGAACAACGGTACCCGGGCAAATAGTCCACGTCAATGCTGTCTAACTATTGGTGGACGCTCATCAGAGCTACACCCTCGTCCATCACAAACGACAGGCCAAAAGAAGGCGAAAGTCCGAAGATTTAAGTAGCCTTAACATGTATTATAATATTTACATACATACAGTGTTCTCAATAATGCGTACACATTACAAAACAACCGTGGCCAATTCAGCCTTTTTTTTTGTCGTATTCGTATTCAGCACATTGAATTAATTTGGAAATGACTATTTTCATCTCGGAAGCAGAATTTTTTTAAATTTTGTTGCCCACTGATAATTGATTTCGTAGCACTGCCGTTTTTCGTAAACCGGCGACTTCCCATGGCAATCACGTGAACATTCCTGGCTTTTAGATGTTTGGTATACTTTAGTGTTGTTTTCCTAACTGAACGCATTTTCCTGTCAAAGAGCTCCTCAGCGTGATCTGGTGTGTCCTCGTTACACACTACCACCGAACGACCACTGATGAATACTCCGCACTAATTCCTTTACGAGAGCAGCTCAACAGATGGAAGTCAGAGAACTACTGACCCTCTTTTCCTTGTTTGCAGTTCGAGCAGCAGCCGCTCCAGCGTGGACTACCGCCACCTGCGGAATTCCCTGCTGCTGAGCATCGCCTACTCGGCCAACTGCGGGGGCACAGGGACCGTCATCGGCTCGGGGCCCAACCTCGTGCTCAAGGGGCTCATGGAAGAGTGAGTTATCTACTGCATTTCTCTCTCTCTTGCGATTGGAAGAGCGACCGGAGGGAATCCAACCCAAAGACCGTAGTGTGTGAAGGGGCACGTTCAATCTGTCGTGGCTTCCAATGTCCTCACGTCGGTGGTGTAGACGTTTGGAGAGTGGAGTGCCCGATCAGGTGTGACCTCGTCATCTGATCGTGGTTCAAAATGACGTGGTGTTGTCCTCGGTCCTCTTTCCCTTCGGGATCAGTGTTGCGAGTCAGGCTTGGCTTGATGAAGTGACCAACTGTCCTCTGGCGTCTTATTTTTGGAATAGGGGTCCTTCCTAGCCCAGCCAATTGCTAATCCGTTATGGCCAGCCAGGGTGGTGCGGAGCCTCCAAGTTAGAAGATGGAGAGCGATAGCAGGATATCCCGTATGCAGGAATTTTTTTTTACAAATTCCAGCAGAGGAATCCGACCCGAAAGTTTTAATTTCTACTTAATCGAGAGAGCAGTTTACCAACCCAGGATGCCACGGGATACTTCTCAGAGGGACAACCCTGGGCCCGATTGAATCGGCAATTCTAGCAAAAAATACAGAAAACACGAAGAATGTACATCTTGATACTAATTCCTCTTCCCTTCTAAAATTTTATTCATTTTCAGCAAAATATAGTGAACCTATTGCCATTTTCCGTGTAATGGTGTAGGGTCCGTTGAATTGGAATTATGAGTGAATTTATGAATTGGAACCATCTTTACTACAAAAGAAAGTGTTTGTGCGTTTTGTGGAGGTGTCCATAGTACTTACGGCCGTATTCACAAGTCAGAGTTAAACCGCGGATCAATCTTCGGGTTACTGAAAAATCCGTATTCACAATGCCTGAAACCGAATGTGTTGATCTTGAGTACAAAATAAAATTGTAACAAAAATCCATGGAGAGTCAAACCTTCACACATTGAATTGATTATTAAAAAGTTGTATCCTAAATTAAAGGTAATGGATTGTATTTTTTGATTCTAACATTCACAATTTTGGAAATAATTTGAGAACCCGAAGGGAAAAATCCAAGGACAACACCGCGTTGTTTTGAACAAAAGTCAGATGACGAGGTCACACCTGATCTGGCCTCATGACTTTCACACCGCGCTAACGCGAGGCCACAACCCATGACCTCTCGGAATTAACATATTTTAGACGGCATCAGTACGGATGGTTGGGGTATAAGTATAACAACAGCGATTCCTAGAGGACAGGTTGAACGCGGTGCACGGAATCTCAAGGTAGGGCAAATTAGAGTATTTTCTGACGTCTGAGTATTTACATCCTCCTAGGTACGAAGCGTTGTACATCAGTTTATAAAATACATTTAATGGGTGTATTACAAATTAAAACAACATTAATTTTTAAAAATGGGCTTTTTTCCGCCCATTCCATCATTGTTAAACGTTAGTCAGTGGGCCAGAGACGTCAGGTAAAAAAAGTAAGAGACATTTTGCAAAAGCGATTTCAAAACAAGAAATTTCCACCCTTAATGTATACCAACTTTAATTATTATTCGGGCCTATTGCTTATGCCATCGTAGACGGATAGGGCGCATCTGATCCCACGATGATCCTAAATGTCTCTCATCCTGTGTTAGCTCTGCTCAAGCAGCCTTCACGCCCTATACCCAGGAGGGTCTACTTCGCCTGTGTATCACGCCACAGTGCTGCAATGGTAGAGGACTTGGAGAGAGAGCCGTCTCAATTTTGTAACGAGTCACTATTTAGAGCTGATATTCAATTCTTAAAATTGAAATGCATCTATTTATCGAGTGAATTAGGGTCATCGTGTCCCCCATGTAGAGCGCTCGTGACTCGGCATGCGGAGGAAAACGAATGACTTAGGTTTTGTACATCTTTTCACTGAGTTCTCTATCGCAGGTTGTATCCGGAGTCCGACGATTTGACTTTCGCATCGTGGCTGATTTACAATGGTCCAGCAATGCTGATATGCGTGCTGCTCTGCTGGATGGGATTGCAGATCTTCTATCAGCCGTTCTGGTACGTTCGTATCTTAAACACATCCACTCCAAGTACCGTAATTTCACACAACTAGGGTCCAAAAGTATGCTATATTTTAGAGGTTTTGTTACAGCGTTTTTAAAATAAAGTTTTTCAAAAGATTTTTTTTGCTGATATTACATGCAAAAAGACCAGAAATTGGTATGAAGGAGTTTGGTTAATCTAATCTACACTGAAGAGCCAAAAAATTATGACCACCTACTCAATAACGCGTTGCGGTTCCTTTGGCCTGCAAAACAGCTGCAACTCGCCTGGGCATAGATGCCACAAGTTCTTGGTACGTGACTGGAGACAGGTTGTACCAAATGTCTCAGCAGCGGTCACGCAAAGTCGAGATATTCGGACATGGTGGTGTTTGAGCTCTGAGCTGCCGCTCCATGACACCCAAAATGTGCTCTATCGGATTAAGATCAGGCTAGTAAGGTGGCCAGGACATTAAGTGGAATTCATCAGCATGCTCCTCGAACCACTCCAACACAAACCGAGCCTTGTGACATGGGGCGTTGTCGTGCTGGAAGATTCCATTTCCAGTTGGGAAGACAGACGCCATGAAAAGGTTGCAATTGCTCCGCAATTATGTTCAGATAGTTCGTAGTGTTCATGGTCTGTTCTACCACAATTACGGGTCCCAGAGTCGCCCATGAGAACGTCCCCCAAAGCATAATACCGCCACCACCAGCGTGTGTATGACCTGCTGTACAAGAGGAGAGCAACTGTTCGCCTGGCAGAAGGCGTACCCTGACACGACCATCGACGTGATGAATAAGAAATTGGGATTCATCTGAACAGGCAACTCTCTTCCACTCATCCATGGTCCAGTCTCGATGTTCCCGAGCCCACTGTAGGCGTAGTTACGATGACGCTTAGTCAACAGAGGCACACGAGTGGGACGTCTGCTGCACAGTCCCATATGCAACAGTGTCCGCTGAACTGTGTGTTCCGAAACACTTGCGCTTGGACCTGCACTGTATTGGGCTGTCAGCTGAGCCACTGTCTTGCGCCGATTTTGCTTTACCAAGCGTGACAGTTTCCGACGTCCTTTTTCTTTGATGACGCGTGAACGACCAACACATTGGCGTCTACTGCTGGTGTGAACGTCATTTATCTACTTTGCATGAATACTAACAACGGAAGTTCCTGAACAAGTCTTGCAGTTTCGGTGATACTCGTTCCGAGTCTTCGGGCCATTACGATCTGTCCTCTATCAAATTCGCTTAGATAAGCTACCTTGTCCATCACTCGCAAAAGTAAGTGCAAGAATGATACTTACCTTCCCCAGCATCAGTTAAGTATCATTCTCACTTTATCACGTGCCCTCCACGTCATCCAGACGAGTTGAAAAATGTGGGGATAGTCATATAATGCTTTAGCTCGTCAGTGTGTGTATATATATATATATATATATATATACACTAATCTTTCACACTAAAGTCAATAATCTTTATGATAAAACACAGATAGCAGGAAGTCTGTAATAAAAAGATTTATTTATTTATTTTAACACCACTTACACTTTAAGAAATTAATGCTATTTAAATTAAACGAAATCCACATATTAAGTGTATTAAAACAACCTGTCATGTACACCAACGGGAACACAGAACAGCTTGTGATAACAGGTGGCCCAGATACACTACCCTACAATAATGAACCGGACGGCAGCGGATTTGCATAAAATCCGACTACTTGTTTGGGGGTGTTTTTCGTGGTATGGCCTCGGACCTTTGCATGGTGTTCCTGGTCAATTGAACGTCGACGCCTACATGAACATTTTGAACAATCGGGTTCTTCCAACGCTCTGGCAATTTTATGGAATAGACGAATGTGACTTCCAGGACGACAACGCTTTATGGAACGTTGCAGCCTCTATGAAGCAGTGGTATCGAAATATGGATGTAAAACGTCATACCTGACCCGCTCAGAGTCCCGACCTAAATCCCATAGAACATGTGAGGGACGCTTTAGAGCGACGCTTACGGACCAGGTAATCGCGTCCGAAATCTACAGCTGAGCTGGCGACATTCTTGCAGCAGGAATGGACACAAATACCCATAGCTGTGTATCGAAACCTTGTTGAAAGTATGCCCAGAAGGGTTGCTAGTGTCATTGCGGCACGTGGGGGACCATCTCCCTTTTAAAGAGTGTATTCTTTCCCTTATACCATCCCATCTTTCTGACCGTCCATTATTGTAGGGTAGTGTAGTTTGAAGCTAACGAAATTAAGTGCAACAGTTAACCTTACACTGGCAGTTGATACTGAAGAAAAAAAGCGGGAAAAGTGTAATCCAGTGCCTTAACAATACCATTAAATCTATGCTCTTTCATTTGGTAGTTCAACTTCTCACTAGATAACGCTGATATTTCAGATATCGCGTTTTTCATCCGCGCTGCTGTTTGGACCATAGATGTGTGAATTTACGGTACGTGTTCACTCAAAGTGCTCAGAAAACAGACATGTTTAAGAAACGTAGCAAAAAGATCACTGCTAAAACCATGTTTGGAAAGACATGCCAAGAGCACACACTTAGCAAGACATGCTAAGAAGCACATTTAGAGAGGCATGCTAAGCTTATATCGCACGTTCTGAAGACAAAATGACTCACCAGAAATCGAGTTTTACCAAATAGCGAAAAGAAAAGTGAAATTCTATTAGAATACTGCGATACTCCATTTTGAAATGGCTGGAATTTCGTCATTCCTATCATAAAATGACTCGTTTGGTTCTGCAGTCTCTTTTTGAGCTTAATAGAAGGCATTGTTTCTAAAAAATAATTTGTTTCCGAATTGTTTTCTCTCAACATCAAGAAAACTCTTCCACTAAGGATGAACACCCGTCATAAAAAAACGACTCACCCGATCGCAATTGCAAAATTTACATTACAGAACAAAACGGAAGGTAGCAATCAATAGCTATGAATGTTTTCTACAACTAATCAATATTTAAAATTTGCCATAGGGGCCGTCTTCCTATTAAATTGGGTGCTTGTTCCGATTATTTCAATACGAACCCCATCTTTTATCAAAAATTTGGATTCTACACAAAATTTCAGGCTGATTTGATAAAAAAATAATGTAAAACGGTGTAAAATTGACCGAGAAAATCTATTCAGGGAGAGTATAAATGTTCCGAATTCAATCACATTATAAATATTAATAAGGACGTGTAGTGGCCGTCGCAGTCAATGACCTGTTGCAGGCTCCTTGGTAGGTAGTCCATTAAGATGGTAACAAAGTCAGAATCCATTCTGATTGAATCCCAGGATCTGTTGGCCGAAAAAATTTCTGTTTTCACTTTGTGAACAATCCCCAATAACGATACTAATCATCGAATTTCGCAAAAGTCTCACTGCGCCCTACTAATTATGCACGTAATGAGCTGGAATTTGGAATTCCGATGTTTTAGTAACAGTTGAATCACATGGTGTCAAAATTTGCTCATGTTTCTAATCATAAATTTTATAAATGTTAATTTCATTGATAAAAAATAGTAAATTTAGTTTGATAGTTAAAATATTTATAGATTGTGTTTGGGTTTTTGACTAGCAAAGGATGAAAAAAAAAAAAAAAACGATTTCCAAGAAAAATTAATGTTTTAAGAAATTATAATAAAAAACGTGAAACACCAATTTAACATTAGTAGATCTAATTTTCAAACACTTACAAATCGGGGGAAAATCCAATAAAATTGATGACCATTTTTTTATTTCCGCCTGAAATTGTGTGTTGAATCCAAATTTGTGTTAAAAGATGGCGTTTTGTATTGAAATTATCGGATCAAGCACCCAATTTAATATGACGACGGCCCCTTAGATGAATTGACATTTGGTTGAAAACATTAATCCTTATCGATTGCTACCTTCCGTTTTGTTCTGCGATGTAAACTGGGCAATTGCGATCGGGTGAGTCATTTTTTTTTAACGGGTGTATTTTGAATTGAGCTTAAAATCATATCGCTATCGAATACTATATCAAAGACAAAAAAGAAAGGCGTGTGCTTGTGTGTGGTTCACATGATCAAGTTCAGTAACTAGAAGTGGCATAGTAGTCACAATTACTGCATATAATGTGTAGCACGCTGGATCGAACAGTGCAACTCTATCTACCGAAACATGGTACTTCAGGTGACCTTGCTATATATGCTATTGCATCGTAGGTTAATTTTTGGAGTGATTCACCACATATGTCTAGAAGCTCCTTTAAAATATTCGGTAACAGAAATGATGGATAAAAGCCAAAACGATGATTTCAATAGGTGTCAGCTTGCCGTCCTTGATGCATTGAGGCAAGAAACCGTCATTTACTTGCATCAGTAAATGTCGTGGAGCACCCTTACCGTGAATTATTTTATGTCTCAGACAGTATATTATGCCTCAGACATTTTTTTTGTTTCTCAGACACTAATAGAGTCAGTTTGTTTAAAGTCCGTCCATAGCACCGGAGTCTGAAAAACGTCCAAACATCCGTATCCAAACAAAGTAACATTAAGGAATCGAAAAAGGAGCTGAAATGCCTGCTCACACTGGGAAACTCACCCTAACAAAGCGTGCACATGTTTTGTGTGTTTCGATAGTTTTTTGGCGTCAATAGAGAGTAGGTATTCTGGGACTGTGGTGAATATGGAATGGGATTTGCCTGGAAGGTGTTCCAAAGTTCGCCACATCCTCAATTGATCTGTGTTTTACTAAAGCTGTAGTTATTTGAATTGACCTGTTTCTTTTTAGTTCTAAAGACGACAAGCAGACGCAAGTCGCAGCGAGGAATGCAGTGCTAAAAAGCTACCAGGAACTTGGATCCATATCGTATGAGACATTTTGATTCGATAGATTAGTTGAACGGTTTTATGTCCTCTAATTCTACTCTTTGTTTCTAAAAGTGGTCGTTTGCTTTTGCACTGAAAGGACTTTCCTGCCTAACATTTATCTGCGAGAATGCATGTTACTGGAAAATCCTAGAATTCATCCCACCACATTGTTACCACCTCGCCAGAGGCAACCATCTGCAAAATGGGCGTTTCTACAAAAACACGTTCAACGTTTCGATGTTTCGGGAAACATCGAGTGACGACTCAAAGGGTGTCCTCTCAGAATCGAGACGATTCGTGGCCTCTGTCGTAGCATGGAACATGAAGATGATATTCCTAACAATTGCAGATGGGTGCCTTTGGCGCGTGGTTGTATCGACATCGTCCTTTTCTTAAAACCTGCATTTTACTCACCGTAACCCACATGTTGAAAACTACCCTCTTCTATCTATTCTGTTGATGTCATCGTCACTTGACTGGTTCAATACCTCTCCTTTCTATGTAACTAGCGCACCAGCACGGCGCTGCCCGTGACGGTTCGTTTCGTGTCTTTACTTATATTGAAAAAATTTAAAAAGAAGGGGAAAAAAACAATAATTTCAAGAAGGAGTCCCACCCGATACGACACGGGCATGTCGCAAATTCGCATAGGACTACCTGAGGTATGGGGATCTGGTATAAAAATTTTCCGCAGGTTGCAAATCCGCGTTGACATTTTCTCTTTATCTTGATTAAGAAACTTGGACTAAGAACAACCGTTAGCCGGTTTTTCTCTTTCAAACGTGACGTCATAACTAGACGCAGTTCCTAAGGATGAAAAACGCTAATTTTGCTTTCTTCAATCGAGGAGCTGTGACGTCAGCTTTATTAAAAGAATGATTGCAGGGGAAAAACTAATAAATTAAATTAAAATGTTCTAGATTAAATTTTAAAATTCGGGCTCGACATAAAATTCGCAAAAGATTCAGACTACCTGTGTGCCGAATTTCATTAGTGTAAGTGCTGTAGATTCGTCAGGACACTGCAGCGATACTAACACACAAACCCACGTGAAAACTTTTTTTAGTGAAATTTGCACACGTCACCCGGGTGTTCCCGGCTGCTGAGGCCACAGTCTGTTCGACTTTATACGACGTTCTTTGGTTGGAGCATTCGAGCCCACTCAGAAGAGTAACGAATTAGCCATCGGAGTTAAGCGAGTTCGAATCCAACCCAAGACAGTCGTGTGCAAAGGAGGCAATCTGTCGTAGCCTCCGATGTGCTCACGTTTGTGGAAATATTTGGAGAGTGGGGTGCCAACACAGATGTGACCTCGTCATCGGACCGTGGTTCAAAAGGACGTGGCGGTGGTATCCTCATTTGGAACTCCTTCCGTGCAACTTCGAGCCACTACTAAAACCGGGACTGATAAAAATAGTCTCCAGTTCTGCCCCTTTGGATCTGTCTCCATCATGCGACGTCCATTTGAGTTTTCCCTTCTTCGAGTTTTCGGCCCGGTGCACACATCCGGTTTTTAAACGTGCGCCGCCGCTGCGGCACCGAAGCCCAACTATGCACACATAACCGTGAAATGACGCAAATACTCATTTCGCGCCATTTACGATAAATATTCTGTCGAAGGGTGTTTATTTCTCTTACTTGGTGTAAAAAAAAAAGTATATTTCGAAACAAAATAGACGTTACTGGATACGGAACCATTTATTAATTATTATTTATATTCCATTTATTTATGAAAACAAGGTACTTGAGACCGGAGAAGCGTGTGCGGCGAGCTGCGGCGCCGTGGGGAACTGCGGTACAAATTGCACGCTAGTTGGATGTGCGTCGCCGGAGGCATGTGTGCACTACTCTATTGGATCTAATGCATCTCAGACCGCACTTGCGTTGCCGCAGCGGCGCCGCACGTTGAAAAACCGGATGTGTGCACTAGATCTTAATTGATTGAATAGTTATTTCATTCACTCGTGAATGTTTCGTTTTATTTCGCGTTCGTGTCTCACTCAGTTGAACCTCGAATCAACAGTTTCTCTTTTAATGTTTCTTTTATTCATTCCGTATCAAGTTCAATGAGGAGGAGAAGAATAAAAAAGAACGTCGCACTGGAGCAGCACAACGGGCTACTGACGACGGTCTGGGATGCCATTTCACATACCTTTACTCTAGTAGAAACTGTGGGAAAATTTCAAGCCCACTGATACTTTGGTTTCTCACCGACATCTATGACATCAGTCACACATAGTGCGCATGCGTGAGCAGTATCACGGTTTACGTGCAATGGCGAGTCTCCTGATCAGTCCCTCACGTCATGATGGATCAGTGGAGGCAATAATTTTATTAAAGACTATCAATAAACTGTTCTCTGAACGCCTCATACAATAGACAATGCACATTTTCAAGATAACATTGAACATTCTTTTAATTTAAAACATAGGTATGTAGCATTTACAATTCTGTATTTCAGTAAAAGTATCGGCACATTTTTCGATTGTTGAGGTTTTCTTCGTAAGTGCACCATCTTATATACTTAATTTAAAGAAAAGGCCCTTATAAAAACTTTTAATTTGTATCCTGTAAAATTTTCCAGATGTCAGTTACGATAGTTTACCCGTGAGATACAGAATTTTAATTACGTTTCACAGTTTATAGGCTTTAAAATGTTTTGGTTTACGGCAAATGCATCCATTTTTAGAGACAGTTACATTAGATTTATTATTATAAACGTTGTTTTGTTAGGAATAACATCAACGTTATGAGGCTTATGTTCGAAATCACTAAAATCAGTGCATTCCATAATATATTGCTAAAATTTTCTAATGTTTTCTCTTTCTTTTGAATATTTTTCTATGTTGATTTTTAGCTATACATGAGCGAGTTTCGTTTGTGATATTATTCGGGAAAATTTACAAGTTTTGCATTTGCACTGAATCACGTGGGCTCAATTTACTCAGAGATTTTGAAGTGAAAGCTTTCGCATTGATTGTCAGAAACTGGTAGCGAATAACGTACTAATTTTTTTATAGAATTTTTTGCAAACAACTTAAAAAAATTGAACAAGTTCTCAAGTCGGAGTTTTCATGTTTTGTATTTGCACTGAATCACCAAGGCTCAATACGGAGAAAAAACTGAAAGAAAGGAGTTTCACTGAGAGAGCAGTGAACACGAAACTCGGCATTACGTCGATACTTTTGTATAAATATTGTAAATATTTAAATATTGTAAATATCACGCATGCGCTCTATGAGTGAGTGACGTCAAGGGTGCCGGTGAGAATCAGCGAGCTTAAAATTTTCTCATAACTTCTACTCGAGCAAAGGTAGGTTATATACGTCCGGGATCTATCCCGAAGGGACAACCGAGGACAACACCACGTCATTTTGAACCACGGTCGGATGACACCTGTGATGGCCACCTGTACGCCACCAACTCTCCAAACTCGCGCCAACGTGAGGACATTTGAGGAAACGACGGAATCTTAGAGGACACGGCGGTCTACGGTTGCTCATCCGTTTTTCTTCCCTTAGCCGTTGTGTGTGTAACGTATTTTTTCTCTCTCCTCGAGGTTCCACGAAGCAAGTGTGGCTGTGCTCTTCCTCCTGGTGGTGCTGCTCTGGTTCCTGCGCGACCCTCACTTCCTCAACGGATGGGCCACCTATCTCACCAACGGCAAGTGAGTGGCTCTTGTCATTCGAAATGACTTCACCACTAACAAAGTTATGGAGAACAGAGAACTGAGCGCTTTGCAAAATACAGCCTGTTTTTTCTTGCTTTTCTTTGGCACGTAAACACAAAAGTATCGAATATTTATTCCACAAACACTGATTAGTTCTGAACCTTTGTGTTCCATGAGTAGCCAGAAAGACTGGCAGGTGGAATTCTCCAGCATTCGTTCTTGAATGGCCAACTTGGACGATAGAAGCGGCATTCCGTGTATGGCAGATTTGGTAAGCACGTCACAAGTCAGCGATCATTATTCTGCGACCTTCTGTAGAGGAGTGGCGCCAGTGTGTTCGAGATGTCAAACGCTTTCGTATTCGACACACGTGATTCACCTCATCTATTACTAGGAATGATACCTTTTTTCTAGGAGAGACCTATTACTAGGAGAGAGAGCTCTCCCAATTGCAACTCCTCTATTCATCCAATTCAACTCCTCTACTCTCCTATTCATCCTATTTTGATAGTCTCTCTGTGTCCTGTTTTTAATCGTCTACGTCTCACATTTATTTAAAAGGGCAATTTTGACTCTGCAAAGATTGGATTGGAGAACATCTTCATTCAGACCTTTCTTTTGCGTTCAGTTGGTTTTTTTAAATCTCAGCTATTTTTTATTTTTCCAAGTTCACCAAATCAATGTTACCAAATTCTTTTGTTGTTAAATTCTTTAATTTCATACTTTCACAAGACTTTATACATATAAGCACACTCGTTATGCTATAGACGACGATGGTCTCTCGTTTTATCATCTGATTATCATTTGAATGTTTTGATTCACCTCGATGCATTTTACACGTTTTAAATCTACCTTCTATCTTTGTCTCTTGGACTGTTTATTTTAAAATATTTTATGCTTTTATTGGGTTCTATTCTGCGCCTAGTGTTTGGCGAAGCGTGTCCCCATTGGGACCTCTTTGGAACCCCAAAACATACATCCATCGAATGAACAGACGCGTGTCATTTCCTTGGATTCCGGACAATGGGTTGCATCTCTCTCTCTCTCTCTCTCTCTCTCTCGGTACGACATTTATTAAAATACCTACCTTCATGTCATTTCTCCCGATCGCTCGGTTTGACACGGTATTGGGAGCAGTGCTGGACTAATGGAGTGCACATCTGGGTTCTTCGATGTCATTAAAGACTTTCCGTTTGTGTCCATTCAATCACTCTCTTGTGTTTGGCGCACCTGGTCCAAAAGAAAAAGACGCAGAAGTTATTATTGACTGAGCATATTGGCCAATCGACCCAAGTCGGTTCTAATGCACTTCCGAACAGCTGCACTCTACGTTTATAGCGATGGCAACGGCCTTGGCGATTTTTTTGTGGTGCACTTTTAGTAGCGAGTTATTGTAGGTGAAGGCAATCCATCTGTCTATGGTTATTGTGGTTTTTATGGCAACCTCATCAAAATGTAACCTTTAATTTTCATTTTGAATATTCTAGAAAGTTCTCCCGTTAGGGTCGTTGGATTTCATTGGTACGTTTGAAGTTTTTTCTCTGCTTCCCTTGGTTCATTTATTTGTATTTCTACATTTGTGGAATTTTATTTTTTGAATAAAATATTTCACAAAACGTTTCTTAAGTGGTTTTTTTTTTAAAGCCATTTGTGGAGTTTTTGTTTTTTATAATTTTTGCCGGAACAGGTCTGATGTATCAGGTTGTATTATTTTTTTCTTTAAAAAATCTTTTTATTTTCAACAGGCCTACTGTATTTAGTGTAATTGATAAGTTTCAGGGTATACATTCTTACCCAACATTCGCAGCTTAGTTTTTCTGTTGGTTCACAAATGTGTTTTGAAATGTGGTTAACCTTCTACTTTTTGTGAAAGTTTTTTAAAAATATACTTTTCAAAACATACTTAAATGTGTTTTTAAGCTTTCATTTCTAGTTGTAAAAGAACAAATATTTTTGAAATAATTCTTGCCTTGGCGACTTTAGACGTGTGCCAAATAAATCGCCAAGGCCGTTGCCATCGTTATAAACGTGGACTGTAGCCTCTTTTCCCGTCCCCAGGGAAATCCGCGACGCGACGCCCGTGATTGCCGTGTGCCTGCTGCTGTTCATCGTCCCTTCGAAGCCTTCCCTCCGCGAACCCAGCCCTCCCCTACTGGAGTGGCGCGTGGCGCAGAGGAAGATCCCCTGGGGCATCCTGCTTCTGCTCGGGAGCGGATTCACCATCGCCGACGCCGCCAAGGTACCTCTACTTCTACTTCCGACACAACCCCCTCTCTTGTCTTCAGAGGGTCCTGACATGGGCGGGGTTAAAAGCTCGTCTTTGTTGTAATGGATTCGCGTTGCGTGGACGATTCTATTTAGGACCGTAGCTAGATATTAAACTCGTGAAAAGTGAATCGATTCTTCAGTTCGATTCTTTTGTAACTTGTTTTGATCTCCACTACAGTGATGCGTTTACTTGTTAAAATATTACCAGGGCTGGACCCGAGGGTGTATTTATTTCACACTGAGGACATTTCTATTGGATCAATCAGATTTATTTATGAAGGATACCTTACACGGATAAGAACACTTCTCTGAGGGAAACCTCGATAGTTTTTGTGAATCTCCCTCCTTGTTCCATAAGGTTTATTACTTTATTCTTGTACTGCTGTCACCACGCAACACTTAAAACTTTTTCATCCATTTCGACCATTTTTAATTATACCTTCATTCCCTCAGAGAAGTGTTCTTATCTGTGTAAGGTATCCTTCATAAATAAATCTGATTGATCCAATACAAAAACCAGCAGAAATGTCATCAGTGTGGAATAAATACACCCTCGGGTCCAGTCCTGGTAATATTTTAACAAGTAAACGCATCACTGTAGTGGAGATAATACAAGTTACGAAAGAATCGAACTGAAGAATCGATTCGCTTTTCACGAGTTTAATATCTAGCTACAGTCCTAAATAGAATCGTCCACGCAACGCGGTAATTGGTAATTTGTAATTAACGTCGTACTAGAGCAATACAACGGGCTATTGACGACGGTCCGGGATCAATCCCCTTAGGTCCTACAGATCGAGGACAACACCTCGTCATTTTGAACCACGGTGAGATGACGAAGCAACACCTGAGCTGGCATCCCACTCTCCAAACTTCCACACCCACCCAACGTGAGGACTTTCGGCCACGACTGATTTAAGGTGCACCACCCGCCTCTACACCATTACGCTTGCAAACATTCATGCCCGGATTCGAACCAGGAACCTTCCTTCGAACCTAGCACCTTAACCACTAGACCGTTGGGTCGGCCCACGCAACGCGGATCCATTCCAACAAAGACGCGCTAGTAGGTGGGGTTTGTTTGGAGAGTGAGGTGCCAGCTCAGGTAGTGTTCTGGTCGTCTTCTCGTGATTCAAAAGGACGGGGATATTTCCCTTCGAGTGTGGATCGTCGCCAGTAGCCCGTTGTGTCGCTCCAGTACGACGTCCATCGAAATAAGTACACCTTATCTCAGTGTGAAAAAGATTACACCAAGTGTCATTGAGTGTGCAAAGAAACGTTTCGGGGGCAGATGGGGCTTCGAAAATGTAAAGCTCCAGTGCGATGCAGGATGGGTGGTGCGAATAATTTCCCTCGTAAAAGAGATTTCCTGGCAGATCTGAGATTGTCTCCAAGTAGTATCACACGCAACACGTTCGTTCTCCTCCCTTTTGGACTGTTTTTTACCAGCCAATTTGAAAACGCCCACGCCGACAAACCGGTATAGTGGTTAAGGTGTTAGCCTGTAGATCGGAAGGTTCCTGGTTCGAATCCGGGCCCAGGCATGGATGTTTGTAAACGTATGGTGTAAAGGCGGCTGGTGCACCTTAAATCGGTCGTGGCCGAAAGTCTTCACGTTGGGTTGGCGTGGAAGTTTGGAGAGTGGGGTGCCAGCTCAAGTGTTGCTTCGTCATCTGACCGTGGTTCAAAATTACGAGGTGTTGTCCTCTGATCTTTCCCTTAAGGGATTGATCCCGGACCGTCATCCATAGCCTGTTGTGTTGCTCTAGTACGACGTTAACTAAAAATTACCAATTACCAAACGCCCGCTGTTGGCTGTACGCTTTGGAGAACATTTTCTCTGTTTCTCAAAATTCTTGCCACAGATTGGATAAATATGAGCCATGTTGAATCGAAAGCCCCATTTGGCATGGTTACGAGCTTGTATGGATGGCTCTTTTATGACAGCGGGACAGAACGGCGTTGCCCGTGACAGAATTCGGGCACAAAATTTGCATACACTTCGATGTATCAATCTGGAGTAAAATTTCCCGCAGATTTCAAATCCGTTAAAATTTTCACTCTATATTTAACGATCGCGAAGGTAGAAAGTTGGTCTTGGAATAAAAAAGAAATAAACGCCAGTGAACATTTTTAATATGTTTTGTTTCGTTTCGCTGGAATCGTTTGTGCTTAGAAAATAGAAGGAAAAAATACATTTGGAATCTGATTTTTTAATACTGTTGCCATTCTAAGGAAAACAAATGATAAATAAGAGCCAAAATTAAGTAAAAAATGTTGGAGATTAAATCATAAAATTGGCATAAAATGAGGACTACCTGTGTTCCAAATATCAGGACTATGAGTGGTATAGAGGGTCTGAAAACAGACAGACAAACAAACACTTATTTTTACAGTTGAGATAAACGTGTTTTCGTACACAAAGGAAATACTTTTCTTCCCTCACCTTCCCCAATTCTCCATACGGTTTCTAGAGGAGCGAAAGGGTGGTTCCACCAGCACTAGTCCGTGCAACCCCACTGACGGACAGGAACCGCACGCACCCACCCTCTGAGGGGCCTGAGGGCGGCATTTGGTAAATCCAAGATTTTGGCATGTCATAAATTGCCCCATCGTGGGCGATAGTGTTAAAACATAGACCCCCATCCAACAGAATAACACTCTAAAACATTACAACAAAACAAAGAACAAAGTTAAACTCAGAATCCAAAACATTTGACAGGACAAGAGAAGAAAAATTTTGAGCCTAAAACAAACAGTTTTGAAAGGACTTTCGAAAAGTAAAAACACAAATTGTTTTGAACTATATAAAAAAATTAAAAGAAACAACTCTACGCAAGAGACAATGAACGAAACAAAATATTTAACATGATGGGGACAGAACATGGCATCTCGATTTTAGCAGTTTTAGTAGACATTTTTTAATACATTTGAAAGCGAAGAATGTAAAATCAAAGTTTGAGGTACAAAGACCGTCTGAGATCGAGTGGAACGATTGTTGGAGAGAGTGAAAACGATCTCTTCGCGAACGGGTTGTTGAAGTGGTGTGTGTTTCTTCTTTCAGCGTTCCCATCTCTCCTCGTGGCTGAGTTCGCAGCTGTCCTCGCTGAATGTCCTCTCTCCGGCAGCACTCGTCGTCCTGCTCACCCTCATGGCCTCAGTCCTCACCGAGGTCATCAGCAACATGTCCATGGCAACCATCATGCTGCCCGTCGTCAGCGAGATGGTGAGATGCTTTTTTTTCTTCCATTGTACAAGAGGGTAGACAATCCTAGTAGGGACTAGAGCACAACTCAAAAGAACCGTCGGATGCGGGGGGGGGAGAGACTGGTGTCAATCTGCCTCCAAAGTCCTCACGTTGGCGTTCGGAGGTGCCAGCTGTCATCTGACCGTGGTTTAAAATGACGTGTCCTAGGAAAATTCCCTTCGGGATCCCGTCGGCAATGGCCAGTTGTGTTTTTCACCGGCGTTCATTAAATACCTACCTACTAGGGTTGTCAACTCTCAGAAAATAACCGATTTTCTTATTCGTCCGGTTATAACTTCCCCGATATAACCGAGAAAAAAAAAACGGTTTTAAAAATAAACGGAAAAAATAACCGATTTTTAAAAACTTCAAGGTGTTTCTATTTAGTTGTTTTAAAAGATGCTAAAAGTCATTAACTGTTTTTATTTATCTCATCACAACTGTTGCAAAAATTCACATCAATTCTAATATAAACTAAAACATAATTGTTTCAAAATAAAAGTACACAAACTAATAAAATAATTAAAACATTAGTTACCTTGTTTATATTGTTTTATCTATTCAACCCAATATTTTTTATTTACTCTGCTCATAAATACTAGCTCAGTTATTTACTGGTTAGTTAATCGACTTCTGTCATCCGAAACAACAGAATTCAGAGCAGATACTAACCTTTCAGATACCACTGAACTTCCAACAAGTGTCAAATACTTAAAAGCTAGCAATGCTAATGCAGGCGAACATGGCTTTCTTTGACCCCCAAATTCAAGTGGACCCTTAACAACAGAAGCTGCTGCAAATATAGTTTGAGCTCATTGGGAAAGTAAGCATCTGCACCCTGCAATTTTGGAAAAATGGATTTTGTCACATTTTTATCATGTGTTACCCACAGAAGGCTTGGGTTTGTTGAATAGGAACTCACTGGTATTGCTGAAGGATGAGAATTTTTTTCTAATTGATTCAGGCAGTGCGTTAATTATTTGCTGACTTCGGAAACTGCTAGACTAGCTTTAAACTGCTTGTGGAAGACATATAAAGTCGTAATTAAACGTTGTTTGGTATAAATTACTTTAAATCCCTTTGTTTATACCTCAACCCGCATAGACTAAACAATGCAAAATCAGTGAATGAGAACAAGCTATGTCACGGGAATGGTTGAAAAGGGATAAACTATGTGGATCTTGAAAAATCAGTTATGAAAAAAGAACCATTTGCATCCCATAAACACAGGCCACGAATATAATTTCCTTGAATTTTCGGGCCGTTTTTTTTTCTTTCTTTTTTTTTTCGGTTTTTAGTTTTTAAAATAACAACCGCGGTTATAACCTTACCAAGAAAACACCGAAAAAACCGGTTAACCGAAACGAAAAAACCGACTTATTGGTTTAACCGAACGGCTATTGACATCCCTACTACATACTAGGGATGCGACATCGATGTCAATGTTTTCAAAACATCGATGTTTTTTAAAAAACATCGATGTATTTAACATCGATGTTTTTCTAACATCGATGTTTATACTGGTCAATGTTTTTACGTTGTCGATGTTTTATATTCAAATGAAAAAAGTACCGTTATAAAAATTTAAGACTT
The DNA here is from genome assembly GCA_947359465.1 of Metellina segmentata. NCBI lineage: Eukaryota > Metazoa > Arthropoda > Arachnida > Araneae > Tetragnathidae > Metellina > Metellina segmentata. Next base: position 135,884,148 of record OX375874.1, on the reverse strand, counting down.
TTAGACCATACTTTTAGACCAAAGTGACCAAGGAGATAAAGGGTCTGAAAAGTAGGGATGCGACATCGATGTCGATGTTTTCTAAACATTGATGTTTTAGAAAAAAACATCGATGTATTGGAGCCGATGTCGCATCACTCGTTGCTAAACCAGTTTTAAGAAATAGGGAAACAAGTTTAAATACACGGAATTTTAAAAACATCGATGGTTTGGGGGTGATGTATTATCAACATCGATGTTTTGCTGTCAATGTAGCATCACAAGTTGCTAAACCAGTTTTAATAGATGGGGGAAAAAGTTTAAATACACTGAATTTTAAAAACATCGATGTTTTTGGGTCGATGTATTATCAACATAGATGTTTTAATTTTGAACATCGATGTTTTGATATCGATGTCGCATCCCTACTACATACCCTGTAGTGTTTGACATTCCTTTTTTTCTTCCTTCCAGGCTGAAGCCGTGAAGCTTCACCCCCTGTTCCTGATGCTTCCCGTCACCATCGGCTGCTCGTTCGCTATGATCCTGCCGGTCGGAAACCCATCCAACGCCATTATTTTCGAAGCCAGTACGATGAAGACGTTTGACATGGTGAGTATTCGACCCCCTCAACACACATACTCCGAGTAGGAAAATTTCCTCTGCACTCTGAAAAACAGAGCAAACAAACCGTTGCGTCTAGACTAGTTGATGAGTCACACAGACCAGTCATTAACTCTTTCATACCATTTCACTCCTGCCACCACCGACATTCTTTTACTTCTTCCAAACAATTTCCCTCCCTCGATCCGAAATTCAAAGTATAGTATCTGGTTTTCTAGTTCAATGCGACTCACTTGTTCTCGTGCTTCTTCCTCTCTTGTGCACACAATCGCACCAAATAGGTCCTTAACGAAGTCTTCCTCATATGATATGCTCTTTAATATTACTTCCCTTGGTTCTATTGTTTTAAGATTTTGGGAAGGATTTTCTCCTAATTCATCTGCGAATTTTACGATTCAACTCTTTGCATACAGGCTCCACACAAAAGCACGTTTGATTTAGGTTCGAATAGAAATCCGTTATAGAAATCGATGCAAGCCAACTTTAAAACGAGACGATAAAACTAAAAACAATATATATATATATATTTTTTTTTTGCCTTATCGGTGTTTTTGTGTCGTTTTAATAGCCGTCGTAATTTTTCATTGATTTTCAACTTTTGTCACTTCATTTTCATTCAGGGAGCACCGATAGGGAACCACTGCCCTGGGAAGGATTCTTTTTTAAGATTTAGCAAAAGACCGTCTCATCCGGCTTCTCTAAAACCCGTTTCTTTTCAGATGAAGGTTGGATTCGCATTGAAAATCCTGTGCTGTGCGGTGGAGCTGATTATGATCCAGACTCTCGGTGTCGCAGTCTTCGACCTCAAGACCTTCCCCCCCTGGGCCAACCACACGAACACTCGAATGACGTCCAACTGGACGACGAACAGCACCTCCGACTTCCTGTGACGACTCGCCCCCACGCTCGAGCACCCCTAAATCTTACCCAGAGGAAGACACTTGCATCCCTCGGCTCATTTCAGAGCGGCGTTTCCGAAACATTTTGAGGACGACTTGTTGAAATGGGTGATAACATCGCAAAAATGGCGTCCATTGGATACATGTCTGCACAATGCTCACGAAGCAAAGATTTGATTTAAAATAAGTACAATTCAACACACATGAGTTGTTACAAACTCATCTTTCAACTATATGTCAAAAAATATTATTAATTTTTTATTTTATTTCATTTGAATTGCATCCTTGAAACTGGAACAGAGTAGTAGTATTTAGCTATGAATGGAGATATCACGAAAGAATATTTCCTGAAATTAATTTTATAGAAACACAAATAAATTTGAAACGGCTAATAAAGTAATATTTTTCCCATGACAAACACAGTTTGTTGAAACAATACTGTCCTTAAAGGATGTGTTTGCACAGTGATGAAATGAATGTGCGTGTTTATTTTAAACCTAGTCCCTCTGGCTACTGTTCCATAAAGTGGGTGCACTGCTTGAAAAATCATGTGCATGTACGGTAAGTAGGTACTCGAATTGCATATCCACAAGCTCTAATTATTTAATGGATTTAATTTTTTTTTTGTATTCCGTGGAACTTATACGCATTACTTCAGAATAGGCTCTTCAATGTCACTACTCGCTTCTGTAACAATCTGATGCGATCTATGCAGCTCAAACTTTCCCTACTTCAGTTAAGGCTCGCGATTCATTTGGTGGAATCCGAGCATAAAACTAATAGAAAGCATGAGAAATATGAATGCAGCGGATGTTGCCGTGGGTCCTGTTTACAAGTAATGTTTACACGTTAGGAACGTTTAGGAATCGCTACTGAAGAAAGAGCTTCGGACACACTTTGTGAATACCTGAAGTATCATTGTACAATAGATGAACGCATTGATTCATTTATGGAACAAGTGAGCCACAATCAGAGTTGCTAGTGAGAAAGTAGACGGAAGTCCTTTTCAAGAAAGGTGGTAAGCTCGCCAGGATCTATTGTTGATTTGTTTGAATCCATTGAGGATGATGTTTGGGGGGCCTATGGTCAAGGTCTATTTGGCTGCTCCACGCACAAGACACCAGGTAATGGATAGACACACAATGAAAGTTTGACTGACACACAAGAGAGAAGGGAGAAATTCCGGTCAACGAACCCCTCCAACTCGAAGGTTGCTAGAGCAGTGGACACCCACCGAAGGCCCACGGTGAGAATACACCGACGCTAAAGACGCACGCGGAAATACATTCAATCTTCAAACCGCTTGGCTCAACACTATAACAGGTTGTTTTACTGGCCGAATAATACAGATGGTGTTTTGTGTGGTCTGCTGTGTTTGGGGGCATCTTTTGTTCTTTTGGAGGATGCTAATCCAGCGTATCCTAGTGACAGACCAACAACGACGTAGTGGAATAGTCCTAAGATGAACCTGCCTTCTCTCAACTTTAAAATTAAATTGAATTCATCCGATGGAAACGTCACGCGGAGAAAGCTGGATTTGAAACGAATTCAAACGCTAGGTTTAACGAGCATGCTTCAAATGATATCATCGCGGTTGTATTATTTTCTACCGGGCCAAGCAGTGGATCCGTTCTATCAGATTTGTAGTGGAGCTTGACGATGTTTGGAAAGTTGCACTATTTCGGAGTAGCAATCTGCAATCGATTGGTTTTATTCAAGCTTAAAATGAATAATATGATTCAGTGTAAAAGAAATGATTCAAATAAAAATAAATGAATGAGAACCGTATTGAGACACTCTTTAAAAATGTTTATAGGAAGGTATGTTGAAAAATACTTCGAAAGAGCTTGGTAAGCAAATGAATGTAAAAATATATTCTAAACTTTATTCAGAATCTTTTTTTTTGTTAAAAAGTTGAATACAAAACTCGTTTGATTGCATAATGCTTTTGAATAAAAGATACTCGAGCGAAAGAAATTCGTTTGGATGAATGTTTGGGCATTTTTCTTTTCAAATATGCAAATCGTTTTCTATGGTGTATATCTATCCAGCAATATTTGATTATAAACCTATCGCATTGATAAACTTGTATTTATATTAAATCTTTCCTAACCAGTGTGATCTGATCGATTCAGTTATTTTGTGTCAACCGAAATGTTTTTCTTGGGGACCGTTGCGTTGCTCCAGTGGCACGCAGCTATGAACAACCGAAATATTCGACTGTGGAAGATCGTCTCCTATTCGTATGGAATATGCGAGATTGATCTGTGCACATTTGTAGCTGTATTTTTGTCAACACCAATTGATTTCCTGTTAAGTTTATGAATAAAATTATTTTATAACAGACGTTACATATCGAGTACAGTTTTTACTTCGCATCTGTAACACAAGAAGTCGAATCCGACAGGAGAGGGGGGTTCTGATGCCAAATGACACTACTCGCAACCCAATGAGCCACGGTGACTCCGATAACGCGAATGACCCAAAATGAAATCGGATCATTGGATGGTTTGAAATACGCCAAGATATCTATCTGAGGATACCATTCACCACCCGAAGAATACTCTACCGTAGCTTCAGAGGAAATTCCACCAACACTCTGAGATCTTCCCGCCGTCCAGGTTGGCCCGCTCGGAAAGATAAACGGCATAGCGAGGGTTGCGAGTTCGACACAGTCAAAGGCCGTCGTGTACGTTCAATCTGTCGCAAATGTCCTCTCGTTGTCGTGATATGATTGATTTTGATTTGATGGGCCAGGTTTGGACAAAAGCTGCGCCAAACTGTTGGCGGTAGCACCCAATAAATTGGTAGCTGGATGTATTCACAAATTGTGACTACTAATAATCAAAATTTTACAAATATAAAATTGTAGTATTTCACATTTCTCGATTCAATTTTTGAATAAAATTACAAAAACCTCTGATATGAATCATCACACTTGGATGTGAGGAGGATCAGTCAATAAATCATTAATGCTGGGGTTAGTAGCACCAAAGCAGTCCAGTCTAATTGTGTCAGGACCCTTCACTTGAAATGTGTCTAACGGATGGGATTGTATCGGACATGTCGGAGCTGGTTCCGAGTGTACCAAATGCATCTCTACTATTATAAAAGGAAGTGTTTGTTTTTTTCTTGCACGCAAAGTCCTGACGAATCTATGGCACTTGCAGTAATGTGATTTGGCACACAGGTAGTCCGAATTTTTTGCAATTTTGGGATCGAGGCGAATTTTAAAATTCAATCTAGAACATTTAAAATGAATTTAATAGTTTTTTCACCGTTCTTCCTTTTTCCGAGGAATGAAGGAACATCAAAATTTAGACTTTACGCCCTCAAGTCACCTTGACGTCAGCCTTTGGAACCGTGCCAAATTTTTTTCATCTCCCGTCTAGAATGGGAGAGAATTTTATATTTTCTCAAGAGATTGTGACGTCACGTGAACTTTCGCTTTCCAAAAATAAACAGATTGCATTTCTTGCCCTTCGCGTTAAAAAAAAAAAAAAAAAAAGATTACATATCCTGCCCTCTTCGACTTCAGCGGAGAGCAAAAGAAAATAAAAAACATTTTGACTGACATTGTTTAGTTCTTTTTCGTAAATTCGGAATCGTTAAAGACAGATTGAAAATTTCAACGCATTTGAAATATGCGGAAAATTGTACATCAGATTACTATCTTACATCACGGGCAACGCTGGGCCAGTCACTTGGTGGGCTAGTGTGGGATAAATAGGAGTTACCTATACGAAGTCAGTTTTACTTCTATTAAAATTTTTTGTTTAAAGTTCGTTACATAAGATTGAATAGAATATAACTTATGAATTTGGATAATTGTAAGCAAGTGGTAATTGTAAACAAGCGATCCAAGTTCCCACATGAGATTCCGAGAAACTAAAAGTTGTGAAAGGTGGCATCCCTGTGGATGCAATATGGCGATCCCGCATTTCTTTGAACCACAGCTGATAACAATATATTGAGTTGAAAAATTTGTGGTTGTAACGTTTGGGCTTAAAATTGCGTGCTTCATTTTCTGCTGCCCTCCATAATCTATTGAAAAGGGGTATGTTATTCCAAATCTTTACTACTATCAGTTATGTTTCTAACAGAAAATCATTGACTTTTGGTTCTGGGAACTTAAGTGCACATATGGAGTAATTGTAAACATAACTTTGAAAATAGTTTCGTTCAATTTGGATGGAAAACCAAGGTGTCTTTCTGCGTCATTTTGTACTTTTAGTACATTTGAATTGCGTTTAATTGCCTTTTTCGCATTCTCAGGGAGCAGGAAGACTGATTTACTAAAGCATCACGCATATGGTGAAGTTCCTATAATTCTGTAGGCAGAAGAGAAAAAAAACCAAGTGAGAAGAAAGTGAAAGAGCCAGGTGTATAAACAAGAAAGAAGCAAATGGAAAGGAAGTCATTAGAACTCGAGGACAGCGAGGATGAGGGACTATTGAAAGAATTCATTGTCATTGACGATGAAGAGTTTGAAGTTGGGCGTTTTGATTATATGATTTTTGTTTTGGACGGATGAGGGATTTTAATATGGCTTTTTTGGGCTGCTTTACCAGCTGCTTCATTTCCCCATCGGCCCATATGGCATCCAGCATAGAAAACTATTGACAGCCCATTGAAAGTTGAATTGAACTAAGCACCAACGGGTGGCGCTCTGCCAAGAAACATTCCTCCTCGATAGAACTCTCTCCGGTAATCCAACTTTTCTCCTGTGAATGTGCGTGAGCAATTTTTTTTAAATCATAAATACCCTTACTTTCAGAAGCAAGTAAAAACCGTCCATATCTGTAATTTGACAGATTCATTAAAAACTACTGCGAACATGTTCTTCATTTTTAGAACTGTCCGTAAAAGCAATAGTAAAGATATTTATATATATATATATATATATATATATATATATATATATATATATATATGATAAAATTTTTAAAAAGGCACACTATCAGCGATATAATCAGAAAATAATAAGACACTAAATACAATCGAATGAAATAAGATTTTTTTTGAAAATCACACTTTATCAGCGTTGTAATCATAAAATACAAATAAATGAAATAATAAAAAACTCACACTTCAAACAGCAAAAATACTTCGGATGAATAATAGAGTAAAAACAATAGCTGGAAAAGCCACCAATTAAGTATCCCTGTCATTAACTATAAAATATACTTTGTTGTTCTGTAAAATTACTTTGTACGTATCACAGCTTAAATGTAAGTAAATGCACCATAAAATCATGCCACCGGAACTGCAGCTGAGACGGCTCACTGTAGTCTTTCAGTGAAGCTTCTGGAGTGAACGGTAAATGCACAACATTGTGAAACAAACTTGAGTGAGATAAAATCAAATTTGAGACTTCCTGTAACAAAAAGGGTATGAAAAAGGTCAAGATGCATTGTAGGGAATTTACGCTCAATTAAAATTTCGATAAGCCGCCTCGTTTTATATAGCTTTCGGTGTGGTAACCCTTAGGTAATAAAACATCTCCTACAATGCATCTACCAAATCCATTGAAAACATTATTATCCTGAAATTCATTCACATCAACTGCCACAGTATGATGAAGAATGGGTAAAGGCTCAACTACAGGTTATTATAGAAGAAAGGGACATAGAGGCAGAAGAACGGGCTAGAGCTATAGATGCAGAAGAACGGGCTAGAGCTTTAGAGGCAGAAGAACGGGCTAGGGACATAGAGGCAGAAGAACGAGAACGCGTTAGGATGTTCGAATTAGAAAAACTTAGATTGGGACAAGATGCGGAAAGGAACAGCTTGGGATCAGGTCCATCTGAAAATCCTAGGCCAACGAAAAACCTGAAAACGGTTATGCAAAAATTTGACCCTGAAAAGTCAGACATGGCCTTGTATTTCACCTTGTTCGAAAGACAGGCTAGGAAAATGGGCATAGATGAGGTCGATTGGGTTACACACCTTCTCTACTTACTCCCGATTGACATCGCCGAGATAATTATGAGAGAGCCCCTCGAAAGATCCGAAAATTACGAACATATCAAGGGTGTCCTCCTAGGTAGGTTTAAATTAAACCCGGAAACCTTTCGAAATAAATTCACGCAGCATCAGAGACGGCCTGGAAAGATCTAGTCTTTGAGCTAAAGATGCTATTTGGAGGGTTGGATAGAAGGAGTTGGTGTAAGGGAATTTGAACACCTTAAAAGTCTAATGATCACCGATCAAATTAAAAAGAGAGTTTCTCCCGAGATCAGAGAACACTTAATTGATCAGTGGGCGACCATAGTCGACCCGGAAGAGTTAGTACTAAAACTAGATCAGCTGCTAGACGGACTGTGAGGAAACCTCTCGTCACTAGGCCCCCAGAAAGACGTTTTCCGGATAAGACCCCAATAGAAAACAAGCCCACCACCGTCAGGAAAATTGAGAAAAACGACCGCCCAAATTGGAGAAATTCACCTCCAAATCAATCCTATTGGAGAAAGAAGTTCGAACGGCGAACTGCGTGTTACATATGCCATTCAACGAACCATCTAAGGCCACAATGCCCCGAGCTGAGGAAAACCCAAATTCACAAACGCGTGAATCATTTGGATATTCAGGAAAATTTTGCCCCCTATCTTAGTGAGGCAGTAATAAATGGTGTAACCACCGTAGTATTGAGAGACAATGGAACCAGTTTCGATGTCTCTCTAAATCACTTGGTGAGACCAGACGATTATAACGGAGAAACCGTTTGGTTGAAACAGGCGCTGGAAAATAATTACCAATGTTTGCCAGTGGCGAAAATTTGTCTTGAAAGTGAGGAATTCGGAAGGGTAGTTACAAAGGCCGCCGTGGTCGACAAAACCGTCAAACTAAACCATTATCTTTTGGGAAATTCGACGCAAGAACTGCTTGAGGAGATAAAGAGGAAACCCCGGCTAGTATGCGCGGTAATGACCCGCAGTAAAAAGAGGGTTGAAAAGGTCAGGAAGAACGGGGGTCGAGATATCCCCCGAAAACTATGGGTCGAACGCTGAGAAAGGGATCCCCCGCGTTGAGATTTCGCCCGAAAGGTTATTGAAGGTTTTATGTTTAGAGTCGGGATTGGATTGGGAGAAAATCATCCGGCAGCTCTTTTAGCATTAAGGACAGTGACTCATGAGTCAACAAATTTTAGTCCAGCTGAGCTCGTATACGGGAAGAACCTAGAACGCCCGAGACTTTATTGTTCGAACATTGGGTAGAGCCAGAGGAAGAAGGAAACGTCGTGACCGAGTATGTGTTCGAATTGATTAATCGTTTGAAGCGTTGTCAGGAATTAGCCTATGAGAGAGTTTCGGACATGCAAAACAAAAGGAAAACTTGGTACGATAAAGATGCGGTTCTGAGATCGTTTAAAAAGGGAGACAAGGTGTTGGTCGTAACTGCTTCCAAACCCAACAAATTGTCTGTTAGTTGGATTGGCCCTGGTGTGATCGAGAGTCAACTCTCGGACACAAATTACATAGTTAGAATGCCAGGAAGAACAGAGAAAACTCAGATGTTACATGTATAAACTTACTTAAACCATACCATAAGCGAGCGGAGACAGTTAACTAGTTGATTAGTGGAGAGAGTACCGAAACGTCCGAATCGGATCTAGAGATAAATTACCCGACGTCAAACCCAAATGTTTATGATTTCGAGGAAATAGTACGAGAGACAGTAATTTAACTGAGAGGTGTACCCCTGAACAAATCGCGAGACTGAGGACGCTCTTATTATCACATAAGAAAATATTTTCAAATGATCCAGGTAGAACCGATTTGATAGTACATGATCTGGACTTGATTAGCAGCCAACCCGTGAGATCCAAGCCGTATAGAACGTCGCCCCGGCAAACTGAAATTTTGAAAGCCGAAATCAAGCGGATGTTAGACCTCCAGTTAATTGAGATAGGAGAATCGGATTACACCTCGCCGATGATATTGGTAGAAGTGCAGGGCAAGGACCCGAGGCCGTGTGTAGATTATCGTAGATTAAATTCGATAATCAGGACCGAATATTTTCCCTTGCCAAATATCGATGAAAGAATAGAGAAGGTATCAGCTGCAAAATATATCACAGTAATTGATCTGACAAAAGGGTATTGGCAGATCCCATTAAGCCCGAAGGCTCAACGATTAGCCGCTTTTGTAACAACGTTTGGCACCTATCGCCCGTTGGTTCTACCTTTTGGTCTCGTAAACGCCCCTTATTGTTTCTCCAAATTCATGTCACAACTTTTACAAGGATGCGACGAGTTTAGTGTTCCATATTTAGATGACGTAGCCATATTTTCAAATACGTGGGAAGATCATCTGAAACACATAGATCTGGTTTTAAAGAAAATCGCGGGGGCCAAGTTAACAATTAAACCCTCAAAATGTAGGTTCGCGCAAAGCAGCGTAAAATATTTAGGGCATGAAGTCGGCGGAGGTCTTAGGTCCCCTGCTGAAGCTAAGACAAAGGCAGTTCTGGAATTTCCGGCCCCCAAAACGGAAACACAAATACGCCAATTTCTAGGTTTGTGTGGTTTTTATGCCAGATACATCAAAAATTATGCGATCATCGCAGAACCCTTAACCCGCGCATTGAAAGGGAAGCGAAAAAGGGAGGAAATACAATGGTCATCTGAAATCGAAACGGCGTTCCAAACGCTAAAGACCAAACTCACCGAGAAACCTGTACTGTATGCTCCTGATTATAAAAAGGAATTTATTTTGCAGACTGATGCATCAGATAAAGGGTTAGGAATTATTATGGCCCAACGAGGACCAGACAATAGTGAACATCCGATCTTGTTCTTGAGTCGGAAGTTTAGTGAGAGTGAAAAACAATTCTCCACGACCGAGAAAGAGTGTTTAGCTATCATTTACGCAATTAAGAAATTGCGACACTATCTAGACGGACAGGGGTTTACAATCGAAACGGATCACAATCCTTTAGTGTGGCTGCGGACGAGCGCAGGAAAAAAGACTCATGAGATGGGCTTTGGCGTTGCAACCATTTAGTTATACCATAGTTCACAGAGCAGGGAAGGATAATAAACACGCTGACTGCTTAAGTCGCGTGGAATAAGTAAACCTATCGATCGTCAAGAGATAGATTCTGTAAATAAGAATTGTATATAATGTTAAACTTGTGTAAAATAATTGTAAATACTTTGTGTTTTTAATTGTTTTAAACTAAATGGAGAAGAAATCCTTGGTCTGAAAAACTGGGACAAATTACTTGAAAGTTTTAACTGCCTCTAGAGTTGTCGGGACTTGTGTTTGTGTGACCTTTCTTTTCAGATTTTGCTCTCCAAGATTTCGCAAAATCTCTCCTTGGGAAGGAATCTGTGACGAAGTCTGTGGCGAGGGAAGAAAAAATAAGCATTCTGCGGAGAAACTGTCAAGAGGTCAAGCCAGACGCTGAAAGGTCACGCCGCGTGTCAACTCAGACCGCGAGAGTTAACGAGCGGGCGTTGGTTCGAGGGATTGAATTTCGGCCGAGTTGGAACGACGGTCTTTGTCGCGAGGCCGGCCAGAGAAGGGGGAAAATTCATTTCCGCTGCTTTAACATCATCATAAGAACCCGCGGATGCTTTTTGTTCGGGCCGCCGTCCGCTAATAAAGCTACCGGCGAAAGAGAAAAAAACCAACCTATTATGGACAGCCGATTTTGAACAGTCAACAGCGAGCCGACAAGTGTGTCGAATGAAAGAGAGGGGGGCAAACAACCCCCTGGAACTTTCGGGAGTCGAAAGCGTTTGGGGTTGGAAGAAGAGAAAGAGACCGAGGGATCAAACTGATCCGGCTGAAGTTAAAACCGTTCTCGGTTTTTTTGGTCCGATACCCCGTCTCTGGAGACGCGCCGAGTCGCGACTGCTGTTCGTAGACTCAGAACGGATTGCCCAAACTGGGATTCCGTCTAGGAGACGCGAAAAGAGCTCAAGCCTGAGCTGCTGCATTGCACTACCTGTCGAACTGATTGCCCAAACTGGGATTTTGCCTATTAGACGGGAGAAAAGCTTGACCCTGAGCTGCCGTTTGCTGACTTCGCACACGCGTGCGAGAACTTTTCTCGAATCTCACCCGAGCTAGAAAACATTTACTCAACCGAGTAACGTCTGGATAAGGGCTCACCCGAGTCGGATAATCCAAATCGGAGTTTCTGCGAAAAGGACAATCTACCATTTCGGTAGAGACTCTACCATTCTGTAAAACGCCACCTACCAAATTCCGTCAAGGTTATTCCTTAAGTATTATATAAGGTTATCCTTAACTATATTATAAATAAATACATTTAATCAAGACCATTGCGAACATTCGTATGTAATAGAGGACGCTTCCATCCCTAAGACGTCACAGCGTTAACCAATCTGACTTCAATGCTGTCCATAAGACTTCACGCAAAAGTCTGTAATCTAGTTTCCGCAATTCTATCCCAGATAAAACAAGACATTCCAAAGTAATTTAGTTAGTTTTTTGTCAAGGGTAAACTTGCATTTCTAAATTTCATCTTTTATTCTTCACCTTCTAACCTATTTCCTAATCCTCTGCCTTGTCCCCCAAACAGTAAAACTAGTCCATGAGCATATTTCAACATTTATTTACACATTTCTTGACTATATTATTTACAGGCTCATTCAATGATACCGAGAATAATCCTCTTCGATCTCCAGCGCAAAACAACGCGTCCTGCTTCCTCGCTGGCCTTCGTGCAAGCCCCTTTTCTTTTCAACCCTCTCATAACGGGTCCTTTTCAAAAGCCAGAGGGCGACTCCATGTCCATCGGCCCTACCCAAACCTGGTGAAGCTACGGGGAACTTCACAAAATGTTTTAAATACACTTTTTTATTAGACTAATTTATTTCTACTGACATGATGTTGCGTTTGATGCGTCAGTCTTAGGGTCATAAGATACAAGTAATTTTGCATCTTTGGTAGAGATACATTGTCGGGTACATTGATACCTGTGAACGATTTGCCACCCATTCTTGTAACTTTCTTTTTTGGATTGGTACCGTTCGCGAGGCAACTCACAAGAATTGATGACACATTTCAACTGGGCCGACGAAACCTTCCCATCGGTGCATCCTAACTTTTTTCCGAAGTTGCTAAACACCCGTAAAAATAATATTGCAAAGGGACACTTTTTCCAAGCAAAGATATCAAAAAGGTATTACCTGCGTTATTAATGAGTAATAAAACAAGCATACATTTAATTCAGAAAGCCAAAAAAGGACTTCACTAAAACGGGATATTGAATGACGAGTAGTTAATTACATTCGTTCCATTCCCCAAAGAAACTCTTGAAACCCCCTTTTGGCTCCTCCCCTTGTTTAACGGTGACACTCACTGTACGTGTAGTGTCGCCGCCTCTGTCAGTTGGGTCCGAGTGTACGTAATTCTACAAATAAAGTACCGATCAATGTGTGTTTGAAATAAACAATCGTGGGGTGAGATTGAACTGATACACCATTATAAAAATGAATCAAGGGTCCAGAAGTGTGACTCTTCTGAGCTGCATGAAATGATAAGTCCCGAAGAACGAAAACAATGTGCTATGAATGCACAGAAGCCTTGCACGATCAAAGTAGGATTCTTCAGCTTTCCACTTGAAGATTTCCGAGGTCACTGCGACTCGGTTAGAGTTCTCTTTGTGAAAAAGCATGAAATGGACGTTGTATATTATTATAAACTGAATGATTATGGCAACAAGTTTGCTTCTTTCATCTTCTCGATAATATTTTACTCGTATTTCAGAGTTTTTGCTATCTTTGCTTCAAATTTAGTTTTTACCAACAGTACAACAAATTAAAAGGGTTGTTCAAATGAAAAGGTACGAAACGACACTGAGGGTATAAATGAAGACTTTATTCAAAGTATATACCATAGGCCTGAGCACAACGATACCTGATTAACGAGCAGAAGGATTCCTTGTTTCCAGCATTCCTGTGACCGTGACGAGACCCAGTCCTTCACAGCGTCCTTGAGTTCGTCGTCCGAGTTGAAGCGCTTCCCTTTCAGATGTTTTTTTTTTTTGAGGGGACCAAACACATGGAAATCGCAGGGCGACATGTCCGGGCTGTAGAGTAGATGGTCAAGCTGCTCCCACTTGAACTTGGCCAGTTCCGCATGTGTGACCCCGGTGACGTGTGGACGCGCGTTATCATGGAGTAGAACCAAACCCTCCGTGAGCAGCCCCGGTCTTTTGTTCTTGAGGGGACATAGTTCCTTTCGGGCCATAAATTGATCATTTTTCTGTACCATTTTCGACTCATCATAAATCAACAACCTTTACTCATTTTTGAATGGAATTTTGATAGGTTCCATATTAAAGTACTAACTTTAAAAAAAATGGTAAAATATTTGTAATTCAGATAAAATATTTTTTTTAACGACATAAAATGTGAACACCAAAATAAAAATAATTAATTGGCTAACATCTTGCTTCCCGCAAGATAATTTTTGAAATATATACAGTAGAAACTAAATTTTGGTGTCAAATTAAAGCTAAATAATACCTTTATACTGCAAACCTCAAAATTTAAAATTATCTAGTATTTCAATATTTAAAAAAAATTAAAATTTCATAAAAAATTTAAATTATAAAAATTTTTGTTTTTATCATGCTATATATTAAAATGTATGCATCTCATTAATATATTGGAGGTTCACAGAATTAAGATCCATAAATAGAACATATATGTGAAATATTATAGCTCTACAATCATAACTTTTTTTGTAATATTGTGAAAAAGTCTAAAAATCAGAAAATGAGAAAATCAAGTTTGAAAATTGAATTTCTATTATGTAAAATATCATAAAAATCTTAGGGTTTAAAATGCTCCTGCTACATATGTTGAATCTTCTATTTCTACCAAATGCTCATTTAAAGCTTTTTTTCTCATTCTGTGAGCCCTACGGTCCTCTAGTGTTGATGACCTACATTTAATTTCTGCACTTTTCAAACACGACAAATCAGATTTTTTAGCAGAGGTGTATGCAAAATGTCCTACCTGCAGGCCAAGACTTCAAAATGCTCAGACGACCTGCCATTCTCCATCATTAAAAAATACTAATGCTTCGTTTATTAAAACGTTACCAACAGTTTTAGATGATCCAGATGTTTTCGGATAATACTTCCAAACAGTGGAATTAAAAGACCCATTAGCATTTTGTGTCTTGCCACCCAGACATTTTTTCAACAACTTGGGTGCTGATAGTTCTGCAAATGTAGGTTTAATTGCATCCATTAGAGGTATTGGCACAGTTTTCTTGTGTATGTAGGAAACACTTGTGTCAAATTGGGATCTTTGATACTCACACCATGACGTGGGACTGTCAGCTTGTTTCCCTTGGGAATGCTGATTCCCATGAAAACGACGTTTCTTTCTGCGAAAATCACCAGATCTACGATCTGCTTTGCCAGATATTTTAGCAGGATTTATAAAAAGACTATTTATATCAATAACAAAAAATCGCAACGTCTTTCGAAAGCTAAGACTGAAGAGAGCACATGAAAGCACTAGCTGTTATTCTTGGATCGTTATTCATCTTTCAATCAAGTTATCTTGGTTAAAGTTATCAAGTTATCTTTCAATTGTTATTCTTGGAGTTGAACAATTCCTTCCCCCTGGTTAATAAATGTATTACATAGATCAGCAGAGTGGCTGAATATAAAATAATTACAAGGATACTTTTCATTCCGAAACCGAAACTAACTACATTCGACTCACTATCACAAGGTCAGTCAGTATTGACATTTACGTTTTTTATTGCTTTAAGCGTAATTTTCGTCGGATTTCGATGCGGTTTGTTTCAAAATGCTCCCAACATTCCATATTATTTTTTAAAAATACTTTTGAAGGGTAAAAAGTACTATGTCCCGTTGATAGACCTGCGTAGGCTTCGGAGTGAATGGTTCTTTTGTGTTCGAGGAATTCAACAAGTAACGGACCTTGGACGTCGATAAAGACGGTGAGCAACACCTTCACTGCTGACGCCACGGCTTTGAACTTTTTAGGGAGAGGTGACGACGCATGCTTCCACTGCATGCTGTCCCGCTTTGTCTCTGGCTCGTAGTGATGGCACGAGCTCTCATCACCTGTGACGCTCCGCTCCAGGAAAGCGGGGTCTTCATGATACCGATACAGATGTTGAAGTTCTAGCCCCATACGCAGTTCCTTTTGCTGGTCGGTGATCTGCTTTGGAACCCACTGCGCGCACACCCTCCGATAACGTAACCTGTCGTGAACAATTGTCCACACTGTTCCAACGCTGACATCCACCTTATCCGCCAACATTCGCAATGTGACACGCCGATCACTTCTCACTAGGTCGTCCACCTTGTCGATGAGATCGGCCGTGATGACTGTGTTTGCCTGGTCTTGGGTCATCAACCAAAATCTCACGACCTGCACGAAAACGTGCACTCCATTTTCTCATTGACTTGTCGGACAAACAGTCTTCCCCGTATACGGCTACCATCCGGCGATTAATAACGGCCGGTTTAACACCTTCCGCTATCAGAAATCGAATAACGGCTCGCTGTTCGTCGAATTTTGCAATGTGAACGCCATCGTGTCCTCACACGCACTGCCGCGTCAATTGGACGGCGCTCTTTATAAGAGCCTCCGCTCTCATCTGCGAATGCCTGAGCCCGCGCATGCTCCGATCCACGGCGGAGATTTCAATCGCATGCCTAGATGTCTCGCTACGTTCTCCCATAGCGGCATAGGCAAATATGTTAACGATTACGTTGTTCCGACGTTTGGTACCTTTACATTTGAACACTCCTTGTATGTCCCGAGGAAAAAAAATGAAAAGTTTGGTCTTTAGTTTTAGTACTTGAAGTGTTGCAATAAATGGTTATCCATAACGAAATAGGTGTTAGCCTCTAGATCGGAAGGTTCCTGGTTCGAATCCGGGTTCGGGCATGGATGTGTGTAAGCGTATGGTGTAGAGGCGACTGGTGCACCTTAAATCTATAGTGGCCGAAAGTCCTCACGTTGGGTGGGTGTGGAAGTTTGGAGAGTGGGGTGCTAGCTCAGATGTTGCTTCGTCATCTGACCGTGGTTCAAAATTACGAGGTGTCGTCCTCGGATCTTTCCCTTAAGGGATTGATCCCGGACCGTCGTCAATCGCCATTCGTTCCTTACAATATCTAGAGCACATGAAAAGGAAGAAGTTTTCTACACGTTAGAACTACGGTAAACTAAGCTTCAGTTAGAATTGATATAGAACATCGATCCATTTTTTTTCACTCAGTCTCGCATTCTTCAATTTTTGCATCGTCTTTAATTTTCTTAATAAATTAATAATTTTTTTACTAAGCGATTGTCTCCGTCTATGTCACGGGCTGGGGTAGCACAGTTAAGGGAGTGGCAACCAGAGCGTGTTCGAAACAAGGTCCAGCCAAAGATCGTTGTGCACACTTGGGTTGGTGCACGTTCAATCTGTCGTGGACTCCTCACGTTGGCGTCGTACGGAAGTTTGGAGGGTGGGGTGTGAGCAATGTTAACTCCTCTTCCGACCGTGGTTCAAAATGACGAGGCGTTATACTCGTATCTTTCCCCTATATGATTGATCCTGGACCGTCATAACTAACAAGTTGTGTTGCTCCAGTGAAACGTTAATTATATGCTTACTATGTATGCAACCAAAAGGCCCATCCATGATTTAATAGAATCGAACTGATATTCTGATCTTCCAAAAAAGTGAATATTTTTCTTCTCTAAAGCTCGTTTCACCGCATCCAACATCTCGACAGGCTTTACCTCAAGTTCTCTATATTTTGCTAGACTCTTTCAGATGAGGGATTTGGCTTCAATGGTTCTCTTCAATGTTATAAAATACTGTATTATATAAATATTTTTAATGATTTAATATTTTTTTAATTCTACAAAATTTAAGATGGTTATAATCTCCCTCTAAATAAACAATCGCATGCCACAAGAAGTGTATTGAATGAAAATATTCTAATATTGTGTAGCAGATATTGAATAATGTTGAAAAAGGACGTCCAGCAGTATTTTAAAACGAATATTGAGCAGTGATAAAAAACGAACATCGAATGTCAAGAAAACAATATCGATTAATGTCGTAAAACGATATTGAGCAATATTGCCAGGTGGGTCATTTTTACGTTGGTCAACGTATCGGAAAACGATATTGAGTAATGTTGGAAAACAATATCTATCAATGTTGTGAAACGATACTGGCCAATGTCGTAAAACGATATTGGGGCGATGTCGCCAGGGGGGGGGGGGCATTTTTACGTTGGCCAATATTTCTTCTCGATATTGGCCGACAATTTTGCGCTACCTGGGTTTTGAGGAACCTAATTATATATTCCTAAATAAGTTCCAGATGGTTGTTTGAAACCATATAAGACACATTCCTCTGCAGTCCAGAACATCAGGGGACAAGTTAGAAAGGCTGGATTTGTAATAGAATGCATGGCTAGTTTATTACTCTTCCTTTCCCCTAAAACTTTAATATGTGATAGGCAATGGTAGACCCCATAGCATTCACACACCGCATACAAAAGGTACCGAAAAGGTGAAATCCCTTAAAAAATGAGTTCGGAATCCGTGCGTTACATCCCTAAAACTTTTTGGACAATTTTTCTTTTCCTATCTTTTCTTTCCCATTTGATTTATCAAGAAGTTCCTCTGCCGTTTATCGAGCCAATTGGCTGCGCCACCTGGTCGCCCGAAATCCGCCAGAGGAACTTTATACCAATCAATGCGAGTGTTCCTATAGATGTTTAATAACATTAAATCGATGAACTTTTAAAGAGATTAAATAGAAAAAGTATTGAAAACTCACCATTAGCTTTCGTAAATTGCTATCGAAAGTCGCCATCGCCAATTCCTGAAAGCATGTGTTTCCAACTAGTGCAAGAACTCTTTCTTCCACAAAACGTCAACACTTCTCTGATCCCTCCTCTGATGACCCTCTGGTGTGACGTAAGAATAGCTCAAAATCTAAAACTCCTGAGCCGAAATGGACCAAAATATGTACCCGAGTAGAACTCCATACGCCTGATCGATTGGCATTTACTGAATTTCGATATCTCTAACCGTTTGGCCAGAAATGCAATGTGTTGGTGCAAACATTTCACCAATCGTCTCCCTTCCCGAAAACAAGACGTTTTCGCGATTTATCACAAAGTTTACCAAGGAATTTCTTCCAAACTTTGCAGTTATGTAGTGAATCAGACACATATATACCAAAACCGCTTGTGTCCAAAAAACCCGGGGGCTTCCGGACATGTAGCCCATCGTAGGGTTCCCATGATGTTAACGTATATGAAAAGTGACAAAAATATCGGGTTTTTTTGCTATAAATCCAAAAAAAAACGTGCGAAATGAACCAAAATTTGTACCCGAGTAGAACTTTATACGACAAACCGATTGACACTAATTTACTCTTGCGCAATTTGCTAGCTCTTAAGAACCATACTGAGGATATTGGTCAGATTCATTTCTGGAGGCAAACGCAAGTCATTGTAAAGACGCTGTCGCAACTTTCCTCGAATCCTAATGTAAAGATATTTTAAGACCTTTGGGCCCTTTGGTATTCTGCTTAGTCCGCTTACCACTTAATCCGTAAATGACAATATGAGGTTTTACTTCTGATGTTACACCTATAAACGAGTTTTGGCGAGCCGCGGTAGCTCAGTCAGTAGAGCGTCGGGCTCGCATCAGAAGGGTTGTGGGTCCTCGGCGGAGCCTGCAATTCTGATGACTGCGAGATCGGCGCTTCGACCTGGCTAAAGACCGTCGTGTTCACTAATGGTGACTGGGGCACGTTAAATAGGCCGTGGTCACAAAGTCCCCCATACCAAATGAATATCTATGGGGGTACCTGATCAGGGGGTTATTGGGATCTAAATTACGATATGTGTGAGTGAATGGTTGTATGAAAGGGACCATCCTGTAAAACGGATGTGTCATGTACATGTATGTCGAGCAAAGTCGGACTTCCTCCCAATGGGGCTCAATAACATGGAAAGCGCACCCCCCTCGCCTCTTGCCGTCTTCGACGGGCATGGCACTCCTCTGGTCTGCCAGTGTAGGCATAAGAAACAACAACAACAACAACGAGTTTTGGTAAAAATTTGCAACTTCTCAAGTAAACAAAGAAATCCTTATTTCCTGATTCATTGACTTCAACCAAATGTTTTGATTTTAACTGTTCGCTTGTCAACTGGTAATGGTAATTTTTAGTTAACGTCATACTAGAGCTACACAACGGGCTATTGACGACGGTCCGGGATCAGTCCCTTACGGGAAAGATCCGAGGACGACACCTCGTAATTTTGAACCACGGTCAGATGACGAAGCAACACCTGAGCTGGCACCCCACTCTCCAAACTTCCACGCCAACCCAACGTGAGGACTTTCGGCCACGACAGATTTAAGGTGCACCAGCCGCCTCTACACCATACGTTTACAAACATCCATGCCCGAACCCGGATTCGAACCAGGAACCTTCCGATCTAGAGGCTAACACCTTAACCACTATACCGGTTGGTCGGCGCGCTTGTCAACTGTCATAACCTCGGCATACTAGGACGCGATCTTTTTCGCCAATTTTAAATTGGATTGTTTGAAATCGATTATGGGTCTATGCGAGAGTAGGAGCAATTCCTGTGTCTAGCGGTATTGATTGCCGGTGTTTACTACAGCCTTTTTACTTTCGCTTTTCCTCTCAATCATGTGAAAGGCCATCAAATTAAATTTTATTTCGGGAAGTATGGCTGTTCTCTGTCCGCTCTACCGCTCCATGCTTAAAACAAGGAACTTTTTAAATTGTTCGTACGCTTTGTCGACTTCCAATTCAATAAGACGTTTGCAGTCTACGGATGCTTTGCAGCAAAATTCTATCAACTCGAACCCTTCTCCGAAAGACCAACTGGATCTAACGTTCGAAAACACAAAAGAGGCATTTAAAAGTAAAACAACTTGGGAATTGGTTAGGGCTATTCTAGTCTTGAAATTAAGTACTTATAATACACTTGTGGAGAATCATGAAAAGGTAAATTCGAGTTATCAAATTTATTTTGAATATTTCACCAATTTCTCTTATCTAGTATTATAGATATTTTTGTTTCAAAATAGCCTTCGTTTATTTTGTTAAATGTGACACTGATGCACCTAATTGTTTTAGTAGAAAAAAATTAGGTTTTGAAACTTCAGTCGCTCAAAATATGCAATGTCTAATACTGTTGTATAGAGGTACATTTCAGTTATTTTGAAATTCATTTCATGTCTGTCTTTAAGAAGGCTGTTGGAGTAGGAATCAAAATTTATTTCTTCATTATTTCACTGCTCCAACTTAAATTGGCACATAAACCCCCCCATAGTTGCAATGTAGTCAATTTTTAATTTTAAAAAAGGTGGGTCCAAAATTTTCCATTGTCATTTGAGAAATTTATTTACTGTTTGATATAAAATTTTTTGTTTTTTTACACATGTTCCATAAATTACCTACAAATTCCTACTGCTTAAGTTGTAAAATTTCATGTAAGCTCCAATTTATAGCATTTCTCATTCATCTTTAATTTCCAAGAGTTGAAAATTGTTTTATCTAACCTTGTTTTCTTCTCCCTTTGTTTATTAAAAAACTAAATTTTTGTTCCTGAAAAATTACTTTGACATGAATAAATTATTTAGTTCAATGAACTACATTTCTTCAACCCTAAATGTGTTAGACATGGATGAAACGATGCAGTTAAACTTAGGGGTTCTAAAGAGGAAATAACATTGTACAGTATTAGTAGTGCTGGATATAAAAGACCAGCCACTGCGTGGCTAGCCCGGCATTGCCCTTGATGTAAGGTATTAATCTGGTGTAAAATTTTCTGCAGATTTCAAATCCGTTGAAGTTTTTAATCTATCTTTAACAGTTTAAGATATAGTAAAAAGAACTGAGTGACTCTAAAAGAGTATATATTTTTATCGTCTAGCTGGAAAATCATTCCTCTGTGCAAAATCAAAATGGAAACGAAATAAATTATCTTAGAATCTGTCATCTGCAATGCAGTTGTATTAAAAAATGATTCAATTTCATAAATTCATTTAAAAATGCTCTAGATTGAATTTTAAAATTTGCCGCCACACCCTAAAATTGCAAAAAAATTCCCGTGTTCCAAATCCTATTACTGCAAGTGCCATAGATTTGTCGGGACTTTGCGTGCAAGAAACAAACAGACAAACACTTCTTTTTATAATAGAGTAGAGAAGTGGTATTTACTATTTCATAGAAATCTCGATATCTTGTCAGGACTACTTGGTGGTTAAAAAAAAAATATTTTTTTGTCCTCATACCCTAAATAAGTCCTTCTAAATAAGGATTGCAATAGCCTGCCTGGTTAGAAGAGTATTGCATTTGCAACTGGAGGGTTTCGAGTTCGAATCCAACCAACGACCGTCGTACAAAGGAGGTCGGTGCTTGTTCAGTCTGTCGTGGCCTTGAATGTCTTCACTGGCATGGTGGGAAAGTTGGAGAGTGGGATATCAGCTTTGTGACTTTGTCATCTAACCGTGGTTTAAAATTACGTGGTATTGTCCTTGAATCTTTCCCTTCTGGGCTTGATTCCAGACCATTGCCCATTGTGTTGCTCCCGTGCAACATTAATTAATTGCCTACCTACCTTCCTTCCAAGAAGTACATGTCCCCCAAGAACCATGATATAGCAAAGGGTCACTCTTTTAGAAAGAGGGGATTTTTGTCTACATCACTGTCCTCTCTGATCTTCAAAGGTTTTCTGCTTTTCCTTCAGTTGATGAAGCAAGGAAAGCAAATCCTGGGAAACACGCTGTTCACGTTCGTCATGCGTCACACGTTCTACGGGCATTTCGTGGCAGGAGAGGACGCCAAGAGCATCCTGCCTGTCCTGGAGCGACTGAGGTCCTTCGGCGTGAAGAGCATCCTGGACTACAGTGCAGAAGAGGACATGAGTGAGGAGCAGGCCAAAGAAGCCATGAAAAAGTAAGCATATTTTAACATGGAAGTGGCATTCTCTTTCCAGAGACGACCTTTTGACTATGGCTAGGCATGGCACTGGTTCGACTTTCTACGTTTCCCCAAGTTTACTCGGGGCTGCCGTAGTTAGCAACCGGAGACCCGACCATAGACCGTGGTGCCAGCTCGGGAGTTGCCTTGTCTATGGTATAAAATGACAGGGCTCTGTCTGATATTTCTCTTTGGAGGTCGATCCAGGACCATTGCCAATAGCTTGTTATGTTGTTCGAGTGCAACGTTAATTAAAATACCTACACAGAGTTCAAGCAATCATTGACCACCCTGTTGAGGGCCCGTCGCTGACAGCACGCAAATGATAATCGATGTCAGCGGTCTTAAAACGGTGACAAAGGGAAGAGACACTACAACCGTTGTACCAGCCAGTCTAAAGTCTTTGTGGGGGCTGTGGAATTATAAATCTGTCATGGCCTCAAATGTCCTCATGTTGGGATGTTTGGAGAGTACAGAGCCAGCTCAGGTCTGACCATTTTTCTAAAGGATGAGGTACATTTCTTTGATCTTTCCAGAATGGAACCATTGCCAATTGCCACCCATTGTGTTGCTCTGGTGTGTAATGTTCATTCAACTACCACAAAAATCAACTGCAATAATTTGATCATACATTGCATTGTAACGCATGAATTTCGAAGACGCCTTTACATTCCTTTATTCTGCATTTGGCTCAGCTTGTCCTCTATTGAACCTTGCACTATAAAACCCAAATCAACCAACTAGATTCCTTTAACCTCTAGAAATCTTTTAAATTCTTTCAAAATTGACATTTTTCCATTTTTTTCAACTAAATTTTCTATTAAATATGATGAAAATTGCTATTTCCTAATAGATCGTAAAGCAAAATTTTTCACTGATTACAAAAATAAAATATTGTTGCCTACATCAAGTAGTTTTTGAGAAACAGATCTTTTCAAGAATGCAGCATTGAGCGATTTCACCACAGCTGTTCAAAGTTACAAGATACTTAATTTTGAACCAAAGTGTTTTGGGGGTGGAGTGGTAGCATCCGATACGTTAGGCCGGCAAAGCGATTGTTTACGGCAAATCAAGATGGCGGCCGATGTAAGCAATTCCAAGATGGCCGCCATATACAACGTGAACCTTTGCATACAGTGCATAAATAATAATAATTTGTTTAAAAATTAAGAAAAAAGCAATATAAATTTCACTTGAAAATGTTCTAATATTTCAGTCTGGTTTTCTCCGAACATGTACGCAATTTTGCGTCAATTTCATCCTAGTTTTGTCACTTAAAAAAAAAATATTTTAATAAAAAAAAATTATTTATAATTGTTAAAAAAAAAAATATTAATAATAAAAAAAACGCGATTTTTTTTTAAAAACGTCCGGATTTTCATCAATTTTGAATTAGAAACTTTGCAATGCATAGAAAATTCAAAACAAGAAATCTTTTTTTAATAAGGTAGTTCTTTTCTGTGATCATAATCCACACAAAGGTTTTTGATGAGAAAAAAAAAATCTAAAAATTCTTCTGCTATCTATAAGTGAAAAAATATTTTTTCACAATTTTTCTAGCAATTAGCATTATGTGAGCAACTCAATGGGGATATTCCAGGTTATAGAGCCATATATGGAAAAGCAAGACAAATATTTTTATTGTAACGACTTTACAAGAGGAAATTGTTTTCTAGAGAAGTCAAAGCATATTGCGCTTAAGGTTTCAATGCGTTTAAACCAGTATACCGGGAGAAATTTGTTTGTAGATAAGTCACAGCGTATAACGCGCGATCCCCGCCTGCCGGCTACCTTTCACCGTTGGCTTCCATGCGTATAAGTCACCGTATTGGGTGCCCACCCAAGCATAGTCCAGTGTTTGTAATATAACCAAAAGCTAAACAAAAATCAAACTTACCCTCATAGCCGGGTCCTTGAAATTCTGACTATGGTTAACAGTCATATGCTCGAATCGATAACCCTTGAACTCTTTGTCCTTCGGGTATTGATACCAGCATATGACTTCCAATAGTCAGAAATTTTTGTAGTTCCTTGCAAAATTCAGCTCTGAATTACCTCAGCCAAAACTTTCTGGTTCCTATTTTTCACCTCAACCATAAAACATTTATCCGTCCCTCGTTCAAGTCCTCCAAACACCCATTTACCCTCCAATTTCTTACTCCTGTTACACTTTCTTTTGCCAAACTTTTGTCCTATCTTTCTACATTTCCACTCCTACCTATCACCAGCATCCTTTCTCAATGTTAAAATCATATCATTCTTACATGAAAGACATTTCACCCTCTTTCCAATCAAGCTACATGTTTGCAAAAAAAAAAAAAATAAACATTCAGTAACACCATCCACTGCCATATCAAATCAACTAGGGGGAATGATCAACCAAAAGGGGAAAAAAATTCTAAATTCCAATCTGCAATTTCAAAAATCAAATTTAATTCACCCCAAAAAAATAGTGAAATTTAAATAAAGGAACAAAATAAAAAAATTGTAACTTGCAATCTGCAATTTCCAAATTGAAAAAGAGGAAAAAAAATTCTAAATTCCAATCTGTAATTTCAAAAATCAAATTTAATCCAAAAATTTTTCGAAATTTCAATCAAAATTTAATATAAGTAACAAATTTAAAAAATTGTAACTTACCATCTGCTTTCCAAACTTATCCTAACAATTTTGAAAATAAATAAAACAAGTCGATTTTATAAATCAAGAGCAAAATTCATATGCATCCAACAATTTCAAAGACTGTCTAAATTTTAATTCCGTTCTACATTAAAAATAAAAGTGGAAAAGCATATTTTCTTCCTTAACCAATCATGAGACGCGTTTCTTATCGTCAGGAGAAAATATCTAGGGTTGCCTTAAAACTAAGAAAAGCGCAAAAACGATGATAATGGGAAGGTTACCACTTTTGGCAATACATCGCTCGAAAGTTGTAACGTATCGGATACTACATATCATCCTGTTTTGGATATTAATCAGTATTAAAGCAAACTAAATCCCTGTGCTAAATTTCAGAAATATCCATCACTGTATAGCCACAGTTTAAACCTTTCATAGACAGCATTGCCTCGATTCATGAAATTATAACCTAAAATCTCGAGATTGATTTGGAATTTTTTTGCATCCGTTATCCATCCAAATTAGTGTTTATACAAAACAGTTGCTAATAGGCCAGTTTTATTTAATTACAGTTATCAATATATGCCAGTTATTTTTCATTCCAGTTGCCAGTTATATTTCATTCCATTTGTGTATATGCCATTTTTATCTCACACTAATGGGCTCCGCCCCCTGCTTGCTTACGCTCGCCAAAAAATAAAAGTTCTGAAAAAGTTAAACAAAAAAAACCTCTCAAAGTTCCGAAAATTGTATGACCCATTTTTGATTGCATCGATTTATTTATTAACCAATTTAAAAAATAATTGTACCACAAGAAAGAGTACATTCTGAGGTATACTGCTATATTTTCAAAATTAATAACTAATAGTAATAAGATATAGATATGATAATTAAAAAAAAGTAACAAAAATGTCCTGATTTTTCCCAATTTTCAAAAAAATATTATCAAGAACCAAATTGAAATTTCTAAAAAAAAAACTGGATAAGCTGCAAAAATTTACGTTGAGAGGTATTCTTTAAAAAAAACTTACGCCTGAAGACTGAAAATGTGTATGTGTTTTGCTCCCTCGCAGAAGAAATTTCACTTTTTCAACTTTGACACTTAATAAACCCTAAACTAATAACCGCATCGGAAAAAGATCTTTACAATTGTCCAGGGAACACGATGAAGAACAAACCATGTTAATTTCATATTTTTCTGATCCATACTTTCTCGAGAAACCGTCTAAGAATCGAGCTAAACAACACAGTTTTCAATCATGCGGCGGCGGCAGCTGTAACTTTTTTTTAATATAGGGAGACATTACGGTTGCCAAAAAACAAAATTGTGCTGAATTCTTTATTACTTTCGATTAGAAAGTTTTATGAAAGACTGATAATCTCATGACCTTTTGGATGACTTTCTTTCTTACAGTCAGTGGTTCAAAAATTACGAATAGCTGTCCTGGAATCTTTCCCTTAAGGGATTGATCCAGGACCGTCGTCAATAGCCAGTTGTGTTGCCTTAGTACGACGTTAATTAAAAATTACCATTGCCTTCTTGCAGTCAAAATAGACAATTTATGGACTGTTTCTGTGTCATTGCAAATGTTTGTAAACAGCTGCAGATGCACCTAATGCAGAAATCAAAAACTGTAATCAGAAATACTACAATCATGCTTAGAGTTTGTTTATTTGATATATTCTGTGTTCTTTGAAGAATTTCAATACTTAGACATTTTCTCTTTTAGGGCAAAGCTTTCTAGTCAAGGAACATCTCCAACTGGTGAGCTCCATTTGTTTTTTGTCAGTTCTGTTGAGATTTCCGTGTCATCAATTTCTCCATCCATGCTGCAGATTACGAGTAAAGAAATTGCCTCTTACCAGTTTTACCATCATTGGAATATTTTCAAGGATTATTCCAACCAATCCAAGTGCCTGTTTAAACATTAAAGTGTGCTGTTGGGAAGAACAACAGAGTGCACTTCTCAGATATCTTGTCTTTCAGAGGTTTTAAAAAACAAATGGATCATGTTTTATATATGAATCAGCTTCTGTTACATTATTTGTACAGGGTGGCCCAAAAATCACTGGATCATTTAAAAATAGAATAACTCTTCCTTTTTAAATATTCATATACTATATTCTTTTGTAAACCATAAATATTCTTGTAAATAATTTTTTAATTAGTTTTTGTAGATTGTAAGTGTTTGGAGGGTGGGTGTCTGACCTCCAAATGACGAGTGTAAGCTCTATGGGTCATCACAATGTACTGTTGATTTTGTTAATACAATTGGGTTATTTTTAGACGTTGCTCTGACCTGAATCTCCACAATCCATTGTTCTTTTCCATTATAGCCATACCAATGAACCGGCACTCATTTGGCATAAATTTTTGCGTATTACTTAGTGCTATTTGTTTCCATACCAGTATTTTGTTTGGTGCCATTTTAGCATGTAAGTGATGAACCCCAGAAATGAACAAGCTGCAATTCAAGGAAGAAATATTCTTTGCAAAGATTGTGTACGTATAGCCACCTAATGAGATTAAAATGCGACTCGAAATGTTTATGCTGCCTTTGTTTGTACCAGGAAGAAAGTTTCATACCCAAACAGTCGAGTGTTAGCGGGTTAATGACTCAATAAACACCAAGGAGGTACTTTGGTGTTTATTGAGTCAGCCGCATTGAGGTGCAGCACCTTTAGACTCTTATCGTATTGAATTTATGTGATTCTGTTGTAAAGAGGAAATGTTCTCTGCTATATCAGTGCCAAGAAATAAGCAAAAATGCAAAGAAGTTTATTGGTTTGGCTATAAAGGAAAATTGCCTTATTTTCCCAAGTATTACAAATAAATAATCTGAAAAATATTTAAAAAAATTAATTCAAAAATCTGAAGAAAAACCTTACCTTTTCTTCTATTTTGAATTTTACTGAGCCAACATATTTTATATTTCGTACTTCACAGCTTTTAAACTGCCCACCAAAGCAGTTCTTTTCCGATATTTGTGAAAGAACTCGAATTAATGTTCTTTATAATAATTTATCTTTAATGATGTTATATGCTAATTTAATATTATTTTAAGATTTTTTTGTGAGTTTTATGGAGTTATATTTAATATAATAATCAATATTCTTTTGACATTTAATTAATGCTATAATTTTTATGCAAAATTTGTCACAGTTATAAAAATTTTATGCAAAACTTTTCACGTGATCTTTCGTACGATTAGAAAAGCGATTGCAATCTGTTGTATACCAGAATTCCCGGCTTTATCTTGTTCTCACGTTCTATCAAGTTATTATTTACTTAAAATGCTATTAATAACTGTCCGTGGATTTTTTTTTTTTTAAACTTAAATTTTATTTGTTATCTTTTGAATAAATTTTTCTTTTTGATTTTTAAAACTTCGTCATGAGTACTTCTGTTAACTTAAGTTCGTATCAACCTAATAGAAGGTGATAATTTATATGTACACTACCCTACAATAATGGACCGGACGGCAGCAGATTTGCATAAAATCAAATTATTTGTTTGGGGGTGTTTTTCGTGGTATGGCTTGGGACCTTTGCATGTCGTTCCTGGTCAATTGAACGCCGAGGCCTGCGTGAACATTTTGAACAATCTGGTTCTTCCTATGCTCTGGCAATTTTATGGAATGGACGAATGTTACTTCTATCAAGCAGTGGTATCAATATACGGATGTAAAACGTCTTCCCTGACCCGCTCAGTCCCGACCTAAACCCCATATAACATGTGTGGGACGCGTTAGAGCGACACTTGCGAACCAGGGAACCACGTCCGAAAAGTACAGCCGAGCTGGCGACATTCTCGCAGCAGGAATGGACACAAATACCCCTAGCTGGTATCAAAACCTTGTTGAAAGTATGCCCAGAAGGGTTGCTAGTGTCATTGCAGCACTTGGGGGACCACCCCCTATTAAAGCTAGCATGTATTCTTTCCTTGATACTGTCACATCTTGCTGTCCGTGTCCATTATTGTAGGGTAGTGTATATATTTTAATTTATTGCATGGGGGGGGGGCACACTCGGCAAATTGACCTTCAAAGTCAATTGAAAAAATATTAGTTTTTAAAAGGGTCTAGTGACTTTGGAGCCACCTTGTTCTTCCAATCAAAATGCGTGTACAAGAGAACTATTTGACGCAAAACCGTTTTTAAAATTGGAACTGCATTGGGGCGTATGAATGAAAGGTTGAGTGTTACATAAAGCAGTACAGCTGGTTTGTCTGATGATGTCAGCACTAGAAGAAGCACCCAGAAGATAAATAGTGTCCTGAAGACATAGGATGTCCATACCTGACGTGAGTCTTGGACTGAGTGCAGGTGCACTGAGTGGGGGAGGGGGGGGGTTACAATAGGTCAAGGGATGCCTACTGTGCTTTCAACCTTTGAGTTCTAAGCGGTGGACTCTTG
This sequence comes from Metellina segmentata, assembly GCA_947359465.1. Lineage (NCBI taxonomy): Eukaryota > Metazoa > Arthropoda > Arachnida > Araneae > Tetragnathidae > Metellina > Metellina segmentata. The sequence goes on along the minus strand of OX375874.1, from coordinate 135,854,604 downwards.
GTGGTTTACCTTCGCATAGACCTAGTTTTCACCTGATACAAAAGCAGGTGCGATGCAGTTGCCGGAGAGAGACAGAGAAAGGTCTGAACAGAGCGTCACATACTATATTGATTAGAATTTTTAGTAAATAAAATAATTTTCCTTCCATTTTTGTCAAGCAATTGAAAGAACTTTTGCCATCAACCCAATAGAAACATTCTACACTATAAAAATCCTCCTTTCACATAGTTTACTTATTCTGTTGTTTCATTTTGAGTTGAGTTCTTGGTATTGAAGTTTTGTTCTTTCCCTCCAGGTGACTTGAAAAAATACAAACCTTACGAGGAATTCGCCGATCGCCGCAAATACTCCGCCAAGGCTCGCACCTATTTCTACTTGAGCGAAGCCCAGTGTGAGAAAAACATGGAAACATTTCTCAAGTCCATTGATGCTGTGGCAGGTGAAGATCCTTTTGATACATGCATGAAATAACACAGTCCACCTAAAGGTTTAATATCTGTTTAAGGCATGACTGATGTTTGCTTCCAAGGGTACTCAGTGCAGTGAACCACCCAAGAACATGGTACCATGCCCTCTGGGGCACGTTTCCTTTAGTGCGAATGGACACATGCTCTGGTGGTACTTCCTTTCCCTGTGGGTAGGTTAGGTGCTTAACTTCGTACTGGAGCAACGCTGCAGGAACTTGAGGATCGAGGGCTTCGGGTTGGATTTGAACTCGCGACCCTTCTTTCCCCATGGGGTTTGCTGTCTTAAGTGAACACAGGTGTTGTACTTCTGGGATTCCCAAGCAATCATTTTCTGCTTTCATCCCATTGTTCTAATCTTCAATCCTTTTTTTTTTAATTTAGCAAATTTTTTTTTGCTTGAAGTTGTTTGTTGTGTTTGGCTTATCCTAACCTGGCCCTTGCTCCACAAAATCCCAAAATAAGCCACCAATTGTCAGTGCTTATGCAACATCATTTAGCAATAATCTTGAAATAAGGCAACCATGGTCCAAAGGACAGGGCAATGAGATTGATAATTGGTGCCGTTTCTTTGCCAATATGTCGTGCTTGTTACAGAGAAAAGGGGTGCAGTAGCCCGGTTGGAAGATTAATAGGACTAGCAACAGGAGTGTCTGTGAAACCAACCAAAGACCATCTTGTACAAAGGGGCTGGTGCATGTTCAATCTGTCGTGGCCTCCAATGACCTCATGTTGGCATGGTGTGGAAGTTTGTAGAGAGGGTGTTGCCTCTTCATCATGGTTCAAAATGACGTGTCGTCCTTGCATCATTCCCTTCGGACTGTCGCCGATAGCAGTTGTGTTGTTCCAGTGCAACGTTAATTAAAATACCTGTCCGCCCACCAGTGGAGGAAAGCATTTTTAAATTTACATCTGGTTAGAGATAGTCCAAATAGACCTTGGGCTGTCAAAAATATAATTAAAAGGTCTATTTGGTTGGTTGTATCTTGAATTTTGATGTGTGCCTTTACTCTGGTCAGAGTTGACAATTCTTCACTATTGTGACTTGTTAGAGGTAATTTTATTTTAAGATTCAGAAACCAAGGAATATCTGGATGTGGAAATTTAAGTAAATATTGGGTCAATGCAAAGGTTTGTCCAGTTTTTGGCTCTCGACGGCATTTCATAGCGAAATAGAAGTGGTTTTTCTACAGATGTGTAAGGTTTTTATGATGTTTGAAAGAAGGAATTTCAGCAAGTTCTTGGGAAACAAATGGTGTTTAGTAGGTTTGGTTGTATTTTAGAATTTATTAAGCATTCAAAATGGCAGAAAATCAGGAGCATTTTCGACACGTTTATTTCTGAAAAGGAAAGAATATTTCACGGACTCAAAAGAAGATATGTGCCGTAAGGGGTTCTAAAAATTTCGTCACCTGGATCGGTTCTTCGGCCCGAAACCTTGGTACTTGTACGAGTGTGGGACGATGAGAACTGTGAGTTCAGGATTCTGCAGCTCCCAGAGAGATGCAGAAAAGTCATCAAACAGAACAGCACATATTATATTGATTAAATGTAAATTTTAGTATATAAGATAATTTTTCTTCAATTTTTTACAAAAAAAAAAAAAAAATGACAAACTTTTGCACTAACCCAATACCAACTGCAATTGCTGACATGACCTTATGATCTTGCTGTCATGGTTTTTCTTTTTAACACTTTTCTTGTTGTCTTAACAAGTGTTTCTAACTTATTTTCTATTCTATTTCCAGGCACTACAAGAGGTACTGGGTTTGCAGCAGTCAAATTGACAGCTCTGGGTCGTCCACAGTTGCTGGTAAGTCTTTGAATCCAGATGTGTTTCTTTTTGACCTGTGCCTAATATGGGAAATCTAAAACTTATCTGCCTTGCTAAAGGCACTGCAAAAAATAATTTTGTGGGAATGAAACTTTGCGGGTATCTATTTTTATATGCATGTTGTCAGAAAAGTGTCGCCAAATGGTGAGGTTGACGAGAAACAAGCCGTATAAAGGTTGCCAGGAGGGGAGAAGAGGATTAAAAAAAATTTAGTCTTTGCATATTTTATATTGTTTTGTATTGTGTCCCATGTAATAAAATATCTTAGGACTGAAAACTACTGGATTGACTTTATTCATAGGAAAGAAATGGAAAAATCCCATCTAATGCACGTATTTATGCACAGTAAAAATTTAATTTTTTTAGCCTCAGAGTATCCTTTTGATTAGTAAGGGCCGGTTGGAAAAGCAACAAATTAGCAACCAGAGAGTTGAATCCGAGAGAGCAGTGTACAAAGGGGAGCTGGTGCGTGTTAAACCTGTCATGGCCACAAAGGCCATCATATTGGCTGGGTGTTGGAAGTTTGCTGAGTGGTGTGCCAGCTCAGTTAATTTCGTCATCTGACCATGGTTCAAAATGTTGTCGGGACCGTGGTGGCCTTGTCATTGGACTACACCCACTACAGTTCTCTTTCTTTCTCCTAGCCTGGACGAGCGTTCTGGGACATTGTTCCTCGGGGATCCTTCCAATGGTCCCTTCAGACCAACATTGCTCGGCACGTTGGCCTGAGAACCTCGTTTGACCTTCAGACTACGACCAGTACAACCTATTTTACAGTGTACCATGAGATTTTCCTCTCTTTGTCCCCTTTTAAAAAATATCTGAAATCTAATCAATGGCAACAGTTACTTAAAAGGGGCCAAAGAGGAAAATCTCATAGTGCAATCTCACGGTGCACGATAAAATATCCGGCCAGTCTAAAGGTGAATAAATGATGCAAAATAATCACGCGATCGTAGTCGAGAATGGGTTAATTCTTATGTGTGGTAAAACACGCATTTTAGTTTCCAGCATCACAATCATCCTCGGAGTAACGAATGAAAGATGTGGTCTTCTTATTCGCCAACCTCTTTTGGTGACTTTTCCCGTTTGTCTTCAGATGCAGCTCTCGGAAGTGATCGCCCGCACCCGCAATTACTTCAAGGAGGTGACCGGGGCCAGCGAGCACATGGCGGCCGAAGCGGTCTCCCCCACTGCCATTGCCACCAAGCTGGAGTACCACAAGATCAAGACGGACAACGAGGACGTCAAGAAATGGCTCCAGAACATGGATTACGACAGGAAAGGGTAGGACATGGAAGACGTTCATTCCGAATGTACCTGAACATATGTGTTGGCCAATATCTTAGAAAGTATTAGTTAATAATGCCGTTGATATTGATATTGGCCAACATAAAGATGACCCCCCCCCCCGGAATATTGCTCAATATCGGTTTTACGACATTGATAAATATTTTGTTCTGATACTGCTCAGTATCAGTTTTATGATATTGCTCGATGTTCCTTTTTTTGTCATTGCTCAATATTAGCTTTACGTCACTGCTCGATGTTCTTTTTCAACATTACTCACTACCTGCTTCCCAATATTGAGATATTTTAATTCAATATTAATCAATATACTTCGTATGACTTATGTGATTGTTTATTTAGAGAGCACACAGTATTACAACCATCTTAAATTTTAAGTAGAATTTAAAAAATATTAATAATTAAAAAATATTTATATAATACAATAATTTCTGACATTGAAGAACGTACAATTTTAATATTTCAAATTATTAAAAATATGTTTATTGCATTTTTTGTAACTATTGTATTGTATAAAAATATTTTTTAATGATTATTGTTTAACATTACTACAAGCTTATTCATAACATAGAAAGGAAATTTTGGAGAAATAATCACGAGTCTTCTCTAAATAAATCGTCACATATGCCATAGATAGAGGATATGGACCAATGCTGAATGAAAATAAATTTATACCTCATAACAACAAGAAATCTTAGGGGAAGTTTATATTCCTCACAATTTTAGTAGTTCATGATATCTGTATAAAATTCAGCGAAATTGGGGAATGGTTTTTCAGGTCATGTTATATATGTTCACATTAATGAGGTTTGACTTTTCCTAGCAGAAATGGAAATACATAAAATGGCTTACATCATTTTTACGTGAACAAAATTAACTAATTTTATAGAATGACTAATCTCTACTCTTAAAATGCAAGTGAATTTAGAAAATAAACTAGTGAAACTTTGAAATCAAATGTTATACTTTTGCAAAAACGTTTCGCTGCAATAGAAAAATTAAATTTGTCCTTCCCTAAAAAGTAATCTTTCTTCACTGCTTTTGACAAATTACCTTTTATATTCCATGACATTCAAGAAAACAATTGCTAAAGCAATGCTTCTAGAAATTGTGGCTTTTTAAAACTTAACAAGCATCCATTATCAAATCAAACTTTTTAAAACTCATTTCCCTCTTTAAATGTATTCCTTGGTAGCATGAAAATAAAAAGAATTTGTAAACATACAAAACGTTCAGGTACCATTTTTTACGCTTTATTATATAAGATTTTCAATTCAGAAAATTGTTAGCTTTAGAAAAATATCCCAGTCACAAATGTTAGCCAAGCTGCAGATAGCAGCACATATTTAAATTTCTTTTATTATGTGCTACTTTAAGTTGTTCCATTTCTCATAGAAATATAAGGCTTTTAAGACATAATTTTGCCAGTTGTAATAATCTATAGCTCAACCAGTGAAATCAATACAAACATCAAGCTGATGCTTGTATTACAATTCAACAACAGTTGCTTGGTATGTAATTCTAAGAACTTGGACAATCATCATTCAGATTTATATAATTTTGATTTCTTCTAAAAATCAATTACTTCCTGGAACTTGTGTTAAAAGTCAATAGTGTAGGAAATGTTAAATAAGAAAACAAGGACACATTGCATATTAGCAGAGGCTTTTACAAAGTTAAGTGGGAGGGTTATCAATGTGATGATTTCATTTAAATAGAATTTTCCATTACTTAAAAAAATTCACAAATCACAATTCAAATAATTTCTTTTATTCTAAAGACAATCTATTATCTGATGGCTGAAGAATTCGATCATCACTTAATAGATTGAATTTGACCCAAGAACGCCATGCACAAAAGGGGGCTGGTGTGCATGTTAAATGTGAAACAGCCTCAAATGTACTCCCTTTGGCGTGGAAGTTTAGAGAGTGGGGTGACAGCTCAGGTTTGTCCTCGGATCAACACCCCTTATTTTTTGACACCACAACCAGTTTCCCCTCGGGTTTGATCCCGGAACAATGCCAATAGCTCGTTGTGTTGCTCCAGTGTGACATTAATTAAAACACCAATCTACCTACCCAAAGAAGGAATCTCTTTGGGTAGTGCTGGATAGGCCTGGGCGATGTATCAATACATCGTGGTAAACCGGTGTGAGATGGACATCGTCACACCGGTTTCACGATTTTGACAATGGCGATATATCAGTTTTTCCCGATGTCGATTTTTTCAAAGTGCATGCGCGATATCACGGATTTTTCCGATGTCAAGCAGCCAATCCCAGAGCACAAATATCACGATTTCAATGTTTTCAAAGCGCACGCGCGATATCGCGCAGCCAATCCCAGTGTACAAATATCACGGTTTTACGGAATCGCGATGTCTCCTGTTGCTCAGCGCCAACGATTTCGATGTTTTCTTAGAGGAATCAAATGCCCCTTTATTTCTATTTTGATGCTTAAGTTTTTTTCCTTCTAAATAAGCTATTTTTTAATCTACTTGAGCATATATGGTGTGTGGAACATACTAGGCCAATCTGTGTGAGATCGTCATCGGCACATCGGTTTCGGGATTATCATGCTGGCGATGTATCGGATCGTCATCGCCATACCGGTTTCGCGATTTTCAAGCTGCCGATGCATCTCAATATTCCCCGATATCACGCAGCCATCCCTTAGCATAGATATCACGGTGTCGCGATGTTGTAGTTCAGTGGTTATAATTTCGATGTTTTCTTAGTTCATGCGTGATTTCTCTGGTTTAAACAATGCCCTTTCGTGTTTTATTTTAGCATCATTTGGGGAAATTTGGGTTTTGGTTTAGACTGACAAAACGATTCCGATGTTCCTTTATACGCATGTGCAATTTTCTACCAGGCCTGCTTCGAGAATATTCTGGCAGGTGGCACACATATAAAGATTGAAAATTAAAGTTTCAAACTGTGGGGAAGCTAATTCTACCCTACCAGGATTCATACAGAATTTTGAATATAAAAATGAGGAGTATTTAAGAAGTTCTTTCGAAATTTTTAAGGAGTCATAGAGGGTTTATACACACATTTTCAAGCGTGAAAATAAAAATGTAAAAGAACTTGGTTCCACTTAATGCTATATTACTAATAACTCAATTATTCTTAACTATACTATATTACTAATAACTCAATTCGAAATATATATATATATAGTGATGTAGGAGCAAGGTTTTGCTTTTACTATGTATAAAATGCATGGTTAACATCACGATACATCGCGGTATCGTGATGTTAGAATGCCGATGTATCGTGATGTGAAAATCTGAACATCGCCCAGGCCTAGTGCTGGGCCCAAGGGAAAGGAGGTTTCTGTGTGCCCGCAACACATCCAAATGGCTGGGTATATTATTGTGGAACTTTGCATACTGTGAATATTAATATTCGCTCGTGTCCTTCTTTGGATTCTTTGTTGCACATCACATCAAATTTATTGAATATAATTTCATGCATTTTTAAATGCTTTTTGAAACATGCACACTAGCCTACTATAATGGACCGAACGGCAGCAGATTTGCATTAAATCCGATTGCTTTTTTTTTTTTTTGTGGTATGGCCTGGGACCTTTGTATGGTGTTCCTGGTCAATGGAACACCGCCTACGTGAACATTTTGGACCATCAGGTTCTTACGCTCTGGCAATTGTATGGAATTGGATGAATGTGACTTCCAGGACGACAATGCTCTGTGTCATGTTGCAGCCTCTGTCAAGCAGTGGTATCGAGATATGGATGTGAAACGTCTTCCCTGGACCGCTCAGAGTCCCGACCTAAAACCCACAGAACATGTGTGGGGCGCGTTAGAGCGACGCTTTCGGACCAGGGAACCACGCCGGAAATCGACAGCCGAGCTGGTGACATTCTCGTAGCAGAAATGGACACAAATACTCATAGCTGTGTATCCAAACCGTGTTGAAAGTATGCCCAGAAGGGTTGCTAGTGTCATTGCACCCCATTAAAGCATGTATTCTTCCCCTTATACCATCACAGCTTGATGTCCCATCCATTATTGCAGGGTAGTGTATATTAGATTAGAGAATACGCCGACCCACCGGTCTAGCCTACTATAGGTCTAGTGGTTAAGGTGTTGGCCTCTGGATCGGAAGGTTCCTGGGTCAGGGCATGGATGTAATTGTGCTGTCCTTTGTTAGGGGTAGTGATGGTCGCCCCTTCACAAATGACCATCGCTTCCCGGCCTTGCAGTGGCCTATGATTAACAATCGAGTGCCCGCCGTAATAAAAAAAAAGATTAGAGAATACTTAAATAATTAGTATATATTTAATTTATATACTTAGAATACTTAGTTTATATTTAAATTTACCTTACCTGAAGGAAGTTTAGCAACTGGAGAAACTGCATATTGAATTCTGCGATTGCTGGAATTGTTTTTACAGTACTGCTGATAAAGCAGTTATTTTTCTAAATTCATTTTTGTTCAATTCAAATTAGAATACTTTACTTATTTTCTGGTTTCCTTGTGTATACGTTGTGTTGCTCCTGTGAAATGTTAATGAAATACCTACCATTCAAAACTGAATCTAAAATGAGAAATGACTGATGTCTTGTAGGTTGATGAACATGTTTTCTTGGTGCGGTCTTGTGGATATGAATTTTGTGATGTCTGATCTCTTTAAAGTGCCCAACTTACAGGTGAGGATCCCCATTTAAGTAAGAAAAGTCAAGTATTGATTCGATGCTTAATGATCGCATCCACTTGAGGCCTTGAATCTTTTGTTCATGGGGGTGGGGGGTGAGAGTAGTCGACTGGAGGGCCGAGAGTCTGTCCAAAGACGGTGCTCGTTGAATCTGTTGTGGTGTGGGAGTTAGGAGAGTGGGGTGTCAGCTCAGCTGTGCCCTGGTCATCCATTGGTCTCCCTTCGGGTTGGATCCCACACAGTCGACGATAGCCTGTCGGGTTGTTCCAGTATGATGTTAATTGAAATACCTATCTACCCACGTCCATGGATGACTTGGTGCAGTTGACTAAGTGGAAGTGAGAAGAAACATATTTTCCATTGGGCATTAACTATTTTATATTTTATCATGTAATTTATTTTAGCTAATAAAAAATAAGAAATTGAACAAGTAGTTTAACAAATAAAAGAATACAACCATGCAATGCATATTTTAGAACAGAGGTTTCTTGGATTTTGCCGGCGTTAAGTTACGTATAGTGAGACTGAAGGTGTTTTGTTTCATTTAAAATCGAAGCCGAGGTCTTGGAGAATGCTAACTGCTCCTCCATTTCCATCTTATCAAGATTTCACTTAAAAAATGTATCATTGCTCTTGTGGTATAATCGTTGACTTTGACCACTATTTAAATGCAAATTCACAGAACGTATCTTCATTTAGCAGAACCTACAAATTGTTTATAACTTGTAACTCAATCTGTCTACAAACTGATGAACTGTACAAAAATTTCCAAATATTTAACCGAAAACATTGCATTATTCTGACAGCTATATGTGTAATTGTGCATGTACAGATATACATAATGTTTGATTATGTTTCATTGTTGTGCTTGCTTTTTTCATTGTCTGATTTGTATGCTCTTTTTGTAAATTTAATAATCTCAAACTAGTAAATTCTCTTACGTGATCTAGTGTCTAATAACTGTCTATGTAACATTATATTTGTTCATTACTTGTATTTATTCTGTTTCAATTGTGATTTGATCGGTCGGTTGAGGATCCCGACTTGTGTCCTTTTGTCTTTCTCCTGCACCCTCTTGGGGTCTCATAAAAACTACTGTGAAAGAAATCTAGAAACCTGCAAGTCGAATCTAAATAAACGAGTCAAATGCATTTTGATCTGAATCATATAAAAATTCCCACCAAACGTTGAATATAGCCACTGTACCGTCAATGATAACAACGAGAATTAGTTTGAAAATGGCTGAGGCTGTGTCGTGACACGGTCGCCAGGTTTAGGCCATAGAATACGTCAGTGAGGCCTTATGGTGAGTGAGAGTGAAAGAAATCAGTGCTACACTGTTTTAATTTCACACATCAAATGTTCATTGCATACACATATATCGCAATTAGAGCACTCACTGTTGATTTTGCTCAATACCAACCTCTATGGGTTCAACTTCATCATTCGATTATAAAACGTCTGTGTCATCAGATGCTATTTGCATCGAACGGAGCGGTGGAGGTAGGTGGTGCACTCGTATCACGCATTTGTTCACCTCGTATACTTTCAAGAACTTATACCGAGCTTGTTGACACTCGCCACCTGATGTCCGTGTCTTGGATTCCACATCTCGCGATTTTTCTACCTGTTGACGTTTCCTATAGTTTTTCTGGTGTTCATTATGTACAAGGTGATTAGAATTAAAATTCAGCTTTCAAAGCGCTGTGAAAAAAGAACTGCTGCTGAGAATGACCTAAAATTTGAACTGAATATGCTCAAAGAAAGGGGAAATAGTATGACATAAGAAAAAAAGTAGTTCCAAATTTTAGCAATAGATGGCGCTTTAAGCGTTACGTAAACAGGTTCGTCTACAAGTGACATTTGAATCGCAATGCGACGGCTGTGGCAATAGTTGCATGTTATACCAACTGTACTGTTCAATGTGCATGACTATGGTTTTTTTTACTGAAAAAATTACTTCCAAATCATTCAACAGTTGTGGCAACTGTTAGTGAAAAGCCCATCCACCGCAACGAGGTCGCACCACATCGGATGGGGAAAATCGGTTTTTAATTGTCCCGAGGCCAAAAACTGCATGAAAAGCAACAATGAAATCGGCTGTTAATTATCGCCAAACTTGCGCAAGACATGTTCAATATGCTGTCCACTGCTTTCTGCCACAAGTTGAAATTGAGAAACAGCTTGTTCCACAACAGTTCGGAGTATCCCTGGGGTCACGTTGTGAATGTGTTGCGTAATGTGTGCCTTCAATTCAGCTGTTTGCAATAGGACCACTGAACACAGCATTTTTAAGGTAACCCCACAGCCAGGAGTTGCAAAGATTAAGATCAGGTGGCTAAGCTGTTGGAAAATGATGGCTGATAACTATCATTTCTGAAATGCCTCTTCAGTAGCTGCTTCACTGGCTTTGCAATGGTTGGAGGAGCGCCATCTTGCATAAAAATGTTGCTACCCGCAAGCTGTTGGAATGATATGGTTGCACAAAAGTTTCATTGTGTTTACCATTGAAGGTACAGGTAACAGGACCTGCACGACCCATCTAAAAAAAAATGGTCCTACGATAAACTGGAGTCAACCTGCACTACACAGTTACCCTTGCAAGATGAAGAGGTACTGGTTCATGTGCGGACAGATTTTCCGTTGCCCATATTCTGTAATTCTGAGTATGACATGTCCTTATAGATCAAAATGGACTTTGTCTGTTCGCAAAATGTTCCATGGCTATTTTTTCTTATGCCATACCGTTTCTCCCTTCTTCGAGTATATTCAGTTCAAATTTCAGGTCATTCTGAGCAATGTTTTTTTTTTTTTACAGCTTTGTGAAAGTTGAACTTTAATTATAAACACCCTGTATATACAAGTATTTGAGGTTTTGAAATGTTTTGCAAAATTTCCACACTTTGAAGTCCTATTTATAAACAAGATTAAATATTTAGATTTTATTTCAATTATTATTGGTAAAGTGCCGAAACCAATGAACACCTCAAACGTCGTGCTCACACGAAGGAGGACGGAGCTAGACTAAATTTATGTGAGCATTTTCGTGACTCACCTTTACGCTACGATTGCATCAGCTGATGACGTCATTGAGCATTTATAACATTGTTTATTTAATGCTATTTTGAATGCAATATCGTTCATTTTGGTATCATTTATATTTTTCAAGTTATCAAATTTTCCGTTTTGTTCGCTTTTTTGTGGCATGAACCAATTAAGTGTGGTACCCCAATTTCGAAAGTTTAGATGTATTCTACTTCAAGACTTAGTTTATTTATCAGGTATCACTAAAACAGATATAATTGAGGCACCAGTACATTTGGTTGTTTATTCTGGTATTTTTTCAACTGAACATTCTTGAGTAATAGTTCTGGCGATCGTGAGACTCTGAAGAATTGTTGCTCGTAGTTACGATTAAGAACATTTCTGTTGGTTTCAGAGTGGTCGAATGGAACCTATTATTGCCGCCCTTAATCCTGAAGAGGAGGAGATGTTCCAGAATATGATGAGAAGGTTGCATAATATAGCCAGAGTAGGTTTGACATTTAATTGTTCATGCATGCACAGTATTAGATTTTGAAAAACAAAATGGCTGACATACTTCATTCTGTGAGTATTGTAACTGAGGATTCTCAATTATTAGATATGGTAGCTGAGATTAGTACCGCATTTATAAAATTTATCAGTGTGACAAAACTGCCGATGTTATCGGCTTTCGAAATCGAATTGAACAGTCGATTGCAACGAAAATGTGCATTGGGTATTTCTCTGTAATAGCTCACAAATGAAAGTACTGTATTGTATTATTAACTTTTACAGTTAACTTGATTCAGCACTGAAATTAAGCTTTAACTTCAATTTTATTCTCCAAGTGATTTGCGAACACTGATTTAAGTTATGTCCAATACATGTTTGAAGATTGGTTCAAACTTACCGAAAAGCTGTCGACCACTACCATTTGGTGGATCCAATTGCTGAATTCGGATTTCTCGTTTTCCAAATTCGCGAATAATAAAAGTTCTGTAGTGTAACTTGTAGATTCATGGCTTGGAAAATAAAAATGACGATGTATTTTGCTTCACTTTGCACTCATACTGACCAGTATAAAAATAATCTGATTGAATTGATTTGACAAGGGATGGAGTAAAGTTATCTTTCACTTTCTTTGCTAAACCTAAAAATTTAATCTAAACACTTTTGCTGTTCCTAAGCTGAATTAAAACTATCCTATGTGCATTTTCTTGGTGTACTAGTCTTCCTATGCCAGTAAAACTTTCCTTGTTTGTATGTGTCCGTTGCTTGATATCACATGTCTTGTGCAGCATGACCCTTGAGCCCCCAACCAACGAACTCTTATATGCATTTTATGTTAATCAAAATTCGGTATGTATTCTACCATTATCATTTTACTTGAATTAGGTTCTGAAATACAGATTCAAGTGCCTTAAGAAATATAAACCCATGATCCCAAGCAGAGATAATTGCCAATCACAGCAAGTTTTACAAAGCGTGTTGTGTCCATCCTCGAATTGCTTAATTGAAATGTGGCTGGTGGTTTTCTATATTAATGCTAATGTTTTCTTCGAATCTATCCTGGTTTTTGTGTAGAATATTTACCCTCATGTTTGAGAATTTTCAGTCTGCTACTTTAAATAAGCCGAGAAAGGAATAGGGCAGGCATGACCAAGCCCAATCGTTCAGTGGACCAATTTTTAGATGCAATTTTTCCATAAGCTGCATTTCGAAGTCTTAATTTCTCAGAGTTATGTTTTGGGGACCGCGGTAGCTTGGTCGGAAGAATGGGTCTGTTTTCGACTTGAGAGTGGCTCTCACGACGCACGAGATAGTTGCCCTGCCAGACGAACTAGAATACGATCATCAAATGGTAATTAATTTTGTTTTGATCCGTGATGCACGAGTGCAATGTTTTAAAAATTTATTATAATCATGGGAAGTGTATTTTTAACAGTTTGCGGGTGAATCAAGAACAATGTAAGGATAATTTTATTTTGATTAATACTAGCTGAGTGGCAACCCGATGTGTTATAGTTATTTTAAAATCTAGTTTTATTTATGCTCCTAAATTTCAGTAAAAACTATCCCAGTAAAAAGTTGAATAAAGAAATATTTTGAAGATTTTCAGGAATGATTCTGCTATGAAAATTTGAAGTAATCGGATATCGGTTCCGCAAAAAACCCAAACTGATCGATTGAAATATAAACAATAAATCGATTGAAATATAAACATTAAAGGAAAAGATCGCAAAAACATAAAACAGTGCTAAAATACTCTATATATCTATTCAATAAAATTGCATTTTATACTTTTAACCTTATCATAAACTAAGTAACTCCAGTTAAAAAAGTTTATCTGTTTTTCTAGTCTGCTGACAAATGGTTCCTGTGCGTGCAAAATAAAAACGGCAACGAAAAAAAAATTTGAAATCTGCAATTTTTTATGTTGCTATTCCAAAGAAAACAACAATAATAATTAAATTTCTTTAAAAATGTTCTAGATTGAATTTTAAAATTCGCACCGACCCAGTTTACGTGAAAATGTTTTCTTTGAAACGAGTTCGGTCTTCGATCCAGTCTCGAATTTTACTCTGACGTATGCAATATGTAAATTTCATATTTTTTTTCTGAATTTATTAAAGTGTATTATAAAATAATTACTGGAGTGAGCAATTTCCATTTCAAAAGCCCCCTGAAGCTGCAGACATAACAAAATAAACAATTTAATTTCAAAACCAAAAAAAATTTAAATAAAAATGTTAGGAAATTTTTGAAAATGTAAGTGTTGGATCAGGTCACCATCTAGTAGGTGCCTGACCCAGACAACACAAAATGGTGTTTTTCTATCTATGAGCAGCAATATGCTAAAAATTGCTCATACATTCCTCCAAACACCACTACAAAGTAAGCACACTAACAAAAAAATATTAGTAAGAAAAAACCAAATCAAACTCCCAACAGCAGCCGGGGCCATTTCGTGGCGATCTTCGGGCTGGTTCTCATCAAACTCAACTTTTTCTTTCCTTTTTTTTATATAAGGAAATAAATATAAAAGAAAGAAACATCCAGAATTTTTTTCTTGTAGTTTCCATCCTATAATTTATTTATGTACTTACATATTACTAATATGTGTACACGTAGATGCCCATATATTAACTGCTGATTTTTGTAAAAATCAGACTAGGCTTATTTTGAAAAATCTCATTTTTGTGTGGCATTATTTGTGAAGATAGATTTGAATATTAATTTTATTATGTAGGGTCAGGTGGGGGGAAAGTAGGGGTAAAATCAAGCTTTTTTTAGAGTCCAAAAAACCAAACTATTAAAATTTATTTTAATGAAACTTTTGATGCATTTTATTCATATAGATTAAACTTGAAGCAAAACTATTCAATTTTGTTAGATTGTTTTCATACAGTGATTCATTTAAAAGAGCATGTTTTGATAGCCCCACTTTATCCCATGGTGGGGGTAGGTTCTAAAAATTAGTGTATACTATTGGATAACAGCCATAACGGAGTCGCCCGTGGTTTTGGTTTGATACACAACACCACGGGCAACGCTCATTGTCAACTTCAGCCAAATTCGAATTGCAAAGAGATATAACCTTTCCAAAACCTTTTCATTGGTTAAAACCTCACCACTCTTGCTCTGTACTCTTTTTCGCTTTTTCTTTGAATTCTCAATGGCTAAAACTGTATTTACAGATGGAGTTCAAGAGAGTTTGCACTATTGCTTTCTTTAAATCTTTTAGAGTCGAGAGAAACTGCGTCAGAGGATACAATGCTTGTGGAAGAATCAGTTCTTGTATGCTCTTGGTTGTTTCTCTTTTCTGTAATGAGAGTATGGTGTTGGATGGCCTTTCTGCTCAGAGGATAAAGTCCAGCTCATTTAAATCAATTTACTAAATTTTCCTTCATTCTTTCAAACAACTTTTTCAAGAGATATGGAAATGATGCTTTTGAAGCACTTTGTAATCAGCTTTCTCTAAACCATGTTTTAAAATATCCTTCCAAGCTTTTTTCATAGGCTCCAACATCTAATGGTTGTAGTGCATTAGACATTTACTAAAGTTAACACAGGTAAAAAATATCCCTATCATACAACACTTAGCTAAGCCTAACCATACCCCCAAATTACCCCACCTCAGAAAACAATTCATAATAAATAAAATTATAAAATTTATTCTTATATTTCTAATGTAGATCTGTTCCTTATATGCTCCTCTACAAGTCTGAACTAAAATTAATAGTTTTTGCCAGTTAATAACGATTTTAGAAGAAAGTTCATCATCAGCTTAAACTAACATACCATGTGCAATAAGCATAAACAAGATAGTTTGTAATCATTAAACTTCTTGCCAGTTTCTAAAACTAAAATAAAAATATTTGCCATAATCGCAATATATCTCTCTAAAAAAGAATTAACGAAACATTTTAATTTAAAAAGAAAATAGGTGTTTTTCAATATCCCCTACCTGACCCTACTACCATTCTTAAAAGATCAACTAATCTGCAAGAGCATCCCACTGGGTCGAAAGTCATGTATTAAATTGTATAATACGGTTCTTATACTGTTTCATCCAAGTCTTAGTTTTGTCCTTAGAAAGTCCTTGTTTAAAAAAAGACTTATCATTCTTCGCATCTGTTAGCTTCTTCTTCTCACAGAGTCTCACTTGGCTGCTAAAGGCGGAACAGTCCGTGGTCGCCAGGGCTCGATGGGTTAGCCCACTGCTTGCAATTTGAGTTAGTGGCTACACTTTCAATTCCTGTCGGTTTCCATTCCCCTTCGAGTGGATTTCTCTCTTCGATGCAACTTTTCTCGTGCTTGTGCGTCTATAACTTGACATTGTCTGTGCTGCGTGGCCAAATATGACCCGACCACCAACCGTTATAGTGGTTAAGGTGTCGGCCTCTAGTTCGGAAGGTTCGGGTCCGGGCATGGATGTTTTTAAGCGTAGAGGCGGCTGGTGCACCTTAAATCTGTTGTGGCCGAAAGTCCTCACGTTGGGTGGGTGTGGAAGTTTGGAGAGTGGGGTGCCAGCTCAGGTGTTGCTTCGTCATCTGACTGTGGTTCAAAATCACAAGGTGTTGTCCTTAGATCTTTCCCTTAAGGAAGGGGTTCCCAACCTTTTAATAACTGCATACCACTTGAAGTTTTTAGAAATTTTTGGCGTACCACCAGTCCTATATTTTTTTAGAAACATATTTAATGTCAGAAAAGTGCCCAATGGCTTGTTTTATTTTTATTAAAATACAAAGAAAGCTTCATATTTTATGATTAAGGCACTTGTATTTCGTATTAATGATGTTTTAATAAAGGAAAAAAAACGATTATTGAAAATTAGTTTTATTTTTTACTCACAAATCTAAAAACAAATAATTTTAAATAATTAGTACAAACAAAGATTAACCTAATCAAAAATCAATTTTTAGTGCGAAACTTGTTATTTGTGTTTTATTAAAATGTTAATATCAGAAGCAATGGAGCTTAACTTCACTCTTAAGTCCTCTTCAACACTTACTCTGTTTCTATATTTATTTTTTACTTACAAAAGCTCAGAAAAACCACTCTCACACAAGTATCTAGTAACAAATGGCATAAGAAATAGCATAACGCAGGGCTCGAAATACCCGGGTGCACTGTGCACATGAAAATAAAATTGTGCACCTAATTTTTTCCCGCTAGGCGCACCTGTGCACCTAATTTAAAAACATAGGTGCACCTTGTATTAAAAAATATATTTCGAGGCCTGGCATAACGTGATTGTACATACTAAAAAAATCGAACAAACTTCGTACAATACTTGGGTCGCTCGTATCATCCTTGCGTACCACCCGAAACGTTGCAGCGTACCACCGTTTGGGAATCCCTGCCTTAAGGGATTGATCCAGGACCGTCCTCAATATCCCGTTATGTTGCTCTAGTACGATGTTAATTACAAAATTACCAACTATCATAAAACCTGAGTAATCCAAAGGCTACTACACATTGTGAACTCTGTTCAATATTGCAGGTGGTATATTTCAAGGGGTTTGTTTACTAATACCAAAGAAAATGCACTTAAAAAAAATACAAACTTATTTATAAAATTGAATTGAATGTGAAAAACAATCCAATAGGACTAAGGCAGCGTATTTTTCGAATGCGTAATCGAGTTTGTTCCGTGTTTGTGCAGATTGCCAGAGAAAAAGACGTGCGCGTCATGATCGACGCGGAACAGTCCTACTTCCAGCCGGCCATCAACCGAATCACCATGGAGATGATGCGGAAATACAACAAGAAAAAAGCAATCATCTTCAACACATATCAGTGTTACTTGAAAGTAAGCTAAGACTTTGTATAATATTCTGTTGAAAAATTAAACGTCGCAAAGAAACGAAATCCTGACTGCGCTTAGGGGCTGAGGCAGCCCAGTTAGAGAATATTCGATCAACCCAGGGTTACCACGGGCCTTGAAAAGTACTTGAATTTCATTTTTGTTTTCAAGGGCCCCGGAAAGTACTTGAATTTGGTGCAAAATACTTGTAAGTCCTTGAATTTAATTTGAAAAATTTTAATCTGGAATTTCCTCGTATGAATCGGTTCGAAAAGCATGCGCTTAGAAGGCGTGGTTTTATTCCGATTCCGAAGAATACGCAAAATACGCTTGTTCATCTAGGCATGTGTTTATTTTCTTTTTTCAAGGTCAGTGGGATTCTGTGTCAGTTCGAACCTATAGAACATAAGTATAATAACTTAGCTACTTTACTTTTTCTTTTCAAGAATTATTTTCTTTCCCATAATATGCTTAGAATATTGATTAGAAATATGTTTGGAATTGTTAAGTATGTGAATGGTAATGAAAAGGTTACATTTCACGAGAGGTTCTTCTGAAAACTTGAATTTTTTCCCCTTCAAAGAGTGGGAACCATGTAACCTTTACGATATGGCAGATTGACTTTTGTTACCAGTAAAATATCGCTTACACCATCGTCATGGTAGCGGTGGATGTTATTCCCCTTTTAAGTGACCGCTGGCATCGATCTCCATTTACGAGCTGTCGGAGACTGACCTGCTAGAGGATCCCTTCTTTTGCCCCCTACCCTGCCGACAGTGAAGTGTGAACGCTTTAGGGAAAGTTGTCAGGTGATATCTCTTCTCACGGCAAATGATACTATGAAAGGAAAGCTTCAGTTGTAAATGCCACTCACGGCCCTGTCGCTCAAGTTAGGTAATTAGATATGGGGGATCGGGAGAAAATCTGTTCACAGAGACAATTGAAAAAATCCAAGCGCTGCTACGTAAAGTTTAAGACGTTAATAATTCATTTTCTGTAAGAAACAGTATAAAAACTAGGAAAAAATATTTAATTGCCTTGTTTTGTACTATGGAACTGTAATTTTTGTCACATTTGTTTTTAGTCTTTCACACCTCATTGTAACCCGGTCGGAAGAGTACCGGATCGGCGACCGGAGGGTTGTGGTTTCGAATCCAACCGAATACTGTCGTGAACAAAGGGGGCTGGTGCATATTCAATCTGTAGATGCCTCCAATATCCTCACTGGTGTGGAAGTTTGGAAAGTGGGTTGCCAGCTCAGGTCATCTGACTGTGGTTCAAAATGACGTGGTGTCGTCGTCAGCATTTTCCCTTTGGGGGGTCCTGGCTATGCTTGAGTTAAATTGTTCTTTCATGAAAGTTCTAGAACATCAGTTCTAGATCGAACATGTGTTGCATATCGAAATGTCAGTCTTGCAGCATCGGAAAAATCTCTTTAAATGTGCGTGTTTAACCCAGCTTTGCAAATTGTGACATAAACCAACTAACCTCTAAACATCTACCCCTTATGAACGGGATATTGGTCCTTTCCACAAGCACCTGGATATGTTGTGATCTATCTTGTTTACTGTTCTACTTTGTGTTTGAATAGGTATTTGGAGGTGAGCCACCAAATGGATGTATTGATTCTTCTTTTTTTTTTTTTTTTTTAGTTTCATATTTTTTAATCAGTTTTATGTGTCCTGCCATTGGGAAAATATTACCGGCATATATTTAAGTCTTGAAAGACTTGTGTTTGCTGGAGAGGAAATAAGGCTAATTGGATTGAAAAGTTATGTGCAAGTATTTGCAGAAAATCGATATTGAGATAGTTCAAAAAGGGAAAAAAAAAACCACCACCTTTATTACGAGCACTATTCATATCAGAGCAAATTGAAAGGTATCATTCAATGGGGAATAACGTCCTCTACAAATTCAAATGTTGCACAAATTTCCAATTGAAACATGTTTTGATGGCATAGTCAGATTCTGCAGCGTTAAATTGGTCTAAATATGGAATTTCATGACTTTACTATCTTTATAACTGGAGATATCCAATCCTAAATTTGATACCAATTTCAGGGATCATTTCCACTTAGAAAGTCGCTATTCGAAGATTGAGAGTAATTGTGGTTATTGGTCCCTAAGATCAAATTTGAATGCTATTTCAAATGTATATTTCAGCGATTCGACCATTATTATATTTATAACACAAATTCAATTGATTTGAAAATTACATTATTATATTTACTATGCAACTGCAAACGATCCGAGAATTATTATTGGAGGTTTGTCATTTTTGTGTAGTGATGGTTTTGAAACTTTTGTTTGCCCCCTAAAATCGCAATAATGAGGAAAATTTAATGCAGCACAAAAACTGATTATCGGAATGAGCTGAAATTTTGTATGACTCTATTAGAAGTCCTTCTGAATCGATTCCCATCAAAATATTACAAGGTTCCAATTCGTAATTTTGTCAAACATTAATTTTATAATTATTATTTCATACTAAAACTATTTTTTAAATAAAATATTAGGTGGATTTTGTTTTTGATCATTTATATGTAACAGTAACATGGTACAAAATATCAGTGTTACCGAAACATTTAGGAAGATATCCGTAAGTCTAAGAAACTTATTTAACTTTAGGAGCTCCAATCTTTCTGTATGTATATGACTTTGAAACAAATTGGGTCAAAATTTGGTTCTCCTTGTAAATTATGAAGTGGGTGCTAATTTTAATATGAAGATGGATCCTTATTCAAATTTTATGCATTTTAATTTATAAAAGACATTAGTTTCTGTCAAATGCCAAATTTTGAATTTCTCTTCTGTTAAAATTGTTCTAACGAAGAGCGGTGTTTTTTTTTTACCCCAGACTGTACATCCAAACCAATATTAAATGTCTTATATTACCTAAGCATCTTAGATACACTACGTAGAACATTTACAACTCCTGTTTCTTCAAACTGTTACCCTTCCGCCTGGGCTACTGTACGCACATGCGACCGGAGGGTCGCAAGTTCAAATCCAACCAAAGGCCGTTGCGTACAAAAGGGGCTAGTGCATGTCAAATCTGTCATAGTCTCCAATGTCCTTGCATTGGTGTGGTGTGCAAATTTGAAGAGGTTGGGTGCTGGATTGCAGGTGGTGACCACGTCATCTGACTAGTTCAAAATTACGTGACGTTGTCCTCTGATCTTTCCCTTAACACAGTGATCCCATGCCAATAGCCCTAGGTGTTGTTCCAGTGCACAGCCATGAGGATCTTCCGCTTTTTGTGTTTTCTCGTGTTTTTTCCGCTTTTCAGTAATATTCTATGTTTTTTGTTTTTTTAATTTGGCTGTAATGTTTTTAAGATTGATGTCATCAGTGTTTCTAGCCAATGAGAGTATATTTCAAGCTTTAAAGAACTGGATGTCCTAGTGACGTTTTTATATACTAGGGGGCTCCGCCCCCTGCTCGCCTACCCCGCAATTCAATGCTTTTCCCGATTTATTGTCTACCATCAATTATTTATAAATTCATAAAGCAATAATTATAGCTCCGGGCTAATGTTAATTTTTACTATTGCGAAATCCTGTGCACAGACCCGACTTGCGTGTATTTAAATTTACATTTTGGTTTGAATCTTTTTTGAAAATTTGTTTGAGTGCAACGCTGTTTATCTTAGACTGATAAAAAATTTGGTCCCATTCACTGCATACATATGCTATTGGCATACAAAAAACTTTTGTGATACCTGAGATAAAATAAGTAAACTTTGGATTTGCTTATGAATTTTCTTTTTTCAGGATGCATACAACAACGTCGTCCTCGACCTCGAACTCTCAAAGCGACAGGGCTTCTTCTTTGGTGCGAAACTGGTCCGGGGTGCATACATGGAGCAGGTACCACAGGAAATACATTCCCATATTATCTTCTCTTTTAAGGTTAAGGATAAGGTGAAACAAAAATGTGAATTGCTTACTTTGTACAAAACTCGATTGTGGATTACAAGTGGAAATAGGTCTGGATGTCGAAAAACATCGAATCGGCTTTGAACGAGTGGGCTGCATTGGAAGGGAACATTTGATATGGCTAGAGCTTGCATTTTGACGTCGAATATGTCTGACCTTTCGAAACCGGGCTACCGTGTTTAATTTTTGAGTGTCAACAAAAAAGGGGATCCCAAAAAATTGAGTTACTTGAAATTATAAATTAACGATATTGCAAGCGTCTGGTAGTCAGAGAACTCGCCGCATGATGTCGCAGTGCTGGGACTTAGACTGACGGGTGGGTGGCAGTGATCGATCCAAGGAAAGGTCAAATAGGGCCAGGGAACGAGAGCGAGGAAAACGTCTGGTATTTGGGGACCGATTATACTCTGCAAGGCTCTTCCCCGAGACTAAAGATAGTAAAATGTTATTTGATTCGTTGTCATAACTGTTTATTAAACGGGCCAACAATTTAGCAGAGTAAGGTACAAGAATGCACGATTTGGCATGATGACTTACAAATTTATTAATAGAAATGAATGTACATAAAAACTGAATTGAAAGAAACCATATATAAAATAATGGATGCAAATTAAACGTAAAGAGACGACCCGTACTAGGATCTCTGACTATGAAATTAACCAACTCCGCTTCTGTATGGGTTCCATCATAGTATTGGGGTGTTTCAGATGCAAATATGGCCTGATTTGCAGATCTATTGAAAGATCCAGAACGAATAGCAGCGCCTTCATAGCTACACACCGTTATTCGATCGATCGCGTACAATCGAGAGAATATCGGACACTATTCAATAAAGGTCTGTTGAGTTTTAAGCGTCCTCTTTCTTTTGCCAAGAAGACCCACCGTGAAACGTTACAAGTGCAACGTCAATTAAATTGCCTTGCTTGCACCGTTCCTCACTAGCATTGGCAGTTCCAGGATAAAGCTAGGTCAGGGTTGGTGTATTGCTGAGTTCACCTCAATTTGTTCCCACAAGACGTTTCTCCACAAGCTAAGAGAAGCCTTTGTTGCAGGAAAGGATCCGAGCACGCGAGGTGGGTTACGAGGACCCCATCAATCCCTCCTACGAGGCCACTTCTGAGATGTACCACAAGACGCTTTCCGAGATGCTGCGGCAGATCGTGGAGGACATCGAGGCAGGCAACGAGAGGAAGATCGGGGTCATGGTGGCCTCGCACAATGAAGACACCGTTCGCTTCACCGTCAAAAAGTGAGTCAGGAGGATCCATTGATTATAAAGTTCTGTCAAATCCACACCTTTGCATCACGACCGCGAGGTACCCGAGGGAGCTGCTTTTAAACCTGCTTTGGTTTTCAATGAAAATCTTTAAATATACCTCCACTCAAGATTTAATTCCTTAATTGTGCCTATAATTGGTGTGGTTTAGTGTGAAATGCAGTGTCATCGAAAAGGAATGCTGAGATTTCAAAACCATGTGTCGGTGAAGCTGTTGAATATGTATAAATCATGTGGAAACAAGATTCTTGTAAGCAAATGTTGTGAACGAACATTTTAACTCTGCTCACTAGATAGAGCTGATCTCTTGTAGCACTGCAAGGGTTCGTTTGACGCAGCTGGCCTCAAATGTGAAGTTCCCCAACTCGTGGATTGGATAGTGTGGCCTCTTAGAATCCCAGATCTCACCCCAATGAACTTCTCCTAGGGATACACCAAGAACATTGTGTGCAGGGAACGTGGATCTGAGCCACCTCAAAAGTCTGATCACATCTGTTACTGAAACAGTAACTCCGGACACGCTTCTCGAGACGATTATCGTTCTGATGTCAATGGAGCGACAAATGGCGCGCATATCGAAACATACTGAAGTACAGAGTGATTCAAAATTCAGCGTACAAACTTTTAGGGGAGGTAGAAAACACGCAAACAAAACAGAATCACATGAATGTATGACCGGAAAACCCGACCTAATCAGCTGTGTAGAGGATAAATGAAGATGCAGAAATGACAAGCCAATAATGGGTGGAAAAACTCTAGCAGACGGAAAACTATTTAGCAATACTTTACACTAGAACAGTATGTGTACATTGTAAGTTTCACAACAAGTGCTCAAAGTTCTTACCATCCACAGTTCTGCACGCTTGAGGTCGCTGTTCACCAGTGTTGTAGTGTGGTACACGTCTGTTTGGGTACCATTCGGCATACGACCGTGCCGCAGCCCTTCTGTTGCGGTCAACTGCACCATGCACAAGGTGCTTGTCCACCGTTTCGGCGTTTGCAAATTTTCGCATACTTTCCACACGTAATCGGAACTTTAAAATGACTAGCGCCGCATTCCAACTACCTTGCTGGCAAACAGCCCCTTCAAGCGTGCATAACTGTAGATGGTTAGAGCTGTGAACATTTGTTGTGAGACTTAACATGTGCACGTACTGTCCTAGCGTAAAGTATCGGTAAATTAAGTTTTCGCACCCATTATTGACTTGTCATTTCTGCGTCTTCGTTTATCCTCCAGCCGATCGGGTCGGGGTTTCCGGTCACACATTTATCGTGTTGTGATATCGTTTTATTTTTGTGTTTCTTACCCCTCTGAAAGTTTGTACGTTGAGTTTTGAATCGCCCTGTATATTTGAAACTTCAGACATTTCTTGATATTTTTACCTAAGAACAATGCTTGTTTGGGTTGTTTATTTCTCATAATACGATTTTAAATTCCCATCATTCTTTTTCGATAATCCTGTATTGCCAAATAGGTGTTGCTGAGTTGAAATTGTTGCTAAGCATGTAGCAGTAGTAGAGAGCATATATTTCCCCCTCATTCTCAAAGTCCTATGGCCTCATCGTGGCGAGAGAGTGAAAGGTGTAGCACAGGCGAAAATCATCGGGAGTATGTGCTCCTTGCTGGCCCCCCCGAGGTGTGAAGGCTGATTTAGGCCAGGTGCACACTTCCGGTTTTTCAACAAGCACCGCCCGCTGCAGCAACGCAAGTGCGGTCTTGGATACATTAGATCCAATGGAATAGTGCTCACATGCCTCCAGTGCTGCTGCGCCGACGCACGTCCAATTTGTGCCACAGTTCCCCACGGCAGCACAGCTCTCGGCACATGCTTCTCTGGTCTGAAGTACCTTGTTTTCATAAATAATTGGAATGTAAATAATAATTAATAAATGGTTGTATCCAGGAAAATGTCTATTTTGTTTCAAAATATACTTTTGGTATACAAAGTAAGCAAAATAAACAAGTTTTCTTCGATAGATATCTATAGCAAATGGCGCGAAATGAGTACTTGTGTCATTTCATGGTTATGTGTACATAGTTGGGCTTCGTTGCCGCACATTGAAAAATTGGATGTGTGCAATGGGGCCTTATCCGGCTAACATAGGAAGGTGAATGGGTTAGACTTGAGTTTCAGAGATGGTTCCCAGATCTTAGGATCCATAGCACATCACTCATGTCATGGACGTGTGCAAGACATCCGTACTTGAAAAGCAATTGCTGTACTACCTTTTCATCACTTAGTCAAACACCAGGAGAGCTGCTTGCCTTCAGTTGAGCCATCTGCCACCAATTTTTATACTTAAGTGTATTTTTTTTTCCCGCATCGATCAGAAGGAAGTAAACCTCTTTTCTTTGTGTTATCCATTTTAATTCAAATTCAGAACTGTTTCTGCTGGGTGTTCTAATCATGAAGTGTGGCACTATTCTCTGATTATACTTTTCTGCAAATGTGCAATGTGTCAAACAGATACAAGGTGATAACAGAACCCGAAAACCAATAATTATCTGGGAAACTTTTTAATTCTGGAAAGATCAGGAAAAATGTTGATAATTTAAATGCATTGATATCATTTGTCCTATTTAGAGATGCACAATTGCGAGTGCTTTTGAAAATCAAATCAATTGTATTCGCCGAAATTGTAATTAGAATAAAGAACCTTGACATCGTAATTTTTAAACAGTGTGAAAACCGGCTGCAGCTTCTTGTCGCCATGAGGCTAGCATCACAACTTGCGATTTACAATTTGAAGTTTGTGTAACAAATGATATTTTTTGTGTATTAAATTTTTATTTTTTGTTTGCAATTACATTTTTGTAGAATTTTTTATGTTTATTTGCATTTGATTTGGATGAATAGTGTGTAGGGTCAAGTGTTAAAAAGTTCATAATCAAAATATTTTAATTTTTTCTCCAGTTTTTTCAATTGCTATTGTAAGTGTTCCAACACTTACAATAACAATTAAAATATCTGTAGAGAAAAAATACAAAATATTTGTGGAGAAAATGATTCTTTTACCCCATGTGATGGGTCACATTTCTGAAGGGAATTGTAAAATCAGGGACATTTTTGTGAGACAATCAGAATATCCATGAATTCTTTGTAAGGATTTTGTTCCCACCTTGAGATATGTTTTGTTTTTTGTTTTTTAGAATGGAAGAACTGGGCATCAAGCCTGAGCATAAAGTGGTCTGCTTTGGACAGCTTCTTGGGATGTGTGATCAAGTCAGCTTTCTGCTAGGTAAGTCACCCTTTTCTGTGTGGTTAGAGATTGGAGAAAAGGTGGTTCATTATTTTGTGTTTTAGGCATTTTTTCCCTTTAAATTTAAGTGCACTATTTATCCTTTTAAGGGTGTTTTCCCTATTTATAGGAGGTGTATTTCTTCTGTGTCATTAAAACTTTCATTATGTGTGCACATTTAGTTGATATTGTATGTCATGTGTCTACATGGCCAAATGTGGCCCTTGTGCCATAGAACCCCAAAAAGCACAGCCAAACCAACCTTATTTATTTACAAGAATGAAAATATTCCCAAAATCTGGGGTTCTGATATTTGTGTTTTCAATTTCAGTTCCAATTTGCCTAGGAAAATTATTCTATTAATAAATGTGTAAGTCTCACCGTGCTCATTTTTCGAGTGTGCCCAGTCGTGCATTCTCGTCCTTACTCTGCTGAATTGTTATTTGTTCTCGCTTCTGTTTGGTGTGTAGGACAAGCCGGCTACTCCGTGTACAAGTACGTTCCGTACGGCCCCATCGACAAAGTGCTGCCTTACCTGTCCAGACGCGCCCTGGAAAACAACGGCCTCCTCCTCAAAGCGGAGAAGGAACTGAGGATGCTGAGGCATGAGCTTATGCGGCGGGTATTGCGAGGGCAGATCTTCTACAGACCCAAGGGGAACTATGTGCCTATTTGATTGCATCGTCAGAGTCCACTCGTTTAGTAGCTTCAGAGAGTCCTGTTTTGCGTGGGGAAAGCGTACAAGTTTTATTACGAAAGAGTTATAGGAAAGAGTATTTATATTTTTTAGATGAATCGCGTCATTTAACGGAGGTAAGCAAATTAGCATCGTTTCGTTTCTGTGATACATAAATGTGTGTTAATCCAAAATTGCATCTGTTGCCAGATCTACTTACTCTGTATTCTCTCATCTTGAAAAAAGTTATTGTGTTTTAGTAACCTGTTTGTGGCCAGGAATTCTATGTTTTCTTTTTATAGGTATATTATAATGTTAGATTTCGTTGATGTGTTTTTGTTCGCCCATAGGATTTGATTTTTGAAGCAATCGATGTGATTTTTCCGCAATTTCCTCTCGTCTTTTGAAAGCTTATAGAGCAATGAAAATGAACTTGCACAGATATTAATAACTAGGTGTCCATAATATGTTCATCTGATTGATTGCGTAATGCGATGTAAAAGTTTATTTTATTTGTTTTCAAGTATTTCTTCATTTTGCTACAGGTACTTCTGGTTTTAAGGAATTAATTTAACTATTGTTTTATCAGTCACTAATATAAAAGCTTCCAATCAATAATGATACAAAGGGGCTGGTGCATGGTAAATCTGTCGTGGCGTGGTGTGGAGAGTGAGTTCCAGCTCAGTTGTTGCCTCGTCAGCTGATTGCAGTTCCAAATGACGTGGTGTTGTCCTCGAATCTTTCCCTTCGGGGATTGATACATGATCGTCGGCAATAGACCGTTTTGCTGGTGCAGTTCGATGTTAAATAAATACTAACCTACCAGTTTTTAAGATAATGTCTTTATTTGCCATTGTATTAAGCTTTTGTATTATTGACTAAAGTTTTTATCATTTAATTCACTGTTCTGTTAATCTAGGATCTTAAAATATCTTACACTTGGATGATTTCCTGAATCAGATGAACATTGTGGATACTGTTTTTAAGGATTCAAAAGCTTTCGCTGAAATTAATAAAGGCAAAGTTAAAAATTGACTCTTTCTCTCAAATCAGCTCGGATGGCATTCATTGCTTTACAAATACTGATTTTAATAGAAAACTGCTCGTATTTTTCTACATTTTGGAGAGTTTTTGTACAAACGGAAATCGAATGTTCTCTTGGCTGTGTGTTACCTCCTCTTAGTGTTGCCATCCTCAATGGTAGAGTTACTCAAAGTGCAATAACATTTATGTCCTGTAAAAGGAAATGAATTTTCAAGAAAAAAAATTGTGCCGATTCTGTTTAACTTTTTTGCTAACTTTCGTGAATGCAATTTTGAATTTTTAAATTGAGGTTGATGAATTTGTTTTGTTATGAACTATAGTTTAATTATGAACTGAAAAAGCAAGTTGAATTTCTGCAAGCAATCTTTTTGTGCGAATGGTGGTGGTGATATTCCAAATTCACTTTGTCGCTTAAAAATATAGCCATCTTTTATATTTATTTAACTTCACTCTGCAAGTTTTTAATTTAAAAGTATTTTATTTGCATTGAACAAAATTTTGTTAACCTATGAAACTGCGAAATTAGTATATAAAGTTTGGAGAGCGGGGTGCTAGCTCGGGTGTTTTCCCCGTACATCTGATTCAAAATGGCGTGGCGTTGTCCTTGGATCTTTTCCTTCGGGGTACGATCCCGAACCGTCGCCCATGACCATGTTGTTCCAGTGTGGTGTTAATTAAATACCTACCCTGAAAAATGGCCTAAAAATTTCAAAATCGACTTTATATTTAACAATAATACTAAGCACATGAAGATTGCAAAAGGCATAACACCAAAATCCAGGCCTTTGTAGGCATGTAGAATTTGAAATAGCTTATTCACTTGCAATTAATAATGTGATTGAAATACTATTTTGTTTTCATGTTGTAATTTTCCCAACTATGTGGGACCTTTGTGGTAAAAGATCTGACGTTTTTGATTTTTAGAACTGTGATAGATTCTTTTGTATATTTTGGTGCTACACACTAAGAATGCATGTTTTTTTGGGGTCAAGAATTTGTATTGGTTTGTGATATTGAGTGACTACTGTATGTTTGTGTTGTGTTCTAATGGAGTTACTTATTGCATAATTGATTTTAATTTGAATGATGTATTGAAACATTGTCTGGAATCTGTAACCGGAAACCATAAAAGTTCATGCATTTTTTTTTTAAAGTTGAACTACTGGAGAAATTTAGGTTAATTTGAAGCACATGAAATTTCTTGATCCAATTTCTTGCGTGGTGGTTGGAAAAACCGAGCCTGATCATTTATTTTCAACAGTGGCATACACTTTATTCTTAGTGGAGGGTCTTTCTTACCATTTATTTACATGATTTTGTCACGTATGAACATTTATTTACATTTTTTTAAAAACTAATACAAATTTCTTAAAATTCTCAAATGCCAGTTATCTTTTGTTATACTTTTATGGCTTCCAATTTAAATTTAAAGAATAGATGTTGACTCGGTATATTCTCTTTCCATGTCTCATTGGATCTACTGCATAGAAGATGCACCCTTAAAAAAATAATTTGGTAATCATTTTTGTAAACAAATTGTTTGAATGAAAGTACTGGAAAATGCATTTACTTTTATGGTCATCCCCTGTTTATTACAACTTGTTTTTCGATGTTTTTATCAACAAAACTCTTTATCAGTTTATCAGTATTATATTTTGCAAGTTACTTATGTGCTAAATGCAATTAGTAAATATATGACGTGTATAATTTAAGCACCCTACATGTGTTTGAATTGGCTTATATGTCTGGATTTCCCGTTTGTCCTTTATATCTTGCCTATATTTTTAAAAATGTGATCAAGTTTTTTCCTTTATGAGCCCAGTGCTACCCACGGCTAAAAGGGGTTTTTGCAACTATACCCAATCTTGGCGAGTATCTCTTTTAAGCCGTCTCAAATCTACTCATTTTAAAATTACAGCGACTATTTTTGTAAATTCACCAGAAGTCAACAAAAAGGTGGTCTCTTCCTATACCAGTAACAGACAGAAAATGTATTTTTCTTCAGAGAACATTTATCCAAGAGATGCCAATTTTGGAATGAGGACCATCCACAAAGATTTAAAATCTGGTTGGTGACTTGTCATATTAAACCTTATTAAGAAATATTTAGGTTTTAAAATTTAAATTTCTCGACTGGATCCACAACGGCTGTTTTATACTTTGCACATTTTGTGTTGATTCATTTTGCTTCTAAGCCACTCAAGGTGTTACCAAAGCAAGGTTTTGGTGGCTGCTGTTTAAAAAAATTGTACAAGTGCTTTGACTGTGAACTCCACCATTGATTACTTTTTGTTAATAACCAATAGCCCATTGGGTTGCTCGAGTGCGACGTTATTAAGACGCCTACTTACCGGTCCTTTATTTAAACTTAATACTATTGGAATAATCTGGCACTAAAGGGAAGTTACTTTATTCCAATAACGTTATTTATACTCAGCAGTATTTTTTTAACAAAATCTTGAACATGCACCTTTTGGTTATCTGACCATGGTTTGAAATGACATGGTGTTGTCCTCTGATCTTTCCCTCCGGGTTCAATCCAGTGCGACGTTAATTGAAATATCCACCGCATGGAAAATTGTTAGTTCAATGTTGTTTTTTGTTAGGAAAAGTGAAATTTTGAATACATATTGTGTTAAGATGTAGCTTATGACAGTTATGTATATAGTACTGAAGACAGCTGTGGTCAGTGTTGCTAGTCAGTAATATTTCCTATTGAGTCCTATGATTTGTTGAAGGGGTGACTCTGAAGAGTGCCAGCACTGCGACTCATAGTCTATTGTACCCAGACCCATGCTAATCCACTAAAAACCTATTGGCAAAATAAATTTTGGCAAGTACCGCATTGGAATACTTGACAGTTCCCAGGGTTTGATACTGTGGTGTCCCAGGTATTCGAATCCTTGTGCAGAGTAATAGTCACACTCGCACAGAACGTGCATAGAGCTCTCCTCTACCATCCAACAACCTCTACATAATGGGTCCTCTCTAACACCCATAATGTTGAGGTGTCCATTCAGGGTACAGTGGCCAGTTAGAAGGCCAATAGCTATCCTGATTTCTTTCCTGCTCAATTTCAGCAGTTCCCTCAATCTATCCCAGGGAGACTGCTGATTGAGCTCTTTGGCTTGTCTTCGATCATTAGATTGAAGCCATGCATGGTAGGACTCAGCAAGGAGCAAACCCCTTGTAACCCTTTTGAGTCGTACCTCGACAGTGGTATTACTTATTCAACCCATGTATCTTAACCCTCCGGGGGGTTCATTCCACTTGCAGTCTTCGCTGGATTCCTGAGAGGTTCCACTCCTAGTCCATTGGATGGACTCTATCATGCCCAACCTGCATTTCCTCCCCATGGGTGTATCTTCTCTTCTCGACACTTCTTAGGCTCTGACAGGTATGGAACTTTAAATCTGCAAGATTGGAGTGTGGAAAATCCACATTTGAAAGTTTTAAACCTAATTTTGTTCCATCTTTTAAATTTCAAAATTTTATACACATGTCAATTGAATTCTCCGTCTTTAGTTCTGCTGCCAGAGTTCCCACAGTCCTTGAATTTTTTTATCCGAACTAGGGGCTTTTGAAAGTTTTAAAATTATGGAACATGATGAAAAGTCCTTGAAAGTTACTGATCTTCATGACAAGTCCTTGATTCTTTTAACTAGTAAATAAAATAAACCACGACAGCAGTCTCTTGTAGTGACAGTGGACGACAGCAAAATGGAGATTGAGTCGTGTAGATCGAACCATGTGTGCAAGCTCCCATAGTTTTTTTTGTGCCACCAAAAGAATTTATACGATATTTTATCGCACGACCGAAATCGATGTGTGGAAGTAGCTTGTGCTAGTAGACGAAAAAAAAAACACTTTGCAAAAAAAAAAATCACAGGTTCTGTGAGAAAAGAAAATCTAAATTTGAACCAAGATTGATGACAATCTTTCTTTTTTTGACTATCAATAGTTTAAAAAAAATAAAGAATTTTTTTTTTATTATTATTTTATTATTGACAAATTTTACATATGGCTTGTTTTAGGTCATCATAAAAAAATTTCAGGTCCTTGATTTTTTTTTTGAAAAGTCTTTGAATTTTTTTTTTTTTTTGACAAAGGTGTGGGAACCATGGCTGCATAGGATAATCTTGGTTTATCAAACTATTGCTTAAACATTTTTATTCTCTACATTGGACACGTTTGAAATCTAGCTTTGTCTTAGACTGCTCATTTAAAAATATTTTATGCTTTTACTGGGTCCTATTCTGTTGGGTGCTGTGTGTTCGCTTTAGGACATATATGATTATTCGCGTTGTCTCTTGGGTCAAAAAGGGCCTCAATGAAACTGCCCTTTCCATCTTGTAGGCACTTGGAAGACCAAAAGGCTATCTGTAATACACACTACTTCAGCCTGTTCTCAAAAATATCTGTGATTTTTTTTAAAAATTAAGCATGTTTGAAGTACATATTCTACACATTTTTTTCTTTGTGTTCAGGTTCTGTTATTCAGACATCTTTTTTTTGTGATATGAGAGGTCTGTTTTTATCAGTATTATGTTTTGCATGTTTTCTTTTTGGATTGAATTCAATAGTCTTTTCAGTGATTTATATTTCTACTTGGTTTTATTTTATTAATTTATTAGACATGATGTGTAGGCTGCCAAATTTTTTTTGTTTTACTAACGCATTCATATTTTATGTTGATGTGTTTGGAAGTGATTGCAGTCTCTATTGGCTTGTTTAGGCACGTGGGGAATCTAACAGTAGTTTCTTATCATTTGCAGCTGCAGTGACTAATGTTAAGTTGCGATAAAATTGCTATTTGTAATTATTTATCGCAATATTTCAAATTGCAATAGATTGAATAATTATGGAATTTATAGTGTATTGTTGAAATTATATATATAAATATTTTTTGGTATCATATTTATATATGTACCCAATGCTTTAACTACGTCCATGAAATTTTCCAACAAACTACTGCTTTTGAATTATCCTGATTTTATGAAATTCTTTTGAATTGTTATTTGAAAACTACTTACTTTTGGACAGCACCAAATGTACCCGCTCTTGCGGCTGTTCCAATGTTATACAATTGTATCGTATTTAGTGCTCTAACTTATTTAGTTGATATATTGTCAGAATAAAGCAATTTAAGTTTTCGTGTGGGATTGATACATTATACTCAATGCTCCTTAAAGTAGGAGAACGGACTCTTTCCCTCCTTTGTTTGGCAAAATGTGGCCCTCCCTAGAGAACAGTTGATTTAATTTCCACTCGACAGGGATCCCTGGGTGTATTGCTGTGTCCGTAACGCTTTCATTGTGTGGGTCTGTTACTTGGTATGTCTGGCATAGAAGGGCCAATATGGCCCTTGCACCATAAATAAAAACCAAACAGTGCACACATCCAGTTTTTCAATGTGCGGCTTCAAAGCCCAACTATACACACATAACTGTGAAATGACGCAAGTACTCATTTTGCTACACGTATTCTATCGAAGAAAGCGTGTTTATTTCGCTTACTTGGTGTAAAAAAAGTATATTTTGAAACACAAAATAGACGTTACTTGACACAACCATTTATTAAATATTATTTATATTCCATTTATTTATGAAAACAAGGTGCATGTGCACTAGTCCATTGGATCTAATGTATCTCAGACCACACTTGCGTTGCCGCACGTTGAAAAACCGTATGTGTGCACCTGGCCTTACAGGGTGACAAAATACTGTTGAAAGTAGGAAGACTGGTGGATTGAATTGAATTTGCATCCTCTTCGCTACGGACCTCGACTCTTTCGCCTTAAAAATAATAATCTTGAAAAAATTGGTGCTTTAAGAACTCGGGTACACGTGCGTGTACGTCTAAGCTAACACCAATAGATGACTAAATCGTTAGTTCTCGTGGAATGTTTATTTTTCAAAAGGCGATTTAGAATAAACGGCGTCAGCTCAACGGGCTCGTAAAAGTAAGTAAATTTAATTTATTTTGAATGATTTTTAAATCCTTTAGTTTATGTGTTTTAGTTGATAAAAATATGTGGGGAAGTATAGTTTTTCTGATTTAAGAAATATCTTATTGGAGAATTATTTTGCTTTCAGCGTAATTGAGGCCCGAGTTACACACATGTGTACCTAAAATGTTTAGCCCCCTGTGATGAAGTATTTCATAATATTTATCAGAAAAGAAAACTGATTTTTAAACAATTTTTGTACGGTTAGTCGTAAAGAGGTTTATACAGCTGGTATTTAAAAAGCATACAATAATTAGGTTACTTTATTTAACCTTTTTCGTGGTTTAAAAAGGTTTGATGTCTATGGAATTTTCCTAACTCTTATTTACCTGCAGTCTTCCATGCAAGACCTTATCTATTTTGACCAATATAATTTTCACTAGAATTCTTTTAGCCAATAGGTGTTTTTATGTAATCATTCAGTGTGGTGGAAAAAAAAGCAATACTACACTATTCAGAGGGTTGGTATTTGATAATAAGTGTAGACGCGATAGATAATTGACAGAAAGCAGGAAAAAGTTCCAAATTCAAAAATGGAATTTTCCTAACTATTTTTCTCCAAAAAAAAGACCGTCGTGTATTATAGGGTACTGGCGCACGTTAAACCTGTCGTGAACTCCCATATCCTCACGTTGGCGCCGTATGGAAGTTTGGAGAGTGGGGTACCAGCTCAGGTGTTGCCTCGACATCATACCATGGTTCAAATGACGTGGTGTCCTCGATTCTCTCCCTTCGGAATTGATCCCGGACCGCCGCCCGTTGTGTTGATCAAGTGCGTCGTCACTTGATTCATGTATCAAATATTCATGATCGCATATCTTCACTTCAGATTTATGTATTTTTAATACATAAATCTTTCTGATTAAAAATTTAAATTTCATGAAAATGCTAAATAAGATATTTACATCTATGAAAGTAAATAAAAATTGTGTACCTTTATTTGATTGTTACGTGTGATTAGGAATTGCAATTTACGAGCGTAGTCAACCAGAGATGCCAACTACTACGGATTCTACGGAATCTATGATTTTTTTTCTACGGAAAAATTCAATTTTATTTATTTTTCACAACACATAAATTCATTTACTTATTTCTGTATTTTTTTTTCATTCTTTTATTATTTTTTTTCAGTAATGTGATATAATTTTTTCATACACAGTTATGGGTTCTGTATATCGCACCCCGGCATGTAAAGTGACAAGTGAAAAAATAAAAATTTGGATGTCATGTCATTAAAAATATGTACAAGGTGGCCCAGCGTCTTATATTACTGTTCTATAGAATGTAATAGAAAAGTTACCACCCTAAATACTTACCTAAAATTTAAAATAATCTTATACTATTTCAATATAAGTTTTTTAGTATCCTTTAAGTTGATGTTTCTCACATTCTGCAATTTTGAGTTGTGTCACTTTTCTTGCCGGGGTGCGATATGTGTTTTTATGCATGATATACCTTACTAATTATAAATAATATAATGTGTTGCATATATGTTTCAAATTTGTAATTAAATATTTGAATCAATGATATATGCGTGTTATTATAGCCGATTTCTAAAATTTTTACTTTTGACTGCTGCAAGATTCTTAAAAGTACGGATTTTTTCTTTGGTACTTCTGAAAACTTCCATCGCAGGTTGGCATCTCGGGTTAAACCAATAGAACTCTATTAAAGCCAGGTATTTCTGCGGGTCATTCCTTTTTTTATAAATTCGAACACGTTAAGTAATAAAAACAGTTTATTAAAAACACTAAAGGAAAGTAAAAGACGCGAGATATTTTAACATGGATCTTTTCTAAATGAAATAGGACTGAGCATGTGTGCATCCAGCGTCATCCTGTTTTCGATCGGTTTCGAAGATCTGTCTCATGTAAGTGGGCACGTGGAACCAGTTGTCTCCGCTTCTACAGCCAATCAACTGCGTGACTTACCCTTGCGCACACTAGTACGGATCGGGATTTTAGAATTCCTTTTGACCTATCCGCATCGTACGTTGAAAATGGATCCAAAGAATGTCCGCCCGGTTGGAAGAGTCCATTTCTTCTCCCGCGAGGTGCTAAAGTTTGAAAGGCACAGAAGGTAGCGCCAATCGAAATCCGTCGTCCATTATATTTAGTGTGTGGGATGCAGATGATTCGTCATTGGGATTTTTCTGAAGGTAGGCAAAATATGACACTGGACTACAAAAACCTATCCCACGCTATGACCAGTGTTACAATTCATGTGGTTATTATGTTGAGAAGTAGCTGAAATAGTGCTGTATCTCTTTTGCAATAAATCTTTCCAGGTAATTGTGTTTCTTTTTACGGGCCGTGTGAAACTTTTTGGATGACCTGATAAAACACCTATCGATGGTGATACCGGAGAATCCTTCCGTTTACGGATGACGCATCCGAAATTTCCGACTCGCGTGGGCATTCAAGTGTCTTTTTACTCGGACCCTCATCTAGGTTTCTATCTTTGTCATAGTTCGAGAACGGATTTCAAATCTGCCTGAAACGCCAGATCTATACCCCAAATACATTATTTTCTTTTTCAACAGATTTTCCTTTCATAGTTGACAAAGACTCCAACGGCATTTTCTCTTTCGAAATGTACAGTACACTCAATTAATCCGTGCGATAGTGTGTGCTTACGCTCTGTCTATTTCCTTGAAAGGTTGATGTTTGCATCACAATTGACGATGTGGGGGGAAGAATTTTAGCTTTCTGTGTAGAAACCTGGTTATGTAGGTGCGAACGCTTGTCCCTTCGGGGGGGTCACTTCCGGAACGCCCTCCCGATCCTCCTGCTGAGCTCCTTCCACAGGAGGACCTGCTCCTTCCGGGCCCTCTCCAGGACGCTCCTGTTTTCGACGGCCCTGCGTGCCAGGTAGGGCAGCACTTCCTGCAGGGTCCCGTACGGGATAGACTTGTAGGTGGCGAAACGCTCCTTGGCTGTGGAGAGCAAAAGATTTGCTGCACATGGTGTAACGAAACTCAGTTCGTGACCGGTTGGAAGAGGAACGGATTATCAACGCCGGCCGAAGTGTACATAAGGGCTAGGTCAACATTAAATCTGTCGTGGCCTCAAATGTCCTCACGTTGGCGTGGTGTGGGAGAATGTGTAATTGAGCAACACAACGGGCTATTGATCCGGAACAATCCCCTGAGGGAAATATCCGAGGACAACCAATACGTCATTTTGAACCACGGTCAGATGACGAGGCAACGCCTGAGCGGGCACCCCACTCTCCAAACTTCCACACCCACCCAACGTAAGGACTTTCGGCCACGACAGATTTAAGGTGCACCATACGCTTACAAACATCCATGCACTGACCCGGATTGGAATCTGGAGGCCTTAACCACTGACCGGTTGGTCGGCGTGGGAGAGTGGGGGTGACCGATTTCAGGAAACCCTATGCCAAGGTAGGAAAGTTCGTTTAGCATGGCAACGAAATTTGGATTCATCGCCTTCTATGCTTGGTTAGCGCTTGAGAAGGATTTTCATTGCTTACCGCTCAAAAGGCATTTTTTAGATTGCCACGGATTTCGCCGTTTTACTGTTATTTTGCTCTGTGCTTGCATTTGTGTGCTCGTTGTTTTCTTGGATTCCCACACTCTTTTTAAGTTGTACAATTTTATTGATCTTTATTTGGGTTTTATTTGTTTATTTAATGAATGGAAGGTTTGACTGAACGTATCAATTCATATTGTTTTAAGAAATTGTATGAATAATATGTAGCGAATCATTCGGAGAACTTGAAAGTGATTGAATGGTGCCAGAGAGTTGGTTTAGTTGCGAAAATAGTTTAATTTTTCTTTCGCTTTTATTTATTTTTTACTTTTTTCTTTATATGCAAAGGTTTACCAAGTGGATTTTGCTTATACAGAATCAAAAAATGTGCTTCAAATTATTCTTTACTTTTAGTTTAGAAGAGTTTATTTGTTCATTCCTCAATTTCAGTTCCATATATAACTAATCGAATCGCCAAGATGGACGACATCATCATTTGGCGAGAAAAATTGCTTGGCGACGAATCATCCTCCGAATACTACGTATTTACCCAGATCAGGTGTGGCCTCGTCATCTGACCGTATTTCAAAGTGAATTGGTGTTGGATCTCTCTTCTCTTGGGCGATTGGTCCTGTCACATTCTC
Source organism: Metellina segmentata (assembly GCA_947359465.1). Classification (NCBI taxonomy): domain Eukaryota; kingdom Metazoa; phylum Arthropoda; class Arachnida; order Araneae; family Tetragnathidae; genus Metellina; species Metellina segmentata. The sequence continues at coordinate 135,816,663 of OX375874.1, read as the reverse complement.
CAGTGTGACATTAACTACCTACCGCACAATCCTTGCACCTCTACGGATAATCCAAAAAAGCTGTCTTCTGGTTTGGACCTTTATTTGGTAGAGACAGGAAAATGAGGACAGAACAAGATTGGTATTTGATTAGCGCCGCACTGGAACAATTAGAATGGGCTATAGGTGACGGTCCGGATTAAACTCTTAAGTGAGGACAACACTTTATTACAAACCACGGTCAGATGACGATGTCAACACCTGAGCGGGCACCGCACTCTCCGAACTTCCACGCCGAGGACATTCCGAGTCCACGATAGATTTAACTTTCCCCTTTGTATACGAGGTCTTTGATAGAATTCGAACTCGCAACAGTCCGAATGCTAATTATCCATTACTCTTCCAACCGGGACGTGCTTGCTTTCTAGACGTGATACTAGGTCTCAATAGGAAGCATGGGACTGAAGAGAAGATACGTATTGCGCCATAACAAATACAATTCACCAAACCTCTTGAAATTTTTAAAAATAAAAATTTTGGATGAATGCCAAAAAAAATACTGGAAAAACATACATCATATGAAAGCTCTTTTCATAAGCTTTGAAATGATACCATAACCAGCTTTGTAGCTGAAACGGGTCGCTTGCAAATTACATTTTACGTTTTGGTGGAAAGCGGTTTATAGGACATTTTGGCAATTTTAAAAATTTAAAAACAAAAAAATCGAAAACAGGGAAAATATTATAAAAAATAACATTCTTATATTTCAGATGATACGTCCCCAAAATGAGCCAAATCCAGTACATCCACTTCCAAAACGTACTTATTATTGGTTGGTACGCCGGTTTCGAAAGGTAAGACGTATTGTACGCGATGCGCCACTATAGGTTGTCACTGAAGTACGGGGGTTGCTATGGGGAAGGTTATGTTAACAATGACTCTAGTTTCCCTCGCTAATAGTTCATGAAGATGGCGACACTTTCACCGTACGGTTAGGCAAGTTTCCCCAATATGTTTTTAGCATGTTTCTCATGAAAACAAGCATTTGATGTCTTCAATTAATATAATACACTCTAAGACAAAAGAAAGAGTTTCACCTGGAAGGACCAATAGAAATGAGAAATTTGGTACATCTGCCTTGGAGATGCAAATGATCCAATTTTCAGAATCGTTTGAGCATGCGCAGGGCAGCTCTCAAACACGCTGCATACCGGATCATGAAAGAACATCCAATAGCGCAGCAAATTCTTGTGCTGTGTTGTGTTGGTTACATCGTTTCTCATTGAGATATGCCTTGGGAAAAAAGTTCTCAAGCAATTTAAGCAACTGGAAGAGTTCGACAAAGGCCACGTAATTGGCCCCCGAGAAGGTGGATGGTCTTATCGACGGATTTCGCAACATATTGGTTAATGTTACTGTTCCACGCTGTTGGTAGCGGTGGATACAGAAAGGCACATGCCAGCGTCAACCAGGTTCTGGAAGGCCTCGAGCAGGGCTCGAAATACCTGGGTGCACTGTGCACATAAAAATAAAATTATGCTCCTAATTTCTTCCCGCTAGGTGTATGCTGTGCACCTAACGTTAAAAAAAAAAAGGGGGGGGACGTGTTTTATGTTATTTTGATGTTTGAACAAAATATTAGAATCGATCTATCGCACTAAAGGAAAGAAATTAAAATTCCTAAATACGCACTATGCGAAAACAAAATCGCTGGGCCGTAACGGGTTTATACAGGAGGAAGGTTTACTTGTGCCACTGCCATCAGAACTTTCCGAGGATCGAAACATTTTCTAGATGGCTTTGTTGAAGCGACAGCCGTGCGCCGGAAAAAAAAAAGAACTTCGATGTTTAAATATTTTTATTTACTATCTACTATATTTACATTGCATTAATACTTTGTATTAATACTCCTATAGTATTACGGGTTTTTTAAAAGTGCTCCTAAAATATAACATGTGCACCTAATTTAAAGATTTATGTGCACCTGTATTAAAAAATCTTATTTCGGGCCTGGCCTAGAGAGAGTGGATCGACGTGCTGTAAAACATGCGATCCAACAGCCACTGTTGCCGACATCCAACGGGCAGTGGGTACCTCTCGATCATCCAATAAGTGTCGGCTTCACGACATGGGACTCCACTCATGTAGACCGTTACGACGACGGCCTTCAACAGCATTCCATCGCTATCAACGACTGGAATGGTGTTGCGCCAGACGGACATGGGGAGTCGAGTGGTCTTCACTGACGAATCCCGCTTCTGTCTGGGTGGAGACGACAATCGAATCCATGTGTGGAGGTCAGCGCCAAGATTCGCGGTGTGTTGTGCAGCGTCCCACGTCCAGAAGACCTGGTGTGGGGTGCAATTGCGTAGGATGCCAAATCACCTTTGGTATTCGTTACGGGCTCTGACAGTCCAGCGTACGAACAAGAAATTTTACAGCCAGTTACGCTCCCATTCCTGCACTCCCAGGTTCAACCGCTTTGTCAACAAGAGAATGCTCGATCCCCTATTGCGCATGCTGCATTAGGAATATTGGCGGTCATACGCACTTCTGAATACCACTTTTTTGAATTTTTCTCAGTGAAGTTTGCATATTTCAGTCTCAAATTTTAATCATTTACTCATTCACAAGCCCTTTACCACTTGTAAATTTCATTGCATTCTTTCAATTCCAACTTTTTTTTTTGGTCTTAGAGTGTGTGTGTTAATTTATTGGCACAGTGTGTGCATCTCCATTATTGCATTGAAATTACGTCCTTATCTGCATATTCGGAGATGGCAATGTAGAGTCTTTCTGAACTTTGACTTTTAAAGTGGTAGTGTGATATACCATTGAAAACCCTCATACCTAATGTATTCGACACTTGATCGCACATTCCGTACAGCTGGCCGAAACTCACAGCGCCCTCTAGATTGTTGATATTCAGTTCTGCCATCCTGCAACAAGAAAATGAATTAGAAACAAGGATATTTAAACTCTCCAAGTAGTTTGGACGAGACAACTTTCAGGTAGGTATTTTAATTAACGTAACTGGAGCAACACAATGGGCTATTGACAACGATCCGTAATCAATCCCAACGGGAAAGATCCCAGGTTAACGTTATTTTGAACCACAGTCAAATTACGAGGCTGGCACCCCACTCTCCAAACGTCCACACCATGCCAACTTGCATTGGATGTCACTACAGATTAAACGTGCACCAGCCGCCTGTGTACTTGACTGTCTTCTGTTGGATTCAAAAGTCTCAAACCTCCGGTTGCTAATTCGTTACATTTCCAACCGCGCTACAGGTGTTGCCTCGTCATCTGACTGATTCAAACTTACGTGGTATTGTCCTCGAGTTGATCCTGGACCGTCACCAATAGCCCGCTGTGTTTCTCCAGTGTGACGTTAATTAAAATACCTACCACTAACCGGAGTATCGTAGCCCTTCGAATGCAGTCAACAAAGTTAAAAATGCACTGTAATTATACAACGTAAACTGCGTCCTGTCCAAACTTGAGTACACTTTACCTTGTTATTGCATAGAGGATGCTCTCTTCGTTGTGAGTCGCAATAATGAATCGGCACTTGGAATCACTCTCCGACACTTTCCCCAACAGGTACGAGAGGACGCTGAGGAAAGAGAGAAGCATTAGTGCCATGTACTTGTACGAAGACATAATAAAGTTGCGGTCGGAGGGATTGGGGATTTTATGACGCACAAGGTAAGTGCAACCAGAAGTTTTCTTTGAACGGGGCTGAGAAAGCGAATGGAATGTTTATTTATGTACTGTTTTTCAACAGAAAAATATCCAATTTCAGAGAACTAAAGTGTTGGATCAAAAAGTGCAGTGGAAAAAGACACACGTACAGTTAAACGAAACGCTTCATTGAAGCAGGTAGATAGTTGAATGAAAGGGATTGGGGCGTTGTGAGGAATCAAATATTGATTCCCACGTTTCTATAACACATCTCGGAAAAAACCCTCAAGTACCGCCGCAAATTCCTTGCGACAAGACAAGATGTCTGGACTTTGACATTTAGTTTCTATAGACTATTCGTTCCGGCACGCTTCTGACGAACAGGTGTCGCGAGGCCTAAGAACGACTCCAGACCCAAATGGGCGATGCATAGACTTGTTGGCGGGAGCGAGCTGGCAAATAGGGTTCTTCGGAATTAGCGCTCGCCTGCCGTCACAGCCAATCAGGGCGAACCAACGCGTCGGGACCCCCAAATTTCGAGCCGGCAACGAGAGAAGTTTTTCGGCTGACGACGTTCCATCCTGGGAACGGAAAAAATCGCTTCGGACCTAAAACATATCCTCAGTGTGCCTGTTAGAATATTGGAATCGTCCTGAAAGATCCCGTGATCTGCTGAAGAGATCTTCTGTCCGTTCAACTTGAACTCTTGTGTTTTCATTGTAGGAGGCCATCTCCTGTATGTTCAACGTGAACTCTTATTTTAATTTTCTCGGAGGCCATCTCCTGTGACATGCTGTAAAAAGTTGTTCCCTTTCTTCCTTATCGGGGCATCAACCTTTTCCGCTCCTTTTTCAAATTCACCTCTCACTCTCAAGGGGTGTCATATCCCCCACACTTGCGAAAAAACACCCGCTGTCCGCTGGAAATCGGGGTGCACAAGAAGCGGATGCCGACCCTGAGTTATTTGCACACATGTGGCTGTCGGCTCCCTTGTGGAAACCTTTCTTCTTCCAGACGCTACACTATTACAAGGGTATGTTTATGAGTTGACACAGGTCCTATAGGAAACCCGAGTAACGCAGGGTTATTCAGCCAATTTTAAATAAAGACCAAACTATAAATAAAAGTGTTCCAACAGAATTGACATCCTTTTAAATAAACGTTCATACCATTGGTTCACGGGACAGGAATCCATCCGTTGATTCATTATCTGATTGGCCCCCGCGACCTAGTAGAGTTTGTCATCACTTTGTTACCACTCTCGAAGTGCACGCCTACCCTTTCGTAAGATGTTCGCAGTGACGAGACTGTTTTAACCTGGTAATTTGAGGATCGCAAAACCTTTCGAAGGACTCACCTGTTGAAGTTGTCGGAAGTGGCCTCGTAGCCATCGCAGAGCGGGTCGGGTTTCCCCGACTCGAAGGCCCAGCGCTTCTCCTGCAGTATGTAGGCGCCCCTCACCACCTTGGCCCCGAAGTGGCAGCCCAGGTCGCCCGCGATCAGTCGCAGCTCTTTGCGCACCTTCTCGGGGGCGCCCTGGAAGGAAACTCGTTTAGCAAGGGTTGTGTTGCTCTAGTACGACGTTCATTAAAAATTACCATTAAGGTTTAGCAAGGGATGGCTACAGACGACATTTCTCTGAACGAACAGCAACTAGTGGTGACGGTCAGCCCACGAAGGAAAAGAACGGACACCACGGTCCGATGACAAGAGCAGCACCTGAGGTGGCACCCCGCGCTCCAAACTTCCACACCACGCAAAAGTGAGGACACTTGATTCCCCGACACATTTAACTTTCACCAGCCCCCTTTGTACACGACCCTCCGGTAGTTAATCCATTACTTTTACCCACCAGGCTACTCTCAATTCCTGACATCCCCCGTCTTAATCGCAATTCATGGGGTCATGGACGCGATATCACGTCCGAACCACTTGTTGGATGTGTTAAGTTGGAATTTTAGTTAACGTCGTACTAGAGCAACACAACGGGCTATTGACGACGGTCCGGGATCAGTCCCTTAAGGGAAAGATCCGAGGACAACACCTTGTAATTTTGAACCACGGTCAGATGACGAAGCAACACCTGAGCTGGCACCCCACTCTCCAAACTTACACACCCACCCAACGTGAGGACTTTCGGCCACGACAGATTGAAGGTGTACCAGCCGCCTCTACACCATACGCTTACAAACATACATGTCGGGACTCGGATTCGAACCAGGAACCTTCCGATCCAGAGGCTAACACCTTAACAGTACCCTTGAACTGGCTCTACTAGGAAAAATACGCGGGGTGGATCTATTCCCCCGTATATCCTATGACTAGGCGCCTCCTATAACGAGGTATCGGTTTACCTGTATGCACACGTCCTATTTTCCCCATCGCTATCTCGTGAGTCCGGTTGGAAGAGTCACGGATTGGAATCCATCAAAGACCGTCGTGTACAAATGGTGCATGTTAAATATGTAGTGGTCTATAAGGTCCTCAACTTTGCGTGATGTGGAAGTTTGGAGAGTGGGGTGCCATCTCATGTGTGACCTCGGATCTTTGATCCCGGACCGTCGACAGTAGTCCGTTGTGTAGCTCAAGTGCGACGTTAGTTAAAATACCTACCGTTGTTATCTCTTATACAATTGCAATCCCCATTGGAGTTTCGGGGGTTGATCCCAAACTGTCTCCAATAGCCCGCTGTGTTGCTCCAGTGCGGCGTTAATTAAATACCAACCTCATCATTGGATTCGGAAGCAACGAAAGCTGTCTGCGATGCATCGCTATAACCCCCCAACCTTCTCCAAATTAAACTGGCCACATAAAATTACCCCAACAAACCCTCTCAATTATTTCCACATATTTTGTGTTCTGAACAGATTGTCTCTTGTGAAAAATTTGGAACTTGATGTGTGTGTGTAGACTCACAGTTACATTAAACTATCATTTATCTTATTTATCAAATGCCTTAACGTCACTTTCTTTATTCTTGTAGCGATGTTCAATTCTTTATAGTGTGAAGGTATATAAGCTTGGGTACTTCGAAACTAATATGTTTTGTTTTGTATATAGGAAGAAGTGACCGATTATGAGATGCTCCTGTACCATTACCGTACGGTGTCGTCATCTACGTTAAATTCTCTGTGGCTTCCATTGTCCTCACTTTGGCGTGGTATGGAAGTTTGGAGCGTGGGGTGCCAGCTCAGACGTTGTTTCGCCATCTGATCGTGGTTCAAAATGACGTGGTGTTGTCCTCGGATCTGTCTATTCGGGGGTTGATCCCGGATCGACGCTAATAACTCGCTGTGTTGCTGCAGTTAATTAAAATACTTACCAACCTATCGTCGTATGCGAACATTAACTGACGTCCCATTTTATCTGTGTTGTTCCAGTGCGACGTTCATTGAAAACACTCACATCCGATATTCTCTGCTGTCGCCATATCTATCAACTCGTGATATTTCCTCAATGTCGTTGATGAACTTATGAATCGCCATTATCCTTGTCAGAACATACTTCACCGAATGAAGTTTGACAGTCGCGGGGTTTGCGCGATGAATTTATGCTTTGCAGTCTTCGGAATGCACTGGCGGAATAGCTTACATTTTTGAATTGTTTTGACTTCGTTCCAGAGGGAGATTCGGCTGCCTTTATAAGGTGTACAATGCGTGGTAATTAACGTCGTACTAGAGCAACACAATGGGCTATTAACGACGGCCCGGGATCAATCGCCAAAGAGAAAGATCCGAGGTAATTTTGAACCACGGTCAGATGATGAGGCAACATCTGAGCTGGCATCACCACCCACCCAAAGTGAGGACTTTACACCATACGCTTACAAAACTCCTTGCACTGACCCGGATTCGAACTAGGAGTACTATACAAGGAGTTACTGCATAAGAGAGTTTTTTCCTTTCTTGCTGGGGGTCGCGGTAGCCCGGTTGGAAGAGTTACGGACTAGCAATCGGAGGGTTACGAGTTGGAATGCAACACAAGACCGTCATGTACTGTGGGGACTGATGCACGTTCAATCTGTCGTGGCCTCAAATGTGTGTGCAATTGTGGAGAGTGGGATGTCAGCTCAGGTGTGACTTCGTCATCTGGCAGTGGTTCAAAATTGACGTGGTGTTGTCCTCGGAGCTTTCCCTTCGGGTTTGATCCCGGACCGTCGCCGATATCCCCTTTGTGTTACTCCAGTGCTACGTTAATTAAAATACCTACCTTCCTTTCGTACAGTCCTTTTTTATACTCTTGTTTATTCTTTGTGTTTATCCACTTTTCGATTTGCAATATTTAGGCTAAAAATGATATACTATGTGGAATAATTTTTGACTGCTCATGCGTGAACTGTATCGAAGGTCGGGCCATATTCGGCCATGCTGCGGCAAACAATATAGACAATTTTTACGTAACAGACACTATGAACGTTTACTGGTTCAGAAAAGAGAAATACATCCAGTGGTAAATCTATGAAGAAAACTCAATTCGGACCTAAGGTTGACTGGTAATAAAGAGCTTCAGCGCACACAATCACGGGTCGTCTACTCCCAGTCGCACCCATTCCGGGTGGACGAGGGTTTGCGGACGACACTGGGCCTACTTCGAATGTTTCTCATTAGAGGCGTTCCCTAGCTTCGGCTAATCCGCTGTGGGTTTTAAATAACTCAGTACGGAGGGGTCTGCTTCCATTCAAAAAAGAAGAAGTGGTACTTTTCCGTCAAAGCCATACTTTGTCGCCGATTTGGCGCATTTTTGTTAAGTTCTTGGCAGTTAGTATAGCGGATAACATTTCCTATTTATAATAGAGCCACAGAAATTCAATTCGATAGCAGTCTAAATGTCTGAACCATCCCATCTATGAAAACCAAGTACACATCATGCAGACGTTTTACAGAACGACGCAATCGATCGAAGTTTTGTGAAGGGGTCCACGTACCTTCAGGTAGCACTGGTAGGTGTTCCATATGACGGGCGAGTGAGCGTTGAAAGCTGCCACCGCTGCCAAAGTAAGCACGTCCAGTCCCGGGTTCAGGTAGGTGCACTCGGCATCGACGAGCACCTTCACCTTTCTCGCCACGGCCTCCTGCAGGAAGAGCAGTGAGCACATCAGTGACAGTGCGCAACCGCAGTTTTTATGCTATGCTAATATTTTAGTGTATCCAGTATCATGTGACCAAAACTAGCGGTAACGTGACTCTTGGACTACTTTCGTCTGCCGGGTGGAAACGAACACTCATCATCTGATGGGTCCTAGGGACGGGAGAAAACGCCCTTTCATTGAAATTGCCTTCTGATTGGTTCTCGCGACATAGTAGACTGGCGATTTGACCATTTTTTGTCGCCACTCGTAGAAATATGCATTTACGCGTCAGCCCTGTCATACGATGTAACGCTGAATGAGGCAACAACCCATTCAATTTTTCACAGATCAGTCACGTGACTGCTAGTCGACGTGGTCACACGTTTTGAAGCTCTTCTCAATAGTCATGCACAGTCTACTTGTATTCCAAGTCTATGGGTGGTACATTCAGGACGAGCATTTACAAAGTCACAATCCTACGTTCTAAACTACCGGATCAATCAATACCGAGTCTTTCAAGTGAAAGATTACTCGTTGACCCAAGTCATGGGTGCAACTATTCAATTCTTTGAAAACAGTGATTTAAACACTAAGCAGCTCCGAGCTAATTGCGTGGCTACGGAGACCTATTATAGGAGACATGGCCTTCTAGCAAATGAAGTTGAGGTGGCACTGATTCATAATACCCCTCTCTATGGCAGAACGCTTTACAGATACGTAATGTCAATATGTATGTGTGTAATGTGAATTGTGTAAATGGTTAAAGCTGTACCTACCTCACAAATCCTCCTGAAGCGGTCGATGGCACTTTTTAAAGAATCCGTGTCTGTCTTGTTGAGGGCATCCGCTAATGGCGAGACCTACAAAGATAGACACAAACCTCATCCAGTATTTTTTATATTTCATAGCAAAATCGTTGTAGGGTTCTTATAAGGTTTTAGAGGTATTTTTTTTTTTCAATGAACGTAGCACTGCTCCCATTAGCACACCTCGTGATTTTCAACCGTGGCCAGATGGGTCAAGATCAGCATCTCAGCCGGTACCCCCACTCTCCAAACTTCCACGCCAATGTGCAACCATTTGGGACCACGACCTATTAATTGTGCACCAGCCCCCCCGAACACGACGGTCGAGTTTCGTTTCGAACGCGTGATATGTCCAAATAAAAGATCGCGCCAACCATCCGGAAAACCGACGCCATCATCCCCTCCCATCACAGAGTGAAGAAAATTCTCCTCTTCAATAGCCGCAAAAAAGACTAAGTCAGCGTCTCTTCTTCCCTCCTCGTGACCACGGAAAACCAATCAGTAGTCAGCTACCTCAGCGCACCACCCTCAGAACCATTGCCCAGTCCAGATAGTTTCATCGGAACGCTGACACCCACATCCCACATCTTCATAAATTCATAGGAAATATCTCCAAAAATTTTTACAACACCCTCATTAACAACAACAATCCTACTATTCAGGGTATAGATAGCTATGATCCGTCGCGCTACCCCAAAACAAAGCCCACCCAAGAACCTCCGTGTCACTCGGCAATCAATTCTCACCCTCAAGCAATCCTTTTCTCCATTCAATTTCATTTTATTCCAATTTTAATTCCCTGCAAACGATAAACAAACTTTCCAAACGGCGTGGGAATTGGCCTAACCGATCCCTGTTCCTTATTTTCCGTACGATTTCGGCCAACCGAAAGCTACTTATACCGCCCTCCTCGATGTATGCAGCACTTTAGCCTCAAAATGGAGGCTTTTGCTAATATTGTAATACAGCAAATCCCCAATGAATCGAATGAAATGTAAGCGGGCTAGCCATTTTAAACCCCAGATACCCAACCCCTTAAATGTAAGCAAACGTCCTTTAACTAACTTTCACTCTTATGTAATTCTTATGCAAAATCCAAGCTGCTTCGCGGCCTTTTAAAACTCCGCCCATTTTTTTTACCATCCTTGCATTTTACATTCTGATTTAGTTATTCGTGTCATGATTCTACCAAACAACCGGATTGGATCGCCCCACCTCCAACAACGCTAAGAAAACAGCACTCAAGTCATTCTGGAGTTAGAGAGCCTTGGCTCAGGAACTCCGGCTACGGCAATATACCGCCGTATACCCTCCACTACAGTCCTGCCGGGGACCTTTGCATCTTGCTCTTGGTCAAGTGAACGCCGACGCCTCCATGAACATTTTGGACCATCAGGTTCTTCCTACGCTCTGGTAATTTTATGGAATGGACGAATGATACTTCCAGGACGACAACTCTCCGTGTCACGTTGCAACCTCTGTCAAGCAGTGGTATCGAGAAATGGATGTAAAACGTCTTCCCTGGCCCGCTCAGAGTTCCGATCTTAACCCTGTAGAACATGTGTGGGACGCGTTAGAGCGACGCTTACAAACCAGTGAACCACGTCCGAAATCTACAGCTGAGCTGGCGACATTCTCGCAACAGGAATGGACACAAATACCCATAGCTGTGTATCTAAACCTTGTTGAAAGTATGCCCAGAAGGGTTGCTAGTGTCATTGCAGCCGGGACCATCACCCTATTAAAACATGTATTATTTCCCTTATACCATCCCATCTTGCTGTCCGGTCCATTATTGTAGGGTAGTGCTTGCTAACCAACGTCCTCCCTTGGTTACACTCCAATCTTTTTAACATTTCAAGGCCGCATGATGTCACTTTTTAAACTGCATCGCTTTCCATGATCATTCATTCTATCGATAACAATTTGTTGAGTATGATACTATGGGTCGGTCGTTTGGACCTCCACCACGAAGGTGGCGTACGGGAGCACGCTGATAGCAATCGATATATAAAGTAGATTGACGATATTAAAGCGCGACTTCCTTTTGCAAAATGGATAAACTACTACCATGAGATGGCGACATGTGTGTACATTTTTATTTCTGCCAGAGTCGGAAAAGACTCGATCTTAATAAACTATTGGTTTTCTACTTGGAACGCTTCAAATAATTTCACTACACTACACATTTCATTCCTGTCATTCAATCTTCGCCCTTTTTAATGTATTATCTCTTTTTAATTGATCGTATTGGATAATCTTGTGTATGACTCAGCTTGCCCGCTATTGGACCCTAAAATCCAAACACACCCACCCTTGGGTAGTGAGGCATTGGGTGGTGTGCCGAACAATTAGAGCTTCCTCGCCTCGTCCCACTCGGTGTCTGGGCACTGGTAAGGGCATCATTCCTGACTACCTGACCGCACAGTGGATGAACCAGATAGAATGATGTTGCACGCCGATTGCTGATCCGCAACCACACCCTGTCCGAGGAATACTTACTGCGTTTCCTGCCAGTCCCTTTGCAATGGCATCTATCATCTGAAGTGGCCTGTCGCTCCTTTCGTACATTTCGCCGAGGACCAACTGTGAACAGAGAAGGATCGTTTGCATAAATGATCACGGGCACTGTTTGGGTGAAAGGGTTCGAATGGAATGTCCCTGGAACTCACCAGCAGACGGGCAGGGAGCAGCCCCGAGAGTTTCAACTGCACCATGGGAGAAGTGGGCGCCTCCTCGGAAGCCATGGCGATGGCATGCAGGATCCTCTGGCAGTTGGAGTGGTACACGTCTTCACTTCTGGAAGAAAAGCAACGGAAGCTCCATCAAACGCGGAACTTTTCCCTTGGGGGACCAATAGCCCGGTGTGTTGCTCCAGAGCGACGTTCATTAAAATACCTAACCTACCCGCCACTCCGTGGATGGATTGATTCAATTGTGGTACACCTTGTAGACGGCGAGGACACGTTCGTCTGAGGTCTGTCACAACCGTGTTCTTAGTCCAGCTTTAGAGTCGTCGGGTATTTGGTATTTTTTAACGAACGTCGCACTGGAGTAACACAACTGACTATTAGTGACGGTTCGGGATAAACCCCGAAGGGGAAGATTGGAGGACAACACGTCATTTAGAACCACGGTCAGATGACGAGACTACATCATCGGAGATCTGGTTAGTTGACTTTGGGGTTTTATGGCGTCCTATTTGGCCATGCTGCGCTAGACACGAGTCACGTAATATCACGTAATAGACATGCAGGAAAAGTTAAACTGAGAGGACAGAGCAATCGCCCAGGGAGGAATGCTCATGACAGGAATCGAACCAACCACCTACAAATCGAAGGTTGATAGCGCTGTGGCCATACCCACTGAGTCACAAGCTTTACTGTGAATTCTGAATGAACGTGGTCCTGGAGCAACTATTGGTGACGTCGGATCTTTCTTCGAATATTCTCTCGAAGACGACCGAGGGAGTAAGTAACGAATTAACAACGGGTAGGGTTGCGAGATGGAATCCAAGCCAAGACCGCCGTGTGCATGTTAAATGCCTCCTCGGAAGCCATCGTTGCCTCAAATGTGTTACTTTAACCTTTACGCTGCGGCACTTGTATTTTTTCAATAGTCTCCAGGAACGGCTCTTTCGCCCGCATGCCCCTCACCTAATTACGTAATTTGAGCGATAGAGTGGCATTGACGCTTTCCTTTCATAGTATTGTGTGGCGTATATGAGAAGAGCGACCTTCTGCCTTTCCCCCAAAGCGTTCACACTACAGGGTAGTGTACCGAAGGTGGGATCCTCTCGAATGTCAGTCGCTGACGGCTCGTAAAGGTTGCCAGCGGTCACTTGAAAGGGGAATAACATCCACACAGATCTATACCGCCGAATTGTAGCGGTCTACCTGCGTGAAATTGAAACAAAAATACCTACCTACCGATGACAAGGCCATTTTGAACCACGCTCAGATGACGCGGCAACACTCCAAACTTCCACACACACCCATCGGGAGGACTTTTGGCCACGACAGATTGAAGGTGCACCTCCACACCATACACTTTACAAAGATCCCTGGACTCACCCGGATTCGAACCAGGAACCTTCCGATCTAGAGGCTGACACCTTAACCACCAAGACAGATTTAACGTGCGCCAACCCCCTTTTGCACACGACGGTATTTAATTGGATTAAAAGTCGCAACCCTCCGGTTACTAATCCGTTACTATTCCAACGAGGCCACCGCTGCCCCCCAAACCACTTGTCTCGGAAAAATGGAGGAAGATGTCGCCACTCACTTCTGTCCGACGTCCTCTTCCATGGTGGCTGCCAGCATGGACCTCATGCCCGAAGCACCCACTTTCCTCATGCAGTTCCTGAGTTCGTTGTTCGTCTCTCCCCCGACGAACTGCTCGTAGAAGGTTGGCTTCAGGACCACCCTCAGGAGCCGCTCCAACCCCAGTCGCTGGCACCCCTCCATCAACTGCAAACGATACAAATGATTTCAGTTGCGAGTCAAATTTAAAAACTCACTAAACGAGTCAATTTCATCAAAAATATTGAGCGATGAATTCAAAATAAAGTGTGTCAATCGACCAGGGCTGCCATGAGCCTTCACTGAAAGTGGTTTCGACGTGATATCACGTCCATCGAGATCTGGTCAGTTTTTCGAATGACGAGACAGTGGGTCGAGACAACTACCGCCAGGGAGGGTTAAACTAGTTATTTTTTATAATTTTTATTAGAGCTAGTTGTTTAAATTAACGTCGCACTGTAGCAACACAACGGGCCATTGGCGACGGCCGGTGATCCTTCCCGAAGGGAAAGATACGAGGACAACACCACGTCGTTTCGAAACACGGTCAGATGACGAGGCCAAACGTAAGCTGGAACCCCACCCTCCAAATTTTCCACACCACGCCAATGCGAGGACATTTGAGGCCACGACAGATTGTACGTGCCCCATGTGTACACAACTCCTGCCAATCCGCTACTCTTGGAACCGGTCTTCCCTCTAAAAGTTAAGAAAGGGCTTTCAAGTCATATCCTCCTGTATTTCAGAAAGGCTGTTTGTCAGATTGACCGAGCGATGTCTAATTTGATAGACCATATGTGTAGTAGTGGCCAAGAACAGAGGGACACTGCATACCTAAATTGGACATTTATCTCTAATCTCTCTATATTAAAAAAAATGTTACCGCCGCCGCAGGATTGAAAACTGTGTTGTTTAGCTCGATTCTTAGACGGTTTTCCGAGAAAGTATTGATCGGAAAAAAACAAAATTAACATGGTTTGTTCTTCATCGTATTCCCTGGACAATTATTAAGATTTTTTTCTGATGCGGCTATTAGTTTAGGGTTTATTAAGTGTCAAAATTGAAGAAGCGAAATTTCTTCCGCGAGTGAGCAAAACACATACAAATTTTCAGTCTTCAGCCGTGAGTTTTTTTTAAAGAGTACCTCTCAACGTAAATTTTTGCGCTCGTCGAGTTTTTTTTTAAATTTCAATTTGGTTCTTGAAAATATTTTTTTTGAAATTCTGGAAAAATCGGGACATTTTTCGGGCAACTCTGTTACGGCTGTTATCTTATAGGCTACAAATTCCCATTTGGTTTTTGAAGCAAACCAATAACCCCACCAAAGCAACTTTCACGGGCAGTTTCAGATATTGTAACGTAGTGGGCCGCGCGCGAGTAGTGTGCCTTTTTACAAAATGAAACAGCCTAGTTTAAAAATACCTTGAATTTTATTTTGAAAAGAATTATATTTACACTTTGTACACTAGAGATTTGCATCCCTATGACATGGGTGGTGCGGCCTCATCAACGAGCACCGCATAAACCTCCGCTTCCCTTGAGTCCTGCAATGAATCAGACCCCTCATTCCGCCAGCCACAAATTCCTGGCACCCCAAAACAAACAGCTGTTGCGACATTCATCAGCAGGGCATATGTTTCAGGAATTTGGAATCAAAGGTCAGTGGCGACGTCCGGTGCAGAAAACACGTCTCACTCAGTGGTGCCAGATTTTCAGAACAAAGTACCTCTGTTTTGCAGGCCTCTAGAAAACCCCTGATTTAGAGATCTGGAATATATCGACATATGCAATGGCGCGATAGTATCGACGATATTTTAAACGACGCCGATATATATATATCGATATTTTTGATACGTGCTGTGCGCTAAGCAGACACAAGGCATTTATTTATAAGCGCATTGTGCTTATTTTAATTTTTACTGCTGCGTGCTGCTAAATTAAGATTCATGTGTGTATGCTTTTTTTTTCTTCCAAATTTAATAAGCTTTCGATAAAGATACCAAAAAAGGCCATTTTTTAGGTATTAGTCTCCCTTTCTATGCAGCCCTGTTCTTAATAACATACACGTTTTAAGCAAAATCCGTTACTTAATGAATAGTTATTCAGTGTTGTGTACATTACTTAGTATTATCTTTGTTCAATTGTGCAGTGCATATTCATACATTTATTAAATACTGAAAAGAAAGCGTCACCATATTTTCAAAAATCTCTCATATTTCATCGTCACTTCTTTCACGCTCGGTTGCCTCTTTCTGCCATACATTGCATATGAATTTAATGTCATCAGCATTTCTTTACTAGGATTAAAGTTTACACAGCTTTCACCTCTAAATTTATACCTAACTATTCTAAATTTATACCTATCCAACCTAACTAAGGTCCATACCTAACCATCAGGATTGACTCAGTTGTCTTCAGCTGTAGCGAGTTTCTGAGTTTAGTTTTTACATTACTCAGTTGAAAACACATTCTCTCGACAATTGCATTAGAAAATGGCAAACTCATTGGCAATGCAAAGCTTTCAGAGCTGTGGAAATTGTGTTTCTCCAGCAACATCTGTTAGTTTATCTAAAGAGGCCCAGAGTTTGACATTGCTCTGCATGATAAATTCCTATGCTGATACTTCTGAGAACAAAGGTAACCGATCTCTGTCACTCATACATATTTTCGCACACAGCAACGAATTGTGGAGCAAATGGAACAATGCTACACTTCACTTTTCTTACAGCATTATTGGGATGTAGTGTAGACAAATGAAGCAGCTCACCAACATTATCTGACAGCCTACTACGTACTTCTTTGGCTAGTTGAACAGTGAATTCATTCAGCGACGACATTCAACTGCTCACTTGATAGTGTTTGTAATGTCATGTTCATTCATTCAATCGATTGGCACTCTAAGCCGTTATATAATGGAGACTATCTCAATTTATGTGGATACCGCTAAGCCTACCTCGATTCTGTAATTCTTCTTGACCTTTGTGCAACACAAAGTAGAAATAGTCACTGCGTAAAACACTCTGAAACTTGGTTAATCTCTGTAAATCACAATCACTTCTTAAAAACAGCAGGCCAGTGTTACCAACTCAAAACATCAAAAATCCCCTAAGCTAGTTTACAAACGGCGTATTTAACGGCAATTATACTTCAGACCTCTACATAAACCTCTGTTATTTTTTCCAAACCTCTGTTTTTACCTCTGAGCATTTTGTACCTCTGTTTTTATCTCTAAAGCGAATTGAAACCTCTAGATCTGAAGGTAAAACCTCTGACCTGGCACCCCTGGTCTCACTCCTCTCAAGTGTACAACGAATCTATCTTTATTTGTGTTCTTAATGCAGAACATCACCCAACATTTCGTATTCTTGATCGTATCAGAACACACTGTCATACATCGATTTTCGTCCACTAGAACAGAAGCAACACAAGAACCACTGTTCTTATAACCTCGTCATCACCTGTCGCGAGATCGTTACACTGTTCTTAGGAAAAATATATTTGTTACTTAATATCAAGTTAAAAAGGTACGTTCGAAACTTGCGTGGTTCAAATATTCCGACCCCAATTGAACTGAGTGCGATTTCGCTGCATTGACCCTGATTTGACAAGAGATGCTGTCGAGTCCAGACGAAAATGCCATCGCAAACAATCTGTTTACTTAAAAATGCATGTGGCGTCTCGGGAATTTTCACTCGTACCACACGAACAGCATTTTATTATCAGGCAACGATCTGGCATCAGCTCCAAATGTTATCGGGGATTTCAGAAAGAAGGAAACATGACGTACAACTTACAGAACCTTGTCATTTAAGAAAGCAGTATCTCACAGTTGGGCCCTTACAGTGGTTTCATAAGAGCATCCGATAACAGTAGAATCACTCCATCAACTGTGGAGTGCGTTTTCTGCCCTTGCGAGACATGAGATGCTTCCGCAAGAAGCATTTTAAAGAACCCTCGAGATAAAATTGCTTTGCTAAGTAGGTAGGTATTTTAATGAACGTCGCACTGGAACTACACGACGGGCTATAGACCAAAGCCCGGGAACAATCGAACAGAAAAGATCCGAGGACAACACCACGTCATTTAGAATCACGGTCAGATGACGAGGCAACACCTGAGAGGGTTGCTCACTCTCCAATGCGAGGACATTTAAGGCCACGACAGATTTCTCGTGCACCAGCCCCATTGGTACACGACGCTCTTTGTCTGGACTTGAACTCGCAACTCTCCGGTTGCTAATCCGTTGCTCTTCTAATCGGTCCCAAAATTGCTTTGGAAATGTTTCTGTACGGCAGCACCTGAATTCAGAATGACGTGTTGTTTTCCTCGGAACTTTCCCTTCGGTTTGCACCCAGGACCGTTGCCAATAGCCCGTTGTGTTGCTCTAGTGCTCCGTTAATTAAAGACATGGTAATTGGTAATTTTTAGTTAACGTCGTACTAGAGCAACACAACGGGCTATTGACGACGGTCCGGGATCAGTCCCTTAAGGGAAAGATCCGAGGACAACACCTCGTAATTTTGAACCACGGTCAGATGGCGAAGCAACACCTGAGCTAGCACCCCACTCTCCAAACTTCCACACCAACCCAACGTGAGGACTTTCGGCCACGACAGATTTAAGGTGCACCAGCCGCCTCTACACCATACGCTTACAAACATCCATGCCCGGACCCGGATTCGAACCATTGTAACAATGTTGAACAACTGGGGTATATAAGTTTTGGCAGGCAGGATATTTTAAGAAATCTGAATATCGTATAAATAACAAATATTCTTTATTTCTTGGTTATTTGATTATATACAGTGCCGTTCTGTTAAACAGACAATTTCAGAACATAACCAGAGTCTCCACCGGAGACTTACTTCCAAAATCTAGGGCGTCGCTAGTACGCCCTCGAAACAACGACCAAACTCTTCTCGAGTCTGTCAGAGAATCTCTTCGCAGACCCAGCACTCTTTGCTCCAAACCTCGAAGCTTCGGTCCGTGGGAAAAACGGGCAGTTTTCCACCGCCTCAAAACTCAACTCCAAGATAGGAGCTCCCCTGCCTTTTCAGTTCTATCCCCACAGAGGGGCTGGCCATTGTCCCACAAGGAACGATTTCAGCCAGCCAGGCGACTGGTGAAACAAGAGGTCCTTGTATCACTACGCCACACCAGGAACCTTCCGATCTAGAGGCTAACACCTTAACCACTATAGCGGTTGGTCGGCTAATTAAAGACATGAAAATACAATTGCTACACAGCACCAAGCGATGAAGCAACGCAGAATAGAGATGGGTTGTTATATAGTATATTCCGCGATAGCAATTGAAAGAACAGTTTTGTTAAAATATAAAAGTGAGTAACTGCTATCGCAAGAAAAAACGTTTTCCGATACATTTTACAGCGAAGCATTTGAATTGAAATAATTTTTATTGATTGAAATTTATAAAAATACTATTCTTGAAAAAGGTTGGGCCATCTGTATCTCTATATTAAAAAAATCTTACCGCCGCCGCAGCAGGATTGAAAACTGTGTTGCTTAGCTCGATTCTTAGACGGTTTCCCGAGAAAGTACTGATCGGAAAAAAATGAAATTAACATGCTTTGTTCTTCATCGTATTCCCTGGATAATTATTAACATTTTTTTCCGATGCGGCTATTAGTTTAGGTTTTATTAAGTGTTAAAGTTGAAGTAGTGAAATTTCTTCCGCGAGTGAGCAAAACACATTCAAATTTTCAGTCTTCAGTCGTGAGTTTTTTGTTACTTTTTTTTAAAACTGCCGTATTTTTATCTAATTACTATTAGTTTTTAATTTTTAAAATATCGCAGTATACCTCAGAATATACTCTTTCTTACGGTACTATTATTTTTGAAATCGGTTAATAATTAAATTGGATACGATCAAAAGTTCGTCATACAAAATTCGGAATCTTTGGATATTTTCGCTACTTATTGTTAAAACCTTTTTGTCTACGGCAAAAACCATTATTTTTTAAATTTGAAAACATCACTGAATACATTACATTACACTCTTTCTTATGATACAATTATTTTTCAAATTGGTTTATAAATAAAAGCGATGCAATTAAAAGTTGGTCATACAATTTTCGGAACTTGCAGATCGTAACTTCCGATACAAAACTAAAATGGTCATATCTATATCGTATTATATCGGGTTGGCGAGCGTAAGCGAGCAGGGGGCGGAGCCCCCTAGTTCTAAAAATATTTACTATTTAATTGAAACAATTAATGCTGTTCAAATTAACAATTGTCAATTTCTAACAAT
This sequence comes from Metellina segmentata, assembly GCA_947359465.1. Lineage (NCBI taxonomy): Eukaryota > Metazoa > Arthropoda > Arachnida > Araneae > Tetragnathidae > Metellina > Metellina segmentata. Next base: position 135,796,547 of record OX375874.1, on the reverse strand, counting down.
AACGACCGTTACATTGAAACTCCAGAGCAATTACAACTGTTAACATTGATTGACGTGATAAAAAAATTGTTATTGCAAATTAGCAAAAACCGTTAAGATGCTTATCATAATAGTTTTTTGCCCATGGCATGGGGTATGTATATTGGGGAGAGTATATACATATATATCAAACATCTCACTAAACAAAAGTAAAAAGGCAAATTAGGCAAAAATTCAAATCACATATGGCTTTTGTTTAACAACACAAAGGAATTTTTTCTTTGCATTGTTTGATTATATACTGTATAATTTCAAGAACAAAAGAAAATTTCTATTCATTACAAAATCTAAAAGAAAATTTAAAAAGTAGTAAGTTTAGTTGGAAAATTAAGAAAGTGTCGAGATATTTCCGGAAACAAAAGTGTTGGTGGATCAGGGAGCAGCCTGACCCAAAGAACATAAATTGTTGAGTATGAGCAGCCGTACGGTAAAAAATTGCTGATACACACTCCCCAAAACACCATAAAGAACACACAAATCTAAGTACAATATAAAATCATACAAAAGAAGGATTAAAAATACACTCCACAAATATAGCTGGGAGCCCGATTGGTAATTTTATAGTTAACGTCGTACTAGAGCAACACAACGGGCTATTGACGACGGTCCGTGATCCGTCCCCTAAGGGAAAGATTCGAGGACAACACCTCGTCATTTCGAAACCACGGTCAGATGACGAGGTAACGCCTGAGCTGGCACCCCACTCTAAACATTTCCACATCCACCCAAGGTGAGGACTTTCGGCTACGACAGATTTCAGGTGCACCAGACTCCTCTGCACCCTACGCTTACAAACATCCATGCAGTGACCCGGATTCGTACCAGGAACCTTCCTATCTATTGGCTGACACCTTAACCACCAAACCGGTGGGTCGGCTTCGTTAAAGCAAAGTGGTACTCACCCAGAGGCTGCTATCGCTGACCCCTCTGACGGTGCAGAGTCTGAGGATCGAGAGGGCCCGAACCACCTCCCATGTGGACTTGTGCCGGAAGGCCTCGACGTGGTCCTCGAAACTGATGTCTCGAGCCAACGACGACAGGGCGCGGCACGAGGTCCGGCCGAATGTGCCCGCGACCGTCCGAATCGTCCGCGGCAACATCTCCCTATGTCCCACTCTCCTTCCCTGCGAGAGAAGAAAGCGTCCCGGATGACGCAATGGGACTTCATTTCACTGAAGGGGAATTAAATAACAGGCGATTCGATATGATTTCACCCATGACCTTCCTGAGATGTAAACACGGCGATATTCCGGCCACTATCTGATAAGCGTCGGTGGCTTCTTTTGATGACCTGTCCAAATGAATGGACACGTTTTGAACTATTTTTCGCGTTGGTCTGGAATTGTTTCATCCGTTCGATTCACGAAGCATATTCTAAGATCGTTTTCGGGGTTTCTGGAATACCTGGAAATCAAGATACACGTGCTAGTGATTGGGATTCAAAGATACCGACAGAGGAGTTGTCCCGTTTTGTGATTTCTGTGCTGTTCTAACCGACGTTTGAGTCGAATCGGGATTAACTCACCATCTTCCGCACAGATTTTTGAGGAATTAGCGAAAATTGCTCTGCCGGATTTTGTGCGATGGCTCTCTTAAAGCGTGCCGTTCGAGGTCTTCTGTAAGTATTTGAAGAAGCAACGTTAGATTATTCCATTGTTTTTATTCAGTTGTGTTGTTAGTTCGATTATTATTTTTGCAAATATATTATCACTGTACTAGGGGGACCTCCCCCTGCTCGCTGACGTTCGCCAAGCCCCGGAGGATCCTCATTGGTTTGCTGAGGGAACCTATGCTCGCTTCGCTCGCATCAATGAAGACACGTGTCCTAGCCGAAGGGATTGTTTACAAAATATCTTATTCAAAACAATACTTTTCAAACATAAATTTGTTGTATTACAGAAAAGATATACAGTACCTCTGACATCAGAACTCGAACCATTTGTAATTCAAATGAAAACTTTGACTCGAAATGTGAGCCCTGATTTGGAAATCGAATACCCAGCCTGTTGTTTGGGTGTCCATTTCCCCCACTCGAACCACCCATACACTTTTTCATTGAGTTTGGTGTCGAAAGTTGTAGTGCAAACGTATTGTTGAACTATAACTATGGGCCCCTCAAAAGAGCCGTTTTTTAAATGGCCCTGGAAAGAGCCTTCGCTTTCTGTGATTTCTAACAATTGTAAGCTGCAACAACTCGACTATTTTTTTTTTCAATAAAATTTCACCCGATAACGCTATAAATTCAATTGAGGCTCGAGACTTCGTGGTAAATAAACAATCCTAGTGTTGCCAAAACACGATAAAAAATAACATATTTTTTGTGTGCCCCGTAAGAGAATTCTATAGATTTAAAGGGCGACTGGAAGAGTAAGGGACTAGCAACCGGAGGGTTGAGAGTTCGAATCCAACCCAAGACCGTCGTGGGCAAAGGAGGCTGGTGCAAATTAAATGTGTCGGGAACTCAAAATATCCTCACGTTAGCGCGGTGTGAAAGTTTGGAGCATGGTGGCCAGCTAATCTCGTCACCTGACAGTAGTTCAAAATTATGTGGTCCTCGGATCTTTCCCTTCCAATTTGATTTTGATCCGTACTTCTTTATGGGTCCAAAGCGCAGTGCGACACATCTGCACATTCGACTGCTGCAAGACATCGCTCGTCCGCATGTGTCTCGCCTAGTTCGTGCAAAAGTGCAGGGTTTCGATTGGGAAGTTTTGGAGCACAGTCCATACAGCCTGGCCCTGGCACCGTCCGATTTCCATCTGTTTGGACCCATAAAGAATTTCCTTGACGGCAAGAAGTTTGACTTTGACGACGGCACTCAAAGGGGCCGTGCGGCTCTTCTCGTAGCCTCTATGAGACCGGGATTTTCAAACGGATCCATCGTTGAGAAAAATGCCTCAACATGCATAGAAATGACGTGGGAAAGTAATAAATGGGTAATACTTTCATTTCTTTGTCATCAATTGCTTTTATTATTATTATTTTTTACATTATGTGCGTTTCTTATTGATACTCCCTCGTATTAACAGATGTTTGAAACCTTTGGAAGCATTGTGTTTCGCGGCTGAAGAAAAAGTAGAAAAAAAGCGTTCGAGCGTTACAATTCAAGGCCGGCAAGCAGTCGTGGTAGAAAAATGAACTTGGATGTTTACCATCTCCGGCTACATTGACCCCGATGTATCACGAAATGCCTTTTCGGGTGACATCCCTTTCCGGGCCTCTGGCTTTCGTAGTAGCAGAGGACATTTTCCTTTCTTTTGGAAAGTTCAAAGGTCTTTTTCTCGATCTGAGTTTTTTGTTTTGAACAACGTCGATTTAGGGAGTGAATAGGGATTTTAATTAACGTCACACTGGAGCACTTCATCAGGCTATTGGCGAAGGTCAGGGCTAGAAACCAGAAGGGAAAGATACGAAAGCAACACCACGTAATTTTGGAGGGCCGTGGTTGCCCGGTTAGAAGTGTAACGGTCTAGTAACCGGAGGGTTGCGGTTCGAATCCAACGAAAGACTGTCGGGTAGAAAGGGGGCTGGTGCACTTTAAATCTGGCGTGGCCTCAAATGTACTCACGATGGCGTGGTGTGGAATATTAGGGAATATATAAGGTGACAGTTCAGGTGTTAAACTCTTCGTCTGAACGTGGTTCTAAACTATGTAGTGTTGTCCTCGGATCTTTCCCTTCTGATCCCGGACCGTCACCAATAGCCCATTGTGTTGCTTCAGTGTGACGTTAATTAAGAAATACCAAATACTCGTAAATACGCTGCGCAGGTCAGTCGTTGTCGGGTCACTTTTCTGTGAAGTTGTAATTGCATCATGTCAGAGCTAACAGACTTCAAACGTGGGAAAATTGTTGAAGTTCGTGTGGTGGGTGCTTCCGTCAGCAAGTTAGCCGAAGTGTTTAGTGTTTCAAAAAGTACTGTATCTAAGATTTATTCCGCATATTTGAAAAGCGGTAATTCATCTTCCGCTAAATCACGACGAAAATGTGTGTTGAGTGATCGTGACAGACGATCATTCAGGAGGATTGTGACTAAAAATAAGAAGACCGCAGCTGCAAAAGTGACTGATGAAATGAATGTCGTGCTCACAAACCCTGTCAGTACCAAAACTAAATGAAGGGAACTCCATAAGGCAGGGTATTTCTGTCCGAGCTGCAATTCAAAAAGCATTCATCAGTGATGCTAATGCCTGTAACGAGGAAAAAGTGGTGTTTAAGGCCCGGTGCACACATCCGGCACACGCCGCTGCGGCAACGGAAGTGCGGTCTAAGATACATTAGATCCAATAGAGTAGTACACATCCCTCCAGCGCCGCACGGCCAACTTGCGTGCAATTTGTACCGCGGTTCCCCACGGCGCCGCAGCTCGCCGCACACTCTTCTCTGGTCTGAAGTACCTTGTTTTCAGAAATAAATGGAATATAAATAATAATTAACAAATGGTTGCATCCACTAACGTCTATGTTGTTTCAAAATATAGTTCTTTTACACCAAGCCAAACAAGCACGTTTTCTTCGATAGAATATTTCTCGCAAATGGCGCGAACTGAGTACTTGCGTCATTTGACGTGCGTAGTTGGGCTTCGGTTGTGCAACGGCGCCGCACGTTGAAAAATCGGTTGTGTGCACCTAAGTCATAAAGCCTGGACTATGGAGCAATGGAAGACACTAATTGGGTCGGATAAGTCGTTTCCCACTTCTGGCCGAGTTTACTTCTGGTCATCCCAAGACTCGATGACAATACAGACTGCTTGTTGCCAAGAGTGAAACATGGCGGGGGTTCTGTGATGGTTTGTGCAGCCATATCGTGGTTTTCTGTGGGCTCCATGATCACTCTGCAAGGGAACATTTTGGCCGATCAAGTCCATCCCATGGTACAAACTTTGTTCCCCAGTGGTGATGGTGTCTTCCAAGACGACAAAGAACTTGTTCACACAGCTCACATCGTCCAGGACTGCTTTCCTTAACACGATGATTTGTCACATCTCCCCTGGCCACCACAGTCACCAAACCTCAGCATTATTGAACCTTTGTGGTCTACATTGGAGAGGAAAGTGCGTGATCGCTCTCCACCGCTATCATCGTTATCTGAACGTGCCACCGTTTTACAGGAAGAATGGTACAGGATTCCCTTGACAAGCATACAAGAACTGTATTTATCCATTCCGAGAAGACTGCAAGCTATTTTGAGTGCCAACGGTTTTCCTACACCCTATTAGGCTAAGCTACATGTTTTTATTGGTGTTGCCATATTTTTGTCCAACCTCTCTTTATCTATTGGTGATCTGATCACAATTGGTGCACTCGCCGTTGTTGTTTAAGGTCATGACTCATTACCGACCTATATATTTCAAGAATTCCCTCCGTTGACACTCAGCATAGGATGTTCGCGTCTTCTTCGATTCCCCATCTCTCGATCTTTCTTCTTGCTGGCGTTTTCTATAATTCTGATGTTTATTATACATATATTTGGACATTTTGAAATGTTTGCGATTTTCCACACGCTCAAGTCCGATATCTTCACAAGTATAGGTTTTTTTTCTATTATTATTTATATAAAGCGCAGAGGCGAAACAAAAATGACACCTCAAATGTCACACGGAGGAGGCCGGAGCTAGACTCAATTAATGTTTGTGGTAGTGTGCATTTTCGTGATTCAACTTTACCCTGCGATTGGATCAGCCGATGACGTCAGCGCAAGATCAATGTGCATAGATCCTTATTTGTTGAATGCTCTTTTTTGAACACGATATCATTCATTTGTGTATCATTTATATTTTTACGTTATTAAATCTTTTGCTCTTCGCTTTTTTTGTGACACTCAGAAATTAAGCGTGGTACTCTGGTTTAGAGAGGTAAGATGTACTCTTCGTCAAAACTGTCACCATTACGCTTTCTAGTTTTGGATTTCCTCTGTGCTGAAACCTACATCTTACTTGACACTCCGATCCTGTATTTTTGTAGGTTATTATTTAAGCGTCGAATATAAGATTTTCTCACCTGAAAATTGCATTTTCTCCTCCAGATTTCTAGGGACGTGCCTGCCTCTGCTGGTGGGCGTTACGGATCCACACGCACAGTTCAATCTATCCGGAGGTAAGATTGCCTACTTTTATATCCTGCACAAACGACTTTATTTCCAACAACTGAGTAGGCCGCGGTAGCCCAGTTGGAAGAGTAACGGATGACCAACCGGAGGGTTACCAGCTCGAATCCAACCCAAGACCGTCGAGCACGTTAAATCTCAACTGGTTTTAAAGTCCTCGCGTGGGCGTGATATTCAAGTTTTTAGTGTGGGGTACCCTCTCAGGTGTTGCCTCGTCATCTGACCGTGCTTCCAAATGACTTGGTGTTGGTAGTCCGTTGTGTTGCTCACGTCCGACGTTAGTTAAAATGCAACAATCGTTGTTATCATACACTGGCAATCCTGATTCCCCATTGGATTTTCGGGGAGTTGTTCCTGCATTGTCTCCAATAGCCCGCTGTGTTTCTCCAGTGCAACGTTCATGAAATCGGAACAGTTTGAGAATCCATTACCGAACAAGAAATCGGTCTCGGAGCAGCAGCAGTAGTTTATGGACAGAGAAAGGGTGAATAAATCCCCCAACAGAAAACTGAATGAGTCAATAACTGTAGGACGAACGGCTGTGTTTCGGACTTGGCATAAGATAGAAAATACGAAACTTTTTAGAGAAATTCGAGGAAAGAAAAACTATTTTCTTCCCAAAATTCCCATTTCCACCGTAGTAAAAAATGTCGATGCTCCTTTCTACAAAAAGAGCAGGTTTTAGTACAAAGTGGAAACAGGTGGTTCCCGTTCGCTTTGAATAATAGGTGACAAGAACTCTTTTCCCCCATCCCTATTGTGTTAACCATCAATCGAAATCAATAAACGTAAATCTGATTGATCCACAGCATTCGGGAATTATTTCGAAATAAATTCTCATTGTTTTCTTTCGTTGGGAATTATTTACTTGTGTGTTATTTGTCAGCATACATATAAGTTCTGCCCATTGTTAAATTGCCGTTTTCGTGTTTTTAATAAAGTTAAAGGGTTAGGAACTTTTTAAATTTTCAAAAAAAATAAATATTATGATCTAATTTTAATGCTCTGTTTCTTAGCAACGTTTTAAAACAAATCTGGTGTAAAATTTCACTCTAGAACGGAAGTTATGGTTAAAAGAGTGAAGCCCTTAATCAAACATTTAGAGCCAGATGGTTTGTTTACATTTTGTACTTCATCGATATCAGCGATCACAAAAATGTATATATATATTTTGACTACGCTCTATATAGCTAAAGCCATCTTCATGTATACTGTGCCGGCCAACCGGTATAGTGGTTAAGGTGTTAGCCTCTAGATCGGAAGGTTCCTGGTTCGAATCCGGGTTCGGGCATGGATGTTTGTAAACGTATGGTGTAGAGGCGGCTGGTGCACCTTAAATCTATCGTGGCCGAAAGTCCTCACGTTGGGTTGGCGTGGAAGTTTGGAGAGTGGGGTGCCAGCTCAGGTGTTGCTTCGTCATCTGACCGTGGTTCAAAATTACGAGGTGTTGTCCTCGGATCTTTCCCTTAAGGGACTGATCCCGGACCGTCGTCAATAGCCCGTTGTGTTGCTCTAGTACGACGTTAACTAAAATTACCATTACCATTATCATGTATATTGTTTTATTAATTTTATTTTTTATCTGGGAACAAGGTACTTTGACTTCTACTTTTAGTTTCATTTGTTTCCTTCCTTTACCGTGAAAGGATTTTACAAGCGAATTGTTTTTAAACGACGATATCTCAAAACTGTGATTTTACCACTTGCGCGCAAGATTTCTCTGGAATGGTTGGTTAGAAATACATGAAATTTTAATTGATTATGTAAACCATATATATGTTTAAAATAACCAACTTTTTTGTCTATCCTGTTCAAAGTTTTTGAAAAAAAGTTAATTTTGTGTTTAAAAAAAATTCAGTTTTTTTTTATTAAAACAATTTTTGTAAGCAATTATTTTTTTAAAAATACAAGGGTTTGACATTGTAATTATACTATATATTTTTAAGTATATAAAAAAAATCCAACTCAGAATAATAATTATTTTGCCCAGAATACTGCGCGCAATGCACCATATAATATTCTAACAACAAAAAACAATGCATTTCACTTTGGTCCAATTTACAATATATTTAAGGGGTAGAAATTAAAAAAAAATAGTTTACAAAAGATAAAGGTAGTTAAAATCTGCATACAAAATGTCATTTATGTAAATAATTTATTCATGAAGATATTAAGATTCGAAATGTAGTAATTTTTTTTGCATATTTTGACATTTAAAAAGTACATAAAGGAATCTATTCTGTTGACATAATCTTAACACGTGTTTCAGATGAACTGGAGCCTGCCCTTTTGATGTCGTATGTGCACGACTCTGATCCCAGCGAAGCAGCCATCCATCAGTTCGCGAGGAATATTCTGTCCGTTACCAAAGATCTCGTCAGGTAGAAACACTTTTCGACCTTTCTTATCATTTGTACCGGTGCTACCTCTTCCTTAAAGCGAGTTTCCGTTTGGGTACACCAAAACAAACCTCTTCATTCCAAGGTCAGGTTATACCTGAGCTGACACCCCAAGTTTCCACGCCAACGTGAGGACATTGGAGGCCACGACAGATTGTAGGTGCACCAGCCTCCTTTGTACAGTACGGACTTGGGTTGTATGTGAACTCGCTAATCCGTTACTCTTCCAACACTAACCTTTCAGGCGACATTTTGTCGCCTGTGTCTGTTGCTGTGAAAAAAAAGCCTTCACACTGCTAGCGACAACAATTTATTTGCGCATGCGCATAATCTTCTTTTTCGAATGCAAAACATTTATTTTCGCTTTTGATTCTGCAAGATGGCTGACAGATCGCGTTTAATAAAACTCCTTTTGCAGCGAAGACGATTGCTTTTAAAGCTTCTCGCTGCTGATGAAAGAAAGCAGTGTGTGAGTAACATCAACCGAAATTGGATTAGGCAAGGTGCTCAGGAATCTGATTGGCTGTCGGCATGGCGACAGAGACAACTCCTTCCAAGACTTCAAAGCGCAGCGACGGAAACAAACCGGGAGAAGCAAAATTTGTTTGTAATACGCATACGCAATAACAAAGACACATGTTTGTTGTCTTTGTTGCCGTTGGTGTGAAGCCATCATTAAAGGACTCACTCCCGACTTTTGTCTCTTTCTAGTTCCACTCCTCGCTCAAGCCACGCCTACAAGAACGCCCCTTCGATCCAGGAGCGACTGCGGGCGCTCCAGGACCTGCCGCCCGCTCAGCTGGACGCTATACTCGCTCAGCAGAACATCGTGGTGCCGCCCCTGGTCGGCGTTGCCTGCGAACAAAGCGCCCTCTACTACAGGACCCTAAACGGGGCGTGCAACAACCCCAATTATCCGTGCTGGGGCAAGGCGGACGAGCCCTATCAGCGGTGGCTCCCGCCTCACTATGGCAACGGTAAGGCCCTCCTTCATTCCTGTCTGAAGACAAGCCTCTTTGTTTGAGCTTTCAGAGAGCCATAGCTCGATTAAGGGTTCGTATACGGGTTTTAAAGCTTTTTATTTCTGTGACTACCATAGGCCAGATAGGGCTCTTGAGCCATACAGGGGTGGTCGACTCTCTGTAGGGTCGGCCACTGCGTTAGCAACCTGCGAATTGTAGGCGGCGATGAATCGAGTTCTTCCTGGGTAATACTTCTTTCTTCTATGTCAGTAAACCTTTCTTTGTGTGTGTGTCCTTTACTTGTTCTCGTCCATCTGGCGTTTGGTGCTGCATTGCCAAATCTGTCCATAATGCCGTTTGCACTATAAAACCCCTCTGCCGTGAAATAAAGCCCTTTACCATCCCTTGTACCACATAAAACCAAACCAACTTTCATCGATAAAACTCAATTTTAAAAGTAACTCTTTTGGTTATGGCTCTGTTGCTAAGAGCTGAATGGTTCGTTTTTACTGCGCCAGGGCCAAGCTGAGAAGCTTTTTTGGCCAAGCAGTGCCAAGCAACGTCACGTAATGTACATGCACTCAAAGCAATGACATAAAACTGAGAAATAAACCCAGGGTACGTTAGTGCACAGTATGTACACTACCCTACAATAATGGACCGGACGCCAGCGGATTTGCATAAAATCCGACAACTTCTTTGGGGGTGTTTTTCGTGGTATGGCCTGGGACCTTTGCACGTTGCTCCTGGTCAATTGAGCGCCAACGCCTACATAAACATTTTGGACCATCAGTTTCTTCCTACGCTCTGGCAATTTTATGGAAGGAACGAATGTTACTTCCAGGACGACAACGCAGTGGTATCGAGATATAGATGTAAAACGTCTTCCTTGTCCTACTCAGAGTCCCGATCTAAACCCGATAGAACACTTGTGGGACGCGTTAGAGCGACGCTTATGGACCAGGGAACCATGTCGAAAATCTACAGCTGATCTGACAACATTCTTGCAGCAGGAATGGACATAAATACACTAAGCTGTGTATCGAAACCTTATTGGATGTATGCCCAGAAGGGTTGCTAGTGTCATTGCAGAACGTGGGAAACCATCACCCCTGTTAAAGCATGTATTCTTCTCCTTATACCATCACATCTTGCTGTTCAGTCCAATATTGTAGGGTAGTGTGTGTTACTTCCCTGAGTGGTTTCGATAGTATATCCATCAATATCTGTCCAATTTTTCTAATGACGAGATACCTCGTCGAGTGAAACCACCAGTAGATTTAACGTGATTTAACAATTGAAAAGGTCCAGAGTTGTGTAACCAACTGTTTCCCTCAGGTATCGACAGTCCCAGGACACGAGCGGACGGCCAACCGCTGCCCAGTCCCCGGCAGGTGTACCAGTGGGTGTCCAGTCAGATAGAACAGACTCCCAACACCACTTACCACCACCTGACCAACTTGATGGTCGTCTGGGGCCAGCTGCTGAGCCACGACATTCTCCTCACCCCCACAGTCACCGTGATGACCTGGGACGGAAAGCAGTTCAAGCACAAAGGTAGGCAACACCTTCCCTGCAACGACCCTTCTCACACCAGCAGTCACGTGACTCCTCTGTGGAAAAACGGACTTGGTTGGTCAATTCAGCATCTTAGACACGTGCACACATCTGGTTTTTCGACGTGCGGTGCCGCTACGGAAACGCAAGTGCGATCTGAGATACATTATTTCCAATGGAGTAGTGCCCAAATGCCTCCGGCGCCGTTGCGGCGACGCACGTCTAACTTGCGTGCTAATTCTATCACAGTTCCACACGGCGCTGCAGCTCGCCTCGAACGCTTATCCGGTCTCAAGTACCTTGTTTTCATAAATAAATGGAATATAAATAATAATTAATAAATGGTTATATCCAGTAAAGTCTATTATGTTTCAAAATATACTTTTTTTTACTCCAAGTAAACAAAAGAAACACGTTTTATTCGATAGAATATGTATCGCACATGGCGCGAAATGAGTACTTGCGTCCTTTCACGGTTATGTGTTCATAGTTGGGCTTCGGTGCCGCAGCGGCGCCGCGCGTTGAAAAACCGGATGTGTGACCGTGTCTTATCGCCTCCTATGGCGGTATAAAATCGTATGACAAGGTAGGTACAGCCGTAAAAAAACGACATATGATCACAATTGCACAATTTACATCGTAGAACAAAACGGAATGTAGCAATCGATAGGGATTAATTGTTTTGTACAAATATTAGTACTTAAAATTTGTCTAAGGAGACGTCTTCATATTAAATTGGGTACTTGCTCCGATAATTTCAATACGAGCCCCATCTTTATTCCAAATTTCAGGCGGATTTGATGAAAAACTAATGAAAATTGAGCGAGAAAATCCATATAAACCATTCAGGGAGCATGTAAGAATTGAACTACGCAGTTGAAAGGGCGGATTCCGATCAGATAGTCCGATTACACGAGTTTGTGTCGCTTTCAACGACTTCTTGAGGAAGGTTTGTTCGAGTGTGACACTTAGATAGTGTCTTTGTGTTCAATAAGTGGCTTGTTACAATCTTAAACTACAGACTAGATTGTTAATTATGTTTTAGAAATATCTGAATTATGAAATTAAATTATGCCTATAATAAATAATTTAATAATACTATTATGCAATCACATTTTAACTATTAATATGATGTGTATTGGCCGTCGTAGTAATGACTTGTTGCAGGCGCCGTGGCAATGGAATCCATTAAGCTGGCGACAAAGTCAGAACCCTTTCTGATTGAAACCCAGGATCTGTTGGCAGAAATTTCTGTTTTCACTTTGTGAACAATCCCCAATAACGATACTAATCATTGAATTTTGCAAACAGTCCCACTGCGTTATTAATTATGCGCGTAATGAGCTGAAATTTGTAATTCCGATGTTTCAGTAAGAGTTGAATCGTATGGAGTCAAAACTTACCCATGTTTCGAATCGTAATTTTTATTAATATTAATTTGACAATTAATAAAAAAATAGTAAAATTTAGTATGATAATTAAAGTGCTTTTGATTGTGTTTGTGTTTTTGGGTAGCAAAGAATGGAAAAACAATTTCTAAGGAAAATTAATGTTTTTAGTAAATGTAACAAAAAAAACATGAACCACCAATTTAACATTAGGAGATCTAATTTTCAAACATTTACCAAGTTGGTGATAGTTGCAATAAAATTGATGAACTCTTTTCATTTCCGTCTGGAATTGTGTGTAGAATCCAAATTTGCGCTAAAAGATGGGGGTTCTTATAGAAATAATCCTATCAAGCACCCAGTTTAATATGAAGACGGTCACTTAGACAAATTTTAAGTATCGATATTTGTAGAAAACATTCATCCCTATCGATTGTTATCTTTCGTTTTCTTTTGCTATGTAAATTGTGCAATTGCGATCAAGTGAGTCGTTTTTTTTTTTTTTTTTTTTTTGACGGCTGTACGTGAAGGTGCACTTTTATAGTGACGAGAAAAGTGGTGAAATCGTCAAAGTTCATTTCTATCGCATCATCAAGCAACGGACCAATCAGATGATGAATCAATGAATGGGCATATTCTCCTATCTCGTGTTCAAATTAGATTCAGAATGGTAAGTTCCACCCAGCAGACGAAGTAGATTAAGGTTCGCGTCATTACAAACTTTAGTCACACTATACCTGGGCACACAAAAAGTTTCCCATGCTCACTCTCTACTTTTATATTTTCTCCCAACACCAACGGCTATTGGGTCGGCAAATAACTTCGTTCGGTTTTTCTGTGGAGCAGAATATCTGCTATCCACAATCTCTATTGCACAGCACAAATGCGCAACTAACTAGCTCATGTGACAGGTAACGTCCATTCACCGTGAAGAATGTCAAGCGATTCAAGCAAAATGTAGGCAACATCTGTCCTACAACGCATGCGTAGACTGCGGCGTTGCGTTGACAGCTTGGGACAGATGGACTCTTATGCAGGGGGTTTCGAAACTCATGGGCAAAAATGTAATGAGTGATAGAAAACATCTAAACAAGCAATTTTCACCACACAATGCATGGGCGGCGAGCAAACGGTGAACCGCTAGTAGGTATCCGCCGTTACTGTCACATGAAAGAACGAAACACCAAACGGATAGAGGAGGTACTAAATAATTTTATTGACAGCATGTGTGGCAAAATTACAAACACTGCTCAAAAGAGCAACCGCCTGCGGTAATGCAGGCGTTGTACCTGCGACCAATCCATCGCCCTGGGAATTTAGCGTCTAAAGCTCTCCGCACATCCAAGCTGAAATGGGGTGGTGCTCCGTCATGCTGGAACCACATACGTGCTTGTATGTTGGCTGTAACAGGTTGAAATAAGTCGTGTTGTAAAAATGTGAGATATGTTCTGCCGTCCAGTAGGCTGGGTAGGCCGATCAAATGGTCACCCACAATTTCAGCCCAAACATTTACGCTTAAATGCTTCTGATACGCATGAGGACGTGTGTCGTACGGATTGTTAGATTCCCGCACAAGAAGGTCTTCCTAACGTGCGAACTCGACACGTAGCGCATAATCTGCAGGTATCAAGGCTTGCATTTTCTGTGAATGGTAGGGGTGTAATCCTTAGTCCCGTAGTACAATGGAGTGGGGCACATTTACGGCACAGGAAACCTTTCACGTGCTAATATCCGGACAATCTTCCACTCTTTGCACAATGTCCTCTACAACTTGTGGCGTCCACACACTCCTGCCACGCCCTGTATCATGCATGCCGGTAACAAAGGATTCCGTTTCGCACAGGCACCGATGCAATCGCTCGAACATTTTACGGTCTGGCACATGTCTTCTCGGGAAACGCTGCCTGTACAGTTTTTCGGCTTCCAGAGCATTCCCATTCGCAAGACCATACATAAAATGCATGTCCGCATTTTCTTGATTAGTGTACGTCGCCATGTTTTCTGAAATCCACGGTAGAAATGACGATGTGTAAGAAAACTCGCGCTTTATACTTTCCATAAGAGTGCCGTCTAGAGGTTCACCGCTTGCTCTCCGCCCATCCATTGTGTGATGAAAATTGCTTGTTTAGATGTTTTCTATCACCCCTTAAATTTTTGCCCATGAGTTTCGAAACACCCTGTATATTGCAACCGTCAGAGCGTCTCAAGATGTCCGAGTATTACACTCTCCCCAATTTAAAAACCCACAATAAGTACTGTGCTACCCGCTTCATCTCCTTTCCACACGATGAGGACATAGAATAGGATCTTGAGAGAGTCCTTGTCCATTGTCCTTCTTCTTTAAACCATATCCCACATCAATATATATTTGCAAAAGTCGGTGCTTGTGCTTGTCGACCCGTGCAAGGAAGAGTAACGTACTAGAAACCGGAGGGTTGTCGGAGGGAACCGTCATGTACAAAGGGGGGACGGTGCACGTTCAATCTGTCGTGGCCTCAAATGTCATCTCGTTAGCGTGTTGCGGAAGTTTGGAGAGTGGGGGAGCCAGCACAGGTGGGACCTCGTCATCTCTGAACGTGGTTCTAACTTACGAGATGTTCTGGGATCTTTGGGATTGATCCCGGGCTGATACTAATAGCCCGTCGTGTTGCTCCCGTGTGACGTTAATTAAAAAATACCACTACCAGTACCCAACTCTTAAACCTCTTCCAGTGCCTGATTGCTGCCAGGTGTCTCATCCCGACTGCATCCCGATTAGGATGGACTACGAAGACGGATTCTACACCCGCGGTCACTGCATGGACGTCGTTCGTTCCTCCGCCTACACCTACAGCCCCTTCTCCTGCAAGCCCTTCAAGCTAGGTAAGAGTGCATACTCGACAACCATTCATTCCGTTAGTTAGTGAGGGCCGCGGTTGGGAGAGTAACGGATTATCAACTGGAGAGTACCAATCCAACCCAAGACCAAAGCGGCACGTTAAATCAGTCGTGTCCTCTAATGTCCTCCCGTGGTGTGGATGTTGCGAGTGTGGGATGCCAGCTCAGGTGTCGTCACCGAGTCATCTCACCGAGGTTCACGCGGTGTTGTCCTGGAATCTTTCCCTTGGGAATTGATCCCGGACCGTCGCTGATAGCCCTTTGAGTTGCTCCAGAGCGACGTTAATAAAATACCTACTATTCCTACCTACCCAAATCATAAAATAAATTGCACTCACAAAGGTTAGGTAAGGTAATCTACCAAGAAATAAGCAAAAATGTGCCAAATTGATGCCGAAGTTTATTGCTATGGTTATAACGGAAGAGTTCCGAAAATAAAGCTAAAGCATTGGATTAGGATATAGGTAGTTTGATGCAAAAAATAACGGGAATTTTGGAAGAGGGGAATAAACCCGGAACTTTGGGTGGGGGGAACATTGGGAATAGTGAACCAACCATTTTTGTAACATCCGTTTTTAATCCGTAAAGTGCATATATGAATTGTGGATGAATCCATGTTTTTATATGTTGTACATCCGTTAGATATCTCGATCAATAATTCCCAACCAGAGTGGTTGGCTTTTTCCCCTCCAAAACTAATATTTCCCGTCCCTGTGGGGACAACTGGCAAATACCGGAATGAACGTCGTAGTCCAAGATGGTCGCAAATTAAAGTTGTCTCTAGTACAAGAGGAATCAGCTCGTAAGTATAGCATTTGCAAGACATAAATCCGCAGCACTTGCACTGCACAATTTAATTCCAATTTTAAAAAATGAGCCTTTTACGAAGACATTTTTTCACCTGAGGTAATCAATATTGCATTACCTTCTCTTTGGCGAAATAACCTAAAAAAAAGTGGCATCGATTGAAGCTTTCTGTAAATAATGGAACATCTTCAGGGGTGTCCTGCTTCATCTGCATGTTCAAAACGTATTTTTTCAAATTTTTCATATATTCACAACAAAATTCGAGACAAATTAGGATTCAAACAGCTTCTAAAATAGTGTTTTGTTACACAATGTTAAAGTCCAAAGAAAAAGAAACTAAAACATTAGATTGGTAAATGTTTAGAAATTTTATTGTATTACAGTAAACATTGTAAACAGTAGTTGCTAAATACATGCGATGAGAGACACGTATAAATAAACACTTTTTCCATTCTTAAAGCATTGGAAATTTTCAAAATTCCCGGAAATTTGCAATATTTCCTTCCCAAACAACCGGAATGAACCCTTACATAACTAGATATGAGTGACAGTTTGGATTTTGGCAAGTAATACAGTATCGTGGTTTTTTTACGAGTTGGTGATTCTGACTAGGGATGCGACATCGACCGCCAAACATCGATGTTCAAAACTAAAACATCGATGTTGGTAATACATCGCTAAAAAAACATTGATGTTTTTCAACATCAGTGTATTTAAACTCCCCCCCCCCATTTCTTAAAACAGATTTAGCAACTTCAAACATTAAGTTCGCCGGGGGGGAGGAAATATTTAATTTGTCATTTGCCGTGTTTATTAATTTATCCGTAAGACTTTTTTTAACTATTAAAACAAAGTCAAATAAATAAATTAATTATTATTTGACTTGTTATTAATTAATAATTAAGAGCAATTAACAATTTTTTTTTTTTTTCAAATTGAATAATATTAAATAAAGTAATATTTACAACTATTTTACTTAGGTACTAATAACTATAAGTATAATTAGGTTGGTAAATAACAATAATTGTTGTTAGTTATTATTAATTATTTATTATCTTATTGAGGGTGGGAAACACAACAAACTTATGTTTTATTTACTGTAAAAAAATATTGGGGCCTATAATTGTTATAGGCCCTAATATTTGTTATTTACAGTTGGTAAACAAAAGAAGTATGTTAACTTTCTCCACCTTAAGCCGACTTATTTTTTCACCAGTTAGGGAAAAAGCTCTTTCTGATGGGATCACTGACAAATACTTAGTGGCACGGTTATTTTTCTTAATTTTTACTAGGGTGCTTTTTTCATTCAAAAATAAAACATCGACAACGTAAAAGCATCGATGTTAAAAAAACATCGGCTCCAATACATCGATGTAAAACATCAATGTTTTGAAAACATAGACATCGATGTCGCAACTGTTAATTCTGACCCCACTGTACACACATTCCCTTTTGGAAGAATTGTAATCACTTTCATTCTCAGGCCTCCAACGGGAACAAATGAACCAGCTGTCTTCGTTCATCGACGCCTCGTTCGTCTACGGTTCATCGGAAGCTCAGATGAGGAAGCTGAGGGACGGAGGAGGCTTCGGAGGTAAGTTCAGACTAGTTCTCGCCCACCCCTCAGCCGAGTTCGTGACGATCTTACAAACGGTGCAATAGTATATATATATAGCAGTGTAACCCAAATCCACCATCGAAGTACTCTTGGGAAGACAAAGTTGCACTGGTTCACTCCAGCTTGTCAAATGGGTGACCGACGGACGTGATTTGAACACGCACACTTTGAAGCTCCGACGAAATGTCCACGTCGAGTAGTTGAATTGCCGCTGCTAATCGCTTTCGACAACCATCTAAAGGCTATTACAGCAGACACTGCTCAGTTTCCCGGCTTCCTTCCATGGATTACGACCTTCTCTTGACGAGGTGACTCACTGCTGGACACATGATAGTTAACGATCGATATCTTAGCAAATTTGCTTAACCATTCATGCGAAAGTACACCCGTGATCTCAATACAGGTCTCACGCAAATGACAATCACTCAACTAGTGGAGGCATCTATCGAATTAGGCTACCACTAAAATTCCGGAAGTAGTATGGCGAACTTAAGCATCCAAAAATTAACTAAGGATGCAGTGGTAGGTATAGCGGCGAAGCCCAGCTCCACCAAGAAGTACTTTTTTGGTAGACAAAGTTGCTCTGCTTCAATCTGGCTTGCCAAGTGTCTCACCTCTGTTGTCTTCCCGCAGCCACCTTGCACATGGAGTACCACGGAGGCCACAGCTACCCGCCCCGAGCCAACAAGACGTGCAAAGTCACCCACAACGTGTGCGACAAACGGTGCTTTCTCACAGGTGAGTCTCAATCCTACTGGGGGTTGCCTCCACGAGGTATCTCATCGTTAGCAAATCTTGTGATTAGGCGGAATGGATCGGATGTTGATGAACGAGATATCTCGTCGAAACCACTTGTAGGATTAACGCGCCATTTCTTTGAACCAGTTTTCATCTGATTTTCCAATCGAATCTGTCCACGAATGAATGTGGTTATTAAGCCTTGTGTGTGGGGGGGGGAGCTACTGGGAAATCTCTTGTCACTCATTGGCGCAGCTTGTCCTTCTTAGGCCATCCAATTCAAAATCCAACCAATGAGGGTTAACCTTCCAAGTGGTTTTGAAGAGATCTCTCCAATCAAGGTCTGACCGATTGGGTCAATGACGAGATATCTCGTTATCAAGATAGCGGACCGATTAGGTGATATTCTGCCAATACGAGATATTCGTGTATCTCTAACGTACGATGTCGTCATTTACCGTAAGTGTCATGAATTATTAACTAGGGAGACCGTAGTCATGGTATACATAATTTTTCCCATTGCAATACTTCAGTCATAACTCATACATCGCTTTTAAGAGACCTTTTTGTAACTGGTTTTTAGACATATAAGGTAAGTTGTTGTTTCTTATGCCTACACTGGCAGACCGGAGGAGTGCCAGACCCGTCGAAGACTGCAAGAAGCGAGGGGGTGCGCCTTCCATGTTATTGAGACCCATTGGGAGGAAGTCCATCTTTGCTCGACATACATGACACATCCGTTTTACAGGATGGTCCCTTTCATACATCCATTCACTCACACATATCGTAATTTAGATCCCAATCAGAGGCCGATAACCCCCTGATCAGATACCCCCAGAGGTATTGATTTGGTATGGGAACATGGGGGACTTTGTGACCACGACCTATTTAACGTGCCCCAGTCACCATTAGTGAACACGACGGTCTTTAGCCAGGTCGAAGCGCCGATCTCGCAATCATCAGAATTGCAGGCTCCGACGAGGACAGAACCCACAACCCTTCTGATGCGAGCCCGACGTTCTACTGACTGAGCTACCGCGGCTCTATAAGGTAAGTTGTTAAGTTAATTGAAAAGTTTTTACCCAATCAAACTAGCTGAATAATAAGGCGTGGCTCGAATTTCAAATAAGATCGCGCCATTTCCCTGTGTTAATTCAAAAACACAAAATCTGTAGAATGCTTTTCCTTGTCCATTTATTGCAGGAAAACAAACTTACGATTTCAAAAAGGGGAGCTTCGAGAGGCAGTTTTAGGACTACCTGTGTTCCGTTTCTCATGGCTACAGATGGATCTGAAGACAGGAAAGAAATAGCCTATGTTTTCCGCAGTGTTCTAAAGTAGAAGTGGGTCAAACGGTGTGGATTTGTATAATCATTTTTTTATATAGAAGCTGGTCCGTTCTCCCACACATGTGACGGCACATGCGTAGCTGCATCCTTCAACTCGAGAACGAATTCGTTTTCGAGGTGAATAATGTAACTAGGCCTGCGCAGCCTTCGTGCTGTCAGATGCACGGGAGATACGCGCACACGATACTTACATTGTGGACCAACTTTGTATATAGATATATTTGTGTTTGTCACGGTTGTATTTCTTTGTGAATGCACATTAACATATTAAGAAAGATCGGTGTCTCCTATTGGTAAATCCCCCCTGTCTCTTCAACTTTTCAAAAGTCGAAATTTCCCTGCAGATTTTATTCTGTTTCTCTGAACCCCTTCGTTCTTGACCTGTTTGTGCGCTGCTCTTTGCAGGCGAGAAGAGGGGCAACGAGAACCCCGTTCTGGGGGCACTCCACACCGTGTGGTCCAGGGAGCACAACCGTCTAGTACATGCCCTGAAGGCCCGGGGCTGGCCAGACGAGACCCTCTTCCACGTGGTGAGAAAGATCATCGGAGCCTTCGTCCAGCACATCACCTACAAGTAAGACTTCTTTACTCGAATCTGTCATCTGACCGCGGTGCGTCATTTTGAAGTACGGTCAAATGACGAGGCAACACCTGAGCTCTCGTTGCACTGAGATGTTTCCGAACTGCAGTCCTTCTCAATGAGTCAAATCTGTACTTGTATCTCAGAACTCCAAGCAACCAGCTCTTCCGTAAGGAGGTCCTTCACGTCCACACTCTTTGGGGGCATCTCATTTATTCATAAATTACTGTATTAATCTGAAAGTTTTACAGTGTAATATTTAAATACTTTTAAAGACTTTAACACGGGTTTTTTAATTTTTTTAGTTAAAAAAATGATACATTTTTTAAAAAATGATAAAAAAAAACTTAAACTTTTTTATATAAAATATTTTTTTTTTAATTATGCATTTTACATCTTATTCCTTGTGTTAAAATATTTAAAAGTTGCTCCTAAACAAACATACAAAAATTTCAAGAATGTATCTCAAGTAGTTTTTGAGTAAAGTGCCCCCAAACATGAAGAAGTGTGTTCTGAGTAGGGATGCGACATCGATTTCGATTTTATCTAAACATTGTTTTAGAAAAAAACATCGATGTATTGAAACCGATGTCGCATCACTAGTTGCTAAACCAGTTTTAAGAAATGAGGAAAAAAGTTTAAATACACTGAATTTTAAAAACATCGATGTTTTTGGGTCGATGTATTGAAACCGATGTCGCATCACTAGTTGCTAAACCAGTTTTAAGAAATGAGGAAAAAAGTTTAAATATACTGAATTTTAAAAACATCGATGTTTTTGGGTCGATGTATTATCAACATTGATGTTTTAATTTTGAACATCGATGTTTCAAAACAGCGGAAGACAGCAAAACATCGTGCTTTGAAACTTTGATGTTCAAAATAAAAACATCGATGTTGTTAATACATCGCCCCCAAACCATCGATGTTTTTAAAATTCAGTATATTTAAGCTTGTTTCCTCATTTCTTAAAACTGGTTTATCAACTAGTGATGCGACATCGGTTTCAATACATCGATGTTTTTTTCTAAAACATCAATGTTTAGATAAAATCGACATCAATGTCGCATCCCTACTTTTCAGACCCTTCATCCTTGGTCACTTTGGTTTTAAAGTATGTTCAATTTGCCAATTATAAAAATTATGCTATTTGGTTATTTTTTAAATTTTTATAACGGTACTTTTTTCATTGAAAAATAAAACATCGACACGTATAAACATCGATGTTACAAAAACATCGACCCCAATACCTCGATGTTAAATACATCGATGTTTTTAAAAAAACATCGATGTTTTGTAAACATCGACATTGATGTCGCTTCCCTAGTTGGAAGTAGTTATGCGACATCGATGTCGATGTTTTTTAAAAAGCAGTCTTAGTGATATTTGAATGCTCTGTTTCAGTGAGTACCTTCCGCTGGTCCTGGGGCAGAGTCTTCCCCAGTGGATGGACCTCCGCGTGCCCAGCCCTCGCTACGAGTACAACCCGAGTGTGAACCCGACCCTCTACAACGCGTTCGTGACAGCCGCCTTCCGCTACGGCCACAGTATGGTGAGCAGCCGCCACATGCGCCACGGCAGCAGCTTGGTCGGCAGCCCTCTCCTCAGCGGCGACTTCTTCTCCATGGACGACTTCTGCAGCCCGCAGTCGGACGCCGTGGTCACGCTGCTCGCCGGACAGGCGGAACAGCCGGCGCAGAGGGTGGACGGGCTCTTCTCGAAGCAGGTGGGTGCTCTGTAATTATATCATTGGCGAAACGAAGGCCTTTAAGTTGCTTCCCATGCGCACCACCGCTTGGATAATTAACCCATAGTATTGGTTGGTTGGTCAACGCAGGTGACCCCCTCACCTCCCGACTTTAGTCAGGTTAAAGGGTTTACTAGTCACCCACGGAAAAATGGAGTGAACCCGTCAAAGGAAACCGGACTAATCTGGTCAACCCCGAGACGAAATTTTTGAAAATACATTTGATACACATTTTACCTGAGTTATACATCTTTTTGAAAATACTGATTATATATCCTTTTGAAAATAATGCTAAAATATCCTTTTGATAGTACATTTAAGACATGGGCCGGTAGAGTCTGCAGGATTTTCCCTAACTATTTTGCATGAGATTTAATTTTAAATTAGTTTTCCTCTTTTGGCAAGGTTAATACTTTCCCCAATTTTTAATTAAAATATCAGGTGCAGTCCTGCTTTTCCCACCAGCCTCACGTACACAAAGTTGATATAAAGAAGTAACAATGATTTTTGACTTCATCTAAATTACACTAATATTTAAATAGCAAACGATTAATTACATTAATTATGTACAGCAAAAAGACAGAAACTAAAAATTAACAATAAAATACAAATATACACAGTCTTCTGATTGTTAGTTGATGATAGTGTTAATGTTTTCCACTAAGAATTTCATAACATTCATAATTTTTATTTGAGCCTGATTGTTGTTGATTGTGTTGATGGCCCAAGCTTGGTAGTGCATTATTGCTGGTTTCTTGAGGTGATTGCTACATGTGAGTGGACACTCAAAAATGTAATGATCTGGAGTGTCAACCTCCCCGCGCGCAGATGCATAGGTCGCTGTTCTTTATTTTGAACCTGAATAGATAGCTGTGGAATGGGCCATGCCCAGTGTAGAATGCTGTTAGGTTTGCTCCACAGGGCTGTCTTTCTTTGTTAACTTTAGGTAAAAACATGTGAACTCGACGACCTATTTCCCATTATCCCAGTCTTCCTGCCAGGCTCTTAAAGTGAGATCCTTTAACTGAGATTTTAGGTGGCTTTTCGAGTGCTTCAGATGTATTACCATGCTTGAATTTCCCTTTGTTGCTGCTTTAGCCAGTTGGTCCGCTCTTTCGTTACCGTAGTATCCCGCATGCGCCTTTATCCAGTTAATATGGATGTTTTCTATGTGGGGCCTTCTTCTTATTTTGTGGATGATGATGTCCTTGTTTTGCAAGCGTTGGATTGCTTTAACTGTTGATAGGCTGTCAGTGTAGATTCTTTTGTATTTTTGTTGTTGCTGCGCAGCCCAGTTAATGGCATATAGGAGCGCGGTCTTCTCTGCCTGGTATACTGTGTTTTCTGGTTGGAGTGTGGCGGTCCAGTCATGCATGACCCTGTTGTTTTCAAGCAGCACGGTAAATGCTGCCCTCACTCCATGTTCCGACCCGTCAGTGTAAATGTCAAGGTTCGCAGAGGTAGTTGGGTCTCCATTTATTTGTGTGGAGTCCGTCTCCCAAGTGTTTTCCTCCCAGATGGGCACCTCGCTCTCGTAATCTGCTTCTCTGAAAGTTTCCCACAGAAAATTAGCATTTGTCCTAAATCTGAGCAGTCTTGTGATTGTTCCTTCTCTATGGGCAACTAGGTGAAGTGGCAAAATGAATTTCGCTAAGCTTGCATAAATTAATTATTTCTGATTCAATGAGCTGAGAAACTGCATAATTTAGTCCCATGATAAAGTACCTCATAGGCACCGGCCAGCCAAGCCCGAAGCAATTACCTCATTATTCGTTTTTTAATGTTACATATATATATATATATATATATATATATATATATATATATATATATATATATATATATATATATATATATATATATAAATTAACTGCGGGGTTAGCCCGGCGTTGCCCGTGGTGTTTGGTTTTTATCTGGTGCAAAATTTTCCTCAGATTTCAAATTTTTTCAGATTTTTATTTTTTTCCTCTCCTTCGCTAAAATGAAAATCTGTTTTTATTTTTATTTTAACGCGAAGGGCAGAAAATGCAATCTTTATTTTTGGAAAGCGAAAGTTCATTTGACGTCACAGTCTCTTGCGAAAATATAAAAGATTAAAAGAAAATCAAACGAATAAGGTATCTATGTTTATTGGACACCGTAGGCGAACACTTTTTCACCTGTGCGGCTAAATAGTCCGCCTTACGGAGGAGATTCGGGGATAAGGGAGAGCTGAGCAATCCACAATACATGCATAAAACATTTAAGTACACAGAAGGGGAAAGGCAAGTGAAGGGCAAAACATGTAAGCACAAAAATACATAATGACAAAAGAAGAAGAAGACTCAAATTTTCCGCAAATTTCAATTCCGTTAAAATTTTTATTATACCTTTAACGATCGCAGAGATAGAAAAAAGCACCGAAGAACGCCAGTGATAACTTTAGAAATATTTTGCTTTACTGGAATCCGTTTCGTAGGAAATCAAAATGAATGCATCTCTCGAAACAAACGAAGGTCATTCGAATATGTTCTCTCCTCGGAGATGTAAACAACTTGGCATGGTTACAAAGGCTAACGTCAGGGTGACACGTGAGGGCGAAAAGTCTAAATTTTAACGTTTCTTCATTCCTCGGAATTACCGCGGTAGAATGAAGAATGGTGAAAAAAACTATTAAATTCATTTAAAAAATTTCTAGATTGAATTTTAAAGTTCACCTTGACCCTAAAATTGCAAAAAATTTGGGCTTCCTGTGTGCCAAATCCCATTACTGTAAGTGCCATAGAATCGTCAGGACTTCGCGGGCAAGTAACAAACAGACAAACACTTCCTGTTATAATAGTAGAGATTTTTACTATATAGCCCACACGCTGCCAAGTGTCAGGAGGTGAACTCAAATCCCGTCTTCTTCCTTCCAGATCACGAACCACCTGTTCGCCAAGCAGGAGAACGGTCCGGGACTCGACCTGTTCTCCGTGAACATCCAGCGGGGGAGAGACCACGGCCTCCCGCCCTACAACAGGTGGCGAGAGGCGTGTGGACTGCCCAAAGCCAAGGACTACTCGGACTTGAGAGGGAGTCTTCCGGACTACGTCTTGGACAGGCTGGTCGCCGTCTATGGGTGAGGACATGTCCCAGGGGACGTTTCAGCCCCACGGGGTCCTTGTCGAATCCTCGGGGTTTCGACACCTCGTTTGTCAACATCTGACCCATCTTGCTAAGGACGAGTTCCCGATTTGACGAGATCTGGTCTCTTTTCCTGTCAAGATGGGGTCAGTTTTGGTAAAGATCCCGCGGCGAGACAACCCCGTATATTCGTCAAGGATTTACGGACTTTCCCAATAGACATCACAGCTCTGTGGGTTTGCTCACTGTTTTAATTACTTGCGAGTTGGAGCGGTACAGATTCAATTTATAATTTACCCTGTGTATGTTCATCACCTGATGTTGCTTACACTACCCTGCAATAATATACGGGACGCCAGCGGTTTTTATGCAAATCCAGTGCTGGCACGTGACCTGTTGAGGTTAAATACGATACGCGAAGTGGTAACGTCGTAAGTTCTGTGTGACATTGTGACCCTATGTCGAAACGAAAGGAACTTGGTGACTTTGAAAGAGGTGTTATAGATGGTTGTCACTTTGTGGTAAGTCTATTCGCGCAATTGCGGCAGAAGTATCACAACCGCGGTCAACTGTGGGTGATGTCGTGAAGAAGTGGAAGACTTTTGGAGTTGGGGACACGAACTGCACGCGTCGGTCGTCTCCGTAAAGTGACCGGGATCGGCGTGTCTTGAAGCGTGAGGTACGTAAGAACCGCAATAAACCACTCCAAAGCATCAGCAGCGAGTTTCAACAGGCAGCAGGGGTTACGGTGAACCCCAATACTTTGCTGAAAAAACTGCACGTCCTCCATATCCACGGATGCCGCACACAAAGCAAACATCACGCTATCCAACAAAGCCGGCAGACTCGCTTGGTGTTTGCAACTGGACTGTGGACCACTGGAAAACTGTTGTATGGAGTCCCGCAACACGCTCTTCCAGTCGGATGAGGGTGCTTGGGTTTGGCGAATGCCAGGCGAACGTCTGTTACCCATCGTTCCAACTGTCAAGTTCGGTCGTGGAGGTGCACTTGTTTTGTTCGTGATATGGCCTTTGCATGTTGTTCATGGTCTTTGCCGTTAGAGCATAGCTTACGAACCAGGGAACCCCGTCCGAAATCGACAGCTGCACTGGCGACATTCTTGCAGCAGGAATGGACACAAATACCCCTAGCTGTGTATCTAAACCTTGTTGAAAGTATGCCCAGAAGGGTTGCTAGTGTAAATGCAGCACGTGGATCACCATTCCCTATTAAAGCGTGTATTCCTTCCCTTATGCTACCACATCTTGCTGTCAGGTCAAGTATTGTAGGGTAGTGTATATCGGATATGGCTAAATATGGCCCTTTCTCCATACAACCCGATACAAACAAAAGATTCATTTATTTTGCGTACAAGAAACGGGAAGGTTCCAGATTTTGGTAGTTTCAGGATAGATTCTTCCTTGGTGTATTACTTTCTTTTTTGTGTCCGTAAAACATTCCTTGTGTGTGTATGTCCATTGACATGACAGTGTTTGGCACACCTTGGGCAAAATATGTCATTTGCGTCATAAAACCCAACCAAATAGGGCCCTTCGTGACTTAGTGGGTATGCCCACTGCGCTAGGAATCTGCGAGTTGTAGGGGACTCCGTTTCGATTCCTCCCTGGTGTGTTTCTATCTTGTGTGAAGCTTCAAATTTTTGTGAGCATGTTCATCCCTTAATAGTCTTATGTATGCGATAGCCCAGTTGGAAGAGTGACGGGAGCGTTGCGTATACGAAACTAGGTCCGTCCTATGCACGGGTGCAGGTAGGTAGAGAATTAACGTAACGCAACGCAATGTGCTATTGACGACGTTCCGGGAACAACCCCCGAAGGAAAAAATCCGAGGACAATGTCATTTGTCCATGTCTTTTGGATCAGATGACGAGGTCACACCTCAGATCGTATACAACGGGGCTGGAGCATGTTAAATCTGTCTCTACCTCAAATGTTCTCACGTTGGCGTAGTGTGAAAGTTTGGAGTGTCGACTCAGACATCAACCTCATCATCTAACCGTAATTGGTAAGGTAATTTTAATTCCCGTTGTACTAGAGCAACACAACGGGCTATTGACGACGGCCCTTGATCAATCTCCTAAGAGAAGGATCCGTGGATAACACGTCATTTTGAACCACGGTTAGATGACGAGGCAACACTCGAGCTGGCACCCCACTTTCCACATTTCCATAGAAACCTAACGTGAGGACTTTCGACCACGACCGATTTAAGGTGCACCAGCCGCCTCTACACCATACGCTTACAAACAACTATGCCAGGACCCGGATTCGAACCAGGAACCTTCCGATCTAGAGGCTAACACCTTAACGACTATACCGTCAAAATGACGAGATGTTGCCCTCGGATTTTTTCCTTGGGGGATTCATCTCGGACCGTCTTTGGTAGGGTTCGAACTCGCAACTGCACGGTTGAAAATTCCTTTCTCTTCCGCGGTCCACTCAAACTGCGAAGGCTATAAGTTGTTTCTATACGCATTCCGTTATCTCGAAATCCGTCATCGTGTTCTTCAGATGTTTCCCCATTCTGAATGGATTTCATTTTCATACGCGTAACCGGTGACGTTCGGAACGCGTGGATCGCGAGTGGAAAACGAAATGTTATTCCGTCAACTGATGCTTTCAAAAGCGAGAAGTTGTTTCGTCATCTGACCGTGGTTCAAAATGACATGATGTCGTCGGATCTTTCTCTTCGGAGTTGATTTCGGTAATGGTAATTTTAATTAACATCGTGCTAGAGCAACACAACGGGCTGTTGACGGCGGTCCGGAATCAATCCCGTAAGGGAAAAATCCGAGGACAACGCCTCGTCATTTTGAACCACGGTTAGATGACGAGGCAACACCTGAGCTGTGACACCCCTATCTCTAAACTTTCACACTAACCCATAGGATTTAAGGTACACCAGCCACCTCTACACCGCACGTTTACAAACACTCGTGCACTGACCCGGATTCGAACCAGGAACCTTCCTATCTAGAGGTTAACACAGACTTACTTAATCGGCAGATGCGAGAGAAGTTTCTAAATTTTTCGTAGGAAAGTGCCTCCTGTGAGAAATTATAGTGAACACTCCGGGGTCATTCCACGCAAAATGAGCAAATAGGCTGTGGCTGACACATCACCGATTTTAATGAAAATTAGTTTCTAAATAGATTGCATATAGTAAGGAGGAACTGCCAAATATTAAATGTCAGAAATGGATATTTTATTTTTTATTGAATTTTAAAATTCAAGGTCACACAAATGTAGATTTTTGTAGCACTAATAGCAGCCTGTTTGAGACCCAATATTTCAAAAAGTTATTGACACAAATTATAAAGTTTTATATTGTTACATTCTTCAGTAAAAGTTCTTTCAGGAAATGTCAGAATTTTGTTTAATATCCGGCACTTCTCGTTCTGAAGGATCGGCGAAAATAGAGATTTGTCCAATATGATACCAATTTCAAATTGCTCTAGTACCTCTAAAAATGGAAAGACAATATCAAAAATAATTCTTAACAAAGCCCTTCTTCTATATAAAAGGTAGGTATAATTTAGTGATTGTAGTCCTATTCCTTATTAAAGAAAAAAAATAATAAAAAAGGAAAATAATTGAAAACTGCGATTTTTCTGTATTTTTAAATACAAATTTTACTGTGAAGGACAGCTCCGAGAAACTCACAAATTTTCAGTATTATGTGTCCAGATGTATATTATCTGTCCTGAAATTTTCATCATTGTAATTTGCTTATTTTCGTCCCAGGAGCATTTTTAACTAGATGAAAACTATAGTTTTATTTTATCGCACGATGAAACAAAACAGGCGGAAACACGCCATTAAGCCATCCATTTCCTCATTGAAAGAGATGCTATTACATTCAATGACAGATAATAGAATAAATAAACACTATTAAATGAATTATGGTTATAAATGTGCTTGGGTTGCTATAAACTGATAATTTTTTGCTGAACCGAAAACTTTGGAACACCGGCGAATGTTCAAGTGGCAATCCATAAGTGTTCCATCCATTGAAATGATCATTAGTCGGTTAGAGAAGTCTTTTGGATTTTCTTGTAGTTTTTAGGAAATATTGTTACTATGTTTGTGTGATTTTGATAGTAAAAGAGATTTTAAAATTCCTGAACTTTCGAACTGTGACGTGGGAGAAATGGTGTAAGAAAACTGCCATAAAATCCATTATGTAAAAGAAAACGGATTAAAAGAACTTTCCGAACTTACAGATAAAGCCAGAGAATTGTTGTATTTGAAATTAGGTAGGAAGTTTGAAAACATTTGTCTTCACCATGAGAAAGTGTATTTACTGAAGTATACTTACTTATTCCGACGAACTTGTTGTAATCCTTTTAAAAGTCACAAACGTGCCGTGAAAAAGTCCCTGCGAATAATAACACTAGATATTGCCGAGAAATCAGCTGGATTGCTCTCGCCAGGTAAAAAGATCTGTCTCACATGTGAAATTGGTGTTAAAAATTTTATTACAGAATAGGATGCAACAGATTTTGATTTTGAAACGGAAGCTTTAGAGAAACAGTACGAGAAACTCAATAACAGCCTACAGAACATGGGAAATTCGCCTGTTGAAAAGGTTCGTAAACTCAGCATGACTCAAAGAAAACATTATGGCAGAAGAAAATTACAGAAATTTGTTTCAACTGCTAAAATAAATTTGGAAACTGTTTTGAAAGTAAACCTCAATAAAATTAATAGTACACATGCGACTGAAAGTAAGGAAGATTTTTTATTGTTTAATAGAACAGCTGAAAGCAAAGTTTGCTGAAACAATATCCCCTGCAGAAAAAATTCTAATTCTTGTTCCAAAGAGCTGGAGTCTGGAAAAAATAAGAACATAATTTTCTACCACATTGTATTTAGCAAGGAAAACCTGCTAAGAGACAAGGCAAAAAAATTAATGACAGTATTATTGCAATAGTTATAAACTTTTACGAGTCTGATGACATAAGTCGGCTATGTCCAGGAAAAAAAGACTGTGTTAATGTAAACACAGATGAAGGTAAAGTCCCAAAACAAAAAAGGTTGATTCTTTGTAACTTAAAAGAAGGATACCAGCAGTTTAAGGAACAGCATGGGAGTGCAAAGATTGGTTTCAGTAAATTCGCTGAATTAAGACCTAAACATTGTGTACTAGCTGGAAGTAATGGTACACATTCCGTGTGTGTGTGTGCACCATACATCAAAATATGAAACTGATGTTACACGCTATTAAACCTCATTATTCTTTGCTAGAGCTAATGAAATTATATGTTTGTAACAATAAAAAGGAAAAATG
This sequence comes from Metellina segmentata, assembly GCA_947359465.1. Lineage (NCBI taxonomy): Eukaryota > Metazoa > Arthropoda > Arachnida > Araneae > Tetragnathidae > Metellina > Metellina segmentata. The sequence continues at coordinate 135,765,967 of OX375874.1, read as the reverse complement.
TATGTTCGTAGAATGTTATAAGTGTCCAAAAGATCAATTTCGTGCTCAAATAGAAAAATTTGAGGTTTTCCAAAATTTAGAAGAAATTATTTACAAGCGTTGGATTTCGACCGACAGATCTACTCTAATCACACAAGTCCAGTCAACAGAAGAATTTCTTGACTCACTTGTTGAGAGTATGTCTGGATTGACAAAACATCATTTCATTGCTAAATCGCAGTCCAAATTTTTGGAGGAAAAGAAATTGACTGTTTCCCAGGAGGAGTGCATTGTACTCCTCGATTTTTCAGAAAATTATTCATTTATTGTTCAGGATGCAATTCAAGGATTCTATTGGGAAACTACTCAAGCTACACTGCACCCATTTGTACTTTATGGGAAGGATAACGAAAACAGGTTTCAAATCCTTTCAATGTGTGTTATTAGTGACCATACTAGACAAAATACATTGAGTGTATTTGCATTTCAGACTGCCGTAATCCCTTTTATAAAAGAAAGGTTTCTTTCTGTGAAGAAACTTATCTATTTCAGCGATAGGTGTTCAGCACAGTATAAAAACCGGGAAAACTTTTCTAACATTTGCCATCATGAATCCGATTTTGAATTGAAGGCAGAATGGCACTTTTTCGCTACAAGTCATGGCAAAAGCCCATGCGATGGAATCGGTGGAACTATCAAACGGTTAGCCGCAAGATTTTAAATGCAAAACAACTATTTTCCTTCTGTACTTCAACCATTTCAAACATCAAATTCTTTTATGTGCCTTCAACTGATGTTATTCAAATTGAGTCTTATCTTCAACAAAGGTTTAATGAAGTGACCGCAACCATTACGGGAACTCGTAACTGTCATTGCTACATTCCTATTCCAAACTGTACGACACTAATTCGAGTGTCATATTTATCGGAATCGCCAGGAAAAGAAGTAAAGAGTTTAAAAATAATTCAGCAGCACAAAAAAAATCACGTTTCAATAATAGAAGAAGCAAAGTTTAACTTGTGAGCTTTACCACATCGTGAATTTGAAAAGGTAATTAGTTAAAATTCATAATTTCTGTGATACTACGTTGAAAATTTTAAGCTTGTTTTGACACTCATTTTTTCTGCTTTTATAATTCACCCTTAAAGTTAAACATGATTTGGTATTTCTTTGTTGAATTAGGGTTTCATTATCTATATTTTATTTCACTGTTATCCTTGAAGTTCTCGTAACATGCATAGAGTGGGAAGCAAATGTTGTGATTTTGTTTTTATTATTGTTGCTTTAGGACTCAGATTACAATCCTGATTTTTTTTTACAAGTAATATACATATGAAACTGTATTCCTGTAAAATGTCGGTTTTGTAAAAGCTGTCCTTCGTTTGATTTCTTATGCCGATTTAGAGTAGAAAATTATCATTTTGTACTTTTCGTTAGCTATTTTGAAGATGAAAGAATTAAAATACGACTTCCAAACTATATCAGTAATATTATCATATCTAGCATTGTAACTGGCATGAATTTAAAGTATGTCGTAAAATTTCTTTAGCCCATAGAAATGTTTTTAATTCCGTCAAAAATGACAATTTTCCATTTTTTGCAACTAAATTTTGGATTAAATATGATGCTTAAAAAGTTGCCACAGTGAAAAAAAGAACATTTTGTACAGATTATAAAAATGTAAAACATGTTTGTCTACGTTAAGTAGTTTTTAAGAAACAGAACTTCAAACATGCAACATTAAGCGATCTCGCAACTGTTCTTCAAAGTTGGAAGTCCTAAAAATGCCTCCAATTTCGAAAATATTTAATTTTGAGCCTAATTCTTTTGGATATCGTTATTTATGTATAAACTAAACCCCTGTACCAAATTTCATGAAAATCCATTACCATACGGCCACGGGTTTTTCCTGATTTTTGCTCATTTCACGTGGAATGACCCTCCATCGAGTTTTGGGGCCCCACTTCTACCCCCTCTACCCTTGCCTCAGCCACTGAGGTATGTGAACTGGATTGAGCGATGCTGCTTCAGAGACGGCACCGAAATACAACAGGCTGGAAAAACAACTGACTGAGAAATATTTAAGATGGTCAAATGACAAGAACACTCGAAGCTGGCACACCCCACACCACGCCACCGTGAGGACATTGCAGCTCGTAAATAAAGAAGACAACCCACTTATGTTAATTCCAGTTGCTATTCCTACCGTCCTTTGATAATGACACTTCGTAGAGAAGGGATTCTATTGTAGCTGCTGAAGAAACGTCACGATCCACCGGTCTGCCGTGAAGGTGTTAGCCTCTAGATAGGAAGGATGAAAGGAAAGTGTCAGTCGTCAATGCCACTGAAGGCTCTATCGCTCAAGTTAGGTTATTAAGTAAGGGACATGCAGGCGAAAGAGCCGTTCCTGGAGACAGTTGAAAAAATCTAAGCGCCGCAGCGTAAAGGTTAATGATAATTGCCTTACCTTTAACCTGGGATACGCTTCTGGTTGCATGTGTTGGTTTTATGGGCGTATAAGCCATATTTGACGATGCTGTGCATGTGTTAGGTACATCAAGGGTACTGGTAGTATATGCGACTCATTTTCTCTTCACAGGCCCGGGGGCGTGGACGAGGTGGACCTGTACGTGGCGGGGGTTGCCGAGTTTCCCGTGAACGGTGGCATCCTGGGCCCCACCTTCACCTGCATCGTCGCCAACCAGTTCAAGAACCTCAAGTTCGGTGACAGGTTCTGGTACGAGAACACGCAGCACCCGGGAGCCTTCACGCGAGGTGAGAGTGTTTTTGACTCTGAAGTAGGTAGCTATCTCAATTAAAGTCACACTGGAGCAACACCCAGGGCTATTGACGACTCAAACGCGAAGTATTGTTATGTAACGATTCGGTGAAGGCCGTAAGCGGATTTTTAACTGTAGACGCGTGACTCTCATATTCAGAGATGGCCCCTCTTATTTTCCTCCGCGTGCCGAAAGGGCATTTTGGTGAGAGTATCTCGATCAAGAAATTGGATGAAGAAATTACAAAATATCCTGTAGAAATTGTTGCCTTAATTAAATTTCTTTGTTCGTGTCCTTACTCGTGAACGTATGCTCTGAAAGTCGAGATTATTCAGGGTGGCCTAAGCGGTGAGACAACCACTCTAAACAAGCGACAAACAATTACAATCTACGAAACAAATAAAAATAATTTCCGAAAAGTATATTTATTATTTGTAAAAACATGTATTTGAATTTTTAAAACGTAAGAGAGAGTTATTCTATTTTCGAAAGGTCCAGTGACTTTGTGGCCACCTTGTAGAATCACAGGTGTGAAATATCAGTAGACTAGGCATTGCTGTTGAGTTGAGTTCTAAAATGTAACCAACATGTCGACTAGCAGTCACGTGAACTGTCTGAAAAACGGGCTTGGCAGGCGGATTTGGCATATTATTACCTCGTTTGGCGATATAGGATCTTATGACAAGTGCAGATTTATGAATGCGCATTTCTATAGAGTGATGGTAAAAATGGTGAAACTGCCAAAGTCGCCTTGACCAATCATATGATGAATTCATAGATGGACGTCTTCTCCCGTTCTATGAACCAATGAGATGAGTATTCGCTTCGACTTACTTAATTAGTGTAAGGGTCATTTTATTGCTAGTTTTTTTTCCATGACCCTTGCTCATTCTACTTTTATACACTTTATAAAAAAAAAATGAACGCTCCAAGAAGGTGCAGCGGTACGAAGACGACATGCTACGACTGGTTGTCTTACCGTTCCTTTTGCTCCACCCCGGACTTACTTTTCAACAAGATAATGCGGCACGTGCTGCTATGAATTGTAATTCAAGCTTTCCAAACACTTCCTTGGCCAGCTAGGTCTCCTGATCTCTCTCCATTAGAGCACATTTGGGACGTTATGGGAAGGCGATTGCAACCATTCCGGAATGTTGACCCTTTAGCCCAATAGTTGGAGCCAATTTTGCAAGAAACTATCCGGAAACTTTTTCAGTCAGTGCCACGCCGGGTGCCAGCTTGCATTCAGGTCAGAGGTGGATAAACGCCTTATTAACTTCGTCCCTTTGTAGCGGTTAAACTCTGAAAAGAATCATTCAATTGTTCCGAAATTTTAATCTTTTGTTTATCTATGTATATTCTTCACATCCGCCCATTTTTATCGCAATCGGACAACTCCTTCTGGGTGCGTCGATTTTTTTGTTACAGAGTGTATTTTCTGCTTTAATCTCCTCATTGCCGCACTCTGTGATTTCAGCGCAAATCCAGGCCATCCAGAAAACGACGCTGGCGTCCCTCATCTGCAGGAATTCCGATATTAAGGAACTCCAGCCCCTGGTCTTCATGCTCCCTTCGTAAGTATCTTAATTGGAGGGTGGGGTCTCCTGCAATGGCTCTTAGAAGGTTGCGTGTTCATATAACGTTCGGGTCACCAATGTATGGGTAGGTGGATATTAATTTTAGTATCTATGTTGTTGCTTATGTCCAGAGTCTGAGGGCGTCAGACGAGATCCAACAGTCCGTTGACACCAAGAAATTCGAGGACCAAAAGGGGACTGGAGTCAATTTCCTCCCTAGAGAGGCCTAAACAATCCAGGATATATTGAGCAGAGCCGGTTAGACACCTGGTGCAGTCAAGAAAGACCTTCCTGCCTTCACAAAAGGAGAGGCACCTAGTGTGGCAATTCTAGATAAAGCAGTCTGAAAAGCTCTTTCACACTCCAAGTCAAAAGTAGAGGTACTCTGTACAAATGTACCAGTTATGGACAGGAGGCATTACGTGCATCATTTGAGATTTTTTCATGTAGTGGAATTGTGAGTAAGTTAGGCAAGAAGAGACGTCTCGACTGCAGCCCTCCAGAGAATCTGCCTCATCATTACCTACGTAGGAAGGTATCCATTAGGATTGGACATCATAATTCTGCGAAATAAGCAAAAGCTTTTGGCGGATAGAAGTGATATCGTCGACGATGGTCTAATTATGTAGATGTTGAAGAGAGTTACGACAGTCAGACAGGATCCAGAGTTCCTTCTCGTCAAGAATAGCTCCAGACCCTTATCAATTGCGATCAACTCACTTTTGAAGACCAAAGAATGAGCAGGGTTACGATGACAAGACGACATTTTATTCCGTGGGGTCACAGTCCAGTCACATTGTGATACCAGACACAATGTGACCACCTGTCAAAAGCCAGAATAACCACCTTTGGCAGAGCAGACCGCTGCGAGACGTGCAAGAAGAGAGTCAATTAGGTTTCTGATGATGAGTGCACCCAGTGAATGCCAGGAAAACATTCCCCAAACCATAGTGCTCCATCCTCCAGCCTGGATCCTTCCGGCAATTGTTGCAGGGTGTTTGCTTTCAGACGTTTCACGCCATATACGCCAACGTCCATCTGTCCGATGGAGCATAAAACGTGATTCATCGGAAAAAGCCACCTGTCGCCACTCTGTGGACGTCCAGTTACGATACTGGTGTGCAAATTCCAGCCTTCGTCTCCGATGAACAGCAGTCAGCATAGGTGCATTAACCAGGCGTCTGCTGCGAAGGCCCATGCGCAGCAACGTTCGTTGAACCGCTGTTAAGGATACACTCTTGGTAGCCCCTTGGTTCATCTGGGCGGTCAGTTGCTCAACAGTTGCACGTCTATTCGCCCGAACGCATCTCCGTAGCCTTCGTTCAAGTCTGTCATCTATAGCCCGTGGTGCACCACATGTGCCACGCCGCTGATTTTGAATAGTGCCATTTTGCCATGCACGGTATACTTTTACCATGGCGGCACGCGAACAGTTCACAAAATGAGCCGTTTCCTAAATGCTTCCACCCTTGGCCCGAAAGCCAATAACCATGCCCTTTTGGACGTCGGATAAATCGCTACGTTTCTGCATTACGCCAACGATTGAAATGCTTTCCGGTACTCTAGGTCATCCTTTATATACACTCCACTACAATGTGCTGCCACCTGCCTTTTCTGATTGGTTATTTCACGTTGACGTCGAAAGTAGTTGGTGGTCACATTAATGTGACTGGACTGTGCATATGCCACTACCCGCTTGGTCTTCGATTTTACTACCATCCGTATAAATTTTTATGGCATTGTAAGGGATATTATTAATAATCTCTAAGGCCAACTGTCGAAGATGAATAGGAATCAATTCCCTCTTGATGACTGGAGTGGAAAAGCTATAGTGTAAATAGACCCTGGAGATACCCTTCGCGGGACTCAGGCAACATCTCAGAGATCGAGGCTCAACATTACTGTTTGGTAAGCCCTGGAGAGCAGCTTAGCTGAAAGGGCTATTCTTCTCGAGTCCCTGGTTGTTACTCCAACTATTTCAGTAGGTATAAGTTTTGTTGTGCTGTCCATAGCTGGAGAGTTTATTGTAATAATTACCAAGGAGAACCTTACTTCTAGTTTGGAGAGGTTGTAAATTAGCTTCAAAAAGAACAATGTCAGTAGGGCAGCTACGCCTCAGGCTAGTAATTATTCTAGTAGCGATTAGTTGGATTTTTTCCAATTTCTTCAAGTTGGTGTCTGATGCGCAACAATAGAATGGGAATCCGTACTCTAAAATAGGCCTTGTACCGTCATGTAAGAATTAGACGGACAGCTGGGTTAAAATTAAACTATTTATTTACATAAATTAAATATTTACAAGAAAATTTAAAAAGATAATTAAGGGCACAGCCATCGACAACCGAATCCTGCCTGAAGCCAAAGTAACAAATGGCAAAACAGAGACGTCTGTCTCTCTTCGAATCTCGAAACCGAATTCTCCTAAAATCCGTGTTCGCTTCGCTCAACAGAACCGCAGCTGCCAACGAGAGGGGGGTGAATTCCGAGCCCTCTAGAGATGCTTATGTCCTCTCCAGAACAGAAACACCCCCACACAGATGCGAAAACCGTCTGTCATGCCGACTTGAGTTCCCCACAGCAAAACTTGATCCCAGACATGGGATTAGGGAACCGACGGAAACTCCAGCTGTGTCTATGGATCAAATGGAACGCCGGGCCGCCGATGAGAAAATGCTCTCTTTCGGTATTTTGTGAAAACCCGCACGTGCAAAGTCTGAAGTTGTTTTTGCATTTCGAAACATTCCAGCGTCCACGTGTTAGGGAAAAGGGTCGGCTAGTACCATATGGTACAACCACCCCCACTACTGAAAAAACTTTTCCCAAAGGTGAAAAGTTTTCAACGTACGCATCCACAGACGCACGGATAATCACCCACTGGCAATTCATAATAACAGATCACTTACCACCACCATATCCTGAAACCGTGACTCAAGAATATGTGTAAGGCAAGTTAAATCCAATCAATTTAAAATTCATATACCGGAGTAACTTTCTACTCCCTTACAGTATGGTCACTCAAGGCTCAAATACCAAATTAAAATAAAAACAAAATAAACACTAAACTTTAAGACTTATACCAAATTCGTTAAAACTAAAACCAAATCACATTAACCACATCACATATAAGAATTTCGTTAAGCGAAACCCAAAATTTCAATACACAATACGAACTATACAAATTCCATTAACCAGACAAAAATACAACAAAGCATATTTCTAAATTCAATATTTTCGCTAAGCGAACCCAGAATAAACAAACCACACGAACTATAATAATACTTTCATTAAACAAACCAAAATACACCAAAACATATATAAAATATCAATCCTGTTAAGCGAAACCCAAATTCCTAAGTTTCACTCAACACACGTCATGAGTTGCAATTTTAAGACTACAAATCTTTGACAGTGGTTTAGAATGACAGAGTGGAAACATCCTAAACACAAAATTAATTTCCGCTCTACACAAAGCATAATTTAAATTTGCACGTAGCTTTCAGCGAAAAGTACTCGAGTGAAGAATATAGATACAAGAAATCAATTCCACCATACGCAAAACATAGTTTACAACTTTTAACATTTAAAATCCTCAGCAGAAGATACAGAAATCATTGAATGAATATTTCATAATTACAAGGCTCCCAATTTCACTCCGAGCAAACATGATTCACAATTTTAGCACTTAAAATCTCCAGAAAGATAAAAGAAACATTTAAGTGAAATGCCCATGACTACAAAAATCTCCATTTCACTCAACTCAAAACATGATTCGCAATAATATTACACTATACAACACAAATCTTCCTCAATTACATTTTATTTATAGCTCTTTGAATTTTCGTGAAAAGCGCGACTCAGACTGTCGGCGTTCAAGTGTTTTTTTCCCGATCGATGAACGATCTCGAAGTTATAGGGCTGGAGTGCCAGTGCCCATCGCATTAGTCGGGGGTTTGAACTGGCGTTGGTTCGCAACCAGACCAGTGGGTTGTGGTCAGTGACGACAACGAACCTTTTCCCATCTAGATAGTAGTGCAGTTTTTTTATAGCGAAAACAATAGCAGCGCATTCCTTCTCTGAAGTACAGTAAGTGCTCTCGACTCTGGAAATTTTTTTACTCATGTATAAAATGGGGTGTTCTTCCCCCTGAACATTCAACTGCGTGAGTACCACCCCCATCCCAAGATCTGAAGAATCGCACTGTACAATAAACTCGCGTTCAAAATCGGGTGCAAATAACACCGGTTCGCTCGTCAGTTTACCCTTTAATTCCTGGAATGCCTTTTCGCATTCGTTCGTCCAAACAATTTCTCCCTTTCTTACCTTCCCCTTTAGGGCATCGGTTAACGGTGCTGCGACCAACAATGTGTCCCAAGTATTTTACATGGTTGTGCGCGAACCTACATTTTGACGGTTTGATCGTAAGCTTTGCTTTAGATATACGCTGAAGCACGCATTCGAGGTGTTCCAAGTGACGTTCCCATGAGTCGGAAAAAATCGCGATATCATCCAAATACGGCACTGCAAACGACTCGCATCCCTTCAGTAACTCTGCCATAAGCCGAGAAAAGAAATATGGAGCGTTCTTCAGCCCAAAACTCATTCGTCGGGGACGATAAGTCCCAAAATTTGTACAAAACGCCGCCAATCGTTGGGCCCTAGGGCTCAAGGGTATTTGCCAATATCCCTTCGCAAGGTCTAGAACCGTTATGAATGAGGCGGAGCTAACGAGTTCGATTCGCTCCTCGATGTGCGGTAGGGGGAAAAATTCTGTTCGAATAATTTCGTTTAGCCTCCTATAATCTACACAGGGCCTGGGGTCTTTCCCCGGGGTTTCTACGAGGATCATGGGCGATGTAAAATCGCTTTCTCCTACCTCGATAATGCCTAAATCCAACATGCGTTGTACTTCTCCTTTCAAAATTTCATTTTGTCTATGAGATGTTCGGTACGGTTTTGCTCTAACAGTTTTATTCCCGATAAGCTCGATATCGTGGACTACTAGGTCCATTAGTCCAGGGTGATTTGAAAAACTGTTAGCATGCTTGTCTAACAATTTCCGTAATTGCGTTATTTGTCCTGGGTCGAGAAGGTCCGTCAGCCGACTGGACTGAGTAATGTCCTGGAAATCGTAAGCGTTCGGATCTTTTTCCAAGCACGGGAAATCAACTCCGTGATCCGCCAGAGACTCGGCAGCGGTTTCTAACGTCAGCAAGTTTACACATTCCGGTCTTTTATGGTAGGGTTTTAACATGTTTACATGGTAAATTTGCGACCTTTCCCGCTTTCCTGTTTACTCCACGATGTAATTGGTGTCCGATAGCTTGCTCCTAATCGTCCCAGGTCCTACCCATTGGACGGATAATTTGTTGGGTCGGTTGGTCGCTAAGGTTAGCACTAAATCCCCATTTTTAAATTCTCGTTTAACCGTGTTTTTGTCATACCAATCCTTCCTCTTAACTTGTGACCCTTCCATTCGGGATATCGCCACTTCCTGACATCGTTTGAGTCGGTTTATCAGAGTAAACACATACTCGGTGACTTCATTGTCCTCCTCGTTGGGGCCTAACCATCGTTCATACAGCAGAGTTTCTGGGGTCCTTAAATTCTTCCCGTGCACGAGTTCTGCCGGGGCGTAGCCATGGCTCTCATGCACTACCGTGCGAAGCGCCAACAGTGCCAGAGGGAGGTTAAGACTCTGGGCCAGCTTCGAGACATAACGCGCGCAACAATCGTTTAAAGGTCCGATGGAATCTCTCAACTGGGTTCGATTGCGGGTGAGCCACCGAACTGTGCCGGACTTTGATCCCAAAACGTTCGAAGAATTCCGAAGTCAACTCACTGGTAAAAGTCAACCCCTGGTCACACTGAATTTCTTGTGGAAAACCCATGCGACCGAAAATGGTCAACAACGCGTCGGTGACGGTGACCGATCGTATGTCCGGCACGGGGATGGCTTCCGGATATTTTGAAGACATGCAAATTACGGTAATTAGGTACCGGTTTCCACTCGGCGAGGTTTGAAACGGCCCAAAGGCTTCCAGGTTTAATTTCGAAAAGACTTCTCGAATAATCGGAACCAATTTCATCGGGGCCTTTTTCCTGTCATTTGGCTTTCCCGCCCTTTGACAAGGATCACATGTCCGCACATAATCTTCCATCTCCCGAAAACACCCGGGCCAATAAAGATACCGCGCAAGCTTATCCTTTGATTTCGTACCCCCCATATGCGCCGATGTCCCTTCGTGACACAACGCCAAAACCTTTTGCCTTAACGCCTTTGGCACTACTAATAATTTCTGTGCCAGTCCCATTCGGTCTTCTCGACCTTTTACAAGTATTCCCTTCTCAAATGAGTATGGTTTATTCCTCTGATTTCGTTTTGGGTCGGACGCCATCTCTAACGCCTCTTTCAAACTAGGGCAATTTTCCTGCGCCTTCTTAAATTCCTCTCTCTTTACTTCCAGAAGCTCCAATTCCGTGCCGCTTGCCACCGCCACGGGAATAACAAGCGGTTCGTCCAACCTCAATTCTGTAGCTGTCTTGTCTATCCCCGACGAGGGCGAAATCGAAACTACTTGAGGGTTTTCCCCCCTCCCCCAAAACATTCGCTTCTGACTGCCGTTTCTGTAAACGCGTTTGAACGGCATTAATTTGCTCAGTTTCCGAGAACTCATACCCCGTTAATTCGCGAATCATCTGAGCTGTTCGGTTACCTAAGATGTATCGTCGCACATCGGCGGTGTTTGCAAAGACAGCTGCCTTGGTAGTGATTGACCCGAAACCTCCTTCTACTTTCACTTCCGCTAAGGGTAACGAAATTTGATAGGAGTCTAGCGGTTGCTGAATCCACACGGTCTCTCCCGTGTAGGATTTGGGGTCCACGTAATTCCGTTGTACTAAATCCAAGGTCGAACCCTAATCTCGAAGGATGTTTATTTCTTTAGCGTTTACAGATCCCTTTTGTACATACGGCATCAATAATTCATGTTCGGCTTCCCGTCCGAGTCTACTTACCGATTCAACTGTCACTCGAACCTCACCCAACCTCGGACCCAACCTCGTCACCCCAACCTCGGACAATTTGGCCTTAGGTGGTCGCTCGCGTTGCACTCAAAACACCGCGGCATGCGTCTCCGGTCAAAAGTGTCGATTGGTATTTCCCCTCCCTCACTTTCGCTGGGAAAGGTGTACTCCCCTTGGGTTTTTCGAAAGGCTTTATTTTGGGTTTCCGAATGTCTTCGTAGGAATCTAGCAGTTCGGCTAATTTGGCGGGGTCTTTAATCTTAGCCCAATCATCGAGGAAATGGTCCCTCACCTCCAACGGGACACGTCATTTGACTTGGTCCGCGTTATCATTAAATCTTTTAAAGATTCATAGTCCATAACCTCCAACCCTCGAATCCACTCTTCCAGATAATTTCGGGTTTCGAAAATAAAATCCTTCCAAGTGCTATCGGGTTTTCGGCTATGGTGGAGGAATTTTTGGCGAAAAATTTCGGGACTCAACTTATACCGCTTTAGCAGAAGCTCTTTGACGTGGTCATAGTTTTCTGCTACCTCATCTGGTTCGCGTGCGATGATCTGCACGATATCTAGAGGCAATACCGGTTGTAAGCAAGACACCCAGTCTTTTTTCTCAATGTTATCCCTCTTAGCCTGACGCTCAAACATTATCAGGTACAGACTAATGTCGGTCTGGTCTGAATCGAATTTGGGAACCAGTTTTAAAATATCTATTCGTGGTTTTCCTTGGGAACTTAACGAGTCGACGTGATCGCGGGGTTCTCGTCGGGATGCCTCAATCCGTAGTTTTTCAGGCTCAATGTTATACTGTCTCTCTTGTTCCCTGTCCGCTCTCTCTTGTTCTTTTTTCTCCCTCTCCTCTCTAACCCTTTCTCTATCCTTTCTTTCTTGTATAACCCTTTCTAACGCCACTTTTGCGTATTCCTCATCGTAGGAATCGTGCGAGAGGATTAACTCCTTAAGTTGGGATGCCCTTAATCCCGGAGTAACCGTTCTTCCCAAAAATTCCGCTACTTCCTCTAGATCTTGTTTCCTACCTTTGGCCAAGTACGCCATTTCAAAAATTCAAAATTGCCAAAAAACCAAAAAAATTCAATTCTTTTGCACAACACCCAATTCAATAATTTTTACGACATACAGTATACAACATACCATACAACATACAATAATTTAGCAATTCTAAGATACACAATACAGATTCAAGATACTTAAGCTAAATCAATTTCCTTTAGAGTGACCACACTAATTGAGATTAACAAAATTTTAGCTATTACACAATTCTTGAAACTTAGTCACAGTGACAAAATAGGGAAATGGCACTAACCTGTTTCTGCTGACTTGGATCACTTGGCACCACTGTGCACAGGCTGGACCACGGGTGGAAACACTGCACTGCACTATCTTCGGCTAAAAAGCCCACAAACACACTCTTCGGCTGAAAGCCCACTGGTGTAGGTCGTCTCGACCTCTTCCACAACGCGCACAAATAACCCTGCGCCACTGACGAAAACACGGTTCGCGATGAACCTATATTAAACGGTCAAGATGATCTCTGGACGAACCGATGGGAACTTTTTCCCAATAATAACCGATCAAGATGACCTCTGGACGAACCGATGGGAGCTTTTCCCAATAATAAACGGTCAAGATGACCTCTGGACGAACCGATGGGACTTTTTCCCAATAATAAACGGTCAAGATGACCTCTGGACGAACCGGTGGGACTTTTTCCCAATAATAAACGGTCAATATGACCTCTGGACGAACCGGTGGGGAATCTATTCCCCTGATGAACTGGACTTGTCAAACTTTCCGTCGATTCCGCTCACGCTCCGTTGAAAAGGACCGGCAACTCGAAACCAAAACCAGAACTTCTTGCGACGAGTTTCCGTGTCGGTGATGGATGGGGTCGGTGACTCCGGTACCTCCTTCTCGCTTTCTCTAAGACAAGGGAAACGTCTCCAGCGAAAATCCGAACTTCTGGTTGCGAAGTTCTATCAGGTTTCAGCGAAAATGACAATCCGAACTTCTGGTTACGAAGTTCTATCGGCCTTCTCTTTCAGGCAAAACGGCAGGTTCGATTTGTCGAGGCTGTTTTAATCTATCCAACCCGCTGCCACCATATTGATAAGCTGTACCGTCATGTAAGAATTAGACGGACAGCTGGTTTAAAATTAAACTATTTATTTACATAAATTAAATATTTACAAGAAAATTTAAAAAGATAATTAAGGGCACAGCCATCGACAACCGAATCCTGCCTGAAGCCAAAGTAAAAAATGGCAAACAGAGACGTCTGTCTCTCGTCGAATCTCGAATCCGAATCCTCCTAAAATCCATGTTCGCTTCGCTCAACAGAACCGCAGCTGCCAACGAGAGGGGGTGAATTCCGAGCCCTCTAGAGATGTTTATGTCCTCTCCAGAACAGAAACACCCCCACACAGATGCGAAAACCGTCTGTCATGCCGACTTGAGTTCCCCACAGCAAAACTTGATCCCAGACATGGGATTAGGGAACCGACGGAAACTCCAGCTGTGTCTATGGATCAAACGGAACGCCGGGCCGCCGATGAGAAAATACTCTCTTTCGGTATTTTGTGAAAACCCGCACGTGCAAAGTCTGAAGTTGTTTTTGCATTTCGAAACATTCCAGCGTCCACGTGTTAGGGAAAGGGTCGGCTAGTACCATATGGTACAGCCTAATGAGGGTCAAATAAGTGATTCTGATTGTAGCGGCATCGGCTACCATCCATGTGATAATGTCGACTGATTCAATGAATAACGAGGCAGGTAAAAAACTTTAATACAGAATTCATGTAAAATTATAGAAACATAGTAAGGCTTGTGGCTAATCTAACAAAGCATCTTTTCTCAAAGTAAAAAGGCTTAACATTTATTCCACAAAGGTTATCTAGAAAGTAAGTTTGGTACAGCTACACTCTGGCAGGTTATTTATCCCCATGGAATCATTCCCCTAGAGTTATTGGGCTTTGAGATATCAACATTTTTCCTGACGTTCAAGTTTCTGCCGATGACCCCAAGCATTCGCCTTACGGTATTCGAACCATTGAGATCCAAACACGTTAAAAATGTCATTTTTGACCAAAAATTCCAAAAAAGTGTTTGATCTTATTTGATGACTATTTATTTTCCAAAATATATTTGATTTTTTTTCCGCTCTGTTAATTAGTTGCGGAGTTATTAAGATTTTAATCAAGGCGGGAAAACCGGAAGTAGTGAGCATTGAAAATACTGGAAACAACTTTAAAAGACCAAAAACATGTCAAAATTTGAATTTTAAATTTACCTTTTTTGCAAATTTAATTTTGAAAGGTTTGCCAAATGTTGAAATGGTTTCTCTTTTGTAAACATTTTAAAAGAGAAGTGAAGAACAAAATTGGTCACACTAACGGTAAAAGCGAGAGAGAGCAAACGATTCACTACAAACTATTTTTTACTCTAAAAATGAATATTTACGCATTATTTCCTCACTTCAAATGTTATAACGCAAAAAGTTATGGATGGATTCTCGTATAACTTTGAGAACTTGTTCTTTATAATGTTGTCTAGGGAATGAACTAGAATAATTACGCTGAGTTGAAAAGTTTTAAAGGATGGCCATATATTTAAGAAATAGGACTGTAAAACTATCGAAAATCTTGTGTTAATTTTTCGATCGCTTGTAAAATTTTTGTTTTTTTTTTACTCTTTTTTTACTCCTTTATTTACTTTTTTTTATTCTAGTTTCATTCCCTCGAAAATTGCATGTAGTTTATTTTGGTAGCGTCATTTTTCAAATGGGTTGAATAGATTTTTACATAGCACATCTGAAGTTTTTGACACATTTCTTTAAAATGTCATGCATAATTATCATTTTTAAAAATTATTAATTTATATTTTAAATATTTATAACCGAATGTCTTTGTTTAATATTACTGAACATAAAAATATTATTAAAATGTTTCTTTTCCCTATTCAAACCCCCAATATCTTGGTCAGATTGAAATCGATCTGAGATAATATTTATTTTTCTTTTCAGGGCCATTAATCCGAAAATACACTGTTCTGAAATCAGGAGGCAAACTGACCTGGACCTCGATCTCTGGCCCTGATGACTTTCATGTTTGTAATTTATTGAATAAATTGTTACCTGTTAAACGAAGGTGTCCGTGTTTCGTTACTATGTGAATGTTGAACTCAAAATGAGCCGTATCGAGTTAGAGGGAGGTACTTTTAATTAACGTCGCACTGGAGCAACACAACAGGCTATTGGCGACGGTCCGGGATAAACCAATGGAACAGCTACAGTCTACGTTAATGAGCGGTGATAACGGCCTTGGCGATATTTTTGGCGCACTTCCAATGTCGCCAAGGAAAGAATTGTTTAAAAAATATTCTTATTCCAAAAATATATTTCTTTTTACAACGGAAAAGGAAATCTTGAAAATACATTTGAGAACGTTTTGAAACGAAGTATATTTTTTTAAAAACTTTCAAACAAAGTCATAAGATTAAACACAATTGTGAACCAGCAGAAAAACAACTGCATTTGTTGGGTAAGAAAACCCTGAAACATCAATTACATGTTGAAAAAGAAAACGATTTTAAAAAGAAAAAAGCAAGAAATAATACAACCTGATAACGTCAGAACTTTTGCGTGAAAAATTAATAAATAATGAAATCGAAAATGGTCAAAAAACAAAGCTCTTGATCCTTTTCGTGAAAACTATTATAATAAAATAAAAATTCCACAACTGTCGAAACTGTCGTGTACAATTAAATGGACCAATTGTATTTCAGAAAACGATTTAAAAGGACCCATGCAATCAAAGGATATTTTTAAAACAAAATAACCAATGGGAGGAAAGAATTCAAACGAACCCATGGAATCAAACGACTTTCACGGATTTTGGAAGAACTTTCTAGAATATTCAAAATGGAAATTGAAAGTTTCCATTTGCCGAGGTTACAATGAAAACCTCAACAACCGAAACGACAGATGGTTTGCCTTAATTTATCGTAACTCGCTACTGGAAGTGTGCCAAAAAAATCATCAAGCCGTTGCCATCACTCATAAACGTAGAGTGTAGCTGAACCAAACCAATGCCCGAGAGGAAAGAATCGAGGGCAGCACCACGTGATTTTGAACCACGGTCAGTTAACGAATGAGCCGACGGGGGACACCGGAGCTGGTTAATTCAGGTTCGCGAGCCGCGTTAACCCAATTGGAAAAGTAACAGATTGGCAGCCTGCGTGTAGCAAGTTCGAAACGAGATCCAACGTTGTGTAAACGGGAGGATGGTGCAAAATAAATCTGCCGTAACCATGAACAGCCTCAAAAATAGCGTAGTTTGGAGAGTCAGGTGCCATCTCAAGTGTTGACCTCGTCCTCTGACCGTAGTACGAAGGGTTGTGCGTTCGATTCCAACCAAAGACCGTCGTGTACAAAGGGGGGGGGGGGCTGGTGCACGTTACATCTGTCGTGACGTGAAGTGTCCTCATGTTGGAGTGGTATTGAAGTTTGGCTGTGGTTCGTCATCTGACTGTGGTTCGAAATAACGTGGTGTTATCCTCGGATCTCTGCCTTCGGAGTTGATCCCGGCTACTCGCCAATAATCCGTTGTGTTGTTCCAGTGCGATGTTAAATCGGATTAACCGTTTTCTTGAAAACCAAATTATAGTTCATTTAAGTAAAGTTACTCAGATTTTTTAGTATGCAACTTATCTAAATATATAAAAAAGGAAATTTAAGTAATGTATTCTATAAACTTATATACTCTGTGTAAAATGAAGGTTACTGAATTCAAATCTATCGAATAAAGTTTACGTGTAAAACTCCCAAAATCGCATAATAGAACGGGAATACGTTCAGACAGACTAACGCAACCAAGTTCAGTCGCTAAATGAATAGAAGTGCACACAATGTGCAAAGTTTCATAAAAATATATTCAACCGTTTGGCATGTTTATTTGTATATAGCTGGCTTGATAAGTTGCTATAAAAAACTGGCGCCAAACGTGATAAATTTGCTATGCTATAATATGCTTTTGTACAGTCAAACTGTTGTAAAACTTTTGTTTGGGTTGGCATGGTATATCAATGTTATAGAAATATTATTTAGGAAGATATCCATAAAAGTGTAAGAAACTGAACTAATATTAGTAGCTACAATCTCTTTCTATACTCAGAACTTCGAAATGGTAAGACCTAATGACATGAAATTTGATGTCGGAAGATAAATATTGATATAATTTAGAAATTGTGTGTCGAAATAGGGATTCCTATTGGAAATTATGAAGTTAGAGCTCATTTTTATACGATTTTGGTAATTTTTTAGTTAACGTCGTACTAGAGGAACACAACGGGCTATTGACGACGGTCCGGGATCAGTCCCTTAAAGGAAAGATCCGAGGACAACACCTCGTCATTTTGAACCACGGTCAGATGACGAAGCAACACCTGAGCTGGCACCCCACTCTCCAAACTTCCACGCCAACCCAACGTGAGGACTTTCGGCCACGACAGATTTAAGGTGCACCAGCCGCCTCTACACCATACGTTTACAAACATCCATGCCCGGGCCCGGATTCGAACCAGGAACCTTCCGATCTAGAGGCTAACACCTTAACCACTATACCGGTTGGTCGGCCATTTTTATACGAAGACGGCCCCTTAAACAAATTGTATGCGTTTTAATTTATATAAGACGTTCCTGTCAAACGCCATGTACAAGCGGGAATGAGTCGCATATTTCACCATGTTTTATGTATCGTGTTAAATCAAAATTGTACTATTAGAGAATCAGTGAAATTCGTATTTTGAAAATTCATCTGAAAAACAGATTCTTGAAGGAATTGTGTTGATTATATCATTTAATTCAGGTGTTTTTAATCGTTTGTATCGATGTAAATTTCATTTAAATTTAACCAGTTATTGCGTTTGATGTTACTCGTAATTTATGTTAAATTGTTCTATGTAAACCAGTTATTTTACGATTTTTCTCGTAACTTACATTCAATATGGGTTTAATATGAGTAATCTCGTCACCTTATTCTTTTAGAATTTAATTATGTGTTTTGAAGTTCTTTTCCAAGTTATCACTTTCCGAAAACAAGGTTAGGCTAGGTTAACCGGGTTGGAAGAGAAACGAACTAGTAACCGGAAGGGTTGCGAGTTCAAATCCAACTACAAACCGTTGTGTACAAAAGGGGCTGGGGCACGTTTAATTTGTCGTGTCCTAAAATGTCCTCACGTTGGCGTGGTGTGGAAGAATGGAGAGTGATGTGCCAGCTCAGATGTGATATCATCTTATCGTGTTTCAAAATTACATGGTGTTGTCCTCGGTCAACCCGGCCGTGATGGCCCTTTTGGAAGAATAACAGATTAGGAATCGGAGGGTTGCGAGTTTGAATCCAACCAAAGCGTAGTAACGTAGCGTTCAAAGGGTGCTGGGACACGTGTAATCTGTCGTATCCTCAAATGTGCTCTGTTAGAAATAACACCTATTCATCTAAATTAGCCACCGGCTAATAAAACACACTCCCCAAGCTCGTCTCCAAGAGAAAGAAGCTACACATACCTTTATAGAATCCTTTTATTCTAACGGTAACTAACTACGCAGTTTTCACAACAGCATAAGAAAGAATATTTACACACAAGAAATGAAAGAGAGCTATGTTGTTCATTTGTAGAGGATGCAATGGTTTCAAGTCTTGTTCATACGTTTTACATAAAATTTCACAAAAACCGTTCTTTAAAAAAAATATTTAATTATTTGATTTTATCAATAACTACTGTTTAGTGCTCTGGCTTTACAAATTGCTTCTACCACACCTGCTCCTTTTAATTTAACTCAAAGTCACAACAGCTCACATTGGCGTAGTGGGGAAGTTTGGAGAATGAGGTGCCACATTGGCGTAGTTGGGAAGTTTGGAGAATGAGGAATCAGCTGACCGTGGTTCCAAATTACGTGGTGTTCAAGAATTTTTCCCCTTAGGATTGGTCTTGTACCTTCAACAATACCCGTTGTGTTGCTCCAGTATGACGTTAATTAAAATACCTACTTCGGTCAACTCCTTCTGGGTTGATCCCGGACCGTCCATTCGTCATCTGACCGTGGTTCAAATTTACGCGATGTTGTCTTCGGATCTTTCCCTAATGGGATTGATCTCGGACCGTCGTCAATAGTCCGTTGTGTTGCTCTAGTATGACGTTAATTAAAATTAACAATTACCTGACAGTCCATAATGGTCCGTTTTGTTGTTATCGTGCAGCATAAATTAAAATTCGCTAACGCTGATGAAGGTTCCCAAACAGACATGTTACCATACAGGAGAATGGCAGAAAATCAAATGTAAAACTGAAACCTAAACTATAGACCACGATGCCACATACAATCGTTTCACTGGTAATAAAGACTGTGGAGGCCCTGTTGGAAGAATAACGAATGGGTTCCAAGGTCAAATCCAAGCATAGACCGTCGTGCACAAAGAGTGTAACCTTGTCATATAACTGTGGTTCAAATTTATGTAGTGCTGTCCTTGAATATTGAACACGGTCCATTGCCAATAGCCTGTTCTTTAACTTCATTTTGACGTTAATTTAAAAAAACTAAAAATTCTATTACCTCACTTGAACTAAAACTTTAACTTC
Source organism: Metellina segmentata (assembly GCA_947359465.1). Lineage (NCBI taxonomy): Eukaryota > Metazoa > Arthropoda > Arachnida > Araneae > Tetragnathidae > Metellina > Metellina segmentata. Next base: position 135,745,956 of record OX375874.1, on the reverse strand, counting down.
ACTAATTTTATAGAATTTCGTTATCAGAAATGGCAACCCCTGTTGCGGCGTTTCCAACGTAAACTCTGCAGAGACGTTATTTTAAGGAAGAATCCTGGCGAATTTTGTATGCGAGTACAGCAACCTTGTTGGCGAGATGTTCTTTGGCGAGATTATAGGCGGTCGTTGCAGAGCAGCGTATTTCCAGAGACGTTATTTTAAGGAAGAATCCTGAGCAGGTCGTTGCGATGGAGAAATTACATGTATGCGATTTCTGTGAGAAAAGATTTTCCTCCAGAAGTAATTTGTTAAAACACATACGCAATATTCATCGTGTTCAAGATTCTGCAGGTAATCGTACTTTTTAAAAAGAAATTCCTATATTTTACATATTGTAGCTTCGCATCTTTCATTCATAAACTTTTTTTATTTCACTCTTGAATTAGCTTAGGCTATATGTTATTTTACATCTCAGATGTCCCTTAATTTATTTGTTTTTCACCTAATCATGTGCTTATAGTAATTTTTGAGTGTAGTTGATGATTTAAATGTTGCTGCTGTTTAACGATTTTTCAGTATTTTATATATACTGTGAAATTGTTGCTCTCGTAATTGTATATATGTTGCGTAATTATAATTTTGAATTTCATTTGTTTGCAATGTTTTATCTTATCTTGTGCAATGAACAACTGAGGGGTATGGATTATGTATTTCTGTATAAAAAATATTACATAGCAACATCAATTGTAATTTTGATTAATGTAATTTAACTTTATTTATATCTTCTCTAGATATTTTAAAGAACACATTCTTATGTCAGGAGAAAGAGTGTAAGGAATCTTTTTCATGTGCAAAATCTCTCTTCGCACTCATTTAGAAAGAAACCATGGCCTTTCATTTTCCTGTGAGGAAAGTACATTTGAATCTGTTGATTCTTTTCTGAGGTGGAAAAGTAATTTTGAGGAGAAAAATAATTGCAATTTCGGAAAGTTCACTGGAGCAAAAGCTAAAGGTCTGGATTGTGTTCAGTATTTTAATTGTCACCGTAGTGGCAAATATGAGAAACTAAACGGTACACGTGCTACTGGTGATTCATGTAAAATTGGCTCTTCCTGTACATGTTCAGTTATTGCTAAAATTGGAGCAGATGGTACGGTGATGACCAAACTGTTTCCTGATCACTATGGACATAACAAAGACATTGGTTTTTTACATCTGACGAGTAGTGAAAAAGAAGTTATTGTGCAAAAATTAAGGCAAAATATAAGCATTAATAATGTACTGAAAGATATTCGAAATAATCTTTTGTATGCATCAACAGTTAGCAGGATACATCTGACAACAAAGCAGGATATTAAAAATATCTTTAAAAAATTCAAACTGTCTGAGTTTCAAAGACATGATGATGATGCGACAAGTGTATCTCTTCTTCTAGATGAACTTGCTGTTATGGAGTACAATCCTGTCCTGGCATTTAAATTTCAAGGCATAGAAGCAAATGACACATTAGAAGGTTTAAATAGCAATGATGTCTTTTTTGTTATTCAGCACACTGTTCAAAAAGAAATGATGAAAGAGTTTGGCAATAAAGTTATATGTGTAGATTCGACCCATGGGACAAATCGATACCATTTTAATTTAATTACTCTCCTTGTTGTAGATGAGTATGATGAAGGGTATCCAGTTGCTTTTTGTATATGCAATCGAGAGGACACACAAATTTTGAAATTATTTTTTAGTTTTATTAAAAAAAATTTGGAAACTGAAATCAACCCTAAAATTTTCATGTCTGATGATGCACCAGCTTTCTTTAACGCGTGGAGTGAGACTTTCGGTGTTGGTTCAAGAAAGCTTCTTTGTGCTTGGCACATAGAAAAAAATATTAGAAAAAAATTGAATACTTTAATTAAAGATGCTGAACTTGCATGTAAAGTTTACAAGACCATAATTTCACTTTTATTTGAGAAAGATATCACGAAATTTCAGTTGCTTCTCAAACACATCACTGATATGTTTGACCTGCAAGAAGAAACTTCAGAATTTGGAAAATATTTTATGTCGACTTATGGCCATAGAATGCCAGAAATAGCCGTATGTTATCGTTTATATTCTGGTATCAATACAAACATGCATATAGAAGCTTTTCATCGTGATTTCAAGTATAATTTCCTAAATGCTAAAGTTAATCATAGGTTAGATAGTTGCATCTATCATATATTTGAATACAATAAATGTAAAGCTATTGAAAGGATGACAAAACTAGAAAGGGGTAAAATTTCCAAAAAAGTTAAAACTATTTTAGTTAGACACAGAGAAAGTGAAAATCTAAATATGAGTCATGTAAAAAAGGTTGATGATGGATACTTTGAAGTATCTAGTTTTTCATCAAATAATATTTATTTCGTAACCATCAATAATGATTCATGTGATTGTCACATTAAATGTAGAATATGCAACATTTGCATTCATCAAGTAAGTTGTACATGCTTGGATTTTTCAATTCGTAATGTTCTCTGTAAGCATGTTCATCTTACTATTAAAAAAATGAAGTATCTTGAAAATTCAGCCAAAATATGCAATGTAAATAATGCTTTAAATGATAATTCTTTAGTTTCAAATCAGCAAGATGAGGATGACAACACTGAAAAAACAGCCTGTACTAGTACAAAAGACCTTCATAATCTTTTGAAGTTTAAAGAAAATAATACTACAGATAAAGATACCATATTAAACGAAATTCGTACTCAGATGGCAAATCTTGATCCTACTTCTGATAAACATAAGATAGAAAAGGCACAAGCAATGCTGTATGACGTTTTGAAATTTTTAACTTCTGATAACAATGATGCTTCATTACCACAAGTTTCGGAAAAAAAAGTCAATATTACCAGACAGCAATCTTTCTTCCGTACAAAAAAAAAACTCACATAAAGCGTCAAAGTTAATGAAACCAACTGTGAAAGAGAAAGAAGACATTCAATCCAACATATTAGGTGAATGCAGCAGAAATGGCTCTCCAGAACATTCTTATGCAACAAAACATACACCATTCTCAAAAAGTAATTTTAAAAAGCCAATTTCATCAAAACGGGAAGTAAAGTGTGCTTCTAAAATAAAGCACAAGCTTATTGTATTAAGTCGCAACCAGCAAACAACTTTAAAATGTTTTCTGAAATCAGCCAGTGTAGAAAATATTTTTAAAACCAGTGAATGCATTGATATTGAACATATTCTAAAAGTGGAAGACGTTAAAGACGAAATAATAGATTTGGACTGTGCGACAGTTAAGCATTTGCTGTCTGATGAAGCTTGGATAGCATTAACATTGATTTTAGAACAGAAGAAGAAAAATTGGCAGTGCAGTTTGTGCGTTGATGTCACCACAAAATTGAATATGATACAGTGTGATAAATGCACACATTGGTACCATTATACATGTTCGAATGTATCAGAAGCACCTGTTAGCGAGTGGTTCTGCAATTCATGCAGAGATGTAGACTATTTATTGTAGTTAAAATAAGTACTTTACGTATTTAGTAACTAATCATGAAAAAAATTGAAACGTCTGTAGACAAAGTTCGTAATCAAGATTTCCTTAACTTCTTATTTCTCTTTCCCACTGTTGCATGCGTTTCTGTGTTGTAATTTTACTGGTTAGTTTTCTGCTTTGATATCCAATTTTGTCTTTGTAAGTGGCTGTTAGATTCTATATTAACTTTTGGGGTAAAATCAAAGCAGAAATCTACACTGGTATAGAAATGTTTTAACAATATAAAATGAAATTTTATAATTAGTGTGCTTTAACCAAGATTTGCTTTACTTCTATTCTATCCCACTGTTGCATGCATATCTGTGTTGTAATTTTACTGGTTAGTTTTCTGCTTTGGTATCCAATTTTCTCTTTGTATGTGGCTGTTAGATTCTATATTAACTTTTGGGGTAAAATCAAAGCAGAAATCTACACTGGTATAGAAATATTTTAACAATATAAAATGAAATTTTATAATTAGTGTACTTTAACCAAGATTTGCTTTACTTCTTTTCTATCCCACTGTTGCATGCATATCTGTGTTGTAATTTTACTGGTTAGTTTTCTGCTTTGGTATCCAATTTTCTCTTTGTATGTGGCTGTTAGATTCTATATTAACTTTTGGGGTAAAATCAAAGCAGAAATCTACACTGGTATAGAAATGTTTCAACAATATAAAATGAAATTTTATAATTAGTGTGCTTTAACCAAGATTTGCTTTACTTCTATTCTATCCCACTGTTGCATGCATATCTGTGTTGTAATTTTACTGGTTAGTTTTCTGCTTTGGTATCCAATTTTCTCTTTGTATGTGGCTGTTAGATTCTATATTAACTTTTGGGGTAAAATCAAAGCAGAAATCTACACTGGTATAGAAATGTTTTAACAATATAAAATGAAATTTTATAATTAGTGTGCTTTAACCAAGATTTGCTTTACTTCTATTCTATCAAACTGTTGCATGCATATCTGCATAACATCTAGCACAACATTTGCTTCTCCTAAACAGTTATGGGACAGAGTTCAGAAGGCAATGGGGTTATATTCAATCTCATTTGTTGAAGTAACTGGGCAACATATATCGGAGCCTGTCGATAGCTAATGCCATTGCACATGCTTTTTCTGCAGCTTCCTGTTCTTACACCTATCCAGAGATATTTCAACGCACAAAACAACATGCAAAATCCCATTGCATTAATTTCCATTCTTGATCTGAACTCTCGTATAACTCAATTCAGAGAAAAGGGATTGATGTGATGCCTTAAAAAGGACCAGAAAAACTGTGCCTGTCTTGATGGCATTGTATATCTAATGATACATTTTTCCTGTCACTCACTTTATAACCTATTACATCTGTATCATCACATATGGGAGGAACATGTTTTTCCTTTGGCTTGGACACACTCCTTTCTTATTACTTTTCAAAAACCTGTAAAGGATCCAACAAATCCATATGACTATAGGCCAATCACACTCACCAGTTGCATGTGCTAACTTTTTGAAAAGATGGTTAATTCTCATCTCGCTTGAATCTTAACTCAGGCTCTTAAATTAGAAGTGAGATTAGATGTGTCCACCATCGAGGCCAAGAAGATACATGGTTTCATTTACGTCCTGACAATCAGTCATTAAATTGATTGAAGATTCCCGATAGTGAACTGTGCTCAAACATTATATGTTTAGCAGCTTGTATCTACCAAAAGTACTTAAAAGTAAAGATCGGTTTACACTGCTAGTTATATATACTAATAAACATAAGTTAATTTTTGTAGTGGTGGCTAAGTTCGGCACACATGTTTTTATTTGCTTTCTCTTTTCTTTTAGGCATTTGGAATCTGAAGAAGAGCAGTGGTATTCCTCTCTAGCTTGATCTTTGCTTGTGTTTTTCCCCTCCTTAAAGTTTGTAAAGTAATTTAAATGTTTGCAGTTTTCCTAATTTTAAATTTAATTTTTCATGCATTCTATAACTAGGGTTCCTTCGGGAAAAATCAGTTTACAACGTAAACTGGTTATTAAATTTAGAGGTGAGAACCTCTGCTAAAGAGGATTAGAGCTCCTGGCGATACCTCTATAAAAAAAGTGCATCATGATTCCTACCCCGTGGGTGATGTGGAAATGGAGTCGTTCATTTTAGTACATGCTATAAGTTACAGAATATAATTGTAATAGCTTTCAAAACATCAAATTGGTGTATTCAGTCCTGAAATATACTTATTATAAATGTAGATGGCGTTGCCTATAAACTGTGCCATGTTATTCTATATTAACTTTCGGGGTAAAATCAAGGCATAAATCTATATTGATATCAAAATGTTTTGACAATTGGATTTACTGTAATTTTTTTTTTGTACCTTTAGGTCTCAATGGTTAGAATATCTTAATTTTCATCAATCTATAACTAAATGTTGTTTATATTTGATGACCATTCTACATGGCATTAATAATAAACATCTTTTAGTTCAGAATAACTAAATGACTGAATAAAAAAGAAGCGTTGTATCATTTCAGCTGTAACCTGTGTTGGAAATAGTGATGTGACATATATTCCTGTGTGATGTCAGTCATTTGAAAGGGGGTAAGAAATTGCAGTACAGCATGTGTACCACACTGTTCTAGCAAGGGATAAATGTGATGGTACAACTATTGTACCAGCTGTACTGTGTCTTAAATTGTTTAGATCTTTAAAAAAGTTCTTTTGACAGGAGATAAGTTCTATCTCACATGAACATATTCAAATTAATTCTTAAGACTTCTAGACACAGTGAACCATACACAGTTGATATTTTACATATTAACATTTAAATACACATAAAAAATATTTATTTACATTACACTAAACAAGCAGGAAGAAAAACTGTTTCATAAAATTTTACTCTGCTGTTTTGAGCTGTACACAGAAAAGAATATTATTCCTTAATATAAAGGAAAATTTCTAAAAATTGTAAAAAGAACTGTCTTATTCAACACTTTTTGCCACATTAGAAGAAGAAAAAAACAAAATTCTCATTTCTTAATGTGTTAACCCCTCAAGCGGCAAGCCCGAGATATCTCGGAAACCAAAATGCAAGCGTAAGTGTCGAGTATTCTGGAATGGTCGCTTTTCCTCCTCTCGACCACCCATGTCTTGTAATGGGAGGGCGTGACTGGAGCCCTTTGCGTAACACGTCCTGATGGGAACTTAACGATAAGAAACATATAATGTGTGTATTTGCCTTCGGCGTGTTAGAAAGAGTATCGCAACATTTTGTCTCTTTTAAGCTTCACTTTAACTTCTTCAGGAAAAAGAAGTTAAATTGAAAATTTGGAACCACAATCTTGCGCTTCAAAACGACGTTTAAAAATGCTTCATCTGAAGTACGATTAATATTTACGAAGCAGACAAGGAAACAAAAACAGGGTTCGCATGCTCCTTAAAATGGATTTTCGTTTTTAAGCACTCTTAAAACTCCTTATTTTTATGTGCTACTCCTTAATTTTTTCCCCACCGTTTCAATTTTGAAATGCGCTACGTTCCACGGAAATAATGGTTTCCAAAACGTACCGTTTCAATTAGAAAAGGATACTTCACATTGCTCGCGGTGTATTGGCATCAAGTCTGAAATTTTCCCACGAGAAAAGGTGCATCATGTAGCGAAGCACGGCCACCTGCATGTCCGACCCCTCTTACCTAATTACCTAACTTGTGAGATAGAGCCTTGAGTTTCATTTACGACTGACGGCGACAGGGTCGAACAAAAGGAGGACCCCTTCTAGAATGTCAGTCGCTGACAGTTGTAAATAGTGATCGTTAAATATTGAAGGAGCATTGCGAACGTATTGAAAATCGCCATGTGTTATCATCGAAGTTGATTATTACAAATTCTTGAATTTGTTTAGCGAAAGCGATAGTTTACTTATTAAGTAGATAAAATATTATCGCATTTAATTTATTTTGAATTTAATTGAACATTAAATCTTGATATAAGAGTAGCATTGAGAATGTATTGAAAATCGCAATCTGTTATAATCGAAGTGAATTATTTCAAACTTGAATATTTAAGTTAAAACATAATTTACCCATTCATTTATAACAAAAATAACTGCGGATTTTATTCATTTCTGTTTGAAATCTGTCGTTTGTATTTACTTGTAGAATACAATAAAAAATCTCAGCACAGTAAAGTCCCTTATTTCGAACTTTTCCGGATTTCGAGCTTTTCCGAATTTTGACCTTTTTTTGGATTTTGAACTTTTCTGGATTTTGGACTTTTCGAAATTTTAAACTTTTCGTATTTTGGATTTTTCAGATTTTTTTTTTCCAAATATGGATTTTTTTTTTTTTTTTTTTTTTTTTCCGAATTTTGGAATTATTTTTTTTGTGTGTGTGTTTTGGACTTTTTTGGATTTCGGACTTTTTTGAACATTTCCGCATTTTGGACTTTTTTAGATTTTGGACTTTTCCAGATTCTGTCTGGATTTCTGACTATTAGCCTTTTTTGTCAAAAACAATCCCGCCCCCGCGAATTTTGGGTTTGCAATAGTAAAATAGCAGATATATAAATAGGAATAATTTAAAAAAAGAAAAATACCTTTTGAAAAAATGCTACAAATTTTACCTGCAAATCTTCTAATTTTTGTGTGTGGTAATTTCTTTGAACATGTCCGTTATTTTGCGTTATTTCATCAATTAGGTCCAGGTTTAAATTCTTGTTCTTTATAAACTGTCAGAAAGATGTAAAAAAGTGTGAAAACAAAAAAAGCACCAGTTCGCAAAACGACCGGATTTGGGACTTTTTACTGTATAACTTCAGCCTAAAAATATTTAATTGATATTTTATTTTGAAAATACTATAAATTGAAAATAAATATGCTTGGATTTCTATTATTGTGAGTTAAAGCTGCGATTTGAGAGAAATATGTACTTTAAACCGAGAAACGTTATACTGAGATTTCACTGTATAAGAACTGTTTACAGCAGGATCCTAGATAAAACAGCTCCAGCAAGCAGGGGGGAAAGGTACTTGTGTTGAGTTGAAATATCAAAGTATAATTTTTATTGTTTTGTTTAATTAGTAATGTAGTATTAAGTGGAACTAAGTTCTTAAAAGTGTTGAAACATTTTTATTTTTCGCACTTGAAAATGTGTGTATAAACTTTCTAAGAGTCCTAAAAAATTTCGAAAGAACTCGTTAAATACTCCTTAATTTTTATATTCTATGACTCCTTAAAAATTTTGAGACAACTCATTAAATACTCCTTAATCTTTGTATTCAAAATTCTGTATGAACCCTGAAAAAGTAATGAAGTAACAAGAATTCAGAGATATAGGTATTTTTGCTGCAGTCAAAACCACGTGAGATTCTTTTTAAATTAATCACACTTTGAACCATTAATAATATTTCTGTAGAAACTTCTTAATTGGGATGGGGAATTTTCCTATGGGGAGTTTGAAGGGTTTCTAGCTCTCTCTACAGATCTAGGACAAGTAGAACGGGTTTAATATATAGTCTGCGTTAAGCGCAGTAGTTAAAAAATTAAGTGTACAAAATTTTTTGTGAATTAATCAAATTGTGGTAGCAAAAATACTGAACGTTATTCCTATTTGGATCTCGGATCTTCCCCTTCGAGATTGATCCTGGATCGTCAACAATAGTCCGTTGTGTTGCTCCAGTTCGACGTTAATTTAAATATCTAACTACTTACCTATTTGGAGCACGAATTGTTTTTAGCCCCCTCTTGTCCTAAGATAAATAGAACGGGGGTTAATATATAGCCTATGTTTCCTTCAGGATTCTAAAAAATGAATGTATCAAATTTGGTCTGACAGTGATCGTAAAAATACTCATTATTAATATGGGTATTTCGAATTGTTTTTAGCGTCTCTGCACGCCCAAAAGAAGTATAATGGGGGTTAATATATAGCCTTTGTTACTCGCAGCAATGGCGAAAAAAAAAGACTAAATTTTTAATTTCAATTCGGATTGAAATCTGCGAGTCAACCGTATTGGATTTTGGTGGCAGTTATCTCTTTCCTCAAGTCAAAATAGGAACGGAAACGAAAGGAAAAGAGTGAATTGTAGTAGTTAAAAGGGGGACCCTAGAGGCCAATCTTCCATTCGGACCTAAAAGAGTGTTTTGAGCTCTTCAAAGTTATTGCCCAGATTTTCGCTAATCTTGGAGATATTCCAGCTCTTATACTCAAAATCAAAAATGCCCATACTACATCCGAAAAAAACGGCGTTATAATTGAATTTTTCACCCAAAACTAAAGACTGAATTTTAACATCATGTTTTTTAGCAGTCAAGGGGCAGTCAGCCAAAGTCAAGCTTCTACATTCATTCTACTGGAGGTTAAGGCCGCCTCTCAGCCATGCACTCCTTGCATAGCACATCCCATGATCCCATCAATGCAGAGTGCATCTTACAAAGGAATCGCAGAAATGCCGTTTACTTAATGTTTATTCTCAACGAACACGCCAGAGGCTGAAGAGTTGGGATCTTTATCTCTCCCAAGATCCGGACCCCTCACATAGTCGGGGTCTCTAGTCATTCCACCTAATTAGAGGACACCGAATATTGGAACTTCTGTGCGAGAGAGAAGAATGAGCTATTGCCTACGGGGATGGATGTCCGCAGCTGTCTTGACAATAGGCTGGACCGTAGTCTCCCATAAGTAGGCACTTTTCTGAGAAATCTTCTGTACCCCCATTGGGAAAGATTCCAATGGTACATCCGGTCTACTGAGGGACAGAACATGAAAAGGCAGAGCACACTCTGAATCAATTTTGGAGTGGAAAAAGGAATGAACAAACATCAATTTATTTAGTGGATCTAGGTAGTGTTTCGAACAACTTTTTTTCTACGTTAGTCGTATATGGGATGTGGAGTATAGCTTCGTTATTATGGTTGGAGAGTTTTGCGTAGAAATTTGATAATTCCCCTCCCCTCAGTCCCCTTTCCATAGAAATTTATGGATGGTTTAAACATGGCCATCCTAACCACAGGGTTAGTTACTAAAGTTTGTCTCGCATTTAAGCTGCTTTAGTTAACGGGTAGTGGCATAACAAACAACAATGAATGACGTTTTATAGTATTTTTTAAATAAACTCTCTCTAAACTTACTGGGGGTGTGAGATTTCAAACAAATGTACAGAATCTTTAAGCACTACTCGATGTGGAATAAAATCTCAAAACTAAACTTATTACTCAACGTCTGGAAAAATTACACAATTCTTTGTGAGTTTGCGTAACCAAGAACTGATCTAGTGTCGGCGAGTAATAAAGGAGCGTAACTGTATCGGAAATCGGAATGATCCCTTATCCACGCACGTCTTCTTGGTCCTTGGTTCGAATCTTGGTCTGGGAAGAGATGTTCGTAATATTTCGGAACAGTGTTGAAACACAGGGTGTGAACACAGAATTATATTATTTCAAAACAAAATGGAACCAGCTTTCTTATAAATTCTTCGTTGGAAAAAATGATTGTCCCAACACCGTATTTCGTGTAGTGTTTTGTTTTCACACTTTCTCACGTTCTTTTCAAGAGAATGCACGATAACTATGACACACCTTACTGTTCTCTCATTTGAATGTCACCCAACAGAAACAAACCAGAGGGAAAGCCTCTGAAGAAGCCTTTGGTTAGTTCGAATTTTGAACTCCAAACCTTTTTATTGCTAATCCGTTCCTCTAGCAAACAGGCTACCACGGCCCTTGGTGGGAGAATAAGATATGTACACATTGTTAAAATTAATTTGCGGTCATACTGATCACTTCCCTACTTCTGGTGTTAATAGTAAAAAGTACTAAATCTTGCTCCATGATAAAATGTCCTTTTGATTTGAAAAAGAAGACATATATGTAATGTTGGAATTCATCTAAAAATAGTTTTCAAATGTTTTTTCTTATTTCTATTAATACAATCTTTTAGGGATATTTTGGAGTTATTGTTGTATGCTGTTTAAAATAAAGCTCTTTTTCAAAATTTAATTTGCCTATTACCAACGCACATACTTTCTACAAATGGTTTAACATGAATCTAGTGATTAAAGAATATATTTTGAACATTGTATATGTTCATCATGTTCTTAGTCATACTAATTCAAATGAGAGAAATCATAAATTTTTTATTTTCCATGCAATCCATTGCTTAGTCACAATTTTTCATGCATGGAGCTTACTTCTTCACAAAGGAAAGAAATATAGTTTTGATATAGATTGTTTTAAAATTTAATTTATGGATTATTGACGCGTATATTTTCTATGAATCTCTAAACCAGACTCATATTACTGAAGAATACAACACACACACACTTCAATGGAAATCTCTCAAAAGTCTAGTACTCCTCGCAATATGTCTTGTCAATAATAGAAACAACCTGTGCTTAATTTATATTCCTCTCTTCAAATTGTCATAAAATTTGTTTAAATTACAATACTTTCCAATAAACCACATTAGGTATTCTGTGGAAATTGTGATAAACCCTTTTAAACTTAAAGTTAACTGTAGAATATTTCCTACAGGTCTAAGACTCTTCTTGCGGTTTGGTTGCTCTAATTTGTAGTTTTTCATAAAAACTCTAGTTGTGTTCTTTAGTACTCAAGCACTTTTCAAACAATACTGTAGATAATTATTTCCAATTTTGTATAGTTGTCCTCTTATATTTCACAAGGGATCTGCATATGGTGAGTAAAGGTTAACAACTACGATGACCCTGATTTTTTCAAAGAATAAAGCCTATACGTAATCTGTAGTTGCAAACCGCTTATTCTAAAATAAAATAGGATATCCTTAATTGAGTGTTAATCGCATTCAATGAATTGGAATACGTACTCAAATATGTGTAAACATAACTAAATAACATCTTTGTGCTACGCAAATTAAACACAAGAACTTAGCGTAATCTATTTATATGATGCACAAAAGATGTTCTATTTTTTATTGAATAGAGCAATAAATAAAATAAAAAAAAGGCATTCTATGTTTTCCAACGATTCTTATTTTCAAATCATATTAAATTTTATCTTGGAAAAACGAATACTACCCTGTTCAATAGCGAACAATCGCCTTTCACGAAGCAAATCCCTTGAGGATAGAGATACCTGGTAAAACCGCGAAAAAGGGTTTATGGCAAAACAGTAGTTAGAAAACTACAATGTATAGCCACCAGCCAAAATCAGAAATGGGGTATGAAAACTTTTTCTGGACCCGAGACCTTTAATAGCTCGTCGGGCAAAAGGGTAAGAAAAATTCTCTGACATATTTTTGTCTTATTTGATTGGATATCAAAGGTCAAAAAAGGTTTTATTTTTTCCCGACGGGTATATAAAAGGCCAAGCTTGACATAAATCTGGACACGGACCATCTGAGTCACCAATCGCTTGACATGGGGGAACACAAAATTAGAGAGTGCATCGGGGTTGGTGCACGTTAAATCTGTAGGTGTCAATTGAATGGGAAGATAACGACAAATTTTGATGAAGCCAGTGGCCTCGAATTCAATTTTCGACCCAACCTATTAATCCTCAGACGGTGTTCAGATTCTGCGATTGAAAAGGTTAACATAATGTTCTTCACACCAAGATTGACTACGTTTTCATCAGCATCCCTTTTAGAAAACTAGAGTTTCGCTGAATTAGTAACCCTTTGCAGCCATTCCCATGTGTTCTTTTTAAACAATGTGAAGATGTCTCATTTAGACTATTCAGATAAGAGATTTTATATTTGCTCAATGAGTGTATCAGAATGTGTTAAAAGCGTTGATAGACAGGAATGGAAAATATACCGGCCTCGAATTCGACCCACTAAATAATCCGATGAAGGGGTCTGCGATTAAAAATAAAATTTCAATTGGCTTATTCGATCGACATCCCGAAATTTTTTTGCTCTAGTACGACGTTAACTAAAATTACCATTACCTGAAATTTTTAACAAAACTTTTTTTCTCACGCCTCAAGCAAACTGAGGCATCGCATGATACCAAAGTCTCTGAAAAGGTAGGCACACCCTTTCCAAAGTCGGCCATTTACGATTGGTAGGCCGAAAACATTCAACACACAAAATTATGATGGTATGTTTTAATTAACGTTACATTGGAGCAACACAACGGCTATTGGTGACGGTCTGGTATCAACTCCGAAGGAAAGATAGGTCTGATGACAGCATCTTGTTATTTAGAACCATGGTCAGATGACGAGGATATACCTCAGCTGGCTTTGGCACCAAACTTTCTAGATTTTCACATTGTCATCTGACCGTGGTTCAGATTTATGTGGTGTTGTACTCGGATCTTTACCGTCGGGATCGATCCCGGACCGTCGTCAATAGCCTGCTGTGTTGCTCCAGTGAGATGTTAATTAAAATATATACCTTCCAAACTTCCACTCCAACGTGAGGATATTTGAGACCACAATAGATTTAACCTGCACCCCCCCCCCTTGTACAGGATGGTCCGACCAATCGGTATAGTGGTTAAGGTTTTAGCCTTTGGATCGGAAGGTCCTGGTTTGAATCCGGGTCCAGGCATGGATGTTTGTAAGCGTATGGTTTAGAGGCGGCTGGTGCACCTTCAATCAGTCATGGCCGAAAGTCCTCACCTTGGGTTGGTGTGGAAGTTTGGAGAGTGGGGTGCCAGCTCAGGTGTTGCCAGGCCCTGATTTACCATTAGGCCCGTGAGGCACGGGCCTAGGGCCCCCATAATTTAGAGGGCCCCTAAGTTTCAAAAGTATCTAAAAATTTGAAAAAGTTTTTAAGTAGTTACATAAATTATTGGGTATTTACGTAAATGTCCGTCGACCGTTTCCCCCACTATCACATTCTTGTAATTACATTAATCGTCTAACTATTATGTTTTTAATTTTCATCTGCTTTATTTTGTTTTGCCAAGAGTTAGTTATAAGTAATGTCACGATTTTCTCAAACTTTTTGGGGACATCTGTGAAACGGTCAACAGTCAAATACGTAAGTACCAATTATTGTTATAAAATTAGTTTTTGTGATGAACAAATAACATGGGGGGCCCCTTCCTGCGTGTTGTGCCTACTATACCAAATTTTCTAAATCGGGCCCTGGGTGTTGCATCGTCATCTGACCGTGGTTAAAAACTACGAGGTGTTGTCCTCGGATCTTTCATTTAAAGGATTAATCCCGGACCGTCGTCAATAGCCCGTTGTGTTGCTCTAGTACGATGTTAATTAAAATTACCTCACCTTACTTTATACAAGATGGTTTTTGTTGGACTCGAACTCGCAACCCTCAAAAATTAAGAGTACCAAATTTATTGTGAATTGGTTAAATTGTTATAGAGATAATGAACGTTATATATTCCCATTTAGATCTTCCCCTTCGGTACTGATCCTGGATCGTCGCCAATAGCCCGTTGTGCTGCTCCAGTTCGATGTTACTTTACACTAGATTTACCACACCACTCATTTTGAATGGTTTTACAATTGTATTTTCAAATTCCTACTTCACCTTCATTTTTGTTTTTGAAACGATGTTATGATATTTGTAGCGATAGTTACATGAATAATATTAGGCGGTTAGTTTTATTTGTTTATTAAAAAAAAAAAAAAAATTTTGATTATCATTGTTATATATACGTGTACCAAACCAGTCAGAATGACTGGGGCATTTTTCTATGGGATGGAATGAGTTTTACACTGTTATAATAAAGTGTAAATACTGCGTAATTGTAGAACGATAAGTGTCTGACGTTGAAACTAAATATGTAATAAATGGATTTCCTTATTTTGGAAACGATGAGGCACGAGATTCATCAACACCTCTAAGTGAATTTGTTGATATCAAACTTGTAGAACCATATACTATGAAAGGTAGAACCGTAACAACAGACAATTTCTTCTCGGGTTTTCTTCTGGCGTTCAAACTACTATAAAAAAAATACTACATTGGTTGGAACAATACGTGGAAATAAAAGGGGACTTCCAAAAATTTACAAAGAAAATAAAGATAGCATGGCTCGTTTTTCAACGTTGCTTTATGAATCAAATGGATGTACACTTACTATTTACAAGAATAAACCGAAGAAGGAAGTACTTTTACTAAGAACAAAGCACAAACACGTCAAAATTGATAAAACTAACAAGAAATTACCCGAAACTGTGTTCTTTTATAACAATACTAAATTTGACTGACCAAATGGCACGAAAATATAGTGTGAAATCAAGTTCCAGAAGATGGTCACTACAAGTTTTTTTTCAATATTCTAGATTTAGCTGGAATAAATGCCTGAATATTGTATAAAAACACGACAAATGAAAATATTTCAAGAAAATAGTTTTTGTTTCATCTAGCTGAAGAACTTGCTTCTGAATACCAGATTTTAAGAGAAAAACCACAAGAAACTGATATACCTGCAACTGATACACTTACTTCAAGTAGCACCCTTCATACACGTAAATGGTGTCAAATAGGACATTGTTATAATAATAAAACCACTACTATTTGTAATATATGCAAAAAATATGTATGCAGAAAATGTGCACAAAGCAAAATCTACGTACGTAAAAATACGTACGTAATACATAGCCTATGTTTTCCGCAGGATTCTAAAGAATGAATGTATCAAATTTGGTCTGACATCATAAAAATACTCAATATTATTAATATGGGTATTTCGAATTGTTTTTAGCCTCTCTGCACGCCCAAGAGAAATATAATGGGGTTATTATGTAGCCTGTTTTACTCGCAGGGTTCTAAACAGCAAGTATAGCAAATTTTGTGTGGATTGTGTAAGCGGTGTAGATTTGTATAGAGAACAGAGAAACGAGAACGGGTTTACTATTAGTATAGTTTTATAATATAGATTATAGAGACAAAAAATTAAGAAGTGGTTTCATAAATAGAACTGGTTTTAGATTATTAAAAAGTTATCTATATTTTACTATTTGTAACTTGATTCAAGTTAAATTTATGGGTTCAGGTTTAATACATTTTATATTCCTGATTATGCATAACTTTTATTTTCAACTTCGAGGTTATGCATCGCATTTTTATTTAATTTTTCATTAATTATTTTGTTAATTCTCATTTTAGATTGTTGGTATCTGATCAGGACCCCATTGCCTCTTCTTGGTCAAGAATGGGTGCTTTTTATGTGGACTGGATAACTTATTTTTCTGATAAAGGCAAATATTTAAATTATTAAAAAATATTGTTCTCTTAAGGTCACCTGAAAATAAAGATATTTATTAATTTATACTATGCAAATATACATTGGAAATTGAATTGAATTTTTCACTGGATATTTAATTTCGGAATTTGTGAAAACAATTCGAATAAATTTAAAACGTCATAAAAAGTTAATTATCCGAACGCTTAGTCCATTTTTCAATAAGTGGAGGTTTGATCATTTCAGTCTGAAAAATGACTATCTCCCTTATTAGTTATATTTTGAAAAATGTGTATAAAATATTAAAACCCCAACTTTTAATAAATTACATTTACCTATTTTATGCTAAATTTAACTATGTCTAAACTCAAAAAACATGAATAGTTATAATTAATACCGTTTGAAATATTTGTTATATGACCAGCTAACGTTAATTGCAAAAATTGAGAAACACGACATTTGAAATGGTCGGTACTAATTCATCAATTCTAAATGTATTTACAAAACACAAATACACCAGTAAATGATTTTTCGACATATTTATTAATTTTAACTCAGTAAATAAAGCATTTCCAAGTATGTAAAGGCAGTTTAAAATAGTTCAAATTCAATGCAATACAAAATAGTTTCGAAAAAGATACACTCACTATGTTAGAATTTTAAACGATCAAACAGTTTTATTTGTCCATAAAAACACTTGATAAAATTTTTCTTTCTTATCAGTCAATAAATTTAAAAAAAAAACCCGTAATTACACTTGGTTTCAAGACCAATTTTTTCCCCTCCAGATAAAAATCATTAATATTAATAACGGCCCGGTTGTTAAGCCTAGCAAAATTACAAAATTCCCTTTAACTGAGACTATTGTAGAGATTTTCTTTATTTTAGAATATAACTAATTTTGCGCCAAGCAAGCAATTTCATTGTGGATCTAGTAACCCAGCGTAAAAATTTCCACCAATAGGAGAAGATAGAATCCAAGATGGCGGAGGATTCTTCCTTAAAATAACGTCCCGTTAAACTCTGTCGATGTAAATAAACATGTCCTGACTTTGATTTTGTGTTCTGTCATTTATTTTAATGTTTGTTTAAAATGGCTACTGTTCCTTTAGTTCAAAACTTCACTCTGCCAGGAGAAATTTCTCGTAAATTTGCTGTAGACTGGTCTGCGGACAATAAGATAGCTGTTTGTACAAGTAAAGCGATATATGTATTGGTATGTTTTACTTCATTTCTCCCTTTTCAGTCATATGTCGGGAATTTTCACGAGTTGATGTTTTTGCTTATGTTTTTACATTTATTTTTTGTATTCTTTGTCGAAGTCCTGTGAATGGAGTAATTGATTAAATGTCTGAGGATGTGCCTTTTTGTTCAGGGTGGCTCTGTGGGTGTGCCCACTGCGCTAGCATTCCGCGAGTTGTAGGCGGTGCAGGTTCGATCTGTCAGGTGCATTCCTTCCTGAGCGTGTTTCTCTCTTCGATGATGCTCAACGTTTGTGTGTTGTGTCCATTATTTGTTCTCCATTCTGTCTTGTGTTTAGCACAGCATGTCCAAAAATGCCCATTGAGCCATAAAACCACAAGACCAACCACACAATTATAGCACCCCAACAATGTTGTGATATTAGGGTTTCAGGCAAAAACTTTATCGATTCTTCTTTCTACCCTGCCGATTGAAGGAGCAACGGATTAGCAACTGAAGGTTGAATCCGATCAAAGGCTGTCACGTACAAAGGGGCTTGGTGCACATTAAATCTGTTGTGGCCTCAAATGTCCTTGTTGACATGGTGTGGAAGTTTGGGGAGTGGGGTGCCAGTTCAGTGGTTCTTGTCATCTGAGAGAGGCATTGTCCATGGATCTTTCCTTACGGGATTGTTCCCAAATCGTTAACAGCCCTATGTGTTTCTCTATCGCAACATTAATTACCTACCTACTTACGTCTTGACAGCTTTGTGGATGAACTCTTCTAATTAATTCTTTGATGACTAATATGCTATTTTTCAGGAGGAAGAAAATGCAAATTGAACATTTGTTGTATGGGGTGAAGACTTTATGGAGATGGTTGATTTGAATTTTAGCTGTATTAGAGTACTTGTTTCTTTTGTTATATTCTCTATGTGTATCGGTTTCTTCGATAGACATGATATATTATCTGTTAAATCAGTCCACTTAATTTTGATAATTTAATAATGACCCAGACGTCAGCCAAGTTAAAAAAAGTTAAATTCACATTTTTTTTAATGCTTTTATTCATTCCTTAAATTCTTTG
The DNA here is from genome assembly GCA_947359465.1 of Metellina segmentata. Lineage (NCBI taxonomy): Eukaryota > Metazoa > Arthropoda > Arachnida > Araneae > Tetragnathidae > Metellina > Metellina segmentata. The sequence continues at coordinate 135,727,068 of OX375874.1, read as the reverse complement.
TTTTTCTCAGACCTCTCACTGCAGTCCTGTTGAAAGCGGATTTCCATCACCTCTCCATAAACAAGTAATATGTGCCGCAGAAGAAGCCATGCAACTCAACCCTATAAGCATACCTCCCAATCCATACAAGTACATGGAATCAGAAGAGGATAGAGGTGACTTAAATTTTCATTTCTTCTGCGGACTATGGTGTGTGTTTACAAATTTTAGCTTATGAGTATCAGTGGGAAATTCACAAAATTTAAAAAAATGTTACTGCCGCTGCAGGAAGAAAAAGTAGTGTTTTTCGCTTGATTCTTAGATGGTTTCCCAAAGGAGTACGGATCAGAAAAAATTACAAAATTCACATGGTTTGTTCAAAATTGTACAGAGAACAAGATGAATGAAATGTTTTTCCTATGCTGCTATTAGTTTAGGGTTTATTATAGGTGTTAAACTTGAAAGAGCAAAATTTCTAATACAGTAATAGTACAAATGACATCTTCAGCCATGATTTTTTATTTTAGAGTAGTACCTCTAAATGTGAATTTTTGCAGGAGGCCAAGTTTTTTTAGAAATTTAAATGTGGTTCCTAAAAACATTTTTTTTTTTAAATTCGGGAAAAATTGGAACATTTTTGTTGCTGATATTTAAAACTATTATATCTATCTCTTATTACTATTAGATTTTAAATTTGAAAATATCACAGGGAACCTTAGAATGTCCTCTTTCTTACAGCGGAATTATTTTTTAAATTGGTTAATATATAAATTCAATGCTATCAAAAGTTGGTCGTACAAATTTCGGAATATTGGGAAATTTTCGTTACTTTTTGTTAAAACTGTCATATTTATAGCTTAATACTATTATTTTTAAAATTTGAAAACATCAACGAAAACCTTACAATGTAATCTTTATTATTGTACAATTATTTTTGAAATTGGTTAATAAATAAAGTTGATGCACATAAAAGTTTGTCATACTGATTTCGGAACTTTTAGATCGTAATTTCTGATGCAAAATTAAAACTGTTATATCGATAGTTTAATACTATTAGTTTTAAAATTTGAAAATACCACTTAAAAGCTTAGAATACACTCTTATGGTATAATTGTTTTTAAAATTGCTTCCTATATAAACTTGATGTGAGGAAAAGTATACGGGTTAGTGAGCAGGGGGCGAAGCCCCCTAGTAATGTAAAAATGTCATACTATCAATTGATTGTTGTGGAAAAAAATCAAACCTCCACTCTTTATTCATGTATTGTTCATGTCACAGGAAATTAAAAGGCTCCAATTAATAGGGAATAATGTCTTCCACACGTTTTTATCCATAAAATTTTTAGTAGAGCTATAAAGATTGCCATCTGATCGTAATTCCATATTACATGGTGCTGTCTTCGAATCTTTCTCCTCAGGTTTGATCAGAGGCCCATGGGACAGAGAGGCACCAAGATGGGGGCGCCAGTAGAAGGGCTTGGGGTGTTGGCCCCTGCCAAGGGGTGCCTCTAGTCGCCCCTCAGAAAAGTCTTGTCCACAAGGAGGTGGCAAATTTCTGCTTTTTCCCAATGAATATATTTGTGCTCAGATAGCAAAATGGTATAAGTCACTTTTCCCAAAAAATTGAGTAAGTTCCATCCTACAGTCTGGTTTGTTAATGTTTAGAATAGAGGTGCACAACATGCGGCCCGCGAATCATTAATTTGTGGCCCTCAAATTAATTTTGACTTACCTTTCTAGAGGATTTAAGCTAAGAAGCAAATTGACTGACAAACATTTAGAATCAGTCTTAAGAGTTTCTACTAGCAGTATTAAACCTAATATACCTAAATTAGTTAGTAAAACTCAGTATCAGCCATCCCATTAGCAAGCTGTAACATAATTATTGTTAATGCTCCCTCCTCCAGCCTGGATCCTTCTCCCAAAAAAAAGAAATCTGACCTACAGATTCTTCTGAGAAGTTCTGCTTTTTCTACAATATTTTCTTTAGAATTAAATAATATCATGAAATTACAGCCAAAGAATAAATGTAAAAATAAATAATAAGGAAAGTATAAATATCCTAACTATAAAGAGTATGTTTGAAAAGATGCAAAAGAAAAATCGAATGAAGTGCTTTTGAATTATAACAATACATGCTTGTCACCAGTAGTGCAGCCACGATGAGGGGGTTATGGGTTAAAGCCCCCCCCTCCAAAGACAAATTTCATTGTTTTTAGTGGACTTTAAAGGGCTTTATCAGACTAAATTTGTGTAAAACCTCCCCCCCTCGACAGAAAAAAAATTCTGTCAGCACCACTGTTCTGTACACACATTACTACAAATATACTATTCTTATTCAGCTATTTTTGTTGTTCAAAATAACACTGCATATATTTTCCTCTTTTTTACATTTTGACTGTTTTCACCCCTGCTACACTGGATAGTAGTGATGTTTCCACCCTGCATATCTCTGTGACAGTTGGCTTCACTCTTCAAGTGGCATAACTTTTCATGTGCTAGGCAAGTGATCATAACACTGCTGACTTGTCAGTGTTTAATATCTACACAATAGTAGATATCGTCAGTTTACCTCGCCAGGAACTACCATGAAGAATCAAAAGAGAAATGAAAATGTTCACACTTTGCTTTTGGGTCATTGAATTGTTAATTGAATTTCTTAATAATGCAAAAAGGTAAAGAATATTGGGTGGTATTCTCCATTTTCGGTCATTTTTTTCTCATTTAGGTAAAAAAAATTCAGGCCCTCATGATAATTGTAACATGTGTGTTCCGAGTCATCTTACGTATTGTTACTCTTTTCTCTTTAGACAACCTCTACAACGTTCTGATGGACCATACTCTAAACCCAATGCCACCCGAAAGAGCGGAATCCTTCAGGTCGTTTCGATCTTGCAAGTGGTCTCCTAAAGGGGCAGCGAGCTCTAGCAGGTCTCACATGGTTTCTTTTATTCTTTTTATGTGCTTATTTGTATGACTTTAAGAGAAGTTTCTCTCGTTACATAGGATGGTACTTTTCTGATACCTCTTGTCTTATTTTTTGTGTGACAAAAGAGACATCTTTGATGCATTTTCTTTCCTTGTTTTTTCCATGGCTTTACTGGGCTGTGGTATTCTGGTCGGAAGCGTAACAGACTAGTGACCGGAAGGCTAAAATGTCAGTCAACTACTTACCATTGCAGCAAATGCCCGTAGACCGGATTTATTTGGCCTGTGGATTTGTTGAAGGAAATAATGGAAAGCGGATTTTTTTTAAAGTATGTGAGTTGAATCAAAATTGACTGCTCAATGATCCTACTGCTTGTTTCCTGGCAAGAAATTTTGATGACCGTGGTAGTTGGGCTAGAAGAGTAGCAGATTAGCAACTGGTGGATTGTGAAGTCCAAACTTGATCCATCCAAAGACCGTCATTGTGGCAACCTGAGGAGCCTTTTCGGCATTCATCCTGCATCTGAGTCTTGTGGTGCATGGGCTAACAATTTAGCAAAGTGTGGTATGCAGTGCAGAAGGCAGGATTCAGCACAGCCAGAAAACGAACACTGCAAGATTTAATAAATTTATTAATTTAAATTGATATACATATCATCAAAAGAAACCATATCTAAAATATTGGACGGGATTAAATGTGAGCCCCCTTGGCTCCAAACATGGACACTTGCAGCAGGAATGGACACACATACCCATATCTGTGTATCAAAACCTTGTTGAAAATATGCCCAGAAGGGTTGCTTGTGTCATTGCAGCACATGGGGGACCATCCTCCTATTGAAACGTGTATTATTTCCCTTATACCATCATGTCTTGCTGTCCTGTCCATTATTGTAGTGTTGTGTATACTGGTCCCACACATCATCCCATTCGACACATCTGCAAAATTGGCTAGATTTGCAGATGTGTCGAAAAATCAAGAATTAATATCCATGCTTGCATAAATACCCTCAATGATTCGATCAATAGCGATTTCGAGTTAACTCTCAGTGTTTACAAACAGGAGAATATCCGACATTATGTTTCTCTTCGCCGCTGCATTTCTCGACAGAAACAATCTGGAGTTTGCACCAGACACTTACACGATGACTTCAAGTTCAGAACTCTAAAATAATTTAGGGTTTTCGACGCTTTTCCATTTAACGTGTCGGGAGCCCTGTGCAAGTTTATTTCGTTAAATGATTTCTGATAAATAAGCTGTTCTTCATTCTCCTGAAATAAACCATAAAAAACAAATTCTAAGTAAAAGAAGCAGATAGAAAAACTTTTAGTTTTTATGTTACTGATCTGCTATAGTCGTGTACATGGGGGCTGGTGGGTATTAAATCTGCCAAAGTCTCGTATGGCCTTACGCTGGAATGATGTGGAAGTTTGTCGTGCTAGCTCAGGTGTTGATCTCGTCATTCAATGCTGGTTTGAAATGACAAAGTGTCATCCTCTTCATCCCCACTTCCCTTTCAATAACTCAGAGCCATATGGTGAGTTTGGGAAGTGTGAGTCCAGAGGTGTTGTCCTTGGCTCTTTCCCTCCGGGATTGATCCGGGACCGTCACCGATGGCACGTCAGGCTGTTGCAGTGTGACATTAATTACCTACCTACCTTGCGAGGAATTCAATCCGAAAAACTTCGTTTTTAATTGGGACATGCCATTCTGAAGATGCTCACCTATGCTTTGTATATGGATGAGCACATTTGGATTTGCATAATCATCGCATGCTTTAGTTTTGTCTCGATTCACTCTCGTGAACCGTCAATCCCATAAGCATTGCTTTATAGTGTTTTCGGCACCAAAACTTTCGAATGACGGCAAACGACGCCACAAAATGTTCACTGTGCAATGAATTCTAACCATCCAGTATAGGAGTTAATTTTGGTTTCAACAGCAACTGTAATACAGTCCTGTTGCTGCAATGTTTCATCATCTGACCATGGTTTAATTTTTACTTAGAGTTGTCCTCTTATCTTTCTCTTCTGTCCCGAATCGTTGCCAACAGCTTGCTGTGTCGCTCCAGTTTGACGTCAATTAAAGTACCTACCTACCAATCATAGAAAAAACCGCCACTAGAATAATTAACCAACACTTTTGTAACAGTTCAGCAGCACATTGAGTTTTAACCATGGGATACCTACTACTCTTTAGATAGACTGAAGTTAGACACAAATTTACTCTTTGCACTCTGCTGCATTGGTGACCCGGACGTGTTTGTCTTCCGTTTGTGGGAAATTTGGCCGCCGCAATAATTGATTTACAGTTTTGTATGGATAATCTCAGTGCTCGGGTTTCGTGAGGTCAACTCCATCGAAATACCCACTTACCCATTGCAGTGTAACGTTGAGTAACTACCTACCATTCAGAACGACCCCCTTTCCCCAGGTGCCTGCTGGCTGCCCTGACAATGGACCACCGCCTGTGCCTGTACGAGGAAAGCGAGCGTGAGTGGCGAGGCCTGTGCGACCTGTCGGAGCTGCTCAAAGAGCAGAGCCTGCAGGAGCGCGGCGAAGGCAGGCCGGGCAGGGCTCCCCACAAGAAGCGCAAGCGGGAGCCCAGGACCCGCATCCAGACCCGCAGGCAACTGGCCCAGGAGGTGCCCGATGAAGAGGAGGTTGAGGTGGAGGAGGAGGATGACAGCGTCGACATCTCCAAGTTGTTCAGCTTCGATCGAATGGTAGAGGAGACATACAGAATTGCGCCCATGGGTAAAGTATCGCGCAAGCGCTTTTCCTTTGCCCTCGCGTGACCGCGGTCATTTGAGTGACGGGTTGGAGACCAGCGTGTGGACAGGGGGCTGGGCACGTTATATCTGCTGTGGTTTCGAATGTTCTCATGTTGGTGGGTGCCATCGGTGCTTAGTGGGTATGTAAAGCAACCTTCGAGTTGTAGGTAGGTTCGATTTCCATCAAGTGCATTAAACATTCATTGTGTATTGTGTGTATTACTAGGTATTGCACATGTTGTGTCTGGGGCAGCGTGGTCAAATAGGGCCCTTGTGCCATGAAACCACCGAACCAACCTATCTCACGTTGGCATGGTGTGAAAGTTTGGTTGGTTGTTTTTGGAGTGCAAGGGCCACATTTGGCCATTGGAGCGCAAGACATACAATACCTAGTAATACACACACATGCAATGAAAGTGTTACTGGTGCAGAAGAAGAGAGAAATACAACCAGGGAGGAATGCACCCGACGGGAATCGAACCTGCCTACAACTCGAAGGTTGCTTTAGCAGTGTGCATACCCACTGAGTAACGACGACCCCTGTGGAACTTTGGAGAGTGGGGTGCCAGCTCAGATGTTGCTTCGTCAACTAACCGTGGTTCAAAAATACGTGGCATTGTCTTCCCTTCGAATTTGATCCCGGACCGTCTGCAATGGCCCACCTTGCTGCTCCGGTGCAATGTTAATCGAAACACTTACCTACCTTTATATCTTACACGAGTGTCTCGATATCCTGTAGCAGAGCCAGTATTTTGTTTCAGATTGGCCCAGAGTTAAAAATTCTTCAAAATAATATTTTGAACTTAAAGGTTCGACTAAAAGTTTTTGTGTCCTATATGCTCTGTTGTCATTTTTTTGGTTCCCAAGGGCTTATTAGACAGGGACCTATACAGGGTTCCCACGGGTGCTTACAAAGTGCTTATAAGTGCTTATTTTGACCTTACATTTCTAAGGGCCCTTAGAAGTGCTTATTTTGCATCAATATTCCTTATAAAGTGCTTATTTTTCTTTGAAACAAAATTCAGTTTTCAAATGACGATATTTTTTCACAATATTTCCTACCTCTTTTTATCAGCTGATCGGCGATAAAACGGCTTACAAATACGGTTTTGATGAGGATTTGAGAACTGGCTTACTTGAATGTCAACCCTTGATTCCCGATATGCAAATTGTCGATCGACTCTTGATGAGCACATAATACGCTTTAAAAACTTGAAAACCCATGAAAATCGGTCTGTTTTCGACTTGTGAGTGGCTCTCGCAATGCACAAAATAGTTGCCCTGATAGAGGAAACTAGAATACAATCATAAAATGTTAATTAATTTTGTTTTATTCAGTTACCCGCGAATGCAATCTTTTAAAAATTTATTATAATTATAAGTAAGTGTATTTTAAAGATTGTTGGTGAATCAAAAACAATGTAAAGATAATTTATTTGAATTAATACTGCTATCTAAGTGGCAACCCGATGTGTTGCCATTTTTTTTCAAATCTAGCTTTTTTATTATGCTTCTAATTCTTTGTTAAAACTATCCCAGAAAAAAAAGAAAAATTTTAAAGATTTTCAGGGGTGATTCTGCTTTGAAAATTTGAAGCATACCGTTATTAGTTCCGTAAAAAAACCCAACCCGCTCTATTAAAAAAACATTGGAGGAAAAGATCGCAAAAACGTAAACTAGAGTGCTGGAGAACCGGAAATAGTTGGGGGAATTTCATAAATCGGGAGTGTGGTGCCAGCTTAGATGTCCATTCTATAATTTTTTATGTACTTACACATATTACTAACTAGCCACAGCGTAGCCAGCCCGGCGTTGCCCGTGTAAACCAACACAACTGGCAATGCTTTGATGTAAGGTATTAATCTGGTGTAAAGATCCACAGATTTCTAAACCAAAATGAAGATATATTCAATTTAAAAAATATTTATTTAAAGAAAATCATATTTTTAGGTATCAATCTAAATTGAAATTTCACATAGATTAAAAAATCTATCTTTAACGAATCCGCTTTTACGAAAAAGAACTAAACAATGCCTGTCAAAATGCTTTTTATTTTTTGCTCTCCTCTGAAATCGAAGAGGGCAGGAAATGTAATTTTTTTTTAACGCAAAGGGCACGAAATGCTATCTGTTTATTTTTGGAAAGGGAAACTTACCGTGACGTCACAATCTCGTACAAAAATATAAAAGGTATATTTAATTTCAAAGTTATTTGTATAAAGAAAATCATATTTTTAGGTATGGATATGAAGTGAAATTTTCCGCAGATTTCAAATAAATCTGCTAAAATTTTTAGTCTATCTTTAATGGTCTAGGACAGGGGTCGGCAACCTATTGAAACGGAAGAGCCAAAAGTTAGAATTTACAAAATTTCCCAGTTTTTAAAGAGCCACTAAAAATTTTCGTTTCAATATTATAGTATTTGCTTATATATATTTGATTTTTGATTTAAAATTAACTGCTTTAAATACGGAATAATATTTATTCATATAAAAACATTAATATAGATAGTTACATCACTGGGAGCATTGGCTTTGCATGCCTTTTGAAAGTTTGGTTAAATCTGGCTTATAACTTGTTGTTTTAAGTTTCAAGCACGACTCTAGATTTTTATTTGTTAGTTGACTTCTAACTTTACTTTTTATTATATTCATGCAAGAGAACGCTTGCTCGCACGAATATGTCTACCCGAAGATCGTCAGCACTCCATATGCCAACTTCTTCACCTCACTGTAGCATTCTGGAAGACTATTCCATGCGCCGAATATGAGGGCCTCAACTCGCGGAATTTCTTTTAGAGCTGTCCACTTGTGCTATGCAATGTGCATGCATTTCTGGACCTCCAACTCTTCCAACTTGCTCTTGAGTTCTGTGAACTTGCCACTCCACAAGTCTTTGGTTTTCAAATCTAGCAATTGCATTTGAAGCGATCCAGCATCAATTCCAAATGGATCAATGTTTATCTCATTTGTATTTGTGTTGAGAGGATTTACTGTGAACGCGAGAGTACTTCTGTTTGTTTAGAATTGCTCGAATCTCTCAGCGAATCCATCTTTCGTGTTTTTCAAAGCTATGCTGAAGTAATTCGTGTCAATAGTTGCATTGGTCTCATCGCGATATTGCTTCAGATTTTTAAAATGAAGTAATTTACCGCTCTCTATGTCTTCAACAAAAAGATGTATTTTTTTTTTAAACAAACTACTTCTTCAAGCAAGGCGTAGGCTGGGTTGCCCTTTCATTGCAGTTTTAGATTTAGTTCATTTAGTTTCAGTGTGGTATTTACTATGAAGTTGAATTTTTGCAGAAATTTGTCTTCTTCCAATTCGGGATGGTCAATGCTTTTTTTCATTGAGGAATGTTTTTATTTCACTCAAGCACAAAGCAAAACGTTGGAATACGTTACCTCTGGAAAGCCATCACACTTTATTGTGCAGAAGTAGGTCAGAAAACTGGCTATCTATTTCTTCAAGGAAATCTTTAAACTGGCGATGGTAGAGTGCTTTTGCCAAGATGCTGTTAATAATCTTAATTACCAAGTTCATGACCTCAACTATTTCGGCCTTAAATGTTTGGGCACAAAGTGTTTCTTGATTAATTATGCAGTGAAACATTAGAATTTTGTGGTTTATTTTTTTCTGAAGAATTGATGTTAGCCCTCTATGGGGGTATTCCTGTCATACTTCTGGCTCCATCAGTTGCTATAGAAACGATTTTGTTTATATCGATTCCATTGTCTTCCAGGCATTTTTGCACAGCATTTGCAATATCTTCTCCACGAGTTTGCCCTGAGAGCGGTAGCACTCCTAGCAATTCTTCTTTTGGACCTTGGGACGACATATACCTGACGAAAAGGGTAACTTGTGCCGTGTCTTTTATGTCACAAGACTAATCTATAGCAAGTGATAAGGCAGAAGCCAGTTGAATGTCTTCCACTTGCATATGTGTTACATTTGAAGACATTTTAGCAGTTCTATCTTGTACTGTTTTAGCAGATAATGGCAAATCTTTGACTTTTTTCATGATTTCTGCTTTGTTTTTAAAAAGAGCCGCAACTTTACATCAAAAGAGCCACATGCGGCTCGCGAGCTGCAGGTTGCCGACCCCTGGTCTAGGAGATAGAAAAATAACTAATTGACTCCAGATAAAAGATTGTTTGTTTTTATCATCTGGCTGAAAAATACGCGCAAAATCAAAACGGAAACAAAAACAATAAATTTAGAATCTGTGATCTCTTCTTTGCTGTAGCATTCAATAATGATTAAATTTTAAAATCCGCCATGACCCAAAACTTACAAATAATTTGGACTACCTGTGTGCCAAATGTCATTGCTGTAAGTGCCATAGAATCGTCAGGATTTTGCGGCACGAAACAGACAAACAGACACTTCCTTTTAAAATAGTAGAGATACGTGTACACATAAATGCTCATATTATTAACTGCTGAATTCTGTAAAAATCAGACGGCTTATTTCGAAATATCTCATTTTTGTGTAACATTATTTGTTTATAATTTTTTAGAAAATAGACTTGAATATTAATTTTTTTTAATTCTTATAAGCTTAACTAATCTGTAAGAGCATCCCCATTGGGTCGAAAGTCAGGTATTACATTGTATAATACGGTTTCTTCAATGTTTTATTTAAGTCCTTATAAAGTCCTTATTTTGTCCTCGAAAGTGCTTAGAAAGTCCTTATTTTTAGTTAGATAAAAAGAGTGGGAACCCTGGTATAGTTGATTATAAACCTCTAAGAACTTCCATGACTTGTATAACTGTTATTTCACATATGTGTCTTTGTTCAGACTGGGATTCGTACCCAGACCCTTTGAACCATTTGTTTCTTAAATGCTAAAATTACAATTTTAATTTGAAAGGAAAAACTAGAAAATAATTAATCCATGCAAAAAATAGAGTGCTTTTTTTCAATTTCATAATTTCAGTTAATTTATAATAGAAATTTGGGAATGGAATTTTTTTTGCCAGAAAATCTGAATAGTGATTATAATAAAAGCCATATGAATTTAAGGCAGAATAGATATTAACATGTTACATTGAAAAAAAGGTTCTCTATGTAATACTGACTGAAGTAAGTCTCAGTATCTTGGCTCGTAGCAGATTTCAACATCTTATCAGGAAGAAAGTTGATTATTAATGTTGTTTGTTTAAATCATCAAGTGTTTTATTCTAAATTTGAATGCTGTTGATTATATATTGAATTAGTTTAATAAAGCTAGTTTCCTCTCTGTGTGTTTGTCTTGTGCTGGGCCACAGTAGCCCGGTTGGAAAAGTAACGGATCAGCAATCGGAAGGTCGCGAGTTTGAATCCAACCAAAGACCTCCATCTACAAAGGGAGCTGGTACATATTGAATCTGTTGTGGCCTCCAATGTCCTCATGTTGATGTTGTGTGGATGTTTAGAGAGTGGGTTGCCAGCTCAGGTGGCCTCGTCACCAGGCCGTGGTGTTGTCTGCGGTTGCTTCCCCTTGGGTAGGATCCCACTGTGTTGCAACGTTAATTAAAATACCTACCTATGGCTCGTGCTAGGTATGGATCGGTCGAACATGGCCCCTGTCCCACAAAACTCTACCAACGTCTGAATAAAATCTCTGCACGAGGTTAAAGATCTTGCATTATGTAAATTTTCTCGGAAAGAAGTTTTCAAATGCATGACCAAGGACGTTCTGTTTCAGAGATCACGTGGACCGGCATGTTTGGCTCCCCCCCAACATCCATCAGTGACCAAAGCCACGAATTCTGTTTCCTGATCGTGGCTTTGAAAAGTGGACACATCCAGTTTTGGAAAGTATCTCCCAGCGATCGTAGAATGTAAGTATGCTCTTTATTTCACCACAATCACGTTTATTTGTATGGCAAGTACTAGGTGTTATATACTGCTGATTTTTTCAATAGATGAAGTTACGCATGTTGATATGTATGCAATTTGGCATATAGGTATGCTATTTTGTTGTATAGACAATGAGCTTCATAACCTCAGATGTCAAATTTTCTGAAGGTGTTAACATCATAGATATTTTTGCACTTCAAAATGTCGAATTTCATGCAAAAAAAAAGAGCATTTGTGGGAAGTTTGAATTTTTTACTTTATTTAGAAGGAAAGTGCTGCTGAAAGTTATCGTTTCTTTAAGAAGCTTATGGTGAACATGCTATATCTCAAGATACTGGTGAATGCTGGTTGAAACGCTTTAAAAGTGATGATTTCGATGTAAAAGGCAAAGAATATCCAGTTCAACCAAAAAGGTTTGAAGACTAAAATCCAGGTGAAATTGTTAATACTGATCACTACTGACAGCAAATAATCAATTTGATCTTGCTTTGATCGTGAAGAATTAAGATATTACACTAGACCCTGCTCCTAAATATTATCACTTGTTTCCGATCGATGGCACTCACACTTTCCGAGCAGCCCTTCGAACCGTACGAAGAAGTGGAAAATTGGGTCTTTGAATAGTTTGCCTCAAAACAAGAAGAGTTCTACTCGGACAATATCCACAAATTACCTGAAAGATGGGGAAATGTGTAGCTAGTGATAGACATTACTTTGAATAAAGCATGTCTGATGTTTCTCTTGAAATTAATGTGTTTTCTTTGATTAAAAAATCTGCTTTATTAACCTGTACAAGTGGTCAATGGTCGACCCCTGAAAGGCCCCAAGGATAAATTCTTAGTTGTGCATGGGCATCCCAACCCTGATGTTCCAAAGTCGTATGTCCTGTTTCACCCTCCTGTCTTTTGCTTTGTTGTCCTTGTATCAGGTTTGACGCATCTCGGCCATATACAACCATTGTGGTGTTTTGGGGCACCACAGTAATACAAATGGAGTTGGACTAAGTCGAATGACTGTATAAGTTTTTTTATTACACTTATAAGGTTTGAATTTACAACTGGAACTATCTACACGCCTATGTACACAACGCAATTAATGAACTAATGTTCCTGAAACAACAGTAATTTTCTCTTCTCATAGTTTATAATTTTGTTTTCCCCGAGATTTGACTTCCCCGTACAACTGTTCCGAGCTATCTCGTCCACCACCTTCCTCTGTGGCTTCTCTCGCTCAAGTCCTTTGCATCAACCTCTCTCCTGGCTCCGTCGCTTATTTTCCAAACGACACCTCCCACACCCAAGGGGTGTCAAATCCCCACACGTGCAAAACGGTCATGAAACCGTTAGCCGGCAGTCCATCACAAGCATCAAGTCAGGTGGAAATCGGGGTGCACAAGAGTCGGACGCCAACCCTGAATTATTACCACACATAGCTGTCCTTCTCATGAAAACGTTTCTTTTTTGAGCCGCCACGATCCCACACCATCGAGCCGTAAAACCCCAAACCAACTCACCAGACCCTGAAAGAAAGATAAAGAAAAATTAATAGTTACAGAAATATAATACAAAAAATTATATAATACTCTACTACATCCAAGTTTTATGTAGTTCTAAAACCCCTGTGTTATGATGTGTAATTATTTACTTTTATTTTCTTGGGATTTTCTTTAATAATTCAACTTTTCTTCCACTTTCCTATACTGCAATGCATTGTGTTGCTCTAGTATGATGATAATTAAAATTTCCAATTACCCTTACCGTGTGTTCTCTGGGACACTTCTCCTTTAGTTGTGTACAGGCTTCATGAACTCAAAATACTCTAGTGATCTTTGCTTTTCCCATGGGAGCCGCGTTTCCCGGTCGGAAGAGATTAGAAATGAAACGGTTGCGAGTTAGAATCCGACTGACGTGTGGCCTCGAATCTCCTCATGTTGTGGAAGCATGGAGAACGCAGCTCAGCTGTTTCGTGTGTCATCTGGCCATGGTCGAAATTACGTGCTGTTGTCTTCCTATCTTTCCCTTTGGGATTTATCCCATAGCGTCGCCAATAGCCCATGCATTGCTCCGTTAAAAATGAATAAAAAATACCTACCTCTTTTATCATGGCCTTATGAGAGTGCAATATATCAAAGGGTTGCTGTTGTTGGTTTGTTCTTGTTGGTAAAGTAGTGTAATCCTGTGAAGACCCGTTGAACGGACCTAAGTGTTTAAATTGTGCAGTCGACTATCTTTTGACTGTTTCTGAATTTCTGTTTTTCTTCCTCTAAAGCGTCTCTTTAGTGCACGAGTGGGACACAGAACTGGGGATGCTGACTGCAATGAGCTGGCAGCAAACAAGTTCAGTCGCAGGTAAGTTTCTTTATGCCTCTAGAAATTGATTTGAGTGATGCATTTTGAGTAGGTGTCTTTGATATTCCATTCTAATAATACCTGTTTGGGTAGTTTAAAACTAGCTTTTCACCTTCAAAACGTTGCAAGTATAATTAATTTGTTGATGCATTTTGAGTTGGTGTCTTTGATATCCCACAACTTCATTCTGATAGCACCTGTTTGGGTATTTTAAAATAATAGCTTTTTACATTCAAAACATTGATCTCGTCATCTGACTGGTTCAAAATGACAAGATGTTGTCCTCAAATCTATCCCTTCATGGTAGATCCCAGACCGTTGCCAGCAGCCCAGTGCGACATTAATTCAACTACATACCTTATTTTCTGATTTGTGGGGCTTGGGATAAGTTGCGTAGATCCGCATGCGTGGCCATCTGCTTTCACCCCTCGGATGAACCGCCGACAGGGTTGCCGAAAGTTTCCGTTTCATAGGATATTCCTTAGCTATTTCAAATTATACCCCCATGTAATGGGGAAGCAAAGTGCACAGTGATATGTGGAAAAAAAAAATTTCTATCTAAAAAAAGAACTTTTGTTTTTTTATATTTGTGAATCTAAAAATTAGCTCAAATGCCTCAATATAGAATGATTTCCATATACAAAATAATACTACTGTATTAAGTAGATGATTGCCCACAATATTATGACCACACCCATTTATAGGTGTGATGTCAACATATTTTAACTGCCACTCAATGTCACATTATTAACCTTTTCCCCTGATATAGAATCTTGCATTAGAATCTTTTTCCACTGATTTTGAATGTTTTTACATCTTCTATGATTTTATTATCTTTTCCAGCCTTTGGTGCAGTTTGTCCATTTATGGACATTGCACCATAAAAACTAAACCAAACGGGACGCTATAGTCTAGAATCCAACCCAAAGCCACTGTGTACAAAGGGGGCTTGTGCACATTAAATCTTTTGTGGCTTCCAATGTCCTCTCATTGGCATGATGTGGATGTTTGGAGAGTGGGGTACCAACTCTGTTGTTGCCTCGTCATTTGACCGTAGTTCAAAATTACGTGGTTTCATCCCCGACTGTCAGCAATAGCTCATTGTGTTTCTTGCCAGTTGGACAATTACATACCTACGATCTCGCCTGAGCCTTGCTAGAGTATAAGGGCTGTGAATGCATTTTGTAAGCACTGTTTTATATGTTTCTTTTCCCGCTTAGGTTTCTTGATGTGTGGCAGTCTGAAAGGTGTCTTGGCCTTCCTGCCCATTGGCATCGTGATGACCGCCGACCAAGATCCTAGGGTCGTGGTCAAGAGCATGTGCAAAGTGTGGGATGAGGAAGACAGCGTGGCAGTTGACCACATTGCGATTCTTAAGGTTTGTTCTCTTGGACCTTTTTTATTTTTTGAGTATCTCTTGCACCAGGCATTTCCAGATTATTTTATATTCTACTGCTTCTTTCAATTGTTTGGCCTGGTGTGGAAATTTAGAGAGTGGGGTGTGACTTCGGGTTTGATCCCGGACCGTTGCCAATAGCCTGTTGCGTTGCACCAGAACAATGATAATTAAAATACCTACCTACGTTTTCAGTGAATGGAAATCACAGTGCTACCATTCTTTGTAGTAGCTACTTTGAAATCACCTATCTACAAAATGCACTTGAATTAAGGTGTAGGTATACACTAGAAATCATAAAAATCAACCTGGAAATCGTTTATTTTTTTATATATTTTTTTATTTTATTGTTTCAAAATATTTTCCAACTTTTTTACTTCAAAAACTATACCAAAATCTTGTATATATTCCCAATAGTTTTCTAGTTTCAAGGATTTTATTTGGTACAAATATGTTTCCTAAATTTTAAATATGATTTCTAATGACACTGCTCAAACAGGGATAACTCAACAAAGAATTTATCTGTTATAATTATTTTTATATTTTTGTGATCAATGTAATAGAGTGAATGTTTTAGCTAAAATACGAATTTTTAATTAATTTTTCAATGTTGAAATTCCTAAAAAAAAAAAGATTTTTTAGCCTTTTTTTTTGGGGGGGGGGATTGTAAAATAAAACCTATTCTCTCTAGAATTGTTTCCAAACCCATTAGAATTTGTGATATTAGTGTTCAAATAACTAATCAGATTTAACGATGAGCTTAATCTGACTTCTTCATGCTGAAATAGTTATCTATAGCCTATTGTAAAAAGACTGGATTTTTAAAGCCAATATTAAAAAGAATATTCTAATGAATACATACATAAAAGAAATATTGAAATCATTTTCATTTTGGCTACATGGGTCAATTGAATTATCAAGAATTGTTACAAGAGTAAATGTTAGTGATAAAAACATCTTGCAAAACATTGGTTATCTGAGAACATTTGGAAAGCTTGTGTTGCTCTCATCTGGAGTCATCTCAAACAGTTTTTAAAAAAAATTATTGTCAAATAAACCAAAATATTTGTTTTAATTTTCAATAAGGAGTTTTGCTTTATTCCCGTTACGGACAGAAATGTAGTGTTTGTTTCTTCAGGATGTTCAAATTCAGATTATTCAAATGTTTCTCCAGATTGCTCTGAGAAAGTATGTGATTGTTCAAATTCAGATTATTCAAGTTTTTCTTCAGATTGCTCTGAGAAAATATGTGATTGTTTCTGCCAAACTGCACGCCTTGGTGGGATGCGAGATCGTCTTGACCGAAGATTCCATCATCATTCGCAACGTGGGACACTCCTTTGGTTTGCACAGGCTTCCTGTTACAGGTGTGTTACTTACATCCTCTGCAGAGTATGTATATATTTTCTATACATATACTAAAACTATGGAGTGTCTACTATTATAAAAGGAAGTTTTATCTGTCTGTTATGAGCAAGTTCCTGACAAATCTTATGGCATTTACAGTAATGGGATTGGGCACACTGGTAGTCCGAAATTGTTGCATAATAGATAATTGTAAACTTGGGGTGCTTAAGCAAATACGGAACGCCCGGTGGGAAGAACGACAGACTGTGGCGACTTCAAATCCAACCAAAGATTGCTGTGTTGTCTCATGTGATGTGGAAAGGTCTTTCTCCTCATTGAAGAATGTTTCAAGAGATAAAAAACGAAGTTCAAGATTAAAAACTTTGATTATTCAATGTAATTTCAATTAGTTGGAGAACATTCTGTGCTGTAACTAGGCAAGTTTCTACCCGAGGCGAG
This sequence comes from Metellina segmentata, assembly GCA_947359465.1. NCBI lineage: Eukaryota > Metazoa > Arthropoda > Arachnida > Araneae > Tetragnathidae > Metellina > Metellina segmentata. Next base: position 135,709,996 of record OX375874.1, on the reverse strand, counting down.
AACTCGCCTTGGCACCCCCCACAAACTTAGCAAACCAAAACCCTCTTTGACAACACCTGTTATCACCTCCATGCATTAATTCCACTATTCCAAATTTTTTTAATTCAACTCTTAGATAATAGACTGGATTTAAAAGGTAAATAGATTAATTTGCAGCAATTTCATTTTTAGTATATAAGATAAAATGCTAAATTAATTCTAAGATATTTTATTGACAAATAATCAAACTGTAAAACTGACGTCTCAACTAGACACTCTAAAAGCCAACTGAGTTCAGTTTTGTTTACCGGTGCTAGGTATGTATCAAAGCCACTTGGGAGACAAGAAACTTACGAGACATGAGCCCATTATCCTACACTCTCAGGCGCTACAATGTTCGAGCATTTAGCTCTTTTTATAGTTTTTGTAGTCAATGAATAGGTTTTTCATCTTCCTTTTTTACCATCGTAAATAGAAAATAAACCAACAACAATAGACAAAAAATTATCATCATAAATAGTAATAGAAAAACATTACCCGCTTGTTTGGTGCTCCTTCCCAATACGGCGCCTTGGCACATGCTCCGTCTGCACCCCTCCTGGGACACTGAGGACGTTTGAAGTGCTTTCATTTTAATCTACATTTTTCAATTATGTAATATTTGGAATTTTTTTATTTTGTATATTTGTGTATTTTTTACTATTTTTATCTACGCTATGAAAATAAAATTATGAATTGAATGAAAGTATGGCTCACTTCCACTTTATCCTCCTTACTACCCATTTTGTGAGAATGAATTTTTTTTGTTGTTGCAATTTCGCATATTTGGGGGTTTTAGTGCATATTTTGGGATGCATATTTCAGGTCACAGTTTTGCATATCGATCCGAGCTTTAATGATGACATAAATGTTTCATTATCGAATCAACCCATAAAGGTTGATAATGAGCCACAACCGCAAGTGCACTGATTGTGATACATGTGAACGTTTGATGTGTGAAATTTGAACAGTGTAGTACTAAATTCTTTCACTCTCATTCACTATATGGTATCACTCGTGTATTCTTATACTATTGGTATCACTATATGGTATCACTTGTGTATCTCTATGCCTTAAACATAGCGTCTGTGTCCCGACGCAACCCTGTACATTTTTTAAAACTTATTTCTTTCATAATTGTAGTTTTTGACAAAAGACTCTAACCCTCTTCGATCTTCAATTTATTCCATTTCATTAACACTAGAACGTCCGTCAGTGTCGATTAGACACAGGAGCCTGTTTATTTTGTTCTCCTTTCCACATTTGTGAATTGAATTTGAAATTTTTTTGTGACGTTTAAGGGTAATCACAATGGCGGATGTTCTAGTGTTAAAAAGTGTAGTTTTCAAAAAAACATTGAAAACCGGTGTTTTTGAATCGCCAACAGCAAATCTGTTTCTTGTTTTTGTCTTTTCATGCTAACTTTCAATTCTCTCTGCTGAGAACTAGCATCTGTGTAACATGTATTCTTTTAACAGGAATGGCTGTTTTGGATGCACGGAGTATACCTCAGTATCGAGTGCTGATTGCAACGATGGAAGGTATACTGGTTGAAATCAAAGTGTCTTTGGGAACAGATGGTAGGTTTATAATCTTATTACACAATGTTGTAATCGAATTGTACTGCATTTAAAATCCCCAGGACTTCTTTCAATAGCATTATTCAGTTTGCTTGCTCTTCTGAAAAAATAGTTATGACTGTCATAGTTTAAAATTCATTTATGGAAAGGCAACCCAATTATAAAGAGATTCAAAATGCCATGATAGGAAGAATCGAGTTGAGTGGTTTCCAGGTCGGGTACATCTGCAATCTCTGCCCTGTTGCCTGTAAAAGCCCGCCAAGAGCGTTGCCACCAAACGGAGCAGAGAATGCAGCTGCATCCCAGCTTGTATCACTTGTGGCTTCTTCGGTATTGGCACCTGAGAAACGTGTACATTACATTTTTTGTCACAAAGTTAAATTTAATCTACCGAAATTACCTGTGCTTGGTGTTAAACTTTAGTCGAATAGAATTATTTTATACGTATTTCATTCCTTTTTTAAAGATTAATTCATCCACCTTTTTGTAGCAATTTTGTTATCCTTCCCTAAATACAAATGTTACATATAGTTGGTTGAAGTGTGGTATTATATATAAATAATCGTGCTTACATGCCATACCTCTTGTGGTATGGCTATGTCTGACTGATTACAGGACTGTGGGAAGAAATGCCAAAGCCATAGATCTAACCAAAATGCTTGTTTTATCTGAAAAATTGATATTTCCAATCTTTTGTTTGTTTAAATAATTTGATTAATTTTACTTTCGCCACATAGGTATTTAAATTGGTTTGATTCTAGGTACACATAATTTCAGCTGTTAAATATTTTTTATGTGAATTATACACATCCTGTAGGATTTTTACTTAGTTAATGATGTTTTTTTTTTGTCCATTTCTTTAGAAATTAAATTTCAGCACGAGAAAATTCCCATCGATCTTGATCTGAAGCACAATATGATTCAAGGGTTAGCTGTTTCATCTAATGGTCTTCTCTGTGGACTAGCTCTCAGGTAAGCACTTGGATTGTCTCTGCCATCATATGACCGTGGTACAAAATTACTCAGTGTTGTCCTCCTATCATTCCCTTTAAAATATCTTCTCACTGAAGACCACCACCAGATAAGATGTTATTTGATTATGTATATTCAAATAGCTTCACTTTACCCTCAGGTAAGTTCGTTACCTTCGGGGCGACGTTAGTTAAATACCTGCCTATTGTCTCCCTGCTCTGTCCTATTGTTTTGCCAAAAAATTGCATTCCGAGCAATAAACAAGTCCATGTAATGTGCAGATATTTGCTCTTTTAAAGCATCTGTCAATTTAAATAAAATGTAATAACTTTATTGAAACAGTTTTACACCAATATTAATGTTTTATTTAAATAATATGGGCTATGAATTTTGTTTTTCAACATGCCTAATTTCTTCAATCGTTTTAGAGGAATTGATTTAATCAATTCTTATTACAAGTTTAAGGATTATATTTGCCTCAATTTGGAAACTAAACATTTTAGATGAAATAATTAAATATTACAGCTTTCATGAAATTACGTTTCAAATGCAATGTAATGAATTTAGATTGATTGGTGTGTATACAATTGTATATTAAAAATCAGAGTTTGATATTTTTCTCTTGTTGCAGCACTGCAGTGTACTATGACCACCTTGAAAAGAAAGAACCCTTGCAGGTTAGTTTGTTGTTTTCCTCTTTTTTGACAGAGGCCGTGGTTGGAAGGGTAACACTATGAATCTAACTGTCATGTACAGTAGGGTGGGCTGGAAAAAAGTTTTTTTTTGTGCTGTCACATTCTAATAGTGCGGACAAGTTGGTTCATGCAGTAAAACTAACGTGTAAAAAATTTCATCTCGATTTATTGATATCTTTTGCTTTCCCAATGGGTTCAAAACCTCCAAAAAAGATAAAAATTCGGGTATTTTTTATAAAAAATAAAAATGTTTGCAATTATGTTCTTATAGGGCACAAAAGTAAGCTAATATATTCAACATAAATGGTAAAAAAATTGTTTAGATCAGTACATATCTTCTGCAGAAAAAATTAAATTTTTGCAAAATATTGACTTTAGCAATTACTGTTAAAACTGGTGATCAGTTTTAACAGTAATTATTAGAATGTAATTGTAAACATTTTTATTTTTTATAAAAAATACCAGAATTTTTATCTTTAAGTGAAAGATATCAATAAATCGGGATGAAATGTTTACACATTAGTTTTGCTGCATGAACCAACTTTTCCGCACTATTAGAATGTGATAGCAAAAAAAAAAGCCTTTATTCGGCCCAACCTAATGTAAAGTCACGGAAAAAAACCAAACCATTTCTCTTCATTCGAGCAATTTTGTAGCAGATTGGAAAATTCAAAAACGCCGTTTGACAGGAACTAACGTCTTCTATAAATAAATATTCATAAATTTGCATAAGGGGCCATCTTCATATTTCAACACACAATTTCAAATCTACAAAGCAGAAAGTAAGTACCGTTTGCGCATATCTCCCGCCCATCTAACACCACGAAGGTCGTGCATGCGTAGTTGCATCCTTCAACTTGAGAATGAATTAGCCTAGCCATTTTGTTTGTTTACGTTTCATTTGAAGTCATTATTTGTCGGTTATCATGTTTAAAATAATCAATTGGCCTGCCAGCTGTGAAATAAGAGCCGTTATCAAGTTTTTGAATGCGAGAAATGTTCACTTTGTGAAATTTATCATCAGATAAGTGAAACTTACAGTTAACTTTTTCCCACTTCCCAATTTTTAGTCGCCATTGATGCCGATGTCGTCATTGGAAAGTGTTTGTCTTGTGAAGACACAAACAAACGTTGTTTAAAAAAACAAAACGTTTAATTAACAAAACACGAAAAGGACTTTTGTACACATTTGGAGCAAGATGTATCTCTGCTCTGGATTACTTAAAATAGGCTTAGAAAAAGCCAAAAAACACCATTTTCACATGAGCTGTTGTTTTGTCCCTCGCCAAAACTGCTCTCCTCTCGCACCCCACCTTTTCCTCCTTCTTTCCCCTCTTCGGACGGAGGTGGTATTACGTCACAAGCCTTTGAGATGTCTCCTTATGGCACCGGTCCTTATCTCTCATCTAAGCCTCGGACCGTACACGTCCCCCCAAAGAAAGCACATCCGTCGCAGTAGGGACGATGCTGCTTATCTGAAACAAGAATTATGCACAACACAAGGAGGAAAAGTGAGAGCTCTCATGGAAAATATGCATCTTCCCGAAATGGAAAATCAAATTGTAATTAAATATGTAACTAAAACATAAAAACACATAAATTCAGTAGAATGAATACAGTAAAAATAATGGAAAGAGAATAAGAAAATAGGCATTATCTACACAGCAATAAAACAAATCAAAATATGGGCGATATCATACACCTAAAATAATGGAGATTTAGATGGTTATAGCTGGTTTAAAGAAAGTTTAAATTTAAACTTCAATCAGAAGATTCAATTGATCTCAGAGGACTAAAAACACTAAACTCAATTAGTCAATTGATATCAACGCCGCCACAATTTAAACTTTTTTTTTCTGGGAGTTTTCTGGACTTTCCCCCTATGTGAGCCCAAGTGCTGTCCGTTGGCTCCAATTATTTCAATTTAACCACTTTGTCTCTCCACTTTGGTCTCCTGTACTCTCTTTTACCACGATATCCGCCAACTCCACCTTGGATGGAAACAGCTGACCGGACATTTTGGGTCCCATGACCAACGGTAGACCTTCCATTATTACTGCCACGTGCTCCAGAACTGTCACAGCGAGTATTACTTTAAAGAATTTCATCAAATCCCCTGAAGACTTTTTCCGTAAGAGGTTGGGAATCTGGTGTGTAAATGTCGATGCTTTCTTGCAGGGCTTCGTAAGCTGTTGAACATAACAGCATGTCGTTTACCATCTTTCTAGACACAGCGCATGTTATGGGAACGTCTGCATGTCGGCTGTCATCTCGATGACTCCTTCGCCCTGGACATTTTGCATAAGATCGGCTCGCACGACGGACACTTGAGCTCCGGTGTCAATGACTGCGTCTAATGTAAGATTTTCACATTTTATGTCCACAATCTTCAATTCATCTATTCCTTGTAATGGCTTTTCGGGAATAGTGACTCGGGCTGTCAACACTTGACCCCTTACGTGTATCTTCTGCCTGCAAGGAGTTGCTTTGGGCAAAATTTATGTTGTTTCGCCCTGTAGGAACTGTCTTTGTACACGCTCCTGCAAAATGGCCCTCTGATCCGCACGTAAAACAAGTTGGTTTGTGGCTTGTCTTGGTCTTGTAGTATCTCTCATCTTGTGAAGGGACTCTTCTATGGTGGTGTTGGTTCCTGTTCATACTTCGGAGTTTCGGCATGGATCCACTTGAGTGTGCCTGGGGTTGATTATTCTCCATTGGTTTGCCTTTTGACATGCCATTTTCTGATCGATTGGAATTTACTCGCACACTCTCGTAATCGTCTAGTTTCTCTACTAATTGTGACGGAGAGACCATCTTTCCCCATTCGTCCAGAAAATGCTCTTGTATTTCCAAAGGTACTCGCCTCTTCACTTCGTGTATTTCACTGTGCAATACCCAAACTATAGAAATCTACGTTTCTAAATTACTTCACTCAAATTACACATAAAAGATAATCAGAATTATGCAAGTGTTCTTAAAAGCAAAATATTTCATAACTATACCACATTAACACCTGACGTATTAGCACACAAAACAACATAAACCACTCACAAAAATCTTAGTTTTTCATCGAAGCAATATCAAAACATATCTTGTGATGCATTAAAGCTTCACTTTCTCGAAAATATTTTACAGAAACAACCACAATAATTAAAAATGTATCATATTCTTCAAAGAAATATTCAAATTCAAAATATACATTATCATTAATTTTGCCCAAAAATATCTTATAAAACCATCAATATTTTCACTCCTATACACTAGTTCATTTTTTCCACTTTAAATTTCTACTAGCATACTATAGGTGTATCACTATGTTAAACTACTGAAAGCATATCACAATATTTCAAATTCTAATCTGCTGTACTAGAATAAAAATTACCAATACAATTGATACGATATTTCGATAACTAAATTATTCAAAATTTGTCATAATTAACACATTTTTAAATGAATATCCACAATAACCTTGTCTAGTAAAAACACACTTTCATTGTAATAGTTTAAAATTGCTCTGATAACTATATTGACAGACAAACGAACACTGATGTATTCTTTTACTTTATTCAGGCACTGTCGTACCGATCAAAACTCACAACACTAGCTTATTATAAAATAAAAGTAACTTTCGATTCCTTTTAAACTATGCAGGCACTGTCGTACCTTTTAAATCACAAATAACACTGATGTGTTCTAATGTAGGCACTGTCGTATCATGTAAATCACAAATAATGCTGACATGTTCTAATGTATGCACTGTCCTACCATTTCAATCACAAATAACACTGATGTGTTCTAATGCAGGCACTGTCGTACCATTTCAATCACAAATAACACTGATGTGTTCTAATGCAGGCACTGTCGTACCATTTCAATCACAAATAACACTGATGTGTTTTAATGCAGGCACTGTCTTACCATTTAAATCACAAATAATGCTGATGTGTTTTAATGTATAAAATCAGAATACATAAAATATCAAGGGGAGAATGCATTTACAAGAAAAATGAGCTCTCACCTCTTGTAGGTCTGAAATCATCTCGGCTGTACCAGTTAACTTTTTCCCACTTCCCAATTTTTAGTCGCCATTGATGCCGATGTCGTCATTGGAAAGTGTTTGTCTTGTGAAGACAGACAAACAAACGTTGTTTAGAAAAACAAAACGTTTAATTAACAAAACACAAAAAGGACTTTAGTACACATTTGGAGCAAGATGTATCTCTGCTCTGGATTACTTAAACATAGGCTTAGAAAAAGCCAAAAAACACCATTTTCACACGAGCTGTTGTTTCGTCCCTCGCCAAAACTGCTCTCCTCTCGCACCCCACTTTTTCCTCCTTCTTTCCCCTCTTTGGACGGAGGTGGTATTACGTCACAAGCCTTCGAGATGTCTCCTTATGGCACCGGACCTTATCTCTCATCTAAGCCTCAGACCGTACACTTACGGAGAGACGTAATGTGTGAATGTATGGTGCAAAAGTGAGTTAGGATGTTTAACAAAGTGAGGGGAAATTGTTGGTTTTGGTTTCCATTATGGATTAGAGATGGGCGATCCGCTCAGGAGCTGACTCAAAGAGTCGACTCTCTTGACGGAGTGAGCGAGCGCTGATTCGTCAAAAAAGAGCTATAGCTCTTTTTTAACCAATCAGGGCTGAAGAGCGGTAACTCTTTTTTAACGAATCAGCGCTTCCACTCTCGAAGAGTCATTTCCGCATGCGATCACCAGCTCAGTGATTCTTTTGGGAGTTGATTCTTTGAGAGTTGATTCTTTTCGGAGTTGATTCTTTACGATACTTGGCTCTTTCGAAGAATCATTTCCGCATTCGATCGTTTGCGCTCACTGATTCTTTTGGGAGTTGATTCTTTTGAGATTTAACTATTTGGCTCTTTTCGATAACTATCGCTCTCGAAGAGTCAATTCCGCATTCGTTCTTTTGCGCTCCCTAGCTTTTTGTTACTTTTTTGAAGTTTCAAATTTTTAAATATCTATGTATTATCATAAATGTTATTTTTAAAAATTTAATTCAATTTTAGATTGAAAGGGTGTTTTTACGGCTTAAGTCATATCACGCCTTTTAGCACTAATTAAAACTAGTCTTAAGGTTGTTATTAAAACATATTCTAACAGTTATTATGTTATTCACTTAACATTAATATAATAATAACCTTGATTTCTCGGGAGTGATATCATTTTAATAAAGCTACACAAAATTAAATTAAACGTAACTCGTTTTTATTGCATTGCCTTCACAAAACAAGGCATTTTGAAAATATTTTATTAAAAGACAGGGAGGGGACTTGGATTTTGAAAATCTTTGGGACAACGAGTATTCGAGGGTATTATAGTATTATACAGGGTGGTCCCGAATTCATGGTACAAACTTTAATGGTAGGTACAGGACATTGTAACAATGATTTATTGTATAGGAATGTATAGTCGCAAGTGACGCGGTGAGGCGTAAACAGGGGAAATAAAAGGAAAGAGAAATGGAGTGATCGGTTGGGCGTTTCAACAACGTTTCAGTATTAATGTGTGGGCTGGTATTGTGAACGACTTTTTGATTGGCCCATACTTACTACCCACGCGGCTCACTGGCGGAAGCTATCTTATTTTTCTGAAAGAAGTGTTACCACAACTGCTGCATGATGTTCCGATCGCCATTCGTAACCGCATGTGGTTTCAGCACGATGGGGCGCCAGCACACTTCAGCATTGATGTACGGAATTACCTGAATGCCACGTTTGGTACTCGATGGATTGGGCGTGGTGGACCAGTCCCTTGGCCACCCCGATCTCCCGATTTATCGAGCCTCGATTACTTTTTATGGGGACATCTAAAGCATCTTGTTTATGAGACTCCAGTTGACTCAGATGAGGATCTCGTCGCTCGCTTATCTGTAGCTGCTGCAGGTGTGCGTGAAATACCAGGCATCTTTGAACGTGTACGCCAATCGCTCCACCGACGCTGTCAAGCATGTATCGATACTGGTGGACGCAATTTTGAACAATTACTGTAAACATGACACTTGTCAACAACGCTTTCAATAAAATCTTTGTTTTTCCTTTCGGCCGTTATTTCCCCTGTTTTCGCCTCACCGCGTCACTTGCGACTATACATTCCTATACAATAAATCATTGTTACAATGTCCTGTACCTACCATTAAAGTTTGTACCATGAATTCGGGACCACCCTGTATACCTATATCTTAAAATAAATAGTTAAAAATCTTAAGTACTTCAATAAATTATTAATATTTTTATTATATGATTTTAAAATATCATTTAAATTATTAGGAAGTCTCATTTGGTAACTAAGTGGTTTTAGAAAGAAATCTTAATGTATCCAAACACGTCCAAGACACTTTTTTTAAATGTGGTATAGAAACATTTTAATGATATTTTTATGTTTTGTGTTTTAAACAATAGCAATGGGCTATAAATATTAAAAGTATATATTAATAATTTTGTAAAAATATGATAATTATGTATGAAATTTTAAAGAAATGTGTCAAAAACTTCAAATGTGCTACATGAAAATCTATTCAACCAATTTGAAAAATGATGCTACCAAAATAAACTGCATGCATATTTCTAGGGAATGAACTAGAATAAAAGGATATTTAAATAAACCACAATTTTACAAGTGATTGAAAAATGAATAGAAGATTTTTTATAGTTTTACAGTCCTACTTCTTAAATAAATAGTAATAATTTAGAAACTTTTGAACTCAGCATAATTATTCTAGTTCATTCACTTGACAACATTATAAATAACAAACTCTCAAAAGTTTACTAGAATCCAGTTATAAGTTTTTGTATTATAACATTTGAAGTGAAGAAATAATGCAAAAATATTAATTTAGAGTTAAAGGTAGTTTCAAGTGCATCGCTTGCTCCCTTGCGTTTGCTCTTTGTGTAAACAATTTTGTTCTTCCTTCTCTTTAAAAAAGTTCACTCCATTTCCAAAAGAGAAACCATTTAAATATTTAAAAAAACTTTCTAAAATTATATTTGCAAAAAAAAAGTCAGGTTTAAATTTAGATTTTGCCATGTTTTTGGCCTTTTAATGGCCATTTTCAGTGTTTTCCATTCTTACTTCTTGTTTTCCCGCCTTGATTAAAATCTTAATACTTCTTCAAGTAATTAACAGAGAAAAAATTAAATATGTTTTGGAAAGTCAAATAAATACTCTATCCAATAAAATCGAAAACTTTTTTAGAATTCTTGGTCAAAAATGAGATTTGTAACGTGTTTGGATATTTTAATTGCTACTTCTGTAATCTCAACGGGTTCATGACGGGAATTACAAACGTAGAAGTGTCCTCAAAGTAATTTATTCTTTATGGACAATTTCAAAGTTATATGAATTGACATGGTTTTGGGCCATCTTATGCCTTAGCAATTAAATTTTACAGCTTAGCAGCCCTATGCTGCAATGCCTATCGTCCTCGTGCCCCGTCTCCCTCCTTTTGTTGATTTTAGAGGTAAACTGCGCAATTGCTGGATGAGTGAGTGTTTCAAGTGTTGTGTGCGTGGGTGTTTCAAGCACGCTTGGCGCCTCTTCGTCTGGACACATGCGCTCACGTGACAACGAGGGATGTTCGATGGCCCAAACATATTGTATACATTTCGATGTGTGCGATCAAAGGAGCGGTGAGTCATCAAAAAGAGCTAGCTCTTTTTAGTGAGTGAGCGGTTCCGATCCGATCGCTGAAAAGAGTCATTTTCCCCATCACTATTATGGATGCAATCCTTTTTCAGCTGATTCATGCATATATATATATCTGCCCACGCAGCTATTTGTTTTGTGGTGCCACTGTGTGATCTCCCTTGTTCTAGCCAATTGGAAAGCTGCTATGTGATGTCACTTGTTCTAAGCCAATCGGAAAGCTGATATTGTATGTAATTGAACTTGAATGTCTTTTCTTTTATGTTTTAATAAATTAGTTAGTCCGTTGTATGATGTTTTCATTTTGTTGATCTTCGGCAGTTGGCGGCACTCGACCTGAAGGATTCTCCTAACAGAAATGTCAATGACGATTAGCGCAGTCATTGATCACCAAAGAATTAGTGCGCGACATAAACAACAAAATTTTTTCCAATAGGCGATTCACAATTTCTGATTTGTCAAAGAATTTTTAAAACATTTCACGATCTTTATTACACAAAATTTTGACTGAACATTTGAGCTACGTTTAATAACGGAAACGCATGGGAGCAGCCTTATAGTTTTTGCAGCATTATGCAACAAAAGGAAACATTTTTTGAAAAAGATTGTCACAGGCAATGAAACATGGATTTGTTACGAGGCACCTGAAACGAAACGACAGTCACTGGAATGACAGCATTCTAGTTCCCCGAAACCCAAGAAAACAAACCACCTCTTTCTTCAAGAAAAATCATGTGCGCTGTGTTTTGGGACTGTCAAGGAATTTTATTAGCTTATTTCACAGCTGGCGGGCTGATCGATTGTTTTAAACATGATTACCAACAAACAATGACTTCAAACGTTAACATAAACAAACAAAATAGCTAGGTTAATTCGTTCTAGAGTTGAAAGATGTAACTGCGCATTCACGACCTTCATGCTTGTCAGATGTGGGAGATATGCGCAAACAGTATTTACTTTCTGGACCAGCTACAGAAAGATTGGAGCTCCTAATGTTAAGGCAGTTTTAGACTTATATGGTTATCTTTCTAAATAATATTCCTATACTGCTATTTTATACCATGTTTCTGTTAAACATCCCAAAGAAAATCCACCTAAATTTTGTTTTAAAAATAATTTTATTATAATTATTAAATTACAGCAATTGTTGCAGTAATAATTATTAAATTAATGTTTAAAAAAATTATGAATTGAAACCATGTTTTATTTTGATGGGAATCGATTCAGAAGGACTTCTAAAAAAGCCATGTAAAATTTCAGTTCATTCCGATGATTAGTTTTTGAGCTCTATTTTTATCATTGCAATTTTACGGGGCAACCAAAATAGTTTAAAAAGTAGCTGACCCACCTTGTATAAGGTACCTTATTTTCATAATTAAATGGAATATAAATAATAATTAATAGATGGTTGCATCCAGTAACGTCTATTTTGTTTCAAAATATACTTTTTTTACACCAAGTAAGCGAAATAAACACGTTTTCTTCGATAGAAAAAGTACTTGCGTCATTTCACGGTACAGAGTCGGGCTTCGGTGCAGCACGTTGGATGTGTGCACCGGGCCTAAATCAGCTAATTCTATCCAAATTAGATAATTAATAATTTGCTTAATTTTTTCCTCTGGCACTTAATAATAATAATCTTGCAGTAAACCTTATAGCATTTGTTGTGTTCAATCTCCCGTTCAGTTCGCAATGTTCGTGACGAAGCCCTTCGAGGAGATCTACACGAAGCTGAAGAGCGTGCTCAACCCCCAGTTCTCCTTCCTGCCCTCTGCCAGCAACACCATCAGCAACCACAGCGACTACTTGGAGTGCCTTCGCATCAACCTGACCTCCGGGGAGCCCCTGCCCCCCTGGATACTCGCCTTCCTCGAGAACGATGCCTACGATAACTGCTCCCCCGTGGAGCTCTACTTCATGCGGTAAGCACGACCCTTCCTCGTCAACCCGTGGTCCTCATTTCTTTCCCTTTCGGATGTATCCGTCGCCATTAGCGCGTTGCTCCAGTGCGAAGTTAAACACCTACCTGGCCAGTTAAGAAGGCAGTGTTGATATTCTCTGTCGTTGCTTCAAGCAATGTGATGAATGTTTGTGACAATTCGAATGGGTGTTCATTTGAAATTCAGTCTCTCAGGTCAATGAAGTTTGGAGAGTGGGGTGCCAGCTCAGGTGTTGCTTCGTCATCTGACCGTGGTTCAAAATTACGAGGTGTTGTCCTCGAATCTTTCCCTTAAGGGACTGATCCCGGACCGTCGTCAATAGCCTGTTATGTTGCTCTAGTACGAGATTAACTAAAAATTACCAAATTATTATTACTACTCTCAGGTCAATTTGCTCGGTTAGTAAAGTAACGCACTAGCAACCAAGGACTGTTGTGGACAAAGGAATTGGGTGTACGTTTAATCCGTTGGGGCCTCTAATGTCCTCACGTAGGTGAGGTGTGGAAGTTTGGAGAGCTCAGGTGTTGTGCTGCGTCATCTGAACGTAGTTCAGAACTACGTAAGGTTGTCCTCGGTTCTTTCTCTTCGGGAGGGATCTTGAACCATCGCCAGTAGTGTTGATCCAGTGCAATGTGAACCTCCTATGCCTACCTTAAAATACTGTTTCATCCCGAAAACCTTTTCATTTTAAATTAAACGGTTTAACTTATCTAGGTCCTTATTAACATTTGTCCAGAAGTTGTATTGAAGGGTTCTGGCCAAATTAGTGACAAGCTGGAGAAATGTGTTCTCCAATGAAAAGAACAAATACAAAATAATTAATATAGTATTCTATTTATAATAGTAAGAGCAATAACTGAACTTGGATAACAGTATCCTATCTTTATAGGAGTGGTTATTATTTTTTTTTAGCAATCAGTATATGTCCCCTTGAACTTAAAAATAAGTTCTCACACGCCCCCTTGCAAAATGTGTTTCTATTTCTTTATTTAGGAAATTATACACTATCTGCCAATAAGCATTTGGTCACCTACGCAAATGACGATATCTGCGGTCCTGATATACGTCACTCTCTCCGCCGTTCAATATCGTGTAGGAAACAACATTGGCATGAGTCGAATGCCACGCAGAGTTATCTCATTTCGAGAAAGGCGTAATCGTCAGATATCACAGAAATGGCCGATCCTTAAGGGCTGAATGACCCAACATCGACAGTGGCCTATGGGATTCAGAAGTGGATTGTCGGAATGTGCCCCGATTCGGCAGACCCACGAAACTATGAGATGGAGACCGACGGGTGCTGTCCAGAGAAATTCGGAAGAACCGCACCCGACCGATGGCCCACAAACTCCAGGAGTTCCAACAGGCGACCGGAAGTGTTGTTTCGATGAATACCATCCGTAAGGAAGCACATCTGCTGCTGTGCTGGCCCGTAAGCCTTTGAATCACAAAGTCCAACCACGCTGCTCGGTAAATGTGGTGCAAAGCACGCCGAAAGTGGACCGTAGATCGGTGGAGCGACGAATCAAAGTTAACCCACTACCGTTCGGATGGCAGAGTCTGGCGTCTGCCTGGAGAACGCCTCCTGCCAGAATGCATTGTGCCAACAGTAAAGTTCGGCGGAGGTGGAATTATGGTCTGGGGGTGTTTCTTCTGGCATGGACTGGGACCCTTGGTCCAAATTCATGGTAAGCTCAACGCCGAGGCCTACTGCACTATTATGGATGACTGTGCTTCCTACGATGTGGTAGTTTTATGGGTTGGACCCATGTTACTTCCGGGACGACAACGCCAACTGTCATGCTGCGAGGTCCACCATGGATTGGTAGGGTGACAATGGAGTTAACCGAACGGACTGGCCTGCACAGACATGAACCCTATCGAGAACCTATGGGACGAGTTGGATCGCCGAATTAAGGGGTGCAACAACCGTCCAAAATCGGCGAAGGAACTTGCGTGTCTTCGTGTTTAGATTTACGTTGTTGATTAGTACAACTTTCGTGCTAGCGATTTCAACTTTGCCACGGGCAAAGACTATTTGAGGTTTTCTATCTTCGCGATCATTAAAGATAGAGTGAAAATTTGAACGGATCTGCGGAAAATTTGACACCCGATCGATACCTTAAATGTGGTTTTCTTTAAATAAATCCTTTTTCAATTGTAATCAGTGTCATGTCGGGTGGAGGTGGAACTCATTTATTGTTTTTTTCTTTTTTATGTCTTTAGTGTCAGTATTTCTGAATGTGTACAGACCGATTTTTTAATTTTAATAACCTGTAATGCCCCTGTAAATGCCTTCTCGTACCCCAGGTTAAGAACTATTGCTTTATAGGCTTGAAAGTTTTCTTTGTAGTTTTCTTTTGTTTCATTACCACACTATTTCGGTAAAATATCCAGCCTTTGCATATCTAAGTCTAAAAAATCTTTTACATTTAAGTATTTGAAAGTGTTGATAACTTGTTATTCATGCAGGTATCTTCTCCACGCTTATGTGTCTGGTCTTGCTGGAAATGCACCTAAAGTTAAGGGAGATCTGGTGAGTAATTTATTTCGCTGATTTTACTGTAAGAACACATACATACACTGTTGTGCCAAAAGTGATGGGATAACAGTATGTAAGTTTACAAGCGGCGTTTGCGTCGCGTTCAAATGGTATAAAAAGTCAGGTGGTTATCAGTGCTGACACTCTTGAATGCCTTCTAAAACGTTTAATAACATTGGTAATGGCTATACTACCAGAATTACCGAGTTTGAACGTGGAATGATAGTTGAGTTGAGACTTTTAAGATTCCTTGTAGTGTCAAGGGTATACCGAGAGTTCCTCATGGAAGGCATTACCTCACGCAAGGAGCAGCAGTGGCCTGCCACGTCTACAGAATGACCGAGACAATTGACGTTTGAGCAGAAGCGTCCGCGTTAACAGACGACCCACTCTGTGAACTGTCTGCCCCATTCATGTGAGGCATGTCTGTAAGGTCCGTGCAGCGAAATTCGCCCTTGACGGGATAGGGCAGCAGAAGACCGACTCTAGTGTCGTTAATCGTGGCACGTCATCGGCTTCAGGGCCTCGACCGGGGCTCGCGAACCCATGAATTGCACCTTGGATGACTGGAAGAAGGTAGTGTTTATTGCGATGAATCACGTTTCCAGTTGGTTCGAGCCGATTGTAGAGTTCGGGCGTGGCGCAAACATCCCTCGAGGTTATGGAACCAACTTCTCAACAAGTGAAATCGATTCCATAATGGTGTGGAGAGTGTTTACCTGGCATGGAATTGGGTCCTCTGGTCAAATTGAACCGGTCATTGACAGAAAATCGCTGCCTTGAGGACCATTTGCAGCCCTTTATGGACTGCCCTAACCTCAATCGCGATGGGATGTTTCAAGATGGTAATGCTGCATGTCATCAGGCCCGTTTTGTTTGCGATTGGTTTGAGGAGCGTTCTGGACGACTCCTGCACATGATTTGGCCACGATCGCCAGAAAAGAACCACGTGGAGTCTACCTGGGATAGAATCGAAAGAGCTAATCGTGCACAAGATCCAGCACTTACCACAACCACGCAGTTATGGGTGGCTATCAAAACAGAATGGCTCCTGGCGACTTCCGCCGATTTGTTGAGTCCATGCCATGTCCAGTTCTTGCACTTTTCCTAGTAGATGCCACGCGATATTAGAGAGGTATCTCCCGACTATTGGCACAAAGGTGTTTTTTACCTTTTGACTACGGCTATAGATATAACTGGTGGGATTCTTCTAACTTCAACTGTTGTATTGACCGTTGTCTAAAGGTTCAAATTGTGATACCAGTGAGACTCAAAGGTCTGTTTTGTTGATTTCTTGTCCAATCTTTCTCGTATGTGATGTGCCGACCCACAGGTATGGTGGTTAAGGTGTTCGTCTCTAGATCGGAAGGTTCGTGGTTCGAATAAGGTCAGTGCATGGATACTTGTTAGCGTATGGTGTTGATGCGGCTGGTACGCCTTAAATCTGTCGTGGCCGAAAATCCTCACATTGGATTGGTGTGAAGGTTTGGAGAGTGGGGTGCCAGCTCAGGTCTTCCTCGTCATCTGACCGTGGTTCAAAATGACGAGGTGTTGTCCTCGGGTCTTTCCCTAAGAGGATTGATCCCGGACCGTCGTCAATAGCCCGTTGTGTTGCTCTAGTACGATGTTAATTAGAAATTACCTATGTGATGTGCCAGGGATATAGTTATTCTTTTATAGTGGTGTGATTCAATTTAAACTGCACAGAGAATTAGGTCAATGAGGTCTCAGAATTAGTAAGAATTATTGCTCTTACATCCTATCCCTAGAAATTGTGATATTGCAATCGTTTAAAGCTCGTCACAAACCCTGGTTGTTTCGACTGCTCATCGTTATAAAAAATCAAATGAACGAGATCGCTCTTCATCAGGACAAAACGGACCGTCATCGTCGAAACAATCGATACCATCTTGACGACATCTCATCGTTAGCAAGCTGCTCGACATGGCTCCTTGAAACCCCTTGGAGGGTTAATGCTAATTAATAGGTTTGCCAACAATTGTTCATTCATTACTTTACTCCAATTCATGTACAACATCGAAGAAGTCATCTGATGCTCGGATCTCCTCTGGGGGATTGATCCGGATAGTCACCAATAGTCCCCGCTGTGTCGCTCCAGTCCGACGTTCAACCTACCTCAACAACTGATGTGACTTTGAGTGTGTCCCGTATTGAAGACAACGTGATTGATTCAAGATAACCATTTATGATATCAACATGCTTTTTTTTTTCATTTCAATGTTGCCAGCAGATTTAACCATTCAAGCAAATTCAATTCTATAACTTGAAATTAGAAGATTGCGTGTGCTAAAATTGTTGGATTTCCCGAATTTGTGTTCCTATTCAGAACCTATTCGGACCCAGTATTATTTGACTGACTTTATTATTGGACCAGTTGATCAATCGGTCGACGTTCATAAAATACCTACTTATCTTTTTTAAATGGAGATATTCCTTATTTGCAATACACACGAGATATGTCTAACGTGAATTTTTTCCTAGGAGGCGAAGCTTCGTTCGGTGGAGTCCCTGATCCTGCGCAACTACATCTCCAAGGTGTTCGTGAGTTGTCAGGACAACCTGGACCTGCTGTCCCCGGGGCAGAGCCAGTCCCTACTGCTCATGGCCGACTGGCTCTTCAAAGAGTTCCAGATGCCCGTGGAGGGACTGTACTCCGCCCTGGGATGCGAGGTGCCCCAGGACCCGGGGGCCCTGCCCGCCCGCGAGACCTGCGACGTGTGCAAGGGGGAAGTGCGGCTGGAGGGGGTGAAGGTGGGCCGGTGCTCCCGCAACCACCGGTTCGCGCGCTGCTGCCAGTCCCTGCTGCTTTGCGACATTGTGCCCTACCACCAGTGCCCGTCCTGCAAGAGCGTGGCGCTCAGGGACGTCTGGAACTTCGGGCTCACGTGCACGTACTGCGGCATGACCATGACCTAGACCAGCCACCTGTGAGCTGCTTGTTTCAGTGTAAATACTCCATGTTGTACCATATCGACGACGGCAAAAAAAAAATATATATGTGTTTTCTACATTAAAAATTTTCTATTCATTAGCATTGCAAATCTACTACTCAACACTAATGGACCGGACGCCAGCGGATTTGCGTAAAATCCGACTCCTTGTATGCAGGTGTCTGGGACCTTTGCACGTCACGACGAAGCAACACCTGAGCTGGCACCCCACTCTCCAAACTTCCACGCCCACCCAACGTGAGGACTTTCAACCACGACAGATTTAAGGTGCACCAGCCGCCTCTACACCATACGTTTACAAACATCCATGCCCGAACCTTCCGATCTAGAGGCTAACACCTTAACCACTCTACCGGTTGGTCGGCTGGTTCAGCTACCGGAGAGATGGAGGAAGGTCATCCAATAGAACGGCACGTACCAGGGATGCTATTTATATTTCTGGCCTTGGCAACAGTAAGTGTTGCTAGGCAACCGCTGAAGTTTACAAACTATAATTTAATATTTTTAACCATAATTTCTTTGGAACTTTTTGTCATTTTAGCGTGACTTGTGTTGTTAACAGTAAATTAAAAATTTCATCTCGGGCAAAAAATAAAATTGACTCGCGAACATTTTCGTGCGATTATTTTTCCTAACTTTCGACGTAGATTATCAAGACAAGAGTGCTCAGATGAACTTAGTTCTTTATATAGCGATAAAGCACCATCCTACAGCACTGAAAAAAACTGGTATAACGAATTCAATCGTGGTCGACGTTCGCCCTAGGACGAATTCCGTGAAGGTCGTCCAAAATCGGTTGTTGTGCCAGAAAATATCGATGCTGTGCATAAACTGAAAAAGCAAGACATGACATTCAGTGAGATTGAGGCATCAGTATGACAAGCATCAATAAGATATTACATGAACATTTAGCCGTAAAAAAGATTTGTTCGCGTTGGATCCCGCATAATCTGACAAACGCTTAAAAGAAGGCTCGTGTCGATTGGTGCAAGGAAATGTTGAAAAAATACGTTCAAGGTTCATCAAAGGCTGTGTATCTACACAGGTGACGAATCATGGATCTATGCAAAAACAGCAATCGACTGTATGGGTCTTCCAAGACGAGCCAAATCCAACAAAAATTGTTCGTAGAAGCATATCGAAGCAAATGGTTGCCTGTTTCTTCGGCATTACAGGTCACGGTGGCGACCATGGCGTTAGAGCAACGCAGGATGGTCAATTCTGAATGGTACACGACCATTTGTTTACCAGAAGTCATAGGAGAAATTCGAAAAAAACAGAAGAGGCGAATCATTCTTCACGATAATGTGAGCTCTCACACATCGGCTCAAACAAAATAATTTTTGACCGGCTAAAACATCCAATTGATGGGTCATCCGCCTTACAGCTGTGATTTGGCACCCAATGACTTTTTTTTTATGCCCGCACATGAAAAATAAATTACGTGGTCAACGATTTTCGACACCCGAAGAAGCTGTTGATGCATTCAAAACGCATGTTTTGGAGGTACCTCGATCGGAGTGGAAAAAGTGCTTCGAAATTTGGTTCAAAAGCTTGCAAAAGTGTATTGATCTTCATGGAGATTATTTTGAAAAACAATAAAACCTATTTCGATCATAAATATTTCTGTTTTCATTATTAGGCCAGAAACATAAATAGCAACCCTCGTACTGTATCGATTCAAACTAATTTTTAGTCAATAAAAGTTCTGTTAATAAAAACCAGGACACGAACTTTTGCTTCACATTGTTTTTTAAAAACAGTGTTCAACACGATCAATCCAAGTCGAACCGACCCAATGGTGGTGATCGGAAGATTCCTAGTTTGAATCCGGGTCCGGACATGGATGTTTGTAAGCGTATGGTGTAGAGGCGGCTGGTGCCCTCACGTTGGGTGGGTGTGGAAGTTTGGAGAGTGGGGTGCCGTCTCAGGTGTTGCCTCGTCATCTGACCGTGGTTCAAAATACCGTGGTGTTGTTCTCGGATCTTTCCCTTGGTATATTGATCCCGAGCCGTCGTCAACAGTCCGTTGTGTTGTTCTAGTACGACGTTAATTAAAAATGAGCAATGAAGTCCAACCGTCTACTCAGCCCAGTCATCGAGAAAACGCAATCGCCAAGAGGACGTAGTAAACCGCGGAAGCGCAAAGCAGAGTATTGACCTTTTGACTACGGCTATAGATGTAACAAGCGCGATTCTTTCTTGGCGCAGAGTGGGGTGCCAGCTCTGGTGTTGCCTCGTCATCTGACCGTGGCTCAAAATTACCTCGTTTTCTCGGATCGTCGTCAATGCCATTGTGTTGCTCTAGTTACGACGTCATCTAAAAATTACCAAATTATCTTGGCGCGATTTTTTTAACTTTCAAGGTAAGACTGATGTACTGGCCGTAGTCTGAATTCCCTCTTGGCGCGATCATGGTACAACTGCTACATCGGCCGTAGCGTCTAAAGGTTAAGTACTCCACCACCAAACAGTTCGATCATCTAAAATCTTACTCTCGCCCACCAAGCTTGGGAATCTGGTACTGCAGAGATGCTATTGAAGCTAATAATTCATCTTTTATATTATTTTATCCTTATGGGTTCTATTCATTTTGTGTGATTTCAAACCGATTCTTGATGATTGGGCCAAGCACTGTTTAGTCTTGTGTTTGGGGCAGCTCAAAGCACCATCCAACCAACCTACATTCTGCTGCGTATGTGAAGGACCGCGGTAGCCCATTTGGAAGAGCAGCCAGAGGGTTACAAGTTCGAAACTCGATCCAGCTAAAGACCGTCGTACATGGAGGCTGTGAAACCAATCGCGGCCTCAAATGTCCTCGCGTTGTGTAGGTGTAAAGGTTGGAGAGTGGGGTGCCAGTTCAGCCTCGTCATCTGACCGTGGTTTCAAGTTAAGTGGTGTCCTCGGATCATCTTTCCCTTGGGGATTGATCGTCAATAGCCCCTTGTGTTGCTCCAGTACGATGTTAGTTAAAATACCAGGACTTATAACATGTCATCTTTTTAACATGCCAAATTCGAATTGCGAAGAGATCCAATCGGCGTGACGTCACACTCTCTTGCGAAAATATAAATATTTAATTGAAAAATTATTTATTAAAAGAAAACCAAATGTATAAGGTATCCGGTGTAAAATCTTTCGCAGATTTCAAATCCGTTGAAATTTTTAATCTATCTTTAACGATCCCGATTTTACAAAAAAAAGAACCAAACAATGTCAATTTTTTTATTTGTTTTTATTTCCTTCGTTGAAATTGTATGAGCGCAGGAAATGGAATTTGTTGATTTTTCAAACGCCGCGTGACGTCACATCTCTTGTGAAAATATAAAATATATATTCAATTTAAAAATTATTTATTTAAAGAAAATCATATTTTTTTAGGTATCGATCTATGTGAAATTTTCCGCAGATTTCCGTTCTATAGTTTTTCTATATTAAACGATCTAGGAGATAGAAAAAAGAACTACACAATTCAGTTAAACATTTTTTTTTTTTAGTCTGTTGACAAATTTTTCCTCCGCAAAATCAAACGGAAGCACGGAAAATATAAATTTAGATCTGCGATCTCTTTTGCTGTTGCCATTCCAAAGAAAACAGTAATAATTACATTGTATTAAATTCATTCAAAAATGTCACGTTGGGTTGGCTCAGGTGTTGCTTCGTCATCTGACCGTGGTTCAAAATTACGAGGTGTTGTCCTCGGATCTTTCCCTCAAGGGACTGATCCCGGACCGTCATCAATAGCCCGTTGGACAGGTGGACGTTGACGTATACGGCGTGAAACGTCCGAAAGCAAACACCCTGCAACAATTGCCGGAAGGATCCAGGCTGGAGGAGGGAGCATTATGGTTTGGGGAATGTTTCCCTGGCATTCACTGGGTGCAGAAACCTAATTGACTCTTTTCCTGCACATCTCGCAGCGGTCCGCTCTGCAAACGTTGGTTATTCTGACTTTTGACAGGTGGTCACATTAATGTGATTGGACTGTGTACATAATTCATAAACGGACATTTCCTTTTACCACTAAATGTGTGGTATGGATTTACTCTAATACGAGCAATGATCAACCTTTTTTTTTGGTTCAAAATTACGCAGTGTTGTTCTTTCCTTATGGGTTTGACCCCGGTTCGTCGCCAACGGTCCATTGCGTTGCTTCAGTGCGACGTTCATTAACCTTTTGACTACGGCTATTGATATAACTGGTGCGATTCTTATCTCTCTCAAAGTCCTACAACTGCTGTACCTGCCCTAGTCTAAGGATTAAAATACCAATCTTATATTTAGCGCTAAACTGCTTTTATGATAGCCGTTATGAATCGCTAATATTAGGGAGCTTCGTTAACAGTTAATTACTAAAACTAACATTTAGCGAGAAAGTTTAACAATTATTATCAACTGTTCAACATTGAGGAAAACAGTAAAATTAAACAGTTGATTAGTTTTTCAAATCACGCTTTAATGAAATGAAAAAAAATAAACACAATAAACGCGAAATTTTTGTTATTTTTCCAGAAAGTAGCGAAATTTTTTTTTTAATTATGACACTTAATACTTATTGAGCGAAGAGAAAAAAAAATCACATTTGAAATAATTTCATATAGAATACAAAATATAAATCCAGAGATCATATTAGATTAATAGAATAATACTTTAAGAGGTATTTGTATTGAAATAAAAGTTCACACAAATAGATAATTTTTTTATTATTTGAAATAAAATAGATTTTCCACAACAAATTGCCTTAGAATTTCAAATATGATACTAATAAGAATATCTTTTTCGAAAATATCTGGGCGATGCTTTTTTCTATTTCAATTTTATAAGCTGTCTAGTTTTTTTCTTTGTAGCGAATTTACTCTTTTAGAAAAGGTTATAAGCAGAATATTTACAAAAACAATTTTTCTAATTAAATCTAATTTTTTAGATTAAAACACTGCATATAGTTGTATTAGGATGGAAATAATACAAATGGAGTAAAAATAATTAAATTAAAATGGTGCTTTAGCAGGAAAAATCCTTTAGAAATCTTTTTCCATATTCGTTATAATTTTCAATTTCTTTCCTATCTCCATTAAAAAGGGAAAATTTTTTAACAACTTAAGGAGCTTTTATGGTGTTTTTATTTTAATCCTCAACTTCTAACGAATCACAACATTAAATGTATTTTCAAAGTGGCAATTTATTATTGATAGAAAGGCGATTCTATGAATTGCGTAAAGAAACATTTAATCACTCGCGTGAATTGTTAACGTTAATTGTTTCTTGGAGCTACTGACTTTAAAACTCTTATAATATTAACACGACATTCACGAAAGGATACATTTCATAAAATCAAACTGACGAGTCTGACCTTTATATTATGTAGTGAGCAATACATATTTACTTTTTAATCCGTTTAAGAGGACGGTGCCAACTCAAGTGTTACCTCGTCATTTGACCGTCTTGCTGACCTTGGGGAATGGCCGCTAATAGCCCGTTGTGTTGTTCCGGTACAACGTTAATTAAAATACCTACCTTTAAATAAAATTTATACAAAACAATTCTGAAAACATTGACGAACATTCAAACTTTAAACTGATTTCATTATAAATGAACATTCGTCGGTAGGTATTTTAATCAACGTCATACTAGAGTAACACAACGGGCTATTGACGACGGTCCAGGATCAAATTCCGAAGGGAAAGACCCAATGAATACCCGTCGGATTTCTAAATAACGAGTAGTTCATGTGTTGCCTCGTCATCTGACCGTGGTTCAAACTTACGTGGTGTTGTCCTCGGATCTTTCCCTTAAGGGACTGATCCCGGTCCGTCGTCAATAGCCCGTTGTGTTGCTCTAGTACGACGTTAACTAAAATTACCATTACCTTACATAGATCACCAACACGAAGTTCACCAGGCCTCGAAATATATTTTTTAATACAGGTGCACCTAGTGCACCTAAGTTTTTAAATTAGGTGCACAGGTGTGCCTAGCTGGAAAAAAATTAGGTGCACAATTTTATTTTCATGTGCACCTGTGCACCCGGGTATTTCGAGCCCTGAAGTACACTATTTTCAAATTCTTGTTGCAATGTTTTATTTTTAGAATATTTTAGTGTCTATCTTTTTACGCTGTATATTCTCTATCTAGGTTTGGGCAAAGTTCTTTGGTCTCTCTTGTGAGTGTAACTGTTAGAACCGCGGTAGTTTGGTTGGATTCGAACTCGCAACCCTTCGGTTTCTAATCCGTTACTCTTCCAACCGGGCTACCGCGGCCACTACAATTCCTTGGACAAACTGAATCACTCGCCGTTTATGATATTGTCATTGATGCGCACACATGTGCACATCAATATTGTATTCGAGTAAATTAGATCCAATATTGATACGTTTTATTTGAGGAACACTCATAAAATATTCTCAAAGGGAAGATAAATACGTAAAACTGAGCTAATGTTCAAGTGATCCTCCACTAATATCATTAAAAATTCAGACAAGCTGAATTCTCGCATTTTTTTGTTACACACGAAAAACACTTCAAGGTAGAAAACATGTTCCTAATCCTCTATAAGTAATTAAAAAGGAAATTTTCTTACCTTTTAATTAAAAAAAAGATGATTAAAATCGAGGGAAAAAAAATAGATATTTGTTGCTGCTTGAATAAACAGTAGCTAAAAACCTCTATGCAATCATATAAAGCAGACGGACTTTTTTCATATAGCTGCTTTTCATACAGTTTAGAAAAAAAAACTTTCCTTATAATAGTTTCTTTTGTGAGTTCAGACTTCTTCTCCGCACAATGGCTTCGATTAAATCCACAGTAAATATTTTCATCCACAGTAAATATTTCATTTGAAATTTTATTGTTCTGGACCATGGCTAAATATTTGAGCGATTCGAAGAGGGTAGATGATTTTCATACACGTTTGCCGTGAATGGGTATTTTAGTACTTTTAATTAACGTCAAACTGGAGCAACACAACGGACTATTGGTGACGGTTCGGGATCAACCCCGAAGGGAAAGGTTCGAGGACAAGACGCTATTTAGAACAACGGTCACATGACGAGACCACACCTGAGCTGGCATCCCACTCTCCAAACTTCCTCATTAGCGTAAGGATACTTGAGGCCTAGGCAGATTTAATGTGCACCAGCCTTGGGATGAGGAAATTGTGAAGTTGTCTGAAAGAGTTAGAATATAGTGGAACTAAATAATCAATGCAATTTACAAAAAGTTACCCGTGATTTTAAAAAAGTGGAATTTTAAAAACTAAAGGCGGAATGAGCTTTTACACACCCCAATAGTATAGATCTTCGAAAGGTTAAGAAATAGTAGAAACCTGGTATAGTTCAAATAACTTTAGTGCGACCAACCACGCTTCAACACTCGCTGTTTGTGATTATTGATAAACTGCATTGACCGTTTTCCCCTATCTTCTGACTGTCGGGGAAAATCATATTTTCCTCCTCCCAAGGCTGATGTGTCGCGGCCTCAAATGTCCTTACGTTGGCGTGTTGAGGAAGTTTGGAGAGTAGTATGCCTGCTCGGGTGTGGCATTTGACTGTGGTGCCAATCGTACTGGTAGGTATTTAATTATCATCGCACTAGAGCCCGTTGTTGCTCAAGTGCAACGTTAATTACATACCTACCAGCCCAGGAGCAGAATTATATTCAGTGTTCTATTACAACTCCAAGTAATTACAATTGTTCCGCAGGCATTTTGTCCGAATTTTGAAAACTGCAGTCAAATCGTAAGCAGAAGTAAACATAATTATCGACACAATACCAGAATTACCTTTACATATGATATAAAACTGTAGTATGAAACCATACAAATGGCAATAATATTTAACAAGGAGAGTTCAGAACAAAATGAATAACTCACAAAAATTTAAGGCTTATGAATTTATTTTACAATGGGATCGTCCCTGACTTGTAAAAACATTTCACAACGTGATTTCATGCTGACAATAATGTTGTTAGCCACAGTTTGGGGAATTAAGTTCCACTCCTCCAGCAATGTGGTCTTCAGGGCATTTATAACTCTAGGATGTCTCCGTGGAACTGCTTTTCCAAGGAAATCCCAAAAGTTCTCTTTGGGTTCAGATCAGGAGATTTTTCTGGCCACAGTATTCGTACAATGGCTTCATTTTCAAGGAATTCGTCAACGAGGTTTGCTCGATTTGGACGAGCATTATACCGTCCATAAATAAAAATTCAGAACCTTATGTACCTGTAGTATTTACCCAGTAGATGGCGCTCCACTCTGCCGTAGCGCAGAATTGTATATAAAGTCGGTCTTTGAATACTAACACCAGCAGACGCACTCGTACTGAAGGCGAGACGAACCATGTAATTAACCTATTATTGTTTATTAAAGTTCTTGTTGTTCCTGTTCCTGAAGTGCTTCCTTTCTGCAACCATATACCGATCTCAACATGGTGACCCGGAGCTGAACATTTAAATTATTCTTGAATATTGCTTTGTTCCAATCGGTTTGTTCTCGCTGCTTACTTTCCCACTTCACCACTGATTTCTGGACTTCCCACCATGGAGAATATTGCTGCCGTCAAGATTCCGATTTACAACGACGCGGATCCAAACCTTTGGTTTGGTAGGTGCGAAGCTACCTTTGCCCTCGCCACGCCCAAGCCCATCAAGGATCCGAAAACAAAATACAACTACATTGTTGCTCATCTACCACCCGGCGCAGCTTCTACAGTGCGAGATGTCATCTTAAACCCGGATCCAACCAACCCCTTTCAGCACTTAAAGGATCATTACTTCTCGTTGTGGCGAAACCAGAACGCAACAAATACGGAAACTTCTAACTGGAGAACAGCTCGGTGATCGTAAACCTTCCGAACTTCTCCGTGTTATGCAAAGACATGCTGAATCGCACCAGATTGCAGATTCACTTATGCTGGAATTATTCCTCTCACAACTTCCCGTCAATGTTCAAACAATTCTAGCCTCCATGATGCCAACTACATCGCAGAAGGCCGCTGAAGTTGCTGATCGCATATTAGAAGTAACACCATCCGAGGTAAGTGGAATTTCGATTTCATCTTCCACTGCCGAAGCAGGTCCGAACACTTTGCAACAACTCATGGAAGAAATACATGAACTACGTAAAGAAGTAAACACTCTTCGCCGATCACGTAGTTTCTCCCGCAATCGTAACTCATCCCGCAGAAGCCACAGCACTTCGGCTGAAAGCTCTGTTTGTTGGTACCATGGGAAGTACAAATCCAAGGCCAACAAATGTGTGCAGCCCTGCTCGTTTACGGGAAACGAAAGCAGGCAAGAGTAGAAGCGACATACTTTTTGCCTACTCGATCAAGTCGCCTATTTGTTAGAGACAAAAAAACGAATTTAAACCTTTTGGTCGATACTGGATCGGATGTTTCGATTATCCCTGCTACCAAATCGCAGCGGAAACAACATCCAACTCAAACCTTTAGTGCTGCAAATGGCACAACAATTCATGTTTATGGTCAAAAACTATTATCTTTAGATTTTGGTTTAAGACGCAATTTTGTTTTCCCATTTTATGTTTGTAATGTTACCACAGCAATTCTTGGTGCAGATTTTTTTGCATTATTTCAATTTAAAACCTGATTTACGGCGTAAGCGTTTAAATGATTGTACTACTAATCTGAATTCTCACGGTCTTGTTAATAATGCTGATATTTTTTCTGTCAAAGTTGTTACATTGGATAACGATTTTTCTTAATTATTGGTCGATTTTCCTAATATTACAAAAGTGCCATGTGCAAATCAACCTGTAAAACACAATGTCCTGCATCGTATTGAAACTCATGGCCCGCCAGTGTTTGCTAAACCTAGACGTCTTGCTCCTGATCGGTTAAAAATAGCGAAAACCGAATTTCAATACATGCTTGATTTGGGTCATATGCGACCATCCAAAAGTAATTATGCGTCACCTCTACACATGGTATCTAAAACAGGATGTGACGATTGACGTCCTGTGGGTGATTTTCGAGCTTTAAATTCTCATAAAGTCAAAGATAAATATCCAGTTCCTAGTATATTAGATTTTACTAATGAGCTGCATGGAAAGAAAATCTTTTCGCAAGTAGATTTAATCAAAGCTTTCCATCAAATTCCTGTTGCCCCCCAGGACATCCATAAAACAGCCATTTGCACCCCTTTTGGACTATTTGAAAGTACAAGGATGCAGTTTGGGTTATGTAATGCTTCAAGCACTTTTCAAAGATTTATCGACGAGGTTACGCGTGGTCTGGATGGTGTCTTTGCATTTATAGATGATATTTTAATTGCCAGTAATACTAGAGAGCGAAGAACATGATTCATCTTCGCGCACTCTTTGAACGTCTTGATCATTATGGTCTTACGTTAAAAACATCAAAATATACTTTCGGTGTATCATCTTTAAATTTTCTTGGCTTTAAAATTTCAGAGCAAGGATTAGAACCACTCCCAGATCGCGTAGAAGCAATTCAAAACTTTCCCAAACCAACTACACTCACACAACTTCGTAGATTTCTAGGTCTGTATAATTTTTATAGACGTTTCATACCCAGAGCCTCTCACATTTTAGCACCCATGATACAACTTTTAGAAGGTAATCGGAACAAAAGAAAACCTACTCGAACTAGCAAATCCCCTGAAAATCCACTTGATTGGACAACTGCTGCAGATACTGCTTTTTCTGATGCAAAAAAGGCACTTGCCAAAGCAACTTTACTTAGATATCCGATTCCCAGTGCTCAACTTAGTCTTTGGACTGACTCATCGGACGTTGCAATTGGTAGTTCTCTCATGCAATCTACCGAAGGAAAGTGGGAACCTATAGCATTCATGTCCATAAAACTTAACAAATGTCAGAAAAAGTGGTCTACATATGATCGTGAACTTCTAGCAATTTATTCATCAATAAAAAAATTTCGACATATGCTAGAAGGCAGAGACTTTTTCATCTATACCGATCAAAAACCGCTAACATTTGCTTTTCAACAGAAAGCAGATAAATGTTCACCACGCCAGCTAAGACATTTGGATTTCATTTCGCAGTTTTCCACTGACATTCGGCATGTTAGTGGTAAAGACAACATTGCTGCAGATGCTTTATCTCGGATCGAGATTGATGCCATTACAAAAACTCCTTCACTTGACTATAAAATGATTGCAGAGGAACAACTGCACGATGAGGAACTTTCAAACTTACTCAACTCGGAAACATCACTAAAATTGGAAAAACGCTACTTTCCACTTGAAGATATACACTTATATTGTGATAAATCCACTGAAAACCCTCGCCCATTTGTTCCGAAATCTCTGCGGTTTACTGTTTTTGAAAACCTTCATTATCTCTCCCATCCAGGTATTTTAGCTACAACTAATTTAATCTCAAGCCGATTTGTGTGGCCTGGTATGAAAAAGTTCATCAAAGACAAAGTACGTGGTTGTAATAAATGTCAGAGAGCAAAAGTATTTCAGCATACCAAAGCTCCACTTAGCACATTTGCTTTACCGGACGCGCGTTTTGCGCATATTCACGTTGATTTTATCGGACCTTATCCACCTTCCGATGGCTACCGATATTGCTTAACCATCATTGATAGATTCACCCGATGGACTGAGGCCATTCCCACCACGGATATGACAGCAGAAACCACTGCTAGAGCTCTCCTCCACGGTTGGATTTGTAGATTCGGTACACCAGTCACTATTACTTCAGATCAGGGACAAAATTTTAAATCTAATCTTCTTCGTGAACTCGCAAATACTTTAGGCACTGATAGAATTCTTTCTTCTGCTTATCATCCTCAATCAAATGGGATGATTGAACGCTTTCACAGGCACCTCAAAGCAGCCATAACAGCTCATGAACACACTAAGTGGACGGAAGTTTTACCCATAGTTTTATTAGGTCTACGCTCTTCTCTTAAGAAGGATATCAATGCGACCAGTTCTCAACTTGTTTATGGTACTACTTTACGTTTACCATCTGATATTTTTACAACTGATTCCGTACCCCAATCCCTTACTCCTACTTATGTGTCCAATTTCATTTCAATGACAATCGACAAAGTTCGAACTCCTCTCACACCTCCTTATTCCTGACCACATCCGGTTGTTAACCGTACAGACAAAAATTTTGTCATTGAGTTAAATGGTAAAAAAACACTGTTTCCATCGACAGAGTAAAGCCAGCTTTTTATTTTTCGGATACCATGGAATCCCCAAAGCTATCTTCCCACATTGACAAACTTAAATCGGTCACACCTAAGCCACAATCTAAAACACCTGTAATTACACGATCGGGACGGTGTGTACATTTCCCCGATAGACTTGTCATGGAGAAATAACTAACATTTTTTTCCCCCTCATTGTGTGTACTTCATTGAATTGTAAATGGTTACATTACTATTTAAAATTGTAAATATCTTTAATTGTACGAGTACTCTTTTTCTTATTTTGTCTTGCTTATCTGTGCTGTATTGTTACCTATGTTTATCGTTCCTTCGTCACTGGAGGGATACTCTGTAGTATTCACCCAGTAGATGGCGCTCCACTCTGCCGTAGCGCAGAATTGTATATAAAGTCGGTCTTTGAATACTAACACCAGCAGACGCACTCGTACTGAAGGCGAGACGAACCATGTAATTAACCTATTATTGTTTATTAAAGTTCTTGTTGTTCCTGTTCCTGAAGTGCTTCCTTTCTGCAACCATATACCGATCTCAACATACCTCTGAAAATCTTACATAACGTTCTAACACCTCTTCTTATACCTCTAGCCGGTCACAGATGCTCTGTTGAAAACGTGTAGGGACGTACGTCCATCGATTGTTATTCCACACCTGCACTACCAAAACGGTCACATTCCATAATGTTCGTAGAAAGATTTCGCGTCCCTGACTCCCTCCAGATGTAAAAACGCTTAAAATCGGATGTTAAACTAATACTCATCAGTAAAGAGAACATGGGTCCATTGGTATTGACTCCAGTTCTGATGTTCTTTGTACCAATTAAAACGATTCGTTTTGTGTTGTGAAGACAGTGATTTGACAGTAATAGTGACTTTTTCATTAAGCCTTCTGTACACAGGGTATCCCTGAATTCATGGGCCAAACTTTTAGGCTAAGTAAAATACATATAAAGAAGCATTTTTTTGTATAGCAACATGGGGTCGGAAATGAAAAGTGCAGGTGGAAAAACAAGAAATACTGAGGAAATGAAAAAAAGCTCTTTACTTATATAATATTACAGTAACTGCTCAAATGTGTCAACACCAAACAGATACAGGCCTGGTAGCGCCTAACAAGTGATTGGTGTACTCTTTCGAAGATACCAGGTGTTTCACAAACTGTTGCAGCAGCGACTGATAGTTTTGCAATGATTATAACAGAAAGCTTATTCTCTAAAAGCAAAGAATCGTTTGCAGCTCGCGTAATGCCATTCAAACTCAATAAATTGTTTTGCAGACGATTTGACAATGCAAACTAAATAAACTTCTACTATTCAATATTTTTCTTCCCAAAAATTAATCTTTTTTTTTTTTTAAGCTAAGCCACTAAACGTTTCTATTGTCTGCTTTAAAAATATTATGTAAGTGAAGAGGGTTTTTTTCATTTCCTCAGTTTCTTGTTTTTCCACCTACACTTTTCATTTCCGACCCCATGTTGCTATACAAAAAATGCTTCTTTATATGTATTTTACTTATCCTTAAAGTTTGGCCCATGAATTCAGGGACACCCTGTATAGTTTGCCATGATACAACAGTGTCCGTGGCAGCTGCAA
This sequence comes from Metellina segmentata, assembly GCA_947359465.1. Taxonomy (NCBI): domain Eukaryota; kingdom Metazoa; phylum Arthropoda; class Arachnida; order Araneae; family Tetragnathidae; genus Metellina; species Metellina segmentata. The sequence goes on along the minus strand of OX375874.1, from coordinate 135,677,837 downwards.
GCACTGAAGTTAACTTGACGAGTAGTAGACTTCCTATTACGACGGGCAGTTATTGCCATCCATCGATCTCGAGAAGCAGTTGTTATACGTTTACGACCTTGACCAGGCCTCCTTACAACGGTTCCAAAGTTCTGAATTTGTTTTCATAGCGCGTCTTGAAATAGTCACACATCTCGCTGCTTCCAGGATTGTCTGCTCTGCTTCTAAACGGCCGATAGTGCGCCATTTCGCAGATTTTTCCAGATGATACTTCGGAGCCATAACAAACCGTTTAGAGTCCTTACTCTCAGAAATCAAACGTTGTATTGCAGAAATTCACTCAAATATTTACTTTGCGCAAAGCGCTTGATTTTCCGTCGGATGATAAAACTCCTTGATTTGTTGATTTGCATATCAGAAACCGTTTGAACATTTTTGATTGGATAATTCTAATTACGCTTGTCTTTCACACATTCCATATTGATTGGGTATTTCATGGAATATAATTATTTTTAGGTATGCAAAGATAATTTTGGACATGAGTATATTTATAAAAAAAACATCAAAATTAATTGACTTACTTTATTTAAAACCAAGGCATACTTTCAGAATTTGCAATTCCGTCGATAACTTTTGAAGTTAAATATTTTGTTATTGACATACACTACCCTACAATAACGGACCAGACGCCAGCGGATTTGCATAAAATCCGACTCCTTGTTTGGGGGTGTTTTTCGTGGTATGGCCTGGGACCTTTGCACGTTGTTCCTGGTCAATTGAACGCCGACGCCTACACGAGCAGTTTGGACCATCAGGTTCTTCCTACGCTTTGTCAATTGTATGGAATGGACGAATGCTGCTTCTGTCAAGGAACCACGTCCGAAATCGACAGCTGAGTTGGCGACATTCTTGCAGCAGGAATGGACACGCCAATACCCTTAGCTGTGTATCAAATCATTGTTGAAAGTATGGCCAGAAGGTTGCTAGTGTCATTGCAGCACGTGGGGACCATCCCCCTATTGAAGCATGTATTTCCATTACACCATCCCATCTTGCTGTCCGGTCAATTTTTGTAGGGTAGTGTAGAATATGTTACTTATAAAGTGTTTGTAGTTATTTGGGGTGGTGTAGGGAGGTTGTTCCGTAGCTAGAATAGAATGAAAGGTGTGGCAAGGAGCTGCACTGCAGAATATCGTAACTTATGATTGAAGAAATAAATGGGTCACTAATTTGATAAAACTGTTCTGCAAAGACGGTTTGTTCTGTGACGTACGTCGCACTTTTAAGCACTCTCTGCTCACGGATCTTCCAGTGGAACGTTAATTAAAATATATGCGAAGTTGTAGGCGGCGCGATTCTTTCCCGAGTGAAATTGCAAACAGGTTATTTTTATATCAGTCTTTAATTTTTTGTCTAGAGCTTCCCTTGCGGCATGGAATCCCAACCCACCTCCGCAGGTGTTGTGAGATCGTGGCGGCTGGAAAAAGAAACGTTTCTACAAGAAGGGAGCCGACAGACACACGTGTGGTAATAACTCAGCTTCGGCGTCCGATTCTCGTGCACACCGATTTCCACATGACACCTGGTGTTTGTGAAAGACCGCCGGCTAACGGTTTCACAGCCCTTTCGCACGTGTGGGGATCCCTTGAGTGTGGGAGGTGTCATTTGAAAAAGAAGCGACGGGTCCAGGAGAGAGGTGGTTGCTCCGAAAAAGAAGGCGAAGGACTTGAGTGAGAGAAGCCACAGAAGAAGGTGGTGGACGAGGTAGCTCTCGAGACAGGTATACAGGGAAGTCAAACCCCGGGGAAAACAAAATTACAAACTATGAGAGGAGAAACTTACTGTTGTTTCAGGAACATTAGTTCATTCATTACGTTGTGTACACAGTCGTGGAGATCGTTCCAGTTGCAAATTCAATCCTTATAAGTGTAATAAAAAAACGTATATAGGTATTCGATTAGTCCCTTTGTATTACTGTGGTGCCCCAAAACCATACAGTGTGGACTCTACCGTGTCAGTAAAAGTTCCCTCACTGTACCTGGCATTGTCTATCTAGTGTTTGGCGCTGCGTGGTCAAACATGGCTCCGTCCGAACAGTAGTGTCGAGGGGTGCAAGTCATCTATTATTCGAATCCCAAACAGGCCATCACTCAGAGACACAAACAAGTCCGACGTAAATCTCGAGACACAAACATTTCCCCGAATAAACAGATTTCCCCGATTTCCTAAATCGGGCCGAGACACAATCGCGCGTTTCGTAGCGATGGAAATGTCTGGAGAAAAGAAACAAATGAAGCTGTTTGGACGCGAAAAACAAGCGTTAGGTGAGGGGGTTGTGAAAAGCTCTTTGACATCTCCCCTCGGGTTCCATTCCCCGTTTAGGTACGAAAGCAAAAAAAGGAGCTGAATTTCGTTCCAGTCATTGATGTCAGTGCAAACAAGTATTCCCGTGCGTTTTAGGAGGATTCACATCGATTTTACGAGACCTTAAACCGGAATCAATTTTCTGCTGTGTTGCCTACCCTCCGCTGAGGAAAGGTTCTTTTTTGAAGAGAATCGCGTCTTTCTCCACGTCAGGGTATCACTTCCCCGAATGATTTGTACTCCCTATCGCCTGCTCTTTTTCCCCCTTCCTCGCTGTTGTTGGTAGCCCGTTCGGCACAGTAACGGACTCACAAACCTTGCGACTTCCAACCAAAGAACGTCGTGTGAAAAAAGGGCTGGTGCACGTTAAATCTGTCGTGGACTTGCGTGGGTGTTGAAGTTTGGAGAGTGGGTTGCCAGCTGATGTGACTTTGTCTTCTGATCGGTCTGTTTGGTTAAGACAGGCCTCGAAATAGACTGTTTAATACAGGTGCACCTTGTGTACCTAAGTTTTTAAATTAGGTGCACAGATTATATTTTAAGTGCATGCTTAAAAAAACGTAATATGCTATGAAGGAAAAATGTAATGTAGGCATTAATGTAATGTAAACTACTTTATTAGTTGGGTATGTTTGGATATGTTACTAGTAGATCGTAAATAAAAATATTTAAAAATTTTTTTTATCTGCGAAATTATTACTTACAAAAATTCAGTCATCATCAGACATTGGTGGGCAATCAGAAACGTCTACGTTTTTGGCAGATCGTTACCCATAAGGTTTAGTGTCCATCCTTCTTTTTGTATTTTTCCTTCATAGCAACATAGCATTTTCTGGATTAAAGTTTTCGCGTAGTGTGTATTTAGGAATTTTAATTACGTTCCTTTAGAGCGCGAGAGAGGTCGATACTAATATTTTGTTCAGGCATCAAAATAGCATGAAATACGTTTCCCCCGCTTTTTTTACCGATTGGTGCACAGTGTGCACCTAGAGGGAAAAAATTAGGTGCACAATTTTATTTTCAGGTGCACCCGGGTATTTCGAGCCCTGGGTTAAGGTATTAGCCTCAAGATCGGCAGGTTCATGTTTCGAATTCAGGACAATGCATGGATGTTTGTAAGCGTAGGGTGCACCTTGAAACGGTCTTGGCCGAAAGTCCTCACGTTGGGTGTGTGTGGAAGTTTGGAGAGTGGGGTGCCGGCTCAGGTGTTGCCTCGTCATCTGACCGTGGTTCCAAATGACGTGGTGTTGTCCTCAGATCTTTCCCACGGGGGATTGTTCCCGGTCCGTCGTCAATGGCCCCAGTGACTGATGCTCAAACCGGCAGGGAGCGAGCAAAGTTACTAAATTTTGCAAAATTGCTTGAGAAAAAGGTCTGTTTCGCTTCAGTCTTTGGTTATTGTTCCAGTTCTTAAGATAGCTAGAGGTTCTATTCTGTTCACCACAGCTGAGAAGCCTATTATAATATTTGATAAGGCAACAGTTTCTTCTCAGACTCATTGGCTGGAGGTTACACTCCAAAAGAGCACTATCATTAGGGCAGAGATAATTTTCACAGCACTATTTTGTACACTGTCTAACCTATGAAGATTGAATCGGAGGCACTAGAACGAAGTTGTGTCATAGAGATAATGGTAATTTTTTAAAGGCAGTGGAGATGTTGGCCAAATTAGATCCAGTTATTTCAGAACACCTTAATAATGTCAGTAAATACAAAGATAACAAAACACGTATTCCACACTACATTTTCAAAATGAAATAATTAATATTTTAGCCGAATCTATTCGTAATGAGATAATACGCATTGTCAAAAAAGCCAAATATTACACTATCATTCGCGACTCTACACCAGATATTAGCCACACAGAACAAATAACGTTTGTAATTAGATTTGTGAACACTACTGATGGTAAGGTAGATATTTTAGAATTTTTGTTTTTTCCAGTGACTAATATACCCCCCCCCACTGGAGAAGGTCTGTGCAATTTTCATTAGAGAAGCTATTACATAGTCTGCAGCTCGAAGTTAAAGATATACGAGGTCAGGGCTACGATAATGGATCGAACATGAAGGGGAAAAATATAGGGCTTCAGAAACGGATTCTCAATATAAATCCTAGAGCATTATACGTGCCGTGTGCGGCTCATACATTTAATCTCGTCGTTAATGACGCTGCCAGCTCCAGTGGTGAAATTTTTGGTTTTTTTTATATGGTACAAGAGGTATATAATTACTTTTATGCGTTCCCATATCGATGGGATTTACTAAAAAACCACGTAAAGTCTAACTTTAAAACCGTTAAGTGAAACAAGGTGGGAAAGTCGTATCAATGCTATTAGACCTCTAAAACAAGACCTAAAACACATTATTACCGCATTAAATGCCTTAATTGAAGATACCACTAGAGACACGAAAAAAAAAATGGGTGCTGAATCAATAATTAAAAAAGTCTTGAAATATTTAAATTTTTGTGTTCAATTTTAATTTGGCATGATTTATTATCAAGAATTGATGTATTGAGTAAAAAGCTTCAAAATCCTAAATTAAACATCGCGGAATGCATTGAAGACTTAGATAATCTAAACAAATATTTAGTTTTCCAAAGATCTGACGAGAATTTTAAAATATTTGTCGATTCGGCAACAACACTTGCTAGAGATTTAGGTATTGATCCCGAATTTCCCATCTCTAAGATCGGGATAAAGGTCTGTTTATTTGATTACGAGGGCAGTAAAGAACCAGTTTCAAATCTCTTGCAGCATTTCAAGATTGTTTTCTATTTTGCAATTCTTGATCACGCGATCTCTTAGGTAAATGAAAGATTTACCCTATTATCTAAGTGCCATTCAATATTCTGCTTTCTGTATGAGTTTCACAAGATTTCTAATGATGATCTCATGAGAGCCTGCATGGACCTAGATATTGAGTTACAGGTACAGGAAGAATTGTGAAAGATATAGACGGTACACAACTCTTTAATGAAATAACTTCTTTCAAAGATATTTTTCCAGGTAAAAAACAGCCAGTTGAGGCATTAGAAATTATCAGGGTGTAAAAAAATCACGATTTTTTAAAACAAATCAATTAATCGGATTTTTTAAATTTAAATCGGATTTTTTAAATTTAAATCGGATTTTTTAAATTTAAATCGGATTTTTTAAATTTAAATCGGATTTTTTAAATTTAAATCGGATTTTTTAAATTTAAATCGGATTTTTTAAATTTAAATCGGATTTTTTAAATTTAAATCGGATTTTTTAAATTTAAATCGGATTTTTTAAATTTAAATCGGATTTTTTAAATTTAAATCGGATTTTTTAAATTTAAATCGGATTTTTTAAATTTAAATCGGATTTTTTTAATTTAAATCGGATTTTTTTAAATTTTTGTAGGCCCTATACACTGTTTTTATTTTAATTATATAAAAATTTGTTAAATAAAAAATTGAGTTTGTGACATGATATGTGAATCATTCAAGAAATAAAATACTTATTTTAAGTAAACAATCAGAATTTGTGACAGGGTAAATCAATATTTACTTACTAAAAATCATAGTTTGTAACATGGTCCTACATTTAAATAATGAATTTTAAAAATAATAGCAAAAGGTAAAACATTTGTTTAACTTAAAAACACATGTTGACATCCTACATAGTTTTTCATGAGTAAATTACATCATGTTAACAAATTTATCAGTAAGTGTGACAGACCTAAACTATAGTCTGAGAAGTAGAATGAGAACAGAAATAATCAAACTATAGTAAAAATTCTAATAATAAAACTGCCTAGCAGCAATAATAAATGAATTTTCACTTACATTTAATTCCTACTGAATCTTTCTTCCTGCTGACATTCTAATGGCTGTGAGTGTGTGAAAAGGTATACAGGGTGCATTATGAAAGTAATGCGCATTTTCTGGGAAAAATAGATTTATTGATCCAATTGGTGCAAATGGTTAAAATTCTTCAAAATAGTCCCCTTGTGCATCAATTCACTTGCGGAGACGATTCTCCCACGCCTGGAAGGCACCCTGGAACTCCTCGACTGGAATGCCTCTCAAGAACCTTGTAACATGATGTTCTCCACCGACTCTTGTCAGGACTGACCCGTCGTAACAGTCACCTCCAGATAAAAAGCTGCTTTGACAAATTGTCCTTGCGGCATAAATTTCAAAATGGACGATTCCTCGGATGTCAACGAAGACAATCAACATTGTTTTGATGCGACTTGCTCATGCGCGCTTTTTTGGGTTTGGGAGAAGATTGTGTGTGCCTCCTTAACGGCCTCTCGAACAATTTGATAAGTTTCTGTTGCATTCTTCCCAAGCCGCACACAAAACTTTATCGCGTACCGCTGTTCCAGCGAACACTCCATCGTGCCGTGACACAATCGAAAAAAAGACTTTGCGCGAATACACTTAATACCTGTCCTACTGCTAGGATCGAACTGAGCGCGTTTGAAAGGGCAGATCCCCCACCACATTTTTCGACCAATCCGAGCGCGCTGCGATGGATAGTCGCATCACAATAAAATCATGAGCATTACTTTCATAATGCACCCTGTATTTCTACTCTTTAGGGCGCCTTCACACGAAGGAGATCCATCTCTCAGACCGGTCGCTTCATATTGACACCAGGATATATTTACAGATTCATTTCCTGCGCATAAACTATTCGAGCGAAGAGAAGCAAAACAAAATTTTTCACTGGAATTGTTTAGATTTTTTTTTCTAAAATCAGCATTGTTAAAGACAGATTGAAAATTTCAAGGGATTTGAAATCTGCGGAAAATTTTACACCAGATCGATACCTTAAATGAGATTTTCTTCAAATAAATAAATTTCAATTCCAACCTATATTTTCGCAATACGAATTTAGCCTCATTTGACGTAAATATAAAAGTTACAATGGAAATATTATTTATTTAAAGAAAATCCCATTCAAGGTATCGATCTGGTGTAAAATTTTCCGAAGATTTCAAATCCCTTGAAATTTTTACTCCACCTTTACCGGTCTAGTATATAGAAAAAAGAACAACAAGAACATGTAAGTTCCGTCGTCTTCAGACCGGTCTGAGCGATCGATCTCCTTCGTGTGAAGGCGCCCTTAATTTCTATTGCACACAACAAGAATAAGCGAACATCCAAAAACTTTACTTCCCACTGTTTTATTTAGCTAATAAAATCAGTCTCCCTTTAGTTTATAATTTTGAATCAAACAGTTGCATACTTCCTTTAAGTGTTTATATTATGAGTGCTGTTAATCAGACATGTTTATACATAAATCTTCCTGGCATTTAGATTTATGATGTCATGTGTGTTTTCATTACTGTTTCCAGTATATAGTATTTTCTAATAAGTTACAACTGGCAGTGTTCCAATCTTTTATAATATGCAGTAATTAACCCTGTATTCTCTGAGATGGGTGTAGCCATTAGTACTGAAATCACCATGAGCACATAAAGCATTTGGCTACTTCTGTGATTTTCCTATGGTGTATATACTTCGTGAAAAAACTGTAAGATTAGTTGTGATTTAAATGAGTGATTTTTTTTAAAAGAATCATTTGATTTTAATCATTGATTTAAATCTGGAAATGATCGTCCAAAATGATGTCATTCGATGTTTTTGCTCTAGCAATATGAATTTTTTAAACTGTTTCTGTGGCTTCAGGTGAAAGAAGCTTCAGTAAATTAAAAATTACTTAAGAAATAATGTGACACAAGAAAGGCTTTCAGATTTGGCCATCATCTCTATTGAATCCGAAATCTCTGAAAAATAGTGATTACACCGAAGTTATTGAAAAATTTGCTTCTCAGAAAGCCAGAAAAGTTATTTTACTGTTAATTATTAAGTAGTCTTTGTAGAACGACTGATTTATATAATTTTCGTTTCACGAGATTTATGCTTTAGTACTTTATTTTTATTACTAGATTTATTTTTTTATTATTAGATTATATTTTCTGAGTAAATACTATTGTTTTACATTTCTTATAAAAAAAATATATCTATTTTTATTTCAAAGGTAATATTTGTTTGTTTATTATTTTGTCAAAGTATTTTGTCGCTATTCAGAACACCTATGTAACCACCTATTAGCTGGCCAAAAAATAAAAGTTTTGCACTTCAAATTTTATTTGCATTTTTATTAATGTTTTACTTTTTACTCTTATACAGGAAGATGAGTATATAACGTTGAGTATTAGTCACAATATGAAAAATTCTCTAAGAGGGGCGGCACATTAGGTCTTTGCACGTGGGCGGCCGACACCCTAGGATCGGCCCTGCGTGCACCCTTTGTACACGGCGGTTTTCGATTCGGTTCGAAGTGGCAACCCTCCGGCTGCTCGTTCGTTACTCTTCCAACCGAGTTGCCCGAGGGTGCATTCGAATGGGCCATTCAGGTAGGCGAAAACATATTGTAGTTTTAATAGGAATAAAAGTACTTACCTTCCAAATTAAAAAAATATTTTTTAGCTCAAAAACCTTCCTTAGCAGTGTAGTGTGGAAGACCAACGGACGAGCAGTGTTGCGAATCCAACGAAAGACCGTTGTGTATGTGGGTGGTCGTGCAGGTTCAATTCGTCGTGGCTAAACCCGCTATACTGCCAGTTGTACCGCTCTAAACGCGGCTTCTTTGATTAAGCAGACACAAAGCAGATGTATTCCAGAATTCCCTAACTGAAGATCATAAAACTCCTTTCAAGTGATCAACTGTCCATAACTAACCCTATAAGTACTATTCCACCACTCCATTTGACATTACATCGGTCATAAATTTCTAAGCACTTGAAACAAACCCTCTTCATCTGACGTTACACTGACATCCCGATCTCATCAATCTCAAGCCCCTTGAGAACACTCGAAATTCCATAGACATCTGGTTTTTTCTTTCGAGGCGTCCTGCAAGACGTTACAATTTTCCACAGAGACGACTGAGACCTGATAGCGAGAACAAGCTCGCTTACTTGCCGTACCCTTCTTGTCCCAAAAACTTCTGTAAACTTGCTGTACATATCTGCTAAACTGTAATAAATGTTGTAGTGGTGAAACCAAAGATCTTATTCCTTTACGCTACCATTTCATTTCTGTCACCACACCATTTCATCCGGTACAGCAGAGTAGAAATGTTGGCTGAGCGGTGGGATTGTGATACAGTTATCCCCGGGACAGAAGCGGTTTCGCGCTTAGTTTGCTGATAGCACGGGGAGAAAGCACGATTCGTCTTTCTTCACTTCGGATAGAGGGACTGTCTCTGACCCCCTTTCTGCAACGAGCGGTGTTTTGGCTTGTTGGAACTTTTATCTCCTCGAGATAATTTTAGTTGCTAACGAAACTCGTTAGTTTTATGTGATCGGAAGGATCGCATGGTAAACGACCCGCCAGGAGTCGAGACGAATCAACCTGATTCGGGAAGGTCAAGCTGACCAACTGTTGTGTGGTGGAACTGGCCGCACGGAAGACGACCCGCCAGGAGTCGAGACGAATCAACCTGATTCGGGAAGGTCAAGCTGACCAACTGTTGTGTGGTGGAACAGACCGCACGGAAGACGACCCCGCTAGGAGTCGAGACGAATCAACCTGATTCGAGAAGGTCCAGCTAACTTGCTGTTGTGTGGTGGAACCGGCCGCACGGAAGACGACCCGCCAGGAATCGAGACGAATCAACCTGATTCGGGAAGGTCAAGCTGACCAACTGTTGTGTGGTGGAACAGACCGCACGGAAGACGACCCCGCTAGGAGTCGAGACGAATCAACCTGATTCGAGAAGGTCCAGCTAACTTGCTGTTGTGTGGTGGAACCGGCCGCACGGAAGACGACCCGCCAGGAGTCGAGACGAATCAACCTGATTCGAGAAGGTCCAGCTAACTTGCTGTTGTGTGGTGGAACCGGCCGCACGGAAGACGACCCGCCAGGAGTCGAGACGAATCAACCTGATTCGGGAAGGTCAAACTGACCAGCTGTTGTGTGGTGGAACAAACCGCACGGAAGACGACCCCGCCAGGAGTCGTGAGGTGAATCGACCAGATTCGGTGGTCAAACTGACCACGTGTGCGTGATTCAACGGAGTGCACGGAAGCCGACCCGCCAGGCGTCGAGAAGAGAATCATCTTGATTCTGGGCTATCTAGCCAAGTTAAGGTCAAGTTGACCAATTGTGGGCTTTTCAGCCGAAGAAAGTGTTATCCGATAGTGTAGTGTGCAAACAGAAAGGCCAGAAATTTGAGTACTACAAACAGGGGTGAGTGCTTTTATATTTCTTGAGTTGTGTTACTTACAGTTTGGTTAGAATTTCTTAAAATTCTTTTTAACAAGTTTTTAAATACTCTAGTGTTTTTTCTTGTATGGGAACATTGTTGATCAGTTTTCTAGAGCGTCGTAAAACTTTGTGTGTAATTATAGCTTAAGAATTACATCAGATATTATTGCTATAGTTTCAGAATATTATTGCTATAGTTTAAGAAATGGCTTTTCTGGGTAAAGGAAAAAAGCAGGATTTGCTCAATTTGGCAAATGAATTAGGGATAAAGGCTTCTTCAGATATGAAAGTTCTGGAAATAAAAGATGTAATAACTGGAAGTGATAATTATGATGAATTTGTAAAAACTCTGTTTGAGACTATTCTTGCGACTAGAAAAACGGAAGAAGAGTTGAGGAGGGCTGAACAATTAAGGCTAGAAGATTTAGAGAGGGAAGAAAAATTAAGACAAGAGGGATTAGAACGAGTTGAAAAATTAAGAATAGAAGAGGTAGAAAGGGCCGAGAAAGTAAGAATAGCAGAGGTAGAAAGGGCTGAGAAAGTAAGAATAGCAGAGAACGAATTAAAAGAAAAAGAAATGAAGATGAAATTTGAACTAGAGAAATTAAAGTTAGAAAATCATACAAATGAAACTATAAAATCTCCTGCAATAACATCCCGGTTAGATATAAAAAAATTAATTCCAGAATTCAATCCAAACCAATCCGATATTAGTTTATATCTCGTAATATTTGAACGCCAGGCGAAAAGAGCGTTAATTGAAAAAGAAAATTGGGTAGGGCATTTGTTGAGTCTGTTACCTTTAGATATTGTACAATTAATTGCCCGTGAGCCAGAAGAACAAGCAGAAAATTACGATCATGTTAAGAATGTATTACTTCAACGATTTAAATTAAGTCCAGAAATTTTCCGCCAAAAATTTGTGCAACATCAAAAGAAATCAGATGGCACATGGAAGGATTTTACTTTTGAAATTAAGAATTATTTAGAAGAGTGGCTCACAGGTTTAAAGGTTGAAACTTTTGAAAACCTTAAGGAACTAATGGTAGCAGATCAATTGAAAAAACGCGCAAAATTCGACATGAAAGATCATTTCCTAGACGATTGGGCTACCCTAAAATCACCTTCAAAACTAGCAGAACTTTTCGATAATTATGAGGACGTAAGAAAGCTGAGACCAAGATTCGGTGACAGGGTTTATAGAAACGAAAAGACTCTGCCAACTTCCGACCTAAAAGGAAGGGAAATTAAGATAGGAGGCGCTCCCCCGAAAAAAATTATTCCTCCCCGTCCGCGCTCTAAATCCAGGGAGAGGGAATTCGAGCGACGAGCGACCCCAAGGTGTTACCACTGTAATGTGATAGGCCACATAAGACCCGCTTGCCCTAAGTTAAATAGAAAGAAAGAAACGGAATCGCTAAATAATGTTGAGGGAAATAGTGAACAAAATTGTCTTAATTTATATACTAGTAAGGGCTCAGTAAATGGACACAAAATCCATATTTTAAGAGATACGGGTGCAACAATTGATTTAATATGCAAAAGGCATATAAGTCCCTCTAATTTTTCTGGTGAAAATATCTGGGTAAAGCAACCACTAAGTCCAGATTTGGTTTGTTTACCTTTAGCGGTAGTGGAAGTGTCTGGAGATTTCGGGACGGTTCAAACAAAAGCGGCCGTCTGCGGAAATCATTTAAACCACCAGGACCGATACCTGTTAGGGAATAAAACAGCCGAGTTAATAAAAATCAAAACGGGATACGATTTCTTCCCCGTAGAAGCTGTTAACGCTGTCCAGACAAAGTCTCAAACGAGAGAGGTTGAAAGGAAAATTGAGAGTAGTAAAATTAGGGTGTGTGGGGGAAAAAATGAAGCTGAAGCTGTAATCGTTTCTTCAGAGGCAGAGGAAGAAATTTCGATCCCTGCTCTGCAGAAAGATATCCCTGAATTAGCACTGTTAAAAATTAACAGGAAGGAATTTATAAAGGCTCAGAAAGACAGCCAAGATCTTAAAACGATATATAACCAGACATTGAGTCAGGCATTCACTGCTTCAAACAAGGCATATTCTCTCGTAAATGAATTACTCGTTAAAAATCGAGAAAATAAGTTGGGTAACATTGTAAAATTATTGGTAGTACCGGAGGGTTTACGTGAGCAAATTAAATCTTTATGTCATGAAGGAACATCCGCACATTTGGGGAGTACAAAATCTAAAGATAAGTTAAATCGATATTTTTACTGGCCTAACTGCTATAAAGATATGGAGGAGTTTGTGAGAACATGTGATCAGTGTCAGAGAGCTGGAAAGCCAAATGATAAAAAGAAAGCTCCTTTAAAGTTAGTTCCGGTTATTCGAGAAGTTTTTACTAAATTGAATATTGATGCATGCGGACCTCTTCCGACTACACCAAGCGGACATCGTTACCTTATTACAGCAATTTGCATGTCGAGTAAGTTTCCCGAAGCATTACCTGTGGCTGATATTGGTTCTGTGAGTGTCACCGACGCACTTCTAAATATCTTTAGCCGCATGGGATTTCCACGCGAAATACAATGTGATCAGGGTACCTCCTTCACTAGTGCTCTTACTACTGAGTTTTTTGAGAGATTTGGAATTAATGTCAGACACAGTTCTGTTTATCATCCCCAAAGTAACCCTGTCGAACGTTTTCACAGAACTTTAAAACGTCTTCTCCGAGCTTTATGCTTAGAATCGGGTACAGAATGGGACAAGCATCTCCCAGCTATACTCTTAGCACTGCGGACAGTTACTCACGAAAGCACTGGTTATACACCCTCCGAGTTGGTGTATGAAAAAAATCTACGAACCCCAGAAACGTTAATAATGGAGCATTGGATGGAACCAGAGGAAGAAAATAATCTTGTAACCGAGTACATGTTTAAATTAATCAATAGACTGAAACGATGTCGAGAAGTGGCTATAACTAAGATGGAAGAGATGCAGGTTAAACGAAAAACCTGGTACGATAGGAATACCGTAAAACGAGAATTTAAAGAGGGAGATCTAGTTCTTGTTTTGGCAACCTCTAGATCGAATAAATTGTCAGTACAGTGGATAGGTCCTGGAACAATCCTTAGCAAAATTTCTGAAACAAATTATCTGATAGAGATGCCCGGTAAAAGAGAAAGATCGCAAATTTACCACATCACAATATGCTTAAACCGTACTACAAAAGACCTGAACATGTTAATTTGTTAATTACGGAGGAAATTCATGAATCCCTTGTAGACCATGAAGTAGAAATTCCATATTTAGAACACAATTCCACAAGTTATGATTTCCAAGAGATAATTCAAAATAGCGAGTTAAACAAAACCCTTAAGGATTCTCAAGTAGGTCAATTACGTGAATTGTTAAACCGTTTTTCTAAATGTTTTTCAAATGACCCTGGTTTAACTGATCTAGTCGAACACGAAATCGAACTTATTAGTAATAAACCTATTAGATCAAAACCATATCGTATGTCACATAGACAAAATGAAATTTTGAAGACAGAAATTAAACGAATGTTAAAATTAGGGATTATCGAAGTAGGTGAATCAGACTATACGTCACCTATGATTTTAGTTGAAGTACCTGGAAAAGATCCTAGACCTTGTGTCGATTATCGTAAGCTAAATGATATAATTAGAACGGAATATTTTCCACTTCCAAACATAGAAGAACGTGTAGAAAAGGTGTCATCCTCTAACTTCATTACAATTCTCGACCTTTCAAAGGGATATTGGCAAATTCGGTTAAGTAAAAATGCTCAACGTTATGCTGCATTTTGCACTTCTTTTGGAACTTACAGACCCCTAAGAATGAGTTTCGGGTTAAAGAATGCACCATATTTTTTTAGCAAACTCATGGCTGAATTGCTGAAAGGTCTTGAAAACTTCGTCGTCCCATACTTGGATGATATCGCAATATTTTCAAACACATGGGAATCTCATTTAAAACATATAGATTTAGTTCTTAATCGAATTATGAAAGCTAAATTAACCATAAAACTGTCCAAATGTAAATTCGCTCAAAACCATGTCAAGTACTTGGGGCATGTAGTGGGTCATGGTTCACGTTCCCCGGCAGAGGCCAAAGTTCAGTGTGTTTTGGAATTTCCAACCCCTCGCACGAAAACACAAGTAAGAGCATTTCTTGGTTTAGCGGGATACTACAGCCGGTACATTGATATGTTTTCAGTGATAGCAGCACCTCTGACAGATGCGCTAAAAGGGAGAGCGAAGAAAGGAGAAATTGTTTGGACAGCGGAATGCGAAATAGCATTTCAGGAGTTAAAACGAAAATTAACCGATAAACCTGTTTTATATGCTCCAAATTTTGAACGGGAATTTATTGTTCAAACAGACGCATCCAATGTAGGCATGGGTGTAGTATTAACCCAATTAAATGAACAAGGTGAAGAACATCCTATTCTCTACCTTAGTAAAAAATTCTCAGAAGTAGAAAAACGCTATTGCACCACTGATAGGGAATGCGCCAGCATTATCTTCGCAATAAAAAAATTGCATTATTATTTAGATGGAAATGAGTTTTTAGTTATGACCGATCATAATCCATTAGTTTGGTTGAGGACAAATGCAAGTTCTAACCCTAGGCTAATGCGATGGGCGTTGGCGTTGCAGCCATACAATTTCAGAATTGTACATAGGTCAGGAAAAAATCATAAGAACGCAGATAGTCTCAGCAGATCATCTGTAGATGAATAGCATGTATACCTTATACAAAATATATAATTTTTTTGGTATTTTTGTGTGTTAGTTTTATTATTTGGGTACTGTGTGTATTAAAATCAAGCATAATATAATTGTTTTCGAGATTGATTATAGAGTATCATTGCTATTGTATTATGTAGTTCTAATTATGTATGTTTGCAAAATTATTTTGTACCTAATTTATATTGTAAGAATCTTTGTAAGTTCCCTTACAAGAACATTCACTCACTAACAGCAAAATAGTCTAAAATAATAATAAGATTATGATTTTATTTGTTTAAATTACAACTCTGGAAATATTATGGTACTTATATCTTTTGTTGAAATTTCCTAAAATATGAGTGTCGTCAGAGCGTACAAATGAGTTTGAAGTCAACAGTTAAGAACATATGAACTTTTCCTTCACAGAAAAGTTTTCCAAGGGCGGAGGAGTTATACTGCCAGTTGTACCGCTCTAAACGCGGCTTCTTTGATTAAGCAGACACAAAGCAGATGTATTCCAGAATTCCCTAACTGAAGATCATAAAACTCCTTTCAAGTGATCAACTGTCCATAACTAACCCTATAAGTACTATTCCACCACTCCATTTGACATTACATCGGTCATAAATTTCTAAGCACTTGAAACAAACCCTCTTCATCTGACGTTACACTGACATCCCGATCTCATCAATCTCAAGCCCCTTGAGAACACTCGAAATTCCATAGACATCTGGTTTTTCTTTCGAGGCGTCCTGCAAGACGTTACAATTTTCCACAGAGACGACTGAGACCTGATAGCGAGAACAAGCTCGCTTACTTGCCGTACCCTTCTTGTCCCAAAAACTTCTGTAAACTTGCTGTACATATCTGCTAAACTGTAATAAATGTTGTAGTGGTGAAACCAAAGATCTTATTCCTTTACGCTACCATTTCATTTCTGTCACCACACCATTTCATCCGGTACACCGCTTTTACACGTTTCTTTCCCTTTTTGTGACGTTCCCCATGCCAGGGATGGCGAACCTATGACCCGCGGGTCAGACACCCGCAGGCTTTTTTAATGACCCACGCGTTGTTTTTTATAAACGTATCATCATCATTTCATCATGTTCATAAATAATTTTAATTATTTTTCGAACCCCTCTTTTAAAAAATAGGAAGAAAATACGAGTCTTAATAAACTACTTTTAAATGAAAAAATGCATAAATGATTATCGTAAAATGTTTTAGATTTATTGATTATACATGATGCTGTTTTTAGATTTATAGGAGAATATTAGGATATTTATGACGAAACTTGACATCTTTACTAGGGATTTGGAATTAAAAATCATGAATATTTTCATCAATTACAAAAACATTTTCAAAACACAATAACAATGGAAAATACGATTGACGTTCAACAAAATGCAATAAAAAATATCTAATGATTATACAGGAAATACACTTATTGCCATAAAAATTTGCGCACCAAGAAAAAGTCATTTATTGCAGAAAAAAGTACAAAATAGAACGAAAGTTTTAGTACTCTGTTGGACCAACACCACCTAGACCAGTGTTTCCCAACCTTTTTTGTGCCATGCCCCACCTAAGCCTTTCTAAAATTCTTATGCTCCCCCTATGTAACATATACATAATTTTTAACATAAAAAAATTGAATTGTTCACTTAAGAAACTTACATGATAGGTTTTAGAAATAAATCAAATTCTTATGCCCACCTAAGCCACCGCAAAAAAAAAAAAAAAAAAAAAAATTCCATTTGACAAATTTTTCAGGAAAATTATGCTTCTAAAATGAAAATAAATAAAAATAAAATCAAATACTCACCATTTATATCTATACAATGTATATATTTTTTAAATCAACAAGACTTTTATAACAGTTTTTACGGACGCCTATTTCAAATTAACACCAACTGAATGCTGCGAAACGCTACAGAAGTTGCAACGGGCCATTCAGATGCGAACAACTGCATTGTTTAGCGAGGTTTTAAAGCGTCCGGGGTTCCACGCGGAGCCTGTCGTCTGCCGCAGGGAGGTTAACTGGACGACGCCAAAAACCCAGTTGATATTTTGGTCTCGTCAAACGAATCTATATAAATAAGAATGGAGTGTTTGTTTGTACATTCAATATTTTCGACCCATTTCAAGTTTTCTATCCGTTTTGGACCCTTCTGATGCCGAATCCGCCTTTTTCTCGTTTGGTGTCTGTCTGTATGTTGTGCCCTATACACGTCCACGCGGTTTAAGATATTTTCATGGAAATTTGCATACAGTGAGTACTTATCTTCATTTAGTGAGTGGCATTGGTTGCGAAAGTCTGTCTGTCCGTCTTTCTGTTCTATGCTCGATTTTGTGTTTGTGTGTTTGGGTAGACATCACATGATTTGTTTTCCAGATATTTGATTACGATGTATTTTATTTAATACATTATTTATTAGGTTAGTGAATGCACTATTAAACATTTTTTTATTGTTATATTTAGAAGAGTTTCATGCTAAAACACCTGAGTAAGTATACTTAAATCATCCACAATTTGATAGTTTTCGAAAAATTGGAATGTAGTTTGAGTATTACGATTACTTTTATTTGCTTTACCAGTAATGCTGAAAACCAATTATTTTTCAAAAAAAAATTTTTATGGTGAAATTTTAGCTCTGATACTTCATTTATTTCGAGTCTTATTTTTATTCTTTGAATAATGAAAACGATTTCCGAATATTTGGGACAGACGATATTTTTCAACGAAACGAGAATGAACAAGATCGCGCGAGCAGAGATATTTTTTCTGATTCTTTCGCTCTGAATTAATTTCACATTTCTAAATTTTTTACACTTTTAGTTGAAGTTGTGGCAACTGTGCGAGATCAAGAGATAAAATTGAATCACAAATTAATATCTTTAGAACAATTTTTTGCTTTTATTTTGTTTTATTTCGCTGTTTCCTGTTTTAAATATTTATTATTTTAATACATGTGTTTTCCTTCTCATCACACGCAACAGCACCACAAAGTATTAGACTTAAAAATGTTAGGTAAGTCAGTATAAATTTTCAGTAAATTTTAAGTGTAGTTATGCCATTATTGAAAGAATAATGCCGTTATTTGAAGAATACTGCCGTTATTGAAAGAATACTGCCGTTATTGAAAGAATAATGCCGTTATTGAAAGAATAATGCCGTTATTTAAAGAATAATGCCGTTATTTAAAGATTAATGCCGTTATTGAAAGATTAATGCCGTTATTGAAAGAATAATGCCGTATTGAAAGAATAATGCCGTTATTGAAAGAATAATAATGTTTAAAAACAGGAGAAGATTGCAAAATTTCATAATGTCGCATACCGGAGGCAAGAGTGCCACAAGTAAAAAAAAAATTGTTTTGTTGAATATGAGTGCGAGAGCACTCGCCGTAAATCGTAATTTCAATAAATTGAGTTGAACATGAAAAGAACTTAAGAAAGGGAATTCCAAATCTCCCTCAAAATCGTCTTTTATAGTAGTAACCTTAGTATCACCTTTCGTCATTTTGTAGCTTTGTCATACAGCAATTGTGCGATGTATGTGAAATGTATAACATGAATGGACATGCATGTGTAGGATTTGTGTCCAAAGTAAGTTGTAGAAAATATAAAGATGGCGAAAGGTGTTAAAATAAATTTTTATTCTACAAAAAACGTAAGTCATTATATATTTTGATTATCTCTTCAATCTAGAGTAAACCAATTCAAACCGAGTAAGGTCGGGTATTTTGCTAGTTTATAATATTTATTGGACATAATTATTTAAGAATTTGCTTTTTTCTTTCAATTTTGGTACCGAAATCTAGCATTGCATTTAAATGGCCCGGAACAAAAGGGTTAAACTCGTGTCGAGTCCATTTTCGAATTGCCCCCTTTTACAATCCAATTGCCCCCCTGTGGGGCGTGGGCCCCACGTTGGGAAACATTGACCTAGACGAACAAGGCCCTGTTTCTGAACCGAAACTTGCAAGACAACTAAAAAGACAGGCCCCGAAACTAACGGCGAGAAAGAAAGTCACGTGACCATCTTAGTCGAACTTCTACCGATCTCCGCTCGTTGAATCAATTGCATATCGCCGTTGCGCGGATAATACCCGATATGTAGCATTTTTATTTTTTAAAACTCAGGTTATTTGCGCCTTTTTCAAAAGAATATTCATAATATACACACTAGATGTCTATTTCAGTTGATCATCCAGAAAAAATACACGAAATCATACCATCATTTCACAAACTTTTCACACAGCGCAATGATGTTTTTTGTAATATTTTTTTGCAATCCTTATTAAAATAATATGCCTGATAAAAAAAATTGTGGTTGTTCTAAAAGGAAACGTAAGAAAAATAGTTAAAAATAAGCATAAAATAAAAAGCGTGTACCATACTTTTTTACTAGTTTTTATTCATTTTTTTTTTCTAATATTTTCTGACGATCGGTACCAAGCACGGACCCAATTTGACAAACACTCCACTGAAATGTACCGTTTTAAATACATTTAGTTAGTAGGGAAGGAAAATCCCTATTTTTAATTATAATTTACTCTAAAGTATATTAAAGAAAATTACAACTAGAGACCAAATAATTTTCAGATTTTTCTTTATTTTAGTAAAATTTTATTCATACAATGTAACACATGTAGTGCTATCTCTTTAAATACATCAATTTTTTCACAACTATAACAAAACAAAATGTATATTTATAATACAAAAGAAAACAATATTTATCTCTCACTATCAAATATTTTTGTTCAACGAAAAAAATGGAATACAAAAGCATAGGGTAAGGAGTCAGTCATTACATCATTCCTCATAGCTAGTCTAAGTATAAACACAAATTAAAATAGAATTCTAACAATTAAACAACTAGAACAAATGGAAACTAATGTTCAGTAATCTACCTTTTCATAGATCAAATTAAAACAAAAGTCAGATGTTAATACAAGATGATAAATTGTACAACAGCTAATTTTAATCATTTTCCTTAAAAAACAATTTCTTCAAAACATCTTTAAGGCAGAATTGTAAATTAATTTGGAGTACTAATTGCTGTATGTGAATAGATGACTTTAATACTAATATCTTAAATGACCATTAACTAAATTTGAAAAGGAAACGGTATCAATGAATTAAAGTATTACATTCCGAGCTATAGCTGGAACTGTAAGAGCAACTGGTGGAGATCTAGTATCCGCTGTGGTAGTCGCCAAATTAAATTTTTGCGCCAAATCAAGATGGCAGCCAATCTAAGCAAATCCAAGCTGGACGTCCGAAATCCGGTCGTTTTTGTAAAACGGCGTTTTTTTCTCTCGCTTTTTAACATCTTTCCGACAATTTTTAAAAATCAAGGAGATAAAACCTGGTTCTGATTGATGAAACAACGCACAACAACGGACATGTTTAGAGTAAATATCACACAGAAAAATTAGAAGATTTGCAAGTGAAATTTGTTCCATTGTATTAAAAAGGTTATTTTCCCTTCTTTAAAAATTATTCTTATTGATATATTCCTACTTATATATCATGATAGTTTATTTTACTTTTTAAAACGCTACTTGCAAGCGCAATCCAACGAACGAAGCATTGTAGAATTCTTTCTGAATAAGGTTAAGCCTTAAAACTGTAGGAAAAGCGCGATAACTGAAACTACTGCCATAACAGATCAATTAAAGGAAAGTGAGCAACAAAAAGGGGAAAAAATCGTAACTTACAATCTGCAATATCAAAAATCAAATTTAATCCATGGAGAAAAATACCGTTCCACATAAACTGCACCATTTAAAGATTCAAAGAAAAACCAAATTTAAATCAATAAGCAAAACAAAAATATTGTAACTTACAATCTCCAATCTATATAAATAAGAATGGAGTGTTTGTTTGTACATTTAATATTTTCGACCCATTTCAAGTTTTCTATCCGTTTTGGACCCTTCTGATGCCGAATCCGCCTTTTTTTCTTTTGGTGTCTGTCTGTATGTATGTTGTGCCCTATACACGTCCACGCGGTTTAAGATATTTTCATGAAAATTTGCATACAGTGAGTACTTATCTTCATTTAGTGAGTGGTATTGGTTGCGAAAGTCTGTCTGTCCGTCTTTCTGTTCTATGCTCGATTTTGTGTTTGTGTAGACATCACATGAATTGTATTCCAGATATTTGATTGCATTGTATTTTATTTTATACATTATCTATTAGTTTAGTGAACGCAATATTAAACATTTCTTTATTGTTATATTTAGTTGAGTTTCATGCTAAAACACCTGAGTAAGTATGCTTAAATCAACCATAATTTGGTAGTTTTGGAAAAATTGGAATGCCTATTGAATATTACGATTACTTCGATTGCTTTACCAGTACTGCTGAAAAAGTAATTATTCTTCAAATTTTTTTTTTTTTTTTATGGAATTTCATCTCTGATACTTCATTTATTTCGAGTCTTATTTTTATTCTTTGCGCAATGAAAACGATTTCCGAATATTTGGGACAGACGATATTTTACAATGAAACGAGAATGAACAAGATCGCGCGAGCAGTTATATTTTTTCTGGTTCTTTCGCTCTGAATTAATTTCACATTTCTAAATTTTATACACTTTTAGTTGTAAGTTGTGGCAACTGTGCGAGATCAAGAGATAAAATTGAATCACAAATTAATATCTTTAGAACAATTTTTTGCTTTTATTTTGTTTTATTTCGCTGTTTCCTGTTTTAAATATTTATTATTTTAATAAATGTGTTTTCCTTCTCATCACACGCAACAGCACCACAAAGAATTAGACTTAAAAATGTTAGGTAAGTCAGTATAAATTTTCAGTAAATTTTAAGTGTAGTTATGCCGTTATTGAAAGAATAATGCCGTTATTTAAAGAATAATGCCGTTTTTTAAAGAATAATGCCGTTATTGAAAGAATAATAATGTTTATTAATCCAAACTGGAACTTTTTCCAACATTAAAAAATTCGTTGTAATAATGACAGGAGAAGATTGCAAAAATTCACAATGTCGCATACCGGAGGTAAGAATGCCACAAGTAAAAAAATATTGTTTTGTTGACTATGAGTGCGAGAGCACTCGCCGTAAATCGTAATTTTAATTAATTGAGTTGAACATGAAAAGAACTTAAGAAAGGGAATTCCAAATCTCCATCAAAATCGTCTTTTATAGTAGTAACCTTAGTATCACCTTTCGTCATTTTGTAGCTTTGTCATACAGGAATTGTGCGATGTATGTGAAATGTATTACATGAATGGATATGCATGTGTAGGATTTGTGTCCAAAGTAAGTTGTAGAAAATATAAAGATGGCGAAAGATGTTAAAATAAATTTTTATTCTACAAAAAACGTAAGTCATTATATATTTTGATTATCTCTTCAATCTAGAGTAAACCAATCCAAACCGAGTAAGGTCGGGTATTTTGCTAGTTTTAAAATAAAAATCAATCCAGTGAGAAAAGTTCCACAGTTCAAAATTTCCAAAACAAGGAGCAAATATCAAGAAATCAAGGAGAAAAATAGCGGTACAACAATTCCAAATAAAATTACTCCGTTCGTTCTACGATGCAGGTGTTGTAATATCGTCAGGAAAAACTTTAGGGCTGCCATAAAATGAATATAACCGAATAAAACAACAAAAACCACATTTGGCAATAAAATTTTCCAAAAGTTGTAACTTAGCATATACTTCATACCATCCGTTTACCATGGTCGGTCCAAGACTTCGACTAAGTTGATCACGTGATATTTTGGTTTCGGGGCCTGTCTTTCTTGTTGGCCTTGCGAAACTTGTCTGTGACGTCACACCAAGTAGGGAAGGAAGTGCCGAAGACAGAAGCTTCCGCTCGCCATTATTCCTCTGTAGACCGTGACTTCGTTACCACGCAAAAAGGGTTAGGCTCAACGTATGCATTCAGTATTTTAAATTCGTTTTAAAAAGTGATGCTATTCACATGTTGCGTGCCAGGATGCAGGGGCAACTATCCAAATAGCCCCAAAGTCCAAGTGTTCTCTTTCCCGAATGAAGAAGTATTGAGAAAGAAGTGGATTCGCGCAATTTGCAGAAAGGATTTCGTGCCTACAAAATATTCTAAGGTATGTAATTCATTTGTTCAAAATATTATTTAGACTTAAAAACACAGTACCATCGCCACTTGATGGCTGAATATTCAGAACAAAAATTAGAACGTTTTTGTTTTGCTAAGAACATTTGCTAGAGCCATTTTCTTAAGATTAACACTGTTTTTTGTTTTACATTTGTAATAAGCGTTCTTTTTGAATATTTCCTATTTTATTGAGAAAAAAAAGCTTGATGTGCAGTTAAGTAATTGGCTTTACTTTGTTTTCAAAATATGTTCTCGGCTGCATAATTAAAACAAACAACATTTATTTGTAATTTTAACGTTTTTTTAAGAATGTGTGATCAGAAAATGTTTATATCTATACAAGTATTAAATTAATTTTTCTCTAAAAAGTATGCTAAAAACTTTTAAATAGATATTTATATATATATAAATACAGTTGAATTACTAACATTTCTTCAAAAATGCAATAAGCTGTTTGCATTCTCTTGAACATGTTTTAAATAAAATATTTCTTCGTATAGGTATGTGAGCTACATTTCCCTAAGGAGTCAATTGAAAGATGCACTACAGCCTATGATCCTAAGACTGGAAAGCACATTTCTGTTTCTTTGAAGCGATCTAGGCTTAAAGTTGATGCTTTTCCATCCATTCTGCCAAACTGTCCCATTTATCTCTCGTCTACTTCTACCAACACGAGAGAAAGTCCCGATGAAAGAAGACTGAGGGTGGAAAATGACAATTTACAGATTTGCATTGCTGAAAGCATATCATCCAAAGAACAGCATGACAAGAAAACAAAGTTTCATTCTTTAGAACAGTTAAATGGATGTTTAAACGTAGTAAATGTTCCTGCGAGTTGGAGCATTGTCTGTAGAACTGATAAAATACTGTTTCTTCTTATGGAAACAACAGATGTACCCATTATCAAATCTTCTGTCATCATAAATGAAAGTTTAAAAATTTCTGTTTTTTTGGGAGACATAGCATTAAATAATTTGGGTAAGTTCAATTTCCCTCAAACTAAAAATGTTATAAATGTAATATTAGAAATTTTAAATATTTTATATGATAAAGTTGATTTAAATGCAACAGAATCGTTACCATCAATTGTTACATCTGTTGTGAAACTATTGAATACTTTAATGGTGTTCAGCCACCGTGTATGTGACGCGCAAATCCGCCAGAGGGCGATACTTTTGTTTACTTCCTCTCGGCGCTTCATGCGCATTATAGTTCCTGCTCCTGTATTGTCAACAAGCAGGACGCAAGCGCGTCTTCATTTATTCTTTTGTTATTAAATCTTGTTTTCTGTTTGTCATCACGGCGTCAGCCT
Source organism: Metellina segmentata (assembly GCA_947359465.1). Lineage (NCBI taxonomy): Eukaryota > Metazoa > Arthropoda > Arachnida > Araneae > Tetragnathidae > Metellina > Metellina segmentata. The sequence continues at coordinate 135,653,088 of OX375874.1, read as the reverse complement.
GAGTTCCTTTTCCAACGACAGAAACAAATGGTAAATGTAAATGATGATAAAAAAAATGTCTATCCAATTCCTAATTGAACAAATTAATTCCATTCTATGCAGTAAATTTTTATTAAGAAACTCTCCTGAAATGATTATATTTTATTGTATTTTACATTCAATATCTCCTCATGCCTATAACTTTTTAAGAAATTCTGCTTATCTTATGATTCCACACCCAAGGACTTTGAAGAAGATTTGTGCATCACTGAATACTAACCCCCAACTAGAACAATCTGATGAGAATTTTTTGATGTTCATATCAAGACAAATTAACTCATTAGAGTCTTGTGACAAAATAGTTGTTTTGCTAATTGACGAAATACATATTAAACCTTATCTTGACTACAAAGGTGGAAATATATTAGGAATGGCATTTCATTCTGAAAATGCTGCAACGTCTGCTCAGGTTTTTATGATACAGAGCCTTCTTTCTTCATTTAAATCTGTTGTACATATTGTACCTGTAAAAACCATAAATGCAAACATTTTAAATGGAATTATAAAAAAAGTTCTTGTTAAGCTCCATGATATAGGATTTAAAGTCATAGGTGTTGTATCTGACAACAATGCTCTCAATAGTAAATCTATGTCTTTATTCCACACTCCTCCAAAAGTAAGCATTGTGTATCCCCACCCTTCTGATCTTTTATATATTTGATTCTGTGCATATCCTAAAATGCATCCGCAACAATTGGACTAACCAAAAAAATATAAGTCGGTGTTTTTATTATCCAGATTTTAATGATTGTGAAAAATTTCCGCTTCTTGAAGCTAACTTTGGTACACTAAAAGCTTTACACGATGTTGAAAACAATAGTTTAGTAAAATTTTCTTATGGGTTAACACTTAAATCATTGACTCCTAGTAATCTAGAGAGGCAAAATGTGAAGCTAGTCCTTAAAATATTTAATGACTTTGTTGTTCAAGCTCTTTTGCAACTAGGACAGGAACATAACGTAATAAGTTACAAACCAACAGCCGATTTTATTACTTTGATTTGCAAATGGTGGAAAATTGTAAATGTTAAGACTCCACTCAAAGGACAGCGTCTACGGGATCCCTTTCAAGAACCAATAACTCTGTCCGCAAATGATGTAAAAGTAGAATATCTGAATGATTTTCTTTCCTGGTTAGATGCATGGAAAGACAAAAAATGCTCCACAGGTAAACTAACAAAAGAAACACATTTAGCCATCTCACATACAGCATCACATTTAGCATTTTTTTAGCATATGCTCTTCTTGAGATGTCTAAGTATTGCATTAAGGAGTTGAATTTTACATATTTTTTACCTGGTAAAATTCAAACCGACTCCCTTGAAGATCGCTTTGGAAAATATAGAACACTTGCGGGTTCACAATACCTAATATCAGTTTCACAAATCTATGAATCTGAGGCCAAATTAAGGATGCAAAATTTTCTTCCACTTGTTTTAAATTCCAACATGTATGGTAAAGTAGAAATTAAAAACACTGACCCTGAAAACAACTGCTCAGAAATTAAGGGAAATGTTGGATATTCCCAATTTGTATTAGATATTTCTGAAACGGATTTTGATTTAAAACCTCTGCTGCCAGTTTTAACCTATTTATCAGGTTATTGTGCTCGTTCAGCAATTTCTAAACTCAACTGTGATGCTTGCTCAAAATCTTTAGTTCTAAATAAAACTTTAAATTTAATTTCGGACTACATTCTTATTCGGAATTTAGACAGAGGTGGTTTGCTATGTCCATCTCCAGATGTTGTTACTTCTGTTACATATAATTACATAGTTGTACAAAAGCTAGTTAACCAAAAGAATGAACATTTGTTTTTGAGACAGAATAATCAAAGGGAACTTGCAATAACTATTAGTTTTGATTTGATTAATAAGCATGAATTTTTTCTTAAAACGATGAGAGTTGTTCTAATGGGCATTCAACAGACCATGTACTGAAACTAATTTTAAGACCTGCAACAAATGCTTTACTAAACAATTATTGCACTTTAAAAAATGATACACCAAAACCTGTTTCACTTGCTGAACAGCGTAAACTAGAAACAGTTAAAAACTCCCCAACAAATGTAACTCTGCAGCCTATGCCAGAAAAAAAATCTTTACCCCAAACACATAAAAACAAAAAAGCCAAAGAGTAAAATATCCCTTAAAAATCATATAAAGCACCAGAATAAATACTAAAACTAAGTAATATTATTTTAAGGTTGATTTATATGAATTTGAATATAATCAGAATTTTATCTTGTTTACCTTTACATAACTGAGATAATATAAATGTTTGCTGATATTTGTATGTGTGCAAAAATAAAATTTGTTCTTACTTTTATTTGTGTTCTATTGTGTTTAAGATTTGATTTCCTGGCATTCAATTTTAACAACAAATATTTATAAAATTCTATTGCATTTGTATTCTTCAAGGCAGCTGCTGAAAGTATTTCTTATTTAAAATTAACTTTCCTTTTCAAGCCTAAGTTTTCCTTGAAAAGAAAACACACACAAAAAAAGATTAAAAGCACACTTTGGCATTTGTTTTCTCATATCGAACTGCGGTAGATAACCGAGTAAACTTATTTTGGGTTGCACTTGTTAATGTTTTGCGGTGTCATTGGGAGAATCCAGCTTCACCGTTTCCCTACTTGCTCTGACGTCACAAATGAGCGCCGCGGCCTTGTCCGTCTAGGTGGTGTTGGTAGGACCCCCTCTAGCGCGAATGCACGATGAAATACGAGCGGGAATTGAGGCATACAAGTTTCGAAACAATGGAGTTAAACGAATTAAGTGGCTAGGTATCCATGATTTAGAAATGGAATTAGTTGAATTTCAAAGCAGCATAGTATGGAAAAATAAATTTTATAACTTGATTTCCGAAGTAAAAAGGGAAAATGTCCGAAATTAGTGCAAATTGTAATAATTTCACGCTAAAAATTGAAAATATTATATTAAACGTATGGATTCTTTACCCAACAGTTTGATATCAATGAAGAAACTTGTTAATGCCCTTTTAACGATGTTTAAATCCACATATTCATGTGAAAAATTGTATTTTTCGACGAATTTTGTAAAGTCTACCAATAGAAATAAATTCGGATATTAACTGACTGCAATATGCGTTAAAGTAATGAATACTGAATATGAACCTAATATTATAGAAATGTTTAAGCAGAACACTATATTAGTAAACTATAAACGTTTGGCACGGTTGGGATACGTTGCGGTTGTGACAAACATTTAAATTTAAGGAAAACATTAATTAACATCTGAGTTACTTATTAGCTAGAAACATCTTAACACATCTTATCAGCTATCTATGAGTAAGTAACTGCTATATAGAGGGCGCTTTATACTGGCGCTCAAAATACGACATGACACTCAAGAAAATCTAACATCAGAATTACATTTTAAATGAATCAGTAATTAAATAATAAAGATACACTTAAATACAATTTTAAAAACAAATTAAGTAAATATTAGTTATGGATGCACAAAATGCAGAAAAGTAAAACACTTAAAATATAGCATACAGTTAATCAAATAAAACATGGTGAAGCATCTGGATAATCTCTCTATATTTAAAAAAATTTACCGCCGCCACCGCAGGATTGAAAACTCTGTTGTTTAGCTCGATTCTTAGACGGTTTCCCGAGAAGGTACTGATCAGAAAAAAAAAAACGAAATTATCATGGTTTGTTCTTTATCGTATTCCCTGAACAATTGTTAAGATTTTTTTTTCCGATGCGGCTATCAGTTTAGGGTTTATTAAGTGTCAAAATTGAAAAAGCAAAATTTCTTCCGCGAGTGAGCAAAACACATACAAATTTCCAGTCTTCAGTCGTGAGTTTTTTTTAGAGTACCTCTAAACGTAAATTTTTGCAGCTCGTCGAGTTTTTTTTAGAAATTTCAATTTGGTTCTTGATAATATTTTTTTGAAATTCGGGAAAAATCGGGATTTATTTTTCGTTATTTTTTTTTAAACTGTCGTATCTATATCTTATTACTATTGGTTTTTAATTTTCAAAAATCGCAGTATACCTCAGAATGTACTCTTTATTACGGTACAATTTTTTTAAAATTGGTTAATAAATAAATTCGTTGCGATCAAAAGATGGTCATGCAAAATTCGGAATATTTGGATATTTTCGCTACTATATTGTTAAAACTGTCACATCTACAGCTTAATTCTATTATTTTTTAAATTTGAGAACATCTCTGAATACATTACATTACACTCTTTTTATGGTACAATTATTTTTTTAAATTGGTTAATAATTAAAGTCGATGCAATTAGAAGTTGGTCATACAATTTTCGGAACTTTCAGATCGTAATTTCCGATACAAAACTCAAACTGTCATATCTATATCGACTTACTATTAGTTTTTAGTTTTGAAAATATCACAGTATACCTCAGAATATACTCTTTCCTACGGTACAATTATTTTTAAAATTTGTTCATAAATAAATTCGATGCAATTAAAAGTTGGTCACACAAATTTCGTATTTTATATTTCGCGGAGCAAGTTCCGCACGTAGTTGTGGGTTGTATTTTTGACTATCGGGTTTGCCAGATATAAAATTTATCATAGCAACAATTGCCATAAAAACGATTTCTTTTTATTTGGCGAGGAAAAAGGCTCGCCTTTTTCACTCTGTTCTCATACGGTTTACGGAGAAAGTACGAAGTACAGATCTCAAAGTTAGGAAACTAACACGGTTTACTTAAAATTGTACTGGGAACAAGATGCAGAAGGTTTTTTACTGATGCGGCTATTAGTTTAGGGTGTATTAAGTGTTAATTAAAAAAATGAAATCACTTGCGAAAGGAGTATTGGTTTGCGAAGCAAACCAAACGGGATTACGTAGCAATTCCCGGGGGTGAAGTCTTCGCTGTGACGTCATGGACCGGAAACTCAAATCAGGATTATACGAATTATTAAGATAAGAGTTTCGCTGTCCAGGAGATTCACTCTGCGAAAGGAATGTTGATTTGCGAAGCAAACCAAATGGGATCTGTGAAAGGAGTGTTGGTTTGCAAAGCAATCCCCGGGGTTTGCAAGCGGAAGCGAGCATGGGGCGGAGCCCCCTAGTATCTATAAAATCTAACATGGTTAAAACAAAAGAAAGATAAAAATAATACAAGCAGGATTGATCACTCTGGAATGAAAAGTAAGAAGGGGGGGGGGGAACATTTGAAAAGAACGTTACCGTTGAATCAACAAAACGGGAAATCAAAACTAAACAAAGAAAATAATAAACAGAAATTCAAAACACGAAGTCATAAAGTAAAAATAATGAAACAAATCCGTATGCTTTAATAATGGAAAAAATCATGAGCTTCAGTAACAATAAATACATAAATTAATATTAGAACTATATGTTCTTGCGAAATAGTAATATGTACAATAAAGTAATGAATAGATGAAAAATGCACTAGGTAAAATGATACGACAACAAATATATGTTCCATCTGAAAAAAGAAAGAAAAATGTTTATTGCTGAAATAAAAAGAATTAGTTCAGGTTATTTAGTCCATGGCGTCATAAATTCAGCTACTGTAGAAGTTCGATTAGGTCCATCAAAGGTCGAAAGTTTTTCTACGTCGTAGGTATCATTTGGCTTAACTTTGGTTACACGGTAAGGTCCGATGGATTTAGGAAATAACTTTATACCATTAGAGAGAACATTCTTTTGATGGCAACTTGATCATCAATTTTATATTTCTGACGTTTCTTTCGTCTTAAATTGTAGGTACGTCGGTTTTCATTTTGAACTTTGCAAATTTATTCTTTAGCCGCTTTTCGGAGATTTTCTCGTTGTTGGGTAAATTCGGTTTGAATGTGTTCTTGAAGAAGTTGCTGAATGTTCTGATCAGATCTTGACTTCATTGTTGCACCAAATTAAGAGTTTAAATGGCGTCGTGTTTATACTACGCTGAAAAGTGGAGTTGATGACCTGTTGAGCCTTTGGAACAAATTTATACCACTTATGCGGATCATCTTGCGACAGCTTGGAAGTAACCGAAATAATAGTTCTGTTCGTTCTTTCAATCTGTCCATTCGCTCGTGGAAGTCCGGTAGTAACATGATGCAGTTTAATATTCTCTTCGGAGCAATATTTGCTGAACTCTTCAGATGTAAAAGCTGTACCACGGTCGGTGATGATTTGAGACGGTTTACCAAAAATAGCTTTTTGGAGTTCTAACTTCGTTATAACTTCACTAGATGTTGTATATTTCGTCGGATAAAGCCATACAAACTTAGTGAAGGAATCGGTAACTGCAAGGATATGTTTGTAATTTTTATTGGAACTGTGTAGGACTCCGAGATTATCTATAGGATAAGTATGAAGAGGAGTATCTTCCTTCGGCAAAGGATGCAGGACACCTTCTTGTTTACCAGTCTTGCGGTTAGCTGATATGCATGCAACACAATTTTTAATGTATCTTCCACTTTCTTAGTAAGTTGAGGAATGAAAAACTGAGATTTAATATGCTCTTCTGTTCGTTTCACAGCAAAATGTCCTATGTCATGAGCATTCTTAATTATTTCTGTCCGCATTGCATAGAAGATGGAATAACAAGTAAATCTGCACCATTAATGAATTTGTAAAGGATGTTATGTTGAACAACATAGTCTTCATATGATTGGTTTTTAAGGATTTCTTTTATAGCATGGAGTTCAGAATCTTTGTCTTGTGCACGTTGTATTTGGAGAATGAGGGGATCAGGTGATGTTAAGGTGACCACTTGAACACGGCTGAGAGCGTCTACATGTGACATTCGAGAGTCATATGTATGTTCGATTTGATAATCATAGTCCTCTAGCATTAAAGCCCATTTGGCGACTCTGGAACTGAGTTCCCGTTTAGTGATGTTTTCTTAAAAGCATCACAATCAGTAATAATTTTGAAGGGAAAACCAAGAACATATACACGGAATTTTTTTTAGAGCTTCGACGACAGCGAGTACTATGAGCTCATAACTATAGTATTTTATTTCATGATCGGAAATTTTTCTGGACGTGTAATATACAGGATGAATCTCGTTGTCAGTAATTGAATGTTGCATTAAAATGGCTGCAAGCTCGTCAATGGAGGCATCTGTGTGAATTTGAGTATCTACATTTTGGCGGAAGATCTGCAAAACAGGGTTTTGGCAAAGTAATCTTTTAAGGTGATTAAATGCAAATCGTTCGTCGTCACCAAATTCAAAAGGGACATCTTTACGTAGAAGGTTACTAAGAGAACTAGAAAAAGTGGAACAAGATGGTAAACATTTTCTGAAATATCCTGTTAAACCTAAATAGCGCTGCAATTCTTAAGCATTTTTAGGTTCTGGGTAATTTACATCTTCAGCTGTTTTCGAAGGAGAAGGGTAAACTTTGCCATCTTCAACAATATGTCCAAGAAACTCAATTTTCTTTTGCAAGAATTGACACTTTTTAAAATTTATCTCTAGGCCATATTCACTTGCTACTTTAAGAACTTGTTTGAGACGCTCAATACCTTCGGTTTCATCTGTTGCATTGATAACACGATCGTCCATGTACGGCAAAACAAATCTTTGAACAATCAATTCACGAAAAACCGTATTTATAAATCTTTGAAATACTGAAGGGGATTTGCAGAGACCAAATGGCATACGTAAAAATTGATATTGGCCGCTATTAGTGACAAAAGCTGTATAGGACGACTTTTTTCGTCAACGGACACATGAAAAAATCCGTTTTTTAAATCAATGGTGCTGAAAACACAAGAATCTTGCAATTTATCTAAAATATCGTCTATGTTGGGAATTGGGTAATTATCTTTTTCTATAATACGGTTTAAGGGTCTGTAGTCAATACAAACTCTATGATCACCATTTTTCTTTTTCACCACAACCACAGTACTGGCATACTCTGAAGAGCAGGGTTCTATGATTTTGTTTGTGAGCCATTCGTTAACTTGTTTCTCGACTATGGTACGTTCGGAGAATTGTAAACGATGGGGAGGACGGAAAAGAGGTTTCTGGTCTTTAAGAGTAATGGACATCTCAATGTTGGTAGTTTTCGTCTTGTTAGGTGTATACTGAAATATTAAATTCTCAACTTGTGACTTAATGTCGAGGGTAACAACGGGTGCAATGTCATACTCTGGTGAGTCATCAGTAATAGTTAGCACAAATGGTTCGTCAGGAGAATTATCGATGGGAAATTTCATGAAATGTATACCTGTAGGAGTTATGGTTAGTTGAGCTTGGTTAATTAAGTCGCATCCAATAATTAAATCAAAAGACATGGAGTTATTGGGAACCACACGAACAGCAGTTGTGAAGGCATGAGGATCGATTTGGACATTACTGCGAAATGATCCAATAGCAGGTATTCGGGAAAATCCAAATCCAGCGAAAAAGCCCCATCGACAGCAACAAGTTCTGGACTACCAATATTTCGCCATTCATCCTCTCTGAGAAGAGTTACTTGCGAGCCTGTGTCTACAAGTCCTATTAACCGTGTCCCTAAAATTTTCACGGATTTACTCATGGTTTGACAGGACTGAACCTGAGCGACATTGTTTACATCATTACAAGTGAGAATAGTTCTCGAATTGTTTGGGCAATCGTGACTTTTGTGACCATATTTGTTGCAAACAAAGCAACGAGTTCCCTTTCCTTGGTGTTCACAGTTGCGGGAAATATGATTTTTTCCATCACATAAGTAGCACCTTAGATTACTCTGATTCATTTGTTTTGGTTGAGTGATTCGTTCGCGATAATTTTGTGAAGTCCACACGATAATTTGACTGTCGTCAGGACGTTACAATATGTTCATTAAAATTCTTTGAAATCATGAAAGTTCGTAGAAGCAAAATTTTTCGAAAATTTTAATTTTTTCCCTTAAGTCAGCAATTGTTCTACATCCATACAGTACTGTTTTATTGCTTCGCTGTTCAGGAATACCATTGATGACATAATCACAGAGGGCAGATTCCTCGATATTACACTTAGAAGCGATTTCACGCATCGTAATTAATTATTCTAGCAATGTTTCACCATTGCGCAAGTGTCGCGCACATAAGAGCTTATGAACATCAGCACTGTTCAACCGCTCACCAAATTCGGATAATAATTTGTCTTTCAGAGCATTCCACGTATGGATTCCAATTAAAGAATGTAATAGTTTAGCTGCAGGTCCTCGTAAAGCTCATTTAGTTAAGGTTAAAGTTTGCAGATCATTAGGGCAAATTTTTGCAACAAATGCAACTTTTTTTTTCACGCGTTCTACGCTGCATGTAAAGTACTAAAACCTAAATTCCTCCTTCATGGGGTGTATTGTAAGCGAGTTATAACCGCAACATAAATGCAACTTTTTGTACAAATGAAACTTTTTGCATAAATGCAACCCACCTGCAACTTTTTAAATTTTAGCTTAAAATAAGTTAATATGAAATTACTATTTCAATTTTTGCCCCCTGAACCAACCTTTGGATCACATATGTTTGATCTTGCGAATGCCGAAGTATGGCGGATCAAACAAGAAGTTCATGGAAAGAAGGTGTTCGTCCTAACAGTGGAAAGTGAATTAGATGTCAAGAAGTACTTTTAACACATTGGTTGGCACTCTGATAATCGAGAGGAAACTTGCGTAATCGACTGCAGAGTTTGCGAAGTGAGTGTCAATCATCAATATGTTGTTCTTAATGTTGAGCGAAAGGATTTTGCTCTTCTGCTATCCGATACAGTACATATGACTGCGGCTGGCGCAGTTTTTCAATGTTAAAGAAATTACTGGCCAAGGATCGGCCATTCAACGTTCTTCTGTATTTCAGTATGTATTATAACACTGTTGTACATGACTAAAATTGTCAATATATTTTGAATTTTTTCATTCTTTACGAATAATTTATTTTAGAATTTAGTGTATAAAAAAAAAAAATGCAACTTTATTTCCATAAATGCAATTTTTGGGAATGAGAAATGCAACTTTTCTCATTTTTACTGCAACAAAAAAGTTGCCCTACAGATAATTTAATTTATATAAAGTTGTCAGATCGGAGACGTTTAATATAAAAACTTGAACACTGTAAATGCCTTGACCAGAAAATGGTTTAAGATAGTCTAAAATGTCACGCATGAAGTACATAGCGTTATTAATTTTGGGTAATAAACACTGATCGTTATCCGATCGCACTTGAAATGGATTACTGTTTATAGTTCTTGTTTTGTCTGAGTCCGTTTCGAGAGAGGGGGAAAGGAACCGTTGGGGTGGCGCCGAAATCAACGATTCGTTTTGTCTTCCTTGTCCTCAGCTGAGAAACTGTCGGATTTCTGCTGACTCAAATGTGGGAATCCTTGTCGTAAACATTCGTCTATGATTTTCAACAGCTGTACATTAGTCTGAGTGTGGTCGATATCAATTCCAAGGATACCATCACAAATTAATATTAAATCAGAAGTGGGGAATGCAAGAATTTGTTTTTCCCACTCGGAAGAACGAACGAAAGTAGAACTGAAACCACTGAACGATCTCAAATTTCACCTATTTTTTCGTTGTTGGTCGTTTCCAAAAACAATGAAATGTAAATTCTTAATCGTTTTCGATGAATCCGATTTTAATATACGTAGCATCTGAGGGATTTCACTTCGAGTCAACATCTTGAGAAGTTAACAGTTCACAATAGCAAAGGATAGTAATCAGTTGAAATAGCTTCAATGAAGTACTGTCGACTTCTATTCATCAAATGGAGAAATAAAAAGTCCATTTCAAAAGTATTCACGATCGGATGAGTAGATCCATTTGATCGTAGACAAAGGAAAAGTTGAAAAGTCTGTTTCGTTTCAGCGAAACGCACACACACTTCAAACCACAAAATCGGCACACATCTCGTTGCTTTTGATCAGCACACATCTTGAGTTCTGCTAGGGGTTTAATTTAAGTAAACTATCTTAACTCATCAGAGGGGTAAAAAGGAACCAGAAGGCTGAGCCCCCATAACTGTAGAAATGTTCAAGCAGAACGTTTTATCAGTTAATTATAAACGTTTATTAGTACATTGAGGACAGTTACACGGTTGGGACAAAAATTTAAAGTTAAGGAAAACATTAAATAACATCTGAGTTACTTCTTAGCTAGAAACATCTTAACACATCTTATCAGCTATCTATGAGGAAGTAATTGCTATATAGAGGGCGCTTTAGGAGGGAACTCCTATTGGGCAAGAAAGGTTTGGCGGGAACCAATTCCTATAATATTAAGAAATTATCTGACAAAAAACAACCAGCTTTCTCATTAAATATACTTTAACTTTATTGTACATGCACATACCTAAACTATATTATCAATTAATATATAATATTTCATATTTTTGTTATTTTCTTTTCTTTTTTAATTAAAAACTCAGTGCAGGGGGGCTGGGTATTATTTCACCCCTTTTATATCGATTTTTTGCTCTTCACTTGCAAAAGTAAACGTTGTAAAACGAAAAAGAATCGTCGACTTTTTAAAGGATTAAAAAATTGAGAACCAAAAAAAGCAGTTTTTTTTTTACCATGGTTCTTTCCCTTTTCCAAGTGACCCACGAGCTAGTACTGAAAAATAATGAACAAAATTTGACCAACTTAAAAAAGTTCGCCGTCCTATGCTGACCCCTTTTCGTCCGACTCCGATGTAAACGCTTTGTGGACTTCATCGTTAACCATCCGAGTGCTCTCTTTTCACCCCATTGTAGAGAATTCTCACCTCTTTGTAGAGACGAGTGATCACTTTTCATCCAGATGTCGAGTTCCTCACCCATTTCATTCCAGGCATTGTTCTTTTTGTTTTTGTCTTTGTACTCGGGTGTAGTTTGGTCCCAGAGGGCAGGACTCTCTCTAAATAGTTCAATTAATGTTATTACCAGCTCTTTCTTCCACGCCATTTGAATCGAATAGGTCACTCACTGTCAGTTGGGCGGGAGATGGGGTCAAGACAAGCGATGAGGGCAAAATATCAGAGAGCTCCAATGTTACATTAATTGAAATACCTGCCTTTCTAACTATTTTCACCCACCTACATCCCTTCCGAAGATTTTAGGATTCTGGGAACTTAAAACGCGTCTGTTAGCACCGCTTATTGGATTACAAGAGCGAGCGAGTCATTCGACCCTTAACTGCAATTACGGCTTTCCGTTGGGACAGCAACAAATTCAATCCGCGATTGTAAGCGCATCATTAAGGCGTGGGGCAGAACTCGTTAGGGCGTGTCTTCCGTCGAATTCTCTCTTCTGGGTGATTTGGATCGGGATTTAATAGTCCTCCTGCTCCATCTCCAAGATAACTCTGATGTTCAAACTTTGTTCTGCTGACGTGTTTCTAGGAGCCTGAATTTACAAAACCAAGTTGTATCGATTCTGTAACATAGAAATGTATTTCTTGTTTTGCAAATTGTGTTAGTCCACTGCTTTTTTTTTATCTGAGTGTCAATTTGTTGGCCGTGGTAGCGCCCGGTTGGAGAAGAGCAACGGATGAGCAACCTAAAAGGGCAGCGAGTTTGAATCCAACCCCAAACCGTCGTGTGCAAAGGTCGGTTGTTTTGACCTTAAAGCGGCTTCAACTTTGAATTCCCAGTTCTAAAGCGGTTTGAACTTTGAATTCCCAATTCTAAAGCGGTTAGAACTGGTTTTCTTTAAATAAATAATTTTTAAATTGTAACTTTTATAGTTTTTGCAATACGAACGCCGCTGCGAAGAATGACCTTCGTTTGATTCGAGATGAGGGAAATCACAGTTTCCATTTCCTGCGCTCAAACAATTCCACAGCAAAGGAAAGCAAAAAAATAAATTGAAAAAAAAAAATTGTAAAATCGGAATCGTTAAAGATAGATTGAAAATTTCAACGGATTTGAAATCTTCTGAAAATTTTACATAAGACACATTAAATTAATTTTGATTAACAATTTTTCAATTAAATTGTTTTTCGCAAGAGATTGTGATATCACGCCGATTGGATCTCTTCGCAATTCGAATTTGACCGCATTTGACAGTGAGCGTTGCCCGTGGTGGCTGTTATCCAATAGGCTACGTATTCCCTTTTTTTTTACAAAGCCAACCAAATGGGAATACGTAGGGTGTCCCAAAATACATAGGGTGTCCCAGAATTCGTAGCAATCACCGGGGGTTAGCGAGCAGTGGTCTCGCATGACCCCAAGAAAAGAACTATCACGGGCAACGCCGTGGTGGCTACGCAGTGGCTAGTATAAAATAATTATGTAAATAAATCAAAACCCTTGTTCGTTACGAATGTAGCTAATATTCCGCTTCCTCTTATCGGATCTAAATATAGGTGTTCCGCAAGAAGTAATTTTGATAGAAAACACAGGTTTATGATTAAAAATTATAATTTTTTTATTGATTAATAAAGTTTACAATACAGGGTTATGTATAGATGGAATGGCATATCGGGTAAATGCCTCCAAGGCTTTTGCTGGCACATACGTGCTCTTTAGTTGAAAATTTCCATAACCCTTTTGAATAAATGTGGCTGAATTTCGTTGATACAGCGCTCAATTTCCTCCTTCAAGGCCTGAGCGGTCGAGGCCTAAAGAAAAAAGCGAAACGGCGTTAAATCGCATGATCTGGTTGGCCAATTCTTATCACCAAATGAGAAATTACACGATCAGAAAACGACACATGCAGTAATTGAATTGTTTCTCGGGCATGTGGCACCGTCTTGTTGAAACCACATGCCGTCCATATCTTGCAATTAGGCACAATCAATTGAATTATCGTGTCGCATATTTTGTACGAAAATTGCGAACTGTAGCTGCCAAACCCCCTTCATTATTTTAAAAATATTGCTCAACAATGAAAACCAGTTGTTCTTTCGTGTAGCGCTCCATTTTTAATAACCCTGAATTGTTATCTGTCACGCTGTATTTTTTTTGCATTCGCTACACATTACCGCTCAAATGGTGCAAAATTCATATCTTGCGTGAATTTTGAGAACACCCTATAGAAACGTTGCCAGCAAATAATGCAATAAAAAATAAGATTAATGTATTCTCAAACCACCATACACAGGATGTCAGAATCAATAAATGTTCCTCTCCAATTGTTTCATCCAATTGAGAAAGTAGCATTCGATTTCATAAAAGCTTTCCACGACTTGTTATTTCAGATAATTCGTTTAAGAATTGGATTGCGGAAATTATAATACGAGGGTAAAGAGAGACATTTTTCGGGAATTGGGGTAACGACATTAACGTGCGCTTAAGAATAGTTCAAATCGAACGCTTAATAATAATTAAGCTTGATATGATTCGAATATTTTCGGTTGACGTAAAGTGCTTAATTTAATTTATCATCGTATTCATGTCCGTTTTTCTTTTTGCGTTGTTAGCAATAGCACTGCAATGGATCTAGAGTAATAAAATTTTCCATTCGTAGCATGCAGAAAATGTCTCGCATTTGCACACAGCTTTCGCCATTTCTCTTGGGCTTTGAGTTGAAATATTTAGATCGGTCAATTTATTCGCCCCAAATGCATAAGCAAAATTTCATTCCTTTACCGAATAAATCGGTTCCAAGGTCCGATAGAGAAGAAATGGTTGTAAGAAGATCATCTAAACTCAGTAGGATTATTAAGTGAAAATGGTGTCAATCATTTCAATGGTTTAGTTTTGCACCTTTGACAACATAGGTTAATTTTGATAATAATTTCAAGAGTAAAACCAGTATTAATGATTCCAGTTATTTTAATTTAAAGGTGGACTAGCAACCTTAAGGTTACGAGATCGAATCCAACCCACGTGTACAAGGGGGCTGGTGAAAGTTAAATGTGTCGGGGACTCAAATGTTTTCACGCTGACGTGTTGTTGAAGTTTGGAAAGTGGGGTGACAGTTCATGTATGACCTCGTCATCAGACCGTGGTTCAAAATGACGTAGTATCCTTGTATATTTCCCTTCGGGGTTTGGTCCCGGACCGTCGCCAACAACCAATTTTGTGGCTCCAGTGCGAGATTAAATACAATACCTACTCACCATCTTCAACTTAAAGGTGACTGGTGGTTGAATTCACGTCACACTGGATCAACACAACGGGCTATTGGTTAAGGTCCAGGATCCATCTCGAAGGGAATGATCAGAGAACAACATTTCGTCATTTTGAACCACAGTCGGGTGACGAGGTCAGGACCTAAGCTGGCTCCCCACTCTCCAAACGTCCACGCCAACGTTCAGACGTTTGAGGTCACGACGGTTTTAACGTGTCCATATGGACAGTCGCGGTGAAAAACTCAACCACCTTTATTTCGAGCACTATTCCTACTAGAGAAAGCCGACCCACAGGTCTGGTGGTTAAGGTGTTAGCCTCTAGATCGGATGGTTCCTGGTTGGAATCCGGGTCCGGGCATGGATGTTTGTAAGCGTAGGGTGTAGAGGCGGCTGGTGCATCTTAAATCTGTCGTGGACGAAAGTCTTTACGTTGGGTTGATGCGGAAGTGTGGAGAGTGGGGTGCCAACTGAGGTGTTGCTTCGTCATCTGACCGTGGTTCAAAATGACGAGGTGTTGTCCTCGGATTTTTCACTTAAGGGGTTGATCCCGGAACGTCGTCAATAGCCCGTTGAGTTTCTCTAGTACGACGTTAATTACAAATTACCAATTTCCATAATTTTTCAAACATTATATTAATAATTATTATTGTATGCTAAAAATTATTTTTGAAATAAAATATTGAGTGGATTTTGTTTGGGTCGTTTAATAGTAACATGGTACAAAATATCAGCGCTTTAGAAATATTATTTAGACTTATGCATATCTTTCTAATAAACTGATATAACATTAGGTAGGTAGGTATTTTAATTCACGTCGTACTGGACCAATACAGCGGGCTATTGAAGACGGTCCGGGATCAATCCCAATGGGAAAGTCCGAGGACAAAACCACGTAACTTCGAATCACGATCTCTCATTAGGAGCTCCAATCTTTCTGTACGCATCACTCCGAAACGTTAAGACCTAATGACACGAAATTTTGGTATCTGTAGTAGTTTTGATATGGATTCGAAATTAAGTATCGAAATAGGGGTTTTAATGCTTCCCCTTGTGTACACCCGCCAAAAAAAAAACGACTCACCCCATCTCAATGGCACAGTTTACATCACAGAACAAAACGGAAGGTAGCAATCGATAGGGGTGAATGTTTTCTACAAATAATCAATAGTTAAAATTTACCCAGGGGCCGTCTTCATATTAAATTGGGTGCTTGTTCCCATAATTTCAATACGAACCCCCATCTTTTATCACAAATTTGGATTCCACACACTATTTCCAGAGGAAAGAAAATATGTAATGCAAACGGCTTAAAATTGACCGAGTACATCCATAAAAACCATTGAGAGAGCGTGTAAATGTTCGAAGTTCAATCACATTATAAATATTAATAAAGACGTGTAGTGGCCGTCGCAGTCAATGACCTGTTGCTGGCGCCCTACTATGGAGTTCATTAAGATGGTCAGAATCCATTCTGATTGAGACACAGGATCTGTAGGCAGAAATTTATGTTTTCACTTTGTGAACAACCCCCCACTAACGATAATAATCATCGAATTTGGCCAATAGTCTCACTGCGCTACTAATTATGCACGAAATGAGCTGAAATTTGGAATTCCGATATTTCAGTAAGAGATGAATCACATGGTGTCAAAATTTGTCCGTGTTTCTATTCATAATTTTTATGAATATTAATTTCATAATTGATAAAAAATAGTAAAATTAGTTTGATAACTAAAATGTTTATAGAGTGTGTTTGAGATTTTGGGTAGCAAAGGATGAAAAAACAATTTCCAAGAAAAATTAGTGTTTTTAGCAAATATTACAAAAAATGCGAAACACCAATATTACATCAGGTTGGTTGATTTAGTTTTTATGGCGCAAGGTCCAGAAATGGACAAGCTGCGCCAAACGCCAGATGAAAGAATAAAATCACTTTAGGTGTAAAAATATTAAAATTCAATACGAAAAGATTTTAGCGCATTTTTTTTTCTTTTTTTTTTAATGATAAAATATTTTTAAAAGGTTAATGATGTGAGATTTTGATGCAGTTAAAATATGTTGATCAACAACACATCATGAGTTATGTATTTAAAAGTAAGATGGTAAAATATGTACTATATCGCATGTAAAAAGCCGATGGCATTTAAAAATGGAAAAAAATTTGGATGTGGATTTTCACCCACCAAATCATCCAAATTTAAAATTGAACAGTTGAAAAATCTGTTGCGATGAGAGTTAAAAGCAGGACATGCAATCAAAATGTGGTGAACACTAAAAGGTACGACGCACACGTCACACACAGGGGCCCTCTCTCCTAAGAAAAGATGCCTGTGTGTAAAACGTGTGTGTCCAATTCGAAAGCGCGTTAAAATTACGTCTAATCGACGAATCGTCAAGCAGGGTCGGATGGAGATGATTGGCTGGATAGCATGAAGTTTGTTTTCAGTTTGAAGATTCCAATCATTGCGCCAATCATTTAATATTAGGTCTCTGGTAGCTGGTCGAAGATCGTTGTAAGGGATATCGATACTCAAAAAAAGTCGTAGCACTCTTTGCTGCAGCATCGGCTTGTTCGTTTCCAGCTATCCCGACATGTCCAGGGATCCAACAAAACAAAATTTCGAAACCACGTCGAGAGAGCTGGTGATGTCTTTTTAGCACTTCTATTGCATAAGAGTGCTGAATATTGTCCGATGATAAGGACTCCAATACGCTTTTTGAGTCTGTGTAAATGATGTATCGACCCCTTCTGAGTTCAGAGATGTGCTTTAATGCTCTGTAAACGGCGAACATTTCAGCAGTAAAAATTGATACAAAAGAAGGTAAAATAAAGCTTAAAGTAGAGGTCTCAGAAACAATGGCGCAGCCAACATAATCACAAGATTTAGATCCATCTGTATAAACAGCTAAAAACTTTTTGTAAAAATTTCGATGAGAGTTAAAAAGTTGACGATAAATAAAATCATTTGTGTTTAATTTATTAAAACCAGGAAATGCATTCAAGTATTTTAAACTTCTTGTTTCCCAAGGTGGAGTGGGAAAAAAGGGACGTTTGGCAACGTCGATGATATATAGAGGTGTACCACTCAAGGCATGCCGCATCCGTAAGCTGAAAGGTGGAATACAGGATGGGCGATTTCTGAATAGGCGATCAAGTGAATTTTCATTGAGTAAATGTTTTAATTGATGACAGGAATGACACTTGATTCGGAAGTAAAATTGAAGCGACAGTATCAGACGAGTGGAATCCAATGGTGGTTCTACACAAGTAACATAAAGGCTTTTGATGGGTGACGTGCGAAAGGCACCTGAGCAAATCCGAAGCGCAGAGTGATGTACAAGTTCAAGCTTTCGCAAAACAGATGGACGAGCGGAGCCATAGGCTGCACACGCGTAGTCCATCTTTGATCGAATGATGGATCGATAAATGCGAAGCATGGACAATCGTTCTGCACCCCAAGACGTGTTTGAGAGCACTTTTAACAGGTTCAACTTTTTTAGGCACGATGTACGTAATTGCTCGACGTGGGGAAGGAAGGTAAGTTTTGGGTCAAAAAGAACTCCAAGAAATCTTACGCAATCCACAAATGCTATCCTGATATCGCCCAGGAGAATTTCTGGATCAGGATGCAGGCCTCTAAGTCGGCAAAAGTGCATGCAGGATGTTTTATCTGCAGAGAAGCTGAAACCATTTTCGACACACCACCTCATCAGACGAGTTACAGTTGTCTGCAGTTGTCGTTCAATGAACCGCATGTCCTTTCCTTGGCAAAATATATTTAGGTCATCCACGTAAAAATATCCTTGGACAGATGGTGTTAACTGAGATAGAATATTGTTTATCTTGATGGCAAACAGTGTTACACTAAGTACGCTACCCTGAGGTACGCCTTCCTCCTGGACAAAAAAGTCGGAGAGGGTAGAGCCGATTCGTACCTGGAACTGTCTTAAAGATAGAAATTGTTGGATAAATATCGGTAGGTGTCCTCGAAACCCAAGATTATGAAGATCACGCAGTATACCATATCGCCAAGTGCGATCGTACGCCTTTTCGATGTCGAAAAAAATAGAAACCAAATGGTTTCGGAGTAGGAACGCACGGCGAACTTGGGTCTCAAGAGCAAGGATGTTGTCTACCGTAGAGCGGCCAACCCTGAAGCCGCTCTGATAAGGTGACAGAGCCTGAGTTGTCTCAAGGATGTATACGAGACGAAAATTCGCCATCCTTTCAAGAAGTTTACACATGCAGCTCGTAAGGGCAATGGGCCGATAGTTGTATGGATTGGTTGGGCCCTTCCCAGGTTTAGGGAAAGGCACAACTATAGTACGTGTCCACGTCTGAGGGAAGACATGTTCCTCCCAGATGCGGTTGTAGAGCCGTAGGATGTTAAGCAAAGACGGTCGGGAGAGATGCTTTAGCATGACATAAGTGATACCATCAGGACCAGGTGATGTCATCCTGGTCTTGTGAAGGCATCTTGTCAGCTCTTCCTCAGTAAAATTACAATTATAGGAGAGTTCAGACTGAATGTTAAAATTTAAGCGTTGGGATTCTGTTTGACGTTTTAGACGTTTAAATGTTTCTGAGTAGGTGTTAGTGCTGGAGGCTGTAGAAAAAGCGCGTGCAATGACATTTGCTATCTCGACAGCCTCTGAGACATAATTGCCATTTTCTTTCACGAACGAGATGGATTGTTCGGAGTATAATCCCAACGCTTTTCGAACTCGATCCCATAGCTGCTTTGAGGGGGTGGTAGATGTTATACCGGATACATACCGTTGCCACGATTCTTTTTGACTACGACGGCGTATTTGACGTGCATAGGCCTTTGATTTTTTAAATGCTATTAAGTTGGTAGTTGTGGGGTATCTACGAAAAATACCCCATGCCTTACGTTGAGTCTTTATTGCTGATGTGCACTCAGCGTTCCACCAAGGTCTACGGTGCTTATGAAAGGATGGAGATATTTTTGGAATCGCTGCATTAGCAGCTTCTATCATAACATTGGTGACTGTTGTTATAGCTTCGTCTATACTTCCCTCGACCATTTGTTCAGTAATAACGGCCTGGGATGTAAAACTTGGCCAATCGGCTGCTTCATATATGTATCGTGATGGACGGCAAACAGGATCATTTCCACCGATATGGGTAACGAAAATCGGGAAATGATCACTGTTGCGTAAATCACTTTCGACAAAAAAAGAGAGAAAAGGTGTAACAGAGGAAGAGCAGATGGCGAGGTCAATAGTATGAAAAGTGCAGGTAGGCTCATGGAAGTAGGTAGTTTCACCATTGTTTAGGAGACAGAGACAGTGATCAGTTACCAACTGTTCAATCTGTCGTCATCGGGAATTAGTGTCCTTACTTCCCCAAAGCGCACTGTGAGCATTTAAGTCACCAATGATGATAAAAGGCTCAGGCAATTAATTCACTAAGTGTTCAAGGCTCTGTTGCTGAATGATACTATTAGGTGGTAAATACAGAGTACAGATGGTAATCATCCGTCGCATTTGAATTCTTACAGCTACTGCCTGTAAAGGAGTGTTGAGAGAAATAACGAGTGAGGGATATGCATGGGATGTGAAGAGCGAAACTCCTCCCGAAGCTCTTCCATCATTGTTATTGTCTCTTCGAATGCAAGAATAACTGCGGATCTTCGCCGTGTCATTCTACTTCAGGTACGTTTCCTGAAGTGCGATGCAGGCAGGATGGTACTCTGTGATTAGGGTTTTAACGTCATTCAGCTTGTTACGTAAACCACGACAATTCCAGGATATAATTGAACCTACCATTAAGGAGATTGATGATCGCCATTAATGAATCCGACCATTTTTGAGTCCATGGGTTCCTCAGTCATCAATTTCTTCGTCAGAGGGATGCAGTTTAACAACTTCCGCATCCTTGACTGTGTTGAGAGTGTTAAAAGGGTTTGCATATTTGGATAAGGAAAGACTTTCCTTTGCTGCTTTCAATTTTAAAGCTTGCAAGGCTTTTGAACGTGCAAGTGCAGTTGTAGGTGATATATATATATATTTTTTTTTTGCTTTGTTCTTTTTTATTTTGTAATGAAATGGAAGGCAGATTAAGTTTGGCTGCTGTTAATATAGTAGGCTCTGTTGGAGTAATATAATCAGTTTGGGTAGCTGAGGTTGTATAAGTTTTTTTAATCGAGTTGGCATAGGACATTCCAGGCTTCGGTGTTCTGGATTCGACTATTTTGCGAGCTTCAGGGTAGGATATATTTTGTAAAACTTTAATCGACTATATTTCTTTTTCGAAAATCCATTTTTTGCATGACCGTGAAAAGGATGGGTGATCTTCCTGACAATTTACACAACGAGGTGGTGAGTTGCAGCCGTCAATGTCGTGGCCAACCTCTCCACAACGAGCGCAAGTCTCGTTGCCACGACAGGAAGTCCTTCCATGACCAAACCTCTGACATTTAAAACATCTACGGGGACTCGGGACGAACGGCCGAAATGAGTAACTCAAGTATGCGGCTTTAATGCTATCCGGTAGCTTCGGTGAATCAAATGTCAGGATAAGGTGTTTGGTGGGAATAATGACTCCATCTCGATTTAGAGTGATGCGACGAACTGCACAAACTTTTTCGTCGCGCAAATTGTCAAGTATCTCTTCTTCTGGGACATACAGGAATTCAGCTTCAGATATAACTCCTTGGCATGTATTTAAAGTTCTGTGTGGAGAGACGGAAACTGTAAAGCCACCGAAGACAGTTGATTTTGATAATATTTCTGATTGAGCTTCTGTAGATACCTCAATCAGTAGATCACCAGATCGAAGTTTTTTTAAAGATTTTACTGTTCCGATAAAGGATTGTATTGTCTTGTTGATGAGAAAAGGTGAGACAGATTGAAAAGAAAGTTGAGTAGTTTGATTATTGTAACTCAGTAGTTTTATAATAAAAAAGCGGGCGTTTGAAAGTGTCAAAGTAGTTTGTTGCTCCCTCGGAGAGGGAGAAGAATTTATTAAATTAATGCTCATAATAAAGCGAAAAAATGTTCAGACGCCGATATCACTACCCACCACGGAGTCCAACGAGGGGATACAGATTTCTGTATCAGTGTTAATCGGGTCTATACGCTAACAATTACCCCTGTGGCAGACACCACCCTTAACGTGTTGCTCAGTGGGTAACCGATCGCTTGATCCCTAGCCGATGACGAAGTTCAATCGACCAGCCGATTGGTGCACACGGGACCAAAGTACATCTCCCGTTTACCTGAAGCTAGGGCCAAAGCAGTGTATTGGGTCAGTATATCGCCCCTCAACTGCCAGGATCCCCTTTTCCAGGGACACGGGTCTCCACGCACGTCAAACACATGGGTGATATAATCCCCAAGCGGAGCTGAAAGCACAGACTGGCGAAAAGCTTCTCAAGGGGAGCCCTCACCTCCGAAGAGGCAACCACAACGAGGGAGGAAGAAAGAGCAAAAAGCAAAGGGTAGAGGAGGAAAAGAACGAAAGGGAGGGGAGATCACTCAGGTACCCCGGGGTTGTGAAGCCCGTACAAACCTAAAAAAGGAATGCCCCTGGGGGCATATTACATCAGGAGATCTAATTTTCAAACACTTACAAGTTGGCGGAAAATCCATTAAAATTGATAAATATTTTTTTTTCCGTCTGAAATTGTGTGTAGAATCCAAATTTGTGATAAAAGAGGGGGTTCGTATTGAAATTATCGAAGCAAGCAACCAGTTTCATATGAAGACGGCCCCTTAGACACATTTTAAGTATTGATATTTGTAGAAATAATTCATCCCCATCGACTGTTAACTTCCGTTTTGTTCTGTGATGTAAACTGTGAGCAATTGCGATAGGGAGAGTCGTTTTTTATGACGGGTGTACATAAAATATGGTTCATCATGTACATGGCAGTCACGTTATCTAGTTTCGAACTCTCCACACCTCGGCTGCTAATCATTGACACTTAATACAACTGCTTAACCTTTATGCTGCTGAGTTTAGTTTTGTTTCAATCGTCTCACATAACGGTTCTTTCGCCTGCCCTTACATAATTGCCTAATTTAGCCATAGAGCCTTGAGTGGCATTTACGACTGACGCTTTCCATTCATAGTGTTGTGTGTCGCATCGTTTGGCGCTAGACTGATATCACCGCAACGACCTTCTGAATTTCCCCCAATGCGTTCACACCTCACGATCAACAGGGTAGGTTACCGAATAAAAGGAGGGATCCTCTAGAAGGTCAGTCGCTGACAGCTCGTAAAGGGTGAACGATGCCATCGGTCATTAAAAAAAGGGATAACATCCGCCGTACACAGATCCATACCATGCCGCAGCGTAACGGTTAATCAACTTCCACACCACCGTGAGGACATTTAAGCACACCAACCCCCTTTGTACACGACCACCTTGTGATGGATTCGAACTTGCAACCCTCCTGTTGCTATTCTGTTACTCTTCAAATCGAGCTACCACGACACGCGGGCCCCCTGGTTTCTTTTAAAAACGAGTATTGGTGTGTGCTATTTTAGTATGAGCAAATCCCAAACGTTTCAGCCCTCAAGGTTATCAGAATATTCTATAAGAGAAGAACAAGTGTTTTAAAACGAGTGCTTTTAAGACGAGCGAGAAATGAAGTATTGAATCTTTTCACCGTAGCATGGATAGCTGGAGTGTCGCGGAATGGAGACTTCATACTTAGCTTTAAGACAACATCTTTTGCTCTTCATTGTTTCTTTTCCCTAAAGACAAGGCCGACCAACCGGTATAGTGGTTAAGGTGTTAGTGGTTCGAATCTGGGTGCAGGCATGGATGTTTGTATGTGTATGGTGTAGAGGCGGCTGGTGCACCTTCAATCTGTCGTGGCCGAAAGTCCTTACGTTGGGTGGGTGTGGAAGTTTGGAGAGTGGGGTGCCAGCTCAGGTGTTGCTTCGTCATCTGACCGTGGTTCAAAATGATGAGGTGTTGTCCTCGGATATCTCCCTTAAGCGACTGATCCCGGACCGTCGTCAATAGCCCGTTGTGTTACTCTAGTACGATGTTAACTAAAATTACCATTACCAAATTACCTAAAGGCAAGACGTTTGGTCATTTTTCGATTAACGTCGTACTAGAGCACCACAACGGGCTATTGATGACGGTCCGGGATCAATCCTCTAAAGATCCCAGGACAACACCACGTGATGTTGAACCACGGTCAGATGACGAGGCACCCCACGCTTCCACACCGACCCAACGTGAGGATTTCGACCACGACAGATTGAAGGTGCACCAGCATACGCTTACAAACAACCATACACCGACCCGGATTCGAACCTGGAACCTTCCGATCGAGAGGCTAAAGCTACGGTTTCTTAAGAAAGCGGAGCCGTTATCTAGCAGCCGTAATGTAGCTGTGGATGACGTCACTAAAACGTCGTTTATACAAACAGATGGCGTTGGTTTCCTGGAGAGCTTTGTTTGTGAGCGTCACGACAATTGGCAATCGTCATAGCGGTCTCAAACAGTTGGGGAACGTTTTTGTCTTGTAGCGGAAACACTTCATTTCCTACGCCAAACAATTCGAGCAAAATAGTTATGCAAACCAAATTTTTTAACTGGCATTGTTTAGTTCGTTTTTGTAAAATCGTGATCGTTAAACATAGATTCAAAATTTCAACGGATTGAAATCTGCGGAAAATTTGACAACATCCTTTGCTTTTCATTGTTTCAAACCTTCATTGTTACATTAAATGCGAGTTTCTTTAAATAAATAATTATATAATCAAAGGGTAAATAATTGAATAATAAATATTTTTTTGGTATCGATCTGGCGTAGAATTTTACGCTGATTTGAAATCCTTTGAAATTTTAATTTTATCTTCAACTATCGTGAAAATGGAAACTTGGACTAGGGAATAAAAAACTCCTTTTGTTTTGTTTCTGGAATCAAGTAAACCACGACAGCCGTCTGTATGGCCCATTCTCCACCGTATTCTGTTCGTCTAAGTTGACACCTCTGGTCTCTGTTAAGACGGCCGCATAGTTATGCCCACCGCATCGTGACGTAACACGGCTGCTAGATAACGGCTCCGCTTTCTTAGGAAACTGTAGCTTTATTCCTTTACCACCAGACTGGTCCGCACAGACAAGAGAGCAAACATCAATTTGAAGCTAAAGGGAGCAGCGGACGTCATCCGGGTAACTCTGTATTTGGGGTTGGAAGAGTATCACGTTCGTAACCGGACAGTTCGAATCAAAACCAAAACCGTCGTGTACAAACAAGTCTGATGCACGTTCAATCTGACGTGGCCTCACATGGGTGTGCTCTGGAAGATATGATAGAGAGTGCCAACCCAGCTCTTGCTCTCTTTATCTGACGAGAAGTTGACGTCCTATCTCTGCCTTCGGGTTTACCAAAATTGCACTTGAGAAACATAACGGGCTATTGGCGACAGTCCGGGATCAAACCGAATGAAAAGATCGAAAGACAACACGACATAATTTTAAACTGCTGTCAGATGTCACTCTTCAGCTGGCACCCCATTCTCCGAAATTCCAGACCATTCCAATTCGAGGACGTTGAACCCCTTTTGGAACACGACGGGTTGTTTCTGAAAAACATGTCCTGTAATGACGACATCTGATTGTAGTTCAAAATTACGTGGTGTTGCCCTCGGATCATTCCCTTCGGGGGTTGATCCCGGTCCGTCACCAATCCCGTTGTGTCACTTCAATTTAACGTTAATCTAAAAAAAATACCTGTTACATAAAACACTCTTCAATTTGGTAATAAAGATACGCTTTATAAAAGAAAAGTACAATTTTTACTTATGACCTGAAATATGTCAACTAGTATAAAAGCGATAAAATTTCGCTCGTAATTAGTTTTAATGAAAACTTATAGTATTTGTTTATTCTAAAAACGACTCATTGCTTTGATGGTTCTATTTTCAAAGTAAAAATGGTTTACGCGAATGAAAGGTTGGAATTTGTTTGGTATCGATGCTTTACTCTTAGTTTTTACAAATTGTCGCTTTCCGAGAGAAACTATTTACATTATCCGTTTGTGAACGGAATAACTCAATCAGAGGAAAAAAAGGCACATTTTTTAAATAATGGCTAAGGTACAAAATGTGATTTTATTATTTTATTCTAATTTCTCTTTTTCACTTAGCTATTGAGTACTATATACATCGAAAAAAGAAGGTTGAGTTTTGCTTACATAAAGAACTTGAGTTTTTCGCAACGAAAGTTTACACAATGTAGTCAATTAATAACCTATGAATAGTTAATTCTGAGATGACAAAAAACCTTTATAATTCTAAAAATTGATTTAAATTCTCTTTTATTTATACATATATTTTTTTCTTCCAGTCACGGCCTGCCCAAGCTTTATCGCTTTGAAAGAAAATCCATTTGTATTGGTATTTTTAGCGTCGTACTACAGCAGTACAACGAGTGATTGTCAACTCCTCGGAATCAATCCCCAAGGGAAAGATCAGAGGACAACACCACGTAATTTTGAAAAACGGTCTGAATACGAAATCACGCATGAACTGCCACCTTACTTCCACTCCACGCCCACGCGAGTATATTTTAAGCCACGACAGATGGAACGTGCACCAGCCCCTTTTGTACACGACGTTCTTGGGATGGATACGAACTTGCAACGTTGCTAATACCGCGTCCCCGAAAATCTATAGTTTTTGGTATTTTAGGTTTAATTATCAGTTTTAACCTTATTGGGAGAATACAGTGCATTTATTCTGATTGAATTGTGGATAGCTATTTTACGTAAATCGCACGTAAAATATATATCCGTATGAATGTTTAAAATGTTTTAGATTTAAATAACACTAGCTGAATAACACGGCTCTGCTAAGGTTTCAAATAGGACCGCGACAGCTGAAGTAGGACCGTGACATTTCCCTGTGTTCGCTCAAAAATACAAACCCTGTAGAACGTGTTTCCTTGTCCATGTCCATTTATTGCAGATAAAGAAACTTTCGATTTTAAAATTGGGTGTTCGCGCGGCACTTTTAGGACCTGTGTGCCCATTTTCATGGCTACAGACGTCTGAAGACAGGAAAGAAATAGCCCATGTTTTCCGCAGAGTTCTTCTTGTGTTAACTCGAATACCAAACACTGTAGAACGTGTTTTCTACAGCGACATTTCCCTGTTACCGGAATACACAAATCCCGTACAACGTGTTTCCTTGTCCATGTCCATTTATTGCAGAAAAACAAACTTTCGATTTTAAAATGGGGGCTTCGAGGGGCACTTTTAGGACTTCCTGTGTGCCCATTTTCATGGCTACATATGGGTACGAAGACAGGAAAGAAATAGCCTATGTTTTCCGCAGTGCTCTAAAGTAGAAGTGTACCCAATTGGGTGTGGATGGGACAGACGGTGTAGATTTGTATAGAGAATGTACACTCGCATCCTTTTTTATACATAGATCTAAAATTTAATTTTGTCCTGAATACTTACGTTTTGTTGTTCTCGGATCTTTTCCATCGGGTTTGATCCCGGACCGTCGCCAATAGCCCGTGTGACCAATTAAACACCTACCTACCTTAATATTTACAATGGTTTTCGTAAATGAAAGGGTCGGTAGCGTAACAGAAACCAACTGGAGGGTTGAGAGTTTCCAACCAAACACTGTCTTTTTACAAAGGGTGCTGGTGCACCTTAAATCTGTCGTGGTCTAAAATGTTTATACATTGACGTAGTGTGGAAGTTTGGAGGATGGGGTACGAAATAAGTGTCACATCGTCATCTGATCGTGTTTCGAAACGACTTGGTCTCGTCCTCGGATCTTTCCGTCTGGAGGTGTTGTTCTCGTCCTCCGACCAAAATTACCTTGTCTTGTCCTCTGATCTTTCCCGTCGCGGTTTGATCCCGGACCGTCGTCAATTGCTTATTATGTTCTTCAGTGCGATTAATATGCCTACTACCGTAGAATCGGGTGATTAGAATGAATTTCAGAGCAATATTAGGCCTTTTTCTTCTACTGTTAAAATTATTTTTAATACCTAAAAAATCTGGTTACGGATTATACCCCCCCCCCCTTTTCCTATTAGCTCTCTGGGTCAAAAAATTTTAAGTTTTGACTGTGAGAGAAAAAATATTTTTTTAGCACTGCTTCAGTTTACCGCCGAGTCCGTACGAATGGAAGCAGTCGCCTTTTTTTCGTTTATTTTCGATTCTGATCTCGCTAAGTGATTAGAAGCAGTTCTTCTAAAAGCAGTCTTTTTAAAAACCTTTTTAAAGTCCCCTTCCCAAAAAAAACTTAAAACACCATCAATAAAAGGTTTAGCTAGAAAAAAAAGGAAAATTTTAGCAACAACAAAATGGTTTTTCTTTTCTTTTTAGTTCAACAAAAATTAACAAAGAATTGCATTCTTAAGTAGAACCTACCATTTAAAATGGTAAATCATCAATTATAAATAAAAAAAAGAAATACATTCCGTCTTTGTAAAAAAACAATTCCCGGTTCATCTGTTAAGCTAGTTTCGTCATAATTTATTACATCAGGAAGAACACCTTGTAAGGTGTTTTCAAGGTTGTCAAAGAAATTATTTCCAATTGAGTGTGGATGGGTCTTAAAATTCATTGGATACGGGTTCATTGGAAACGGCAGCTCTGGACAATACAGGGTGTCCTAAAAGTTCCCGCACTTACGATTAATAATTTATTATACATAAACAGCAAACTTTAAAACAATTATTTTATGCCAATGGTCAAAAGTATTGTTAGGTGGCTTCACCACCTGTAATATTTTTACACGATAAGCACGAAAATGCAAATCTCTAAGTCTTATGTATCGATCCCTGTGATGTGCCCATTT
Organism: Metellina segmentata; assembly: GCA_947359465.1. Lineage (NCBI taxonomy): Eukaryota > Metazoa > Arthropoda > Arachnida > Araneae > Tetragnathidae > Metellina > Metellina segmentata. Next base: position 135,624,227 of record OX375874.1, on the reverse strand, counting down.
GTTACAACAAACGCCTCGCGGATTGATGAAGGGGATTGCAATATCCTCCATTGAGTTTCTTGCACAAAGTCTGGTGTGACGACTTTCGGTGTTCCACTCCTGTTTTTTGTTCCATCAAACCTGTCTCACGAAATCGCCGAACGAGTTGATAGAGCGTATCATGACTCGGTATTGCATCATTTGAAAATTTATCTCGCCAAAATTCTTTACATATTTGATATGATTTGCATTCAAATTAAGCCTCAAACAGCGCAATTCTCTGAATGCGTGATAGACTCATCTTGCAATGAAGAACAAAATGACGTGGAACTTTAATATCGCACAACTTGAGCGCGAAGAAAACCAAACGATAAATATTAAAGAATCGATAAAACTATAAGCAGACGATAGAATTCAATAATTAAAAAAAACCCTTGCAATAATTTTTTTAGTTGGAGTACGGGAACCTTTAGGACACTGTATTTTTCCAGAGTCGAGAAGGAAGCGTATTTTTATGCCTCCGTAAAAAAGGAAATTGCGATCTTTTTTCCATATTATCTTACAACTGACGAATATTTTTAACGTGTCGGTCAAGGAAATCTTCAACTCGAAGATCTCAGGAGTGTAAGGGGTGCACGCATCCCCCACAGACGATGATCCGTTGGATTAAAAGCTTAAGAAAACACAATGCGGACTCCTTTATTGCGTCTGCATTTCACCTGTCGGTGTCGTGCACCATAAAATGACACTGATTAGGGATGCCCCATCTATTGTACAGAAAATAAATAAGATTAAAAAAAAATAGGTAATCACTACAAGTTAATTGAGGGATCATTCATTTATGGATCCATTTTATTTCAAAGTATTTAACAAGACAATGTTAGATCAAAAGAGCAGGACTGATTACGAAGTGTGAAGAGAAGAAATGCTTGTAGCAGGTGTAGTAAGAAGTTTTAAAGCACGTGTCAAAGAAAATAATATGTAATTTAGAGCTGATAAAAATACTTTTATTCATCGAAATAATATCAATCATTATCTAATACCTTCTGCCATCGGTCAGGCAGTTCACGGATGCCAACAGTGTAGAAAGATTCCTCTTTAAACTCAATGAAGTCGTCAACCCATTTTCGTACGTCGTCCACTGTCCGGAAATTTACAGATGACAAGGCATTCTGCATAGACCGAAACAAATGGTAGTCCGAAGGGGCTATGTCGGGGCTATACGCCGTTTGTTCCTAAACTTCCTAGCCAATCGTTACTAGCGTGTCCTTGACCACTTTTGCAACATGCGGCCGTGCATTGTCATGGAGCAATTTGACGGGCCGCAAACCTTTGGACGGACGTTTTCGATCGATTTCCTGCTGTAAGCGCAGCAATTGTTGTTTATAGCGTTCAGCAGTTACACTTACACCGGGCTCCAACAATTCGTAATTGAGTACTCCCTATCCCACCAGATACTTAGGATAACTTTTTTGCGGTGGATGTCTCTTTTCGGCGTTAGCCGCGATTCACCCAATATTATTTGCGTTTAGGACAAACAGATTTCTTTTTCATCTCCTGTCACGATTTTCCACAGGAAAGATTTTCTGTGTTGCCTGTTTAGCAGATTCATGCACTTCAAGACACGGTCGTCCTCAATACATGTGTTACCCATTTTCCTGCTTTCTGAATCTTTCCCATTGCATGTAAACGATTCGAAATCGTTTTTTGGGATACTCCTAACTGTTCAGCATATTCATTTTGCGTTTGAGATGCATCTTTATCGAGAAGTGTTTGCAAATCGTCAAGCTAGCCTTCAGAGGAGCGCCACTACGTTGTCGATCGCTAACCTCAAAATCGCCATCTTTAAAACGTCGAAACCAATACTCACATTTGCTTTTCGATACGATATTCACCCCTAAAACAGAACCAATTGATTGACATGCTTTTGCAGCACTTGTGCTGGTGAAATTCGTAACGAATGCAATGACGAATAAATGTCTTATCGTATGACATCTTTCAGCTTCAAAATTTCAACTTTACGTTCACTTTTTCTCTAGCTTCTGCGTCGGTTTGATACCTCTAAATCAGTTTCTATTACATGACACAAACGCGGTATACTGATTGGTATGCTATTTTGCAGTAGACGTCATACAAAAATCGTCTTAAGATTTCTTCCTACACCCAATATTTACCTAAACAAAATGACTAAATAGAGTTAAAAATTCATAGTAAATTAACTTAAATCGATAAAAAAATATACGTACAGATTCTACGAAGCATGAGGTTGGGTGAGGTCGAGACAAAATCTTTTATCCGGGATGTCGGGAAGACACTTTATCAGCTGTGCACATAAACTACCTCTGACGTCAGTTTGGGTCCTTTAAGTGCCATGGTGAATTGATTTTGATCTTCGTACGAGAGATTAAATAATTTTTAATTTTCACATTCAATAGTGTAATGTTAGAAGTCACGACAACATTTTCCGCCAAACTGCTTCGATCCACCGGTTTCTATGGTACCAACCAAAAGGTCAGTGGTTGTGTGTAAACTAATAATCGGACACCGATAATCTCGAGAAGAAAATCAAATACCGATTGAAGCGGTGTACGTTTCTGTAACTGCATCCACAGTACAAAAATAAATTTAATAAGGGTACAAAATCCTGGAAATCGTTTTCAGTTTTTAACTCTGCGATCATTATTGAAAGGAAGACATGATCGGCTTCCAAATTGCACGGTCCTTGCTTAAGACAAATGAACGGAAGATGTAAAGAGAGAGACGGTTCATTTTACGGAGTTTTCATTACTAACAAAGAAGGAAATCGGGGTACGCAAAGGAATAAGACTCCAGAAACCTGTCGAGAAATAGGGATGATTTGAAAACTCTTTACGTGTCGGTGTAGGTGGTTGAGGTGACATCGCACTGGCAAAAACAAAGGTCCATCGAGAAGAGAAAGATAATTTTGAAGCATGACGAGGTAAACACCTGAGCCCACACTCTCCACACCAACCCAACGTGAGAACTTTCGCCCACGACAGATTTAAGGTGCACCATACGCTTACAAGCATCCCTGCTCTGACCTGGATTCGTACCTGGAACTAGGGATGCAACATCGATGTCAATGTTTTCAAAACATCGATGTTTTTAACATCGATGTATTGGAATCGATGTTTTTGCAACATCGAGGTTTATACTTGTCGCTGTTTTTATGTTGTCGATGTTTTATTTTTAAATGAAAAAAGTTCAGTTTAAAATTTTTTTTAAATAGCTTAGTAGCATAATTTTCATAATCAGCATACTTTTCATGAACATACTTTTAGACCCAAGAGGCCAAGGGTGAAGGGTCTGAAAAGTAGGGATGCGACATCGATAGCGATGTTTTCAAATCATTGAGGTTCTATTAAAAAACATCTATGTATTGAAGCCGATGTCGCATCACTAGTTGCTAAACCAGTTTTAAGAAATTTAGGAAAAAGTTTAAATACACTGAATTTTAAAAACATTGATGGTTTTGGGCGATGTATTATCAACATCGATGTTTTGATTTTTAGCATCAAAGTTTAAAAACATTGATGTTTTGCTGTCGATGTAGCTTTACTAGTTGCTAAACCAGTTTTAAGAAATGGTGGGAAAAAGTTTAAATACACTGAATATTAAAAACATCGATGTTTTTGGGGCGATGTGTTATAAACATCGATGTTTTAATTTTGAACATCGATGTTTCGAAGCATCGATGTTTTGCTGTCGATGTCGCATCCCTACCTGGAACTGGTGGTTAAGGTGTTAGCCTCTAGATCGGAAGGTTCCTGGTTTGAATCGGGGTCAGTGCATGGGTGTTCATAAGCATATAGTGTTGTCCTCGAATCTTTCCCTTAGGGGATTGATGCCAGACCGTTGTCAAAAGCCCGTTGTGTTGCTCTTGTACGACGTTAATTTAAAAAAAAATTCCCATCAAACAAAGTGGAAAACGGGCAAACCAATCCCGTACATTCCTTTGTAACCGTCACTGAAAAGGATGCTGATATCTGTGTTAACCCTCCTGAGATGATCTTGACCACATGTCTCGTTAGAAAAACGAATTAGATCTAGATACCTCGTCCTATTAACTTCAGCATCACGCGATTTATTTTCAATAAAATCACACGCTAGGTATTTGGGTTCACGTCGCACTAGAACAGTACAACGGGCTATTAGCAATTGTCAGGGATCCAAGCACAAGGCCTAGTCAATTTGAACCACGGTCAGATGACGAGGTTACACCTGAACTGGTACAGCATTCTACAAACTTCCACGCAACGCCAACGTGAATGTATTTGTGGCCACGGCAGATTAAAAGTGCACCAACCCCCTCTATACGCGACGGTCTTTGATTGGATTTAGACTCGCAACCCCCGATTTCTAATCTGTTACTCTTCCAACCGGACTAGTGCGATCCTAAAAATCATACGTAGTATACACCATTTGAATGATATACTCGTTTCATTAAAATGTATACATCACTTGTCCAGCACTCGCGTATTAGTCTTACAAGAGAAAATACACTAATTGTTACAAAATTGATATAATGGACAGACAATAGTTTCTAAAACACGAGTTCGAGGAAGTTAATCTTCTAGGTTGTAGAATATGGAAATATCATTTGAAAAGCGTCCCCAGTTCAAAAATGTTCTTCGCAAGAGTGTACACTTATGTCCAAAATTATCTTTACATTTCCAAAATAATTATTTTGTATGAAATGCCCAATCGATGTGTTATCGTCCAGTTAGTAACGTGCCTTGTAAATGTTTTAAAAAAGCAACAGTCATAATTTAGTTGCATGTGTGTGGCAACACGAGAGTGAAACGTGAGTATGTAAACAAAAAAAAACAACGTTGTTCCATGTAATTTCAAACATAGTTATGATGATACGAATAATGTAGTTACGAATAACCAATGTGCTTCTATTATAATGTAGCATGTACTTCTAATGTTATTATTAATTATTAAACATCTTATACTTTCAACTGAGTAATTGGATTGCATCATTCAAAATAAGCAGTTAAGGAGGAGAAAGATATTCCTAGGTTTTCACATATAACGACGATACTACTTAGGCCCCTACTTTACACATCAAAAGTGAGATTCACAGAATTCACAGATATAAATCAAGATATATATGTTGATTGAACATTATATACGATTAACACTTATTTATTGAAGAATAATTACCTTGATGTTAAAGGAATGTTGCATTTACTAAAAATGGACGTATTGTGTTGTTGAACTATATGTAACAGAAACATACGTATACGACGAAGTATAATCTTAAAGAAAAGAAAAAAGGTAAAAACAAAATACGTTTCCTATCGCATCGTGTGTTAGTATTAAAAAAAATCACGATGTCATTTTTGGGGAAAGGAAGTAAAGATGACCTAAGAATTTTGGCAGAAGAAATGGGTATAACGGTTACTCCTGAATTGAAAATTGTAGTTTCGAAGAAACTAATCTTAGAAAGTAGTGATTACGAAGAAAACTTTGTTATGTTAACAGAACAGTAGAAACGATTATTAGCGATAGAAAAGAAAACGAAGAAAGAAAACTAGAAAATGAAAAATGTCTAAGAGAATTTGAATTAGAAAAATTAAGAATTGAACCCTCTGAAAAAGTCCAGCAGAAATGCAAGTTATGGTTAACCCTCAAAACGATCGGTCACGAAATAAATTTGATTAGCAAAACTTTGATTTAAATGAAGGAGATATTAGTTATTATCTGGTTTTATTATCTGTAGTAGTTTTGATATGGATTCGAAATTAAGGGTCGAAATAGGGGGTTTAATGCATCCCCTTGTGTACACCCGTCCAAAAAAAAAAAACGACTCACCCGATCGCAACTGCACAATTTACTTAGCAGAACAAAACAGAAGGTATCAATCGATAGGGATGAATGTTTTCTACAAATATCAATACTTAAAATTTGTCTAAGGGGGCTGTCTTCATATTAAATTGGGTGCTTGCTTCGATAATTTCTTTAATCATAAATTTCCATTCTACACACAATTTCAGGCGGAAATAAAAAATGTTTCATGAATTTTATTGGAATTTTCAGCTATTTGTGTTTGAAAATTATATTTTTTAATGTTAAATTGGTGTTTCACGTTTTTTGTTAAATTTCTTTAAAACATTAATTTTTCTTGGAAATTGTTTTTTCATACTTTGCTACCCAAAAACCCAAACGCAATCTATAAACATTTTAACTATCAAACTATGTTTACTATTTTTTATCAATTATGAAATTGATATTCATAAAAATTATGAATTGAAACATGGGCAAATTTGGACAACACGTGATTCAACTGTTATTGAACATTGGAATCCCAAATTTTAGCTCATTACGTGCATAATTAGTAGCGCAGTGAGACTTTGCAAAAATCGATGATTATTATCGTTATTGGGGATTGTTCACAAAGTGAAAACAGAAATTTCTTTCTATAGATCCTGGGACTCAATCAGAATGGATTCCGACCATCTTAATGGACTCCATACCAGGGCACTAGCAACAGGTCATTGACTGCGACGGCCACTACACGTCTTTATTAATATTTATAATATGATTGAACACCGAACATTTACACGCTCTCTCAATTATAGGAGCAAGCACCCAATTTAATATGAAGACGGGCCCCTTAGACAAATTTTAAACATTTATATTTGTAGGAAACACACATCCCTATCCATTGCTACCTTCCGTTTTGTTCTGCGATGTAAATTGTGCAATTGCGATCGGATGAGTCGTTTTTTTTTTTTTTTTGACGGGTGTGCACATGGATATGATGTTTTATTCATGGACGATAATGCTCCTCCACATCGAGCAAACCTCATTGAAGAATTCCTTGAAAATGATGCCATTGTGCGAATACCGTGGCCAACAAAATCTCTTGATCTGAACCCGGTAGAGAACTTATGGGGCTACCTTGGAAAAGCAGTTGTACGGAGACATCCTCTTCCTAGAGATATAAATGCCCTGAAGATTGCATTGCTGGAGGAGTGGAACGTAATCCCCCAAACTGTGGTTAACAACATCATTGCCAGGATGAAATCACGTTGTGATATGTATGTACAAGTCATGGGCGATCACATTCCATATCAAATTCATAAGCCTTCTCACATATTATTTTTATGGTTTGATGCTACTGATTTATATCATATGCAGTGTTCTTAAATGTTTTCCTTTGTATTGATGTGTTATGATGTTATGTCTCATTCCAGACAAATTCATAAAGTCGTAGTTCAGTTTCTGAGAAATCTGTGATTCTATGCATGTAAAGATAATTTTGGAGACCAGTGAGGATCAATAATACTCTCGAGAAAAGGCATCAAACGAAAATAGAAATCAGTTTGAGGAGATGAAAAGCGCCGTAAAACTTCAAAAGGATTTCTGGTGCGTTTCTATCCTGATGTGTATCAAGGGAATTGGTTAATAAGTACACCAGAGAAGAGTGAAGCAAGTCGTGCGTGAATTCTTCATCACCCAAATAATGAACTGGTTTGGAGAATGATTCTTTTCACAAAAATGGGAACTTGTGAATCGTGTTCCTTTAAGATATTAGTTAATGTTCATAATTTGTTAGTATGTCTGGCAATGAAAGGAGACGGTAAAAGCTGGCTGTTTCTAAGTTTGATATTCTTCCTCGCACTATTGATACGATGCGCCAAGGACTGCTAATTGTGGAAATTATTTGAATCTTAGATGGCGTTGACGTCGCTGACGTCATGCGACTTTCCTACAGCTTTTGTCAGTTGAAGTTAGAACTTTGATTCGAATTCGATAGGAACCAAAGTGTTCTTAATTTGATTAACGTGTGATTCGATTAATATTTAATATGTTATCTTTTTTATATATGCAAATAGTGTACTTAAACTAAATTTTAATTTAACTGAAGAATCTCTCCAATTGTCATTTTTATGTGTTTCGAAAATTCCCACTAAACCATTTGTTATTAGAAATCCTGCCATTCTGCGTCACAAGTGCACGAAGTGTTCTTGGGTACATATTAATTAACGTCAGATTAGAGCAACACAACGGGCTATTGACGACGGTCCGGGATCAATCCCTTAAGGGAAAGACGCGAGGACAACACCACGTCATTTTGAACCACGGTCAGAAGACGAAGCAACACCTGAGCTGGCACCCCACTCTCCAAATTTCCACACCAACCCAACGTGAGGACTTTCGGCCACGACAGATTTAAGGTTTACTAGCCGCCTCTACACCATATGCTTACACACATCCATACACTGACCCGGATTCGAACCAGGAACCTTCCGATCTAAAGGCTCACACTTTAACCAGCAGACTGGTGGGTCGGCTACTGTTTTGGAAACATTTCGTCTTTGAAAGGGGGCTTGGAAGATTAATGGATTAGCAACCGGAAGGTTACAAGTTCGAATCCAACCAAAACACGATTGTTATCTGACCGTGGTTCAAACTTACGTGGTGTTATCTTCTGATCTTTCCCTTGAGGGATTGGTCCCGGACTGCCGCCAGTTCTGTTGCTCTTGAACGACGTTAATTAAAACACCTACCTACCGTCTTTGAAAGGACAGGAAGGAACTCAATTACCCTTCAACTTGCAGTAGTGTTCCCAAGCGCAAGCCAGAGTTCTTTGCTTATAATAGTCGCACGTAACTTACTGGAGTTGATAAAGTTTAAAAGCTTTGGTTTTTTTAACTCCTCGTTCAAGGTTAACATGAACTCTACACTAATTGGACTCATTGTTTTCTTTGATTACAATTATTAACAAGATAGAGTCATCAAATAGTATGAGCTTTTTATCTCTGCTGAAAAGTATGTCTTAAAAATTAGAAGAAACTAAATTATTTCTGAAATAAATTACATTTTCAGACGTTTAATACGTGCATTTTTTGGTAGACATCCGATTAGAGTTTTTACTTGTACATTATATATATATAGTTGAATTCATTACTCTAGTTTTCTCAGAAAATTTCGCGTTCCACTTGAAGCAGCATTTGGAAAAGAAAGAGAATTAAACTAACCCCCCCCCTCCCCCAGTCCTCATTAAGTAGTTCAAATCTAAATTTCTCCAATCCCAGGGTAGTTTTCAATTAACGTTCCACTGGAGCAACACTCACATGATCGTTGCCACATGAAGAGGGGTTACCGTTACTCACTTCACTTTTATACTTCTATGGTATATACATCCGTTTATTTAACGAAAATAATTTACTCCTGATGTTATAAAACAACCCGAAACGAAGCACACCAAAAGCCAACAATCGCAGAATGATCTAAAAACAAAGAATTGGCTGAAATGGAAACAAACCGATGACGAAATCGATCCAGGGATTCGTGACGTAACCTGAGCAACGTGACACATTGGAACACACCGCTTATTTTATTAGACTTAGTTTTGTTTCTCAACGCGTCACGTGTCTTTTTTAGGAGAGGCATATTCGGTCCGCGGAAGCCCGGATGGAGGAGTAACGAACAAGCCATCGGGGGGGACTTCACAGAAGGAACTAGCAAAGACCACCGTGTAGATATTTGGAGGGAGCTGGTGCACGTTAAATCTCTCGTGGCCTCAAATGTCCTCAAGTGGGTGTGGTGTGGAGAGGGGTGGGAGCTCGGGTGTTGCTTCGTGGTTCAAAATGACGAGGTGCTGTCCTCGAATCTTTCCCTTAAGGGACTGACCGTCGTCAATAGCCCGTTGTGTTGTTAATTAAAAATGATCAATTACCTCTATGCAAATGAAAGGCTGGTAGGTAATTGAAGCTACAAATAGAGCAACTCAAAGGGCTATCGGCGACGGTCCGGTTTCAAACTCGAAGAGAAAGATCCGAGGACGACACCACGTATGCAGAAGGTAAGGAATAGATAATTTGGTAATTTTTTAAGTGAGGACTTTCAGCTACGACAGATTTAAGGTGCACCATCCGCCTCTACATCATACGCTTCCAAACATCCATGCCCGTATCCGAACCTTTCGATGTAACACCTTAACCCCATCTACCGTTGGGTCGGCTGGTAAGGAATAGGATACAAGGAAAGGTGTCGTACGAGGACAACACCTCGCAATTTTGAACACGATCAGATGACGACACCTGACTTGGCACCCCACTCTCCAAACTTCCACCCAACGTGAGTACATTTCAAGCCACAACAGGTAATATTCATAATTTATGTCAAGATAGGTAGGACATTTTTATTAACGTCTCACTGGAGCAACACAATTGGTAATGTGACCATTTATTCGCTTCCTCAAACGGGACATCTACTAATTTTGAGGTAATAGTTTGAGTATTCAAGAAAACATTTCTTTCGAGTTATGAAAAGAACAGGAATGAAAATAAATAATTTGAGTGGCCTTGTATGTATTTTCTGAAGAACCAATTGGCTCAAGTATATTTGTTGATTTGAAATAAGAACGAAATTCTTGGTAGCATTCTTAAAATTTACTTTTGTGTTTTATGAACGGGTACTTAGTTCATAAGTTAACTTACGCTTAGGCATTGTTGAAATGAAGGTTTCACGTACAAGAAATTTAAATTGACTCGAATAGTACATAAAAAACAATAATCAATCGTCAAGAAAGATTCATGAGCTGTCTACGCGTATTCGCAATCGAGGAGCGAGCTAGCAGGCTTCTGACTAGGGATGGGGGAAAAATAACAACTTCTTTTACAATGTAAATTCCAAAATTTTATACACTAAGGTGATTACAAGTACTAAATTTAAATATTCAGTCACTAGCATTTGAATGCACCTGCGCACTCGTTTGTTGACAATACATGGCCAGTTTGTTGTAAACATTACCAATTTGTTGACCCGAATAAAAGTACGTCTAATTCGAATTGACCCAGGCACCCGTGATTGACAGTTCGCCTGAGCACAATATCAGTAGGACAACTTTTTTGTTGCAGTAAAAATGGGAAAAGTTGCATTTGTCATTCCCTAAAGTTGCATTTTTGGAAACAAAATTGCATTTCTTTTTGGTACACTAAATTCTAAAATAAATTATCAGTAAAAAATGAAAACATTCACAATATTTTGACAATTTTAGTCGTGTATGACAGTATTGTAAAACATTCTTATACACAGAAGAACGTTGAATGGCCGATCCTTGGTCAGTCATTTCTTTAACATTAAAAAACTGTGCCAGCTGCAGTCATATAATGTTTGTATTGGACAGCAGAAGCTCCAAATCCTTTCGATCAAAATTCAAAGATTTTAAAACGTCATCTACTAGACGAACAACATTTTGATGATCGACACTCAACTCTGCAGTCAATTACGCAAGTTTCCTCTGCATTATTAAGAGTGCCAACCAATGTGTTAAAAGTACTTCTTACCATTTATTTCACGTTCGACTGTTAGGACAAACAGCTTCTTTCCATCAACTTCTGGTTTGATCCGCACTACTTCGGCGTTCGCAAGATCAGACACACGTGACCGAAGGTTTGGTTCAGATGGCAAAAAATGAAATAGTAATTTCAAAAAATTAACTTTAAGGGGAATTTTTAAAAGTTGCAGGTGGTTACATTTATGCAAAAAGCTGCATTTATGTAGAAAGTTGCATTCATGTTGCGGGTATAACTCACTTACAATACACCCCACCAAGGAGGAATTTTGGTTTTAGTACTTTACATGCAGCGTAAAACGTGTGAAAAAAAGTTGCATTAAATATCATCTCGTTTTCTTCTGTCAAAACAAAAGAAAAAGAATCGTTGGCAATAATTTTTCGTGCTTCAAATTTTCCGAAATTATCTACCAAAAGTACTTAAAAAACGATGAGGTGAGTCGGATTTTTTTTTTGCGCTGCTTTTCGAAATTGTTACTGTTTGTTGATCACTTTCTAAAAACGAAACATTTCGGCGTCCTGGAGCTGTGCTTGGGGACAATGGGACAGCCTACCGAAAAACATTAGTTATGGCCGACTCTACGGATCGTAGGACACCATCACGGGATTTTGACTCACGGTCAGATGACGAAGTCATATTCTTGCTGGCACCCCACTCTCCAAAATTCAACACCACGCCAAAGTGAGGACATTGGAGTCCACTACATATTGAACGTGCACCAGCCTCCTTTGTACACAACGGTCTTGTGTTGGATACAAATTCGAAACCCTCCGGTTGCTAATACGTTACTCTTCCAACCGGGCTACTATTTTTACTTATTTGGTATTACTCTTTCAATCGTGTCACAGAACGGCTTTCGCCTGACTCACCGAGCCCCCTCACCTAATTACCAAACATAAGCGACATTTACGACTGCCTTCATAGTATTGTGTAGCGTGAGAAGAGATATCACCGGAGCGACTTTCTGTTTTTGCGTTCACACCTCACGACGGCAGGGTAGGGGGGAAAAACTAGAAGGTCAGTCGCTGACAGCTCGTAAAAAGTGATCGATGCCACTTAAAAGGGGGATAACATCCACCGAGCACCGATCTACACCATGCCGCTGGTGTAAAGGAAATTTTAGTGCTAACAATTGTTTCCCAGCACAAATGTTAATTCATGTCCATGTAGCTATTTTTATTAACGTACTACTGATGCAACACAACGGGCAAATTTATGTCAAGATAAAAAGAAATCTGTGGCTTATAGAAATTTATGGTATTACCGGCATAGTAGAGAGCAACACAACGGGCTATTGACGACGGTTCGGTATCATTCCCAAAGGGTAAGATCCAGAAATTTATGTCTTATAGAAAGAAAAATGGAATAGTAACTCGAGTGGCGCATCAATAGGAAAACAAAGTTTGCAGTAGTGGTTCGCAGTTGTATTCGTTGAGTGTTTCAATTAAATTGTGTTGCAATTTTAATGTCTTGTAGAAAATTTCCTTCCTATCTACATTCTATTGAATGTGCCCCCACATACACGACCTTCCTTGGTTTGATCGAGTTTTGAACTTTTACCTCCACTCCAATTGATGATCTCTACCAACAAGCCTACCTGGGCCTCAAGAGGTAAGTGGTATGGATAAAAGGAAGATTGTGCGGGATTTTCATTTCTAGTTTAATCATAAATTGAAGAGCCTATCAGTGGTCATGGTTTTTTAATCAGACGTTACTTTAATTTCCCGTGAGAAGTCATGAGAATTTGTTATCTTGATCCAGAATTTTAGAAAATAAGCGGCTTCCGGAATGTCAGTTCAATTTATTGGTTTCGAAGAAAATTTGTTTCCTATTCTCTTGTGTAACGCATAATCGAACAAATTAAGCGTTTGTTATCTTGGGTAAATCAAACCTTTGCGAAATTTGAGTCATGTAGAAGTCGTTTGAATGAAATCTATCTACACTGCTGGCAATGCAACACCCTGAAGGATTGGTAATTGGTAATTTTAGTTAACGTCGTAATAGAGCAACACAACGGGCTATGGACGACGGTCAGTCCCTTAAGGGAAAGATCCGAGGACAACACCTCGTCATTTTGAACCACGGTCAGATGACGAAGCAACACCTGAGCTGGCACCCCACTCTCCAAACTTCCACGCCAACCCAACGGCACCCTGAAGGAAGCATCAAATAATATGAAATTTACAATATGCATTAGCGGAGGTGAGATATGCAAATGATTAGAATTTCAGCGCAGACGCACATCACGCGCGCCTGTGGCGCCACTTCAAAGCGCTATTTAAATCTTGGGGATTTCAACGATTTCAAGTACGGCAATTGTGTTTTTCTTGTGGTTTTTTCAAAAAAACCGATCCATTATGCCTCGTAGAAATTAGCTATCATCTTTTGATCAAGTATCCGAGTTCGACAGAGGAAGGATAGCGGCCTACCGAGATTGTGGATTATCTTTCAGGGAAATCGGTAGTCGTGCTGGACGAAACCAAATAACTGTAATGCGGATATGTGATCGTTGGATGCAGGAGGGTACGACGGACCGACGTGTTCGATCGCTTCCACCTCAGTGCACCACTTCACGTGATGACAGGCATATTGTGCGTATGGCAGTGACGGATCGCTCAGCCACATCACGAACCATAGCACAGCACATTCGGTCTGTAACGTATCATCCAGTGTCTGCGCGTACCATTCGACGCCGTTTACAGCAGAGTGGTCTGTCCTTTGCTTCGTCTACCCTTGACTCAGAACAACAGACGTCTCCGCTGCCAATGGTGCGATGAAAGAAAGATGTGGACGGCAGAATGGAATTAAATTGTCTTTACTGACGAGTCACGCTTCTGTTTGCAAAACACGATGGTCGGATTCGAGTCTGGAGACACCGTGGAGAGAGGATGCTGAACAGCTGTGTTATGCACCGCCACACTGGTCATGCACCGGTATTATGGTATGGGGCGGTATTGGATATCACTCTCGCACTCCTCTAGTACGCATTACCGGTACTTTAAACAGCCAGCGCTACATCGAGGTGTTGGAGCCAGTTGTCCTTCATGGCTTGCCCACAGCCATATTTCAACAGGATAATGTGCGACCACACGTGGCACGCATTGTCCAAGGGTTCTTCGTCAATCGCTAGATTGAATTACTTCCCTGGTCAGCTCGCTCTCCGGATCTTTCGCCGATAGAAAACATGTGGTCCATGGTTGCTCAACGATTGACCCAGGTTACATACCCACCTGCCACACCAGATCAACTTTGGCAACGTGTGGAAGCTGCTTGGTCTACTGTACCCCAAGAACACATCCAAAGTATCTTTGAATCAATGCCGAGGCGTGTGGCAGCGGTGATCTCCAACACTGGCGGCTACTCTGGCTACTGATTTTGGCAGGAACCACACTTCACAGAAGTCTATAAATTTAATCATTTGATACTTGGTCAACATGTTATCTACAAAATAAATTTAGTTGTGATTTGGGTGGCCAGCAGTGTATATAAAAAAGGATGTGTGTATATTCTCTATACAAATCTACACTGTTTATCCCATCCACACCCAATTGGGTACACTTCTACTTTAGAGCACTGCGGAAAACATAGGCTATTTCTTTCCTGTCTCCGGACCCATCCGTATCCAAGTAAATTGTCACACATTTAGTCTTAAAAGTGCCCCTCGGAGCGCCCATTTTAAAATCTAAAGTTTGTTTTTCTGCAATAAGTGGACATGGACAAGGAAACTCGTTCTACGGGGTCTGTGCATTCCGGTAACAGGGAAATGTCGCTGTAGGAAACACGTTCTACAGGGTTTGCTATTTGAGTTAACACAAGGAAATGTCGCGGTCCTATTTGAAACCCAAGCAATGCCGGGTTTTTCAGCTAGTGTATTATACTGCGTGGCTAGCCAGGAGTTGCCCGTGATGGATTGCAATCCGATCCGGCGGATCCAGTAATTCGGAGGATCCGGCGTCGTTTGGATACCTACCGAATCCGACACTACCTATCAAATCAGGTTCGGATCCGATAAACCCGAATTTTTTAAAATTAAATAATAGATTATTGAAACCCAACTTTAAAGTCGCAAAATTGTTTATTAAGCAATCGATTGTAAATTAAACGATTTTATATTTTGTTAGAATGCTGAGACAATGTGGAAGAGTGGTTAATAATGAAAGTGGAAAAGTTGTTAAAAATGACAGATTTAATTAATTGTTTTCAGACATTTAAATTGGTAGTGGAAGCACTATGCAGAAGAGATGCGACCCTTCTTACTGCTGAAACAACATTAAATTCATTTTAGAAAAGCTGGAAAACAAGTCACTGTCTTAAGCGCTGAATTATCTGAGGCACTGCGTGTAGAGTTAAAAGACCGTCGTTGCACGATAATAACAGAAATATTACTTTATGTAAAGAATCCAAAAAGTACACTGCTTGACAATTGCTAAGGAACAACCGATTTATTTAAAACTGCAAAAACTCGGAAAGCCGTTCAATCGTAGAAAATGTAAGTGCAGAGCAAGATCTGTTATCTGTATATAAGACAGCGCACAAGAGCTGTTTATTAATTGAAATTTCTAATAGTAAAGTATCTACAGAAAATCACGACGAGGTATTTTGAAGGCCGTTCAGACAAATTCCGTCATGTGATGCAAGTATCAAGTGGAGAATGTCCATCATTTGAGTGAATTTGACCGTGGGCGAATAGTTGGGGCGGCTCGAAGCTGGGCAAAGTGTCACCCAAAGTGGCAAAGTGCAGTGGACAGCATGCATAGCAGATGCTAAATGTGCATTAGTGAGCAAAGAAGCCTCACTTCTTACTGAGTGACTAAATCTGTCATGACCCCGGATTGAAAGAACATTTTTCGAGACTTTGGAAATTGTTCCAAGGAGCAGATTTTTTACTTTTTATTATCTTGCTTTTACATGTGCCAAAATCTGTACCATTTTGCATTATACTTAATGCACAGTATCTTAATTAAATACAGGGTGGTCCCGAATTCATGGTACAAACTTTAATGGTAGGTACAGGACATTGTAACAATGATTTATTGTATAGGAATGTATAGTCGCAAGTGACGCGGTGAGGCGAAAACAGGGGAAATAACGGCCGAAAGGAAAAACAAAGATTTTATTGAAAGCGTTGTTGACAAGTGTCATGTTTACAGTAATTGTTCAAAATTGCGTCCACCAGTATCGATACATGCTTGACAGCGTCGGTGGAGCGATTGGCGTACACGTTCAAAGATGCCTGGTATTTCACGCACACCTGCAGCAGCTACAGATAAGCGAGCGACGAGATCCTCATCTGAGTCAACTGGAGTCTCATAAACAAGATGCTTTAGATGTCCCCATAAAAAGTAATCGAGGCTCGATAAATCGGGAGATCGGGGTGGCCAAGGGACTGGTCCACCACGCCCAATCCATCGAGTACCAAACGTGGCATTCAGGTAATTCCGTACATCAATGCTGAAGTGTGCTGGCGCCCCATCGTGCTGAAACCACATGCGGTTACGAATGGCGATCGGAACATCATGCAGCAGTTGTGGTAACACTTCTTTCAGAAAAATAAGATAGCTTCCGCCAGTGAGCCGCGTGGGTAGTAAGTATGGGCCAATCAAAAAGTCGTTCACAATACCAGCCCACACATTAATACTGAAACGTTGTTGAAACGCATGTCGACGCGTTGCATGTGGATTATCGGTTGCCCACACATGGGAATTGTGCGCAATAAAGACACCCTCGCGTGAAAATGTCGCTTCATCTGTAAATAGCACATAATCTACGAAATCCGGCTGCAACGCACATTGCTGCATCACCCACAGGCAGAAGTTCACGCGGCGAGGATAATCTGCCGGATTCAATGCTTGTACTTTCTGAAAATGGAAGGGGTGTAAGCGATTTTCGTTTAACACTCTGCATACAGTCTGATGACTCACACCTACGTCACGCGCAACAGTTCTTGTGCTTGACTCGGGTCTATCAGCCACAATGTTCAAGATGCTTTCTTCCAGCCTTGGAGTGCGTACAGCTCTTACTCGACCAGCGCCATGTCTGTTGACGTCGAACGCACCTGTTTCACAAAGTTGACGATGTAACCGTTGAAAAATTCTATGATCCGGCATTCGTCGATCAGGATACTCCGCGCGATACATTCGTAACGCAGCTCTGCCGTTACCATTTGCACGGCCGTACATGTAATGCATGTCTGCTTTTTCTGCATACGTAAAGTCACCCATCGTCTACGGCAGCACAATTGTGAATGGCGCTTTTCCCTACTGCGATGCATCATGTTCAACAGCGGCTAGACATCTACTGCCCTCTACCGGCAATGATACCAACCGATCACTCCATTTCTCTTTCCTTTTATTTCCCCTGTTTACGCCTCACCGCGTCACTTGCGACTATACATTCCTATACAATAAATCATTGTTACAATGTCCTGTACCTACCATTAAAGTTTGTACCATGAATTCGGGACCACCCTGTATATGTAGTAAGTTTCGTTTCTTTAATCAACGAACATTATTAATTGGCGATTCGACCTGGCTAAAGACCGTCGTGTTTACTAATGGTGACTGGGGCACGTTAAATAGGTTGTGGTCACAAAGTCCCCCATGTTCCCATACCAAATCAATACCTCTGGGGGTACCTGATCAGGGGGTTATCGGCCTCTGATTGGGATCTAAATTACGATATGTGTGAATGAATGGATGGATGAAAGGGACCATCCTGTAAAACGGATGTGTCATGTATGTCGAGCAAAGTCGGACTTCCTCCCAATGGGGCTCAATTACATGGAAGGCGCACCCCCCTCGCCTCTTGCCGTCTTCGACGGGCCTGGCACTCCTATGGTCTGCCAGTGTAGGCATGAGAAACAACAACAACATTATAAATTATTTAAAAAATTGTGTTTGTTCCTTAGCAATTGTCAAGGGGTGTATGATCAAAACAAGAGACAAGCTGACAATACATTTCATAAGCCAAAAAAAATCTTATGCGACAGGAAATGAAAAAAATATTAAACCAAATCATTAAAGATGAACTAAAAGTAGTACTAGTAGTTACTATAATTTATTGTAGGTGATTAATTTCCTACCTATGGATAATTATTAATTAAGCTGATTTTCTAATGCTAAAATAAACGTTTTGTTTGTCAATTTGTAATATCCTTTTTAACTACTTTCACTTAGCCGATATCGAAAAAATACATACTGATTAGATAGACATATTGACAAAGTACCAATATGGCCGGATCCAGCCGGATTAGCGTCAATCCGATCGGATTGCAATCTCTAGATGTAAAGTTTTTTTCCACAGATTTCAAATCTTGAAATTTTTAACCTATCTTTAACGATTCCGATTTTACGAAAAAGAACCGAACAATGTCAGTCGAAATGTTTTTTTTTTTTCCTATTCGCTGGAGTGGAAAAGGGCAGGAAATGTAATCTGTTTTTTCTTTCAACGCGAAGGGCAACACTGCAATCTGTTTATTTTTAGAAAGCGAAAGTTCACGTGACGTCACAATCTCTTGCGGAAATATAAAAGATTGGTTTGCATCGCAAACCAAATTATGAGTATTATGAATTGTGGTTTGGCTTCGCAAACCAACACACCGGGCAACGCCGTAATGGTCTCGTCAATTTCAAATTCGGCAAAATTCGAATTCCGAAGAGATTCAAGCGTGACGTCACGATCTCTTGCGAAAATATATAAATATTAAATTGAAAAATTATTTATTAAAAGAAAATCAAGGTAACTACTTGGATGAAAATTTTAACGATTCCGATTTTACAAAATAGAACTAAACAATGCCAGTCAAAATGTTCGCGGTGGAATCGTTTGAGCGGAAATTACTCATTCCCATTTAATTACGAAAAGCGGAAGATGAAAATATGGCATGGTTTCAAAGGCTGACGTCAATAGTGGCGATTGTGACGTGACCTCATAGGGGAAAATAGCAGAATTCCGCCCTTTCTTCCAATTGCCGGAGCGGGATGAAACAAAGTTCCAAAGGTGAAAAAACTATTAAATTCATTTTAAAATGTTCTAGATTGAAATTTAAAATTCGCCTCGACCCTAAAATTGCAAAAAAATTCGGACTACCTGTGTGCCAAATCCCACTACTGCAAGTGCCATAGATTCGTCAGGACTTAGCGGGCAAGAAACAAACAAATAAACTCTTCCTTTTATAATTCAGTCAACATCGGTAATAGGGTCAGCTCAGCGGTCCACAAAAATCAAACCATTTAAGCGGGGTGACCCTATATGCGAAACAATACTACACTATTTAATAATGGCAGGATTATATTCAGCTATCAGAATATAGTGCTCATAAACAATTAAGTAAACTTTTAAGAACATTTTAAAAATTAATTCGCGAAGTAAAAACTACAATAAGAAAAATGCAATATTTGTTAGTGAAATGTATTAGATTACCTTGTCAATCTAAGTACAGTATGCATACATACGTGCATCCATATTCAATGCACTTATCTCTACTATTATAAAAGGAAGCGTTTGTTTCTTCTGTTTTTCGTTATCGCAGTACTGACGAATCAACGACACTTCTGAATTTATTTTTTTCGTTGCCGTTTTTATTTTGTGGTGAGGAACAATTTGTCAGCAGACTAAAAAAAACAAATAAAAATTTTTAACATAAATGAATGTTCTTATTCGTCACGTATGATCCAAATGAAACAAAAAATTTTCTCAATCTTTTCGTCTCAATTTCAACGTACTTTTCAAACAAGGAGAGATAACTTCAGCTAATAAACAGACAGATGTCCACCTGTTGTGCTTGGGGAGGAAAAGAATTTAGGGGGAGTGGTTAACGCTGATGATAATTCAACGCAAAAGGGAAATGGGGGGGGGAAGTAGTGACGTAAATTCAGGTCTTCTCCGGAGTCGCAAAGGCTTTTTTTTCTTCTGATCACTCCCTGTGTTGCTCCCCGCTTCAAATGTTCCCTATTACGTTAGACGGGATTTAAAAAAACTAACCCTATAAAGGGGGAAGAGGGTGACCATATAGCCGGGAATGACTGTATTAGAGAAGTGTGGAGTGGTCGGAAATCTCTTCGAATTAGGGAGTTAACTTGTTATACAAGGCGAACGAAGAAACGTGTTCCCGCTAATCATTCGCCGGCCCTGGTTTCCATGGCGACTGAAAGAAGTTGTTCCGCTCGCAGTGACGCGAATCTGAGTGTATTGTACCACTAAACGCGTCTCCTGTGATCAAGCCGACACAAAGCACAGATTCAAATATTCCTTAATGAGGGACCATAAAACTCTTTTCAAATGATCAACTGTCCACAACTAACTTTGGAAGTACTATTACAGCACTCCATTTGACACTACATCGGCCATAAAATACTGGGCACTTGACATAAACCCTCTTCATCTGACGTTACACTGTCATGACGATCTCTTAAATCTCCAGCCCCTTGAGAACACTCCAAATTCCATCGACAGGTGGTTATCAGCTGGATGGCTGGAATATGCCCAAGACTATTGAGCCCCGAGAGAACGAGGACACGCTCTGCCGAACCCTTGTCCCAAAATATCTGTAATTTTACTGTACATATCTGTAAAGCTGTTTTGGTAGTTAGAATAAACGTTGGGGTGAAACCCAAAGATATTGTTCTTTACGCTACCATTTCTGCCACCACACCATTTCATCCGGTACAGTACAAAGGGAAAGAGCGGTTAAGCAGCCGGTCACTGCATCGTGCGAGAAGGCTCGAATAATATCGGGGATGAATGGACATTTGGAACAAGTTGGCTATTGTATCGAGCGTCCGCGTTTAACCTGCCGCAAAAAGGGGACGCCGGGTTAAATATCTGGCTTTCCCGCATAGCAGAGAGGACGCTAGAGGTGAATGGAAGGCTTTTTTTTGGCCCGACGCGCGCGATGCCTCTATAAACCTAGTAATTTGTCACCAAAGCCTTTGATTGGCTACCAGTGAATTTGAAAATAAAATGTCCTCGTGAAACGAGACTTGTATTGGGCTTAAAACTGAGCATCAGCAGTTGCTTCGAGAGATCAAGAGGAGTTTGAACGATCGGGAAGATTTTAATTCCCTTCAAGTAAAAGTAGGAAACTTAAAGGAGGACCTTCCATTATGGATTCAGGACTCGGACATCTCTCGGCGGGGATATATCATCCCCCTCCCATTACAAGCTTCGCTAAAGACTCGGAGTTAATTACTTAACCTAATGTAAACATTTATTAAGAAACGCTTTCCCGGTGAGCGAAATTCAGATTTTTCAATTTAATTTATTCGGTAAACAAGGCGCCGACCCACCGGTGGTTAAGGTGTTAGACTCCAGATCGGAAGGTTCCTGGTTCGAATCCGGGTCAGGGCATGGATGTTTGTAAGCGTAGAAGCGGTTGGTGCACCTTCCATCTGTCGTGGCCGAAAGTCCTCAAGTTGGGTAGGTGTGTAAGTTTGGAGAGTAGGGTGCCAGCTCAGGTGTTGCCTCGTCATCTGACCGTGGTTTCAAATGACGCGGTGTTGCCCACGGTTCTTTCCCTTAACACGGATTGATCCCGGACCGTCGTCAATAGACCCTTGTGTTGCTCTAGTACGACGTTAATTAAAATGACCTTCCTCGGTAAACAAGGCGGGATTGTTGGGTAGACATGTATTTTAACGTTGAACTGGAGCAACACAGAGGGTTATTGGACAGGTAATTGGTAATTTTAATGAACGTCATACCAGAGAAACACAACGGGCTATTGGCGACGTCTAGGATCAATCCCGGAAGTAAAGATACAAGGACAACACCACGTCATTTTGAACCACTGTCAGGTGGGTTCGCCAGCCCCCTTTGATCACGACGGTCTTGGGTGGGATTCGAACTCAAAAACCTCGAGGGGGCTTCCGCGGCTCGTATCGGTGATGGATCTCGTGTGTAAATATTTAAACTGTAGCTTGTAGAGGTAAATAATTTTTGGGATGATATAAGAATTCTACTTTCGAAAGTGTTTTTTTTATCGTCGAAACACCATCTTCCCATAGAGGATATTGAATAAAACTGTAAGAGAGAAGACAGATTTTTTTTCGAGCAAAAGTCAAACAAGCCCAGTTTGCATTTATCGTAACCCTGAATTCGGAGAATATGCCAAGATGTTTTTCCAAATTTTGTATTCATTCAAGTTAATTCTTTAGCGGAAGTTTTTTACGAACGTAAAAAGAATACGACTCTTTTTTTTTTGCGGCGTGAGAAAATTTTAATTCAGATTTCCATAAAATCCTACGTTCAAAGTAATATTTAGAAAAACTGACTGGAAATTTCAAAGTTAAAAAAAAAGTTTGTTTTTGGAATGTCAGTGTGTATGTTTTAAGGTATAGATTTTTTAATTTTGACTTTAAAAATCCAGTTTTTTTACCATAGGTAATTGATGCATTGAAATCAATTCAGAGAGAAAAAATCAGATTCCGCAAATAATTATCTAATTAAGATATAATTAGAAAATTATAGCATGTCCTTCAAAACGTGATGTCTCCAATTCTAGACAGAAGAGGATATCTGTTGTAAATTCAAAATTACGAGGTGTTGTCCTCGGATCTTTCCCTAAAGGGACTGATCCCGGACCGTCGTCAATAGCCCGTTGTGTTGCTCTAGTACGACGTTAACTAAAATTACCAATTACTGTTGTAAATTATTTCTAATATTACTTTTCATGTTTTGACTCTCCATCCTGTTGCTAGAAGAAATAGTTTTGTTTTTACAATTTTTTAATCAAGAAAGCGTGAAAAAATCAACATTTTTTCAGGAATTTCAACATTTCTCAAATAACATAAATCAATTAAAAATCCATTTCTTGACTAAATACTCTGAGGTTCAAAACATAGATTGTATTATATAGATCATAATGATGCAAACATAATTATAATTGGTGAATTCGTTGTGCAGTCATTGCGTTTTGAACGAAACATCCTATTGCAAAGACACAGTTCATCAAAAATCGAGTTTAAAGTTTCGGAAACATGTCTGTTCCTGGTGACAGTACCAAACGATAACCCTTCTAACTAGAAACTTTTTTCGAATGTTTACAAGATCTTGGCATTGTTTGAAAGAAATTTGATTATATTTTGAATTAATAAAAAAATATTGATATTCTGGTGGATTTTTGTACTTTTTACTGTATACTAGCCACTGCGTGGCTAGCCGGCGTTGCCCGTGACAGTTGCTTTTGTGGGGTTATTGGTTTGCTTCGCAAACCAAATAGGAATTCATTACCTATTGGATAACAGCCATAACGCAGTTGCCCGTGGTTTTGGTTTGCTTCCCAAACCAAATGGACGTTGCGCGTTCTTATTGTTGTGGTCACATTGCCCGTGTGGTGGTTTTGTTTCGTAAAATATAAATATAAATATTTAATTGAAAAATTATTTATTGAAACAAAAACCATCGTCGAAGAGGTCCAATAGGCGTGACGTCACGATCTCTTGCGAAAATATAAAAATATTCAATTGAAAAATTATTTATTAAAATAAAATAAAGGTATCTACTTAGAGTAAAATTTTTCGCTGATTTCAAATCCGTTGAAATTTTCAATCTATCTTTAACGATTTCGATTTTACAAAAAAGAACTAAACAATGCCAGTCAAAATGTTCGCTATGTAATCGTTTGAGCGGAGACCACGCATTTCCATTTAATTGAGAGCGGAAGGTGAAAAAACTTGGCATGGTTTCAAAGGCTGACGTCAATAGTGACGATTGTGACGTGACGTCATGGAAGAAATAAATAAATCCTGATATTTTCCCCTGATTCGTCGAAAAAAAGATCCAAAGAAGAAAAAAACAATTAAATTCATTTAAAAATATTCTAGATTAAATTTTAAAATTCGGGCTGAACTCTAAAATTGCAAAAAAATTGGACTACCAGTGTGCCAAATTTCATTATTGGAAATGTCATAGATTCATCAGGACACGGCGAACACACACAATACACGAACTTCATTTTAAGAAAGGAGAGATTGAGTCATCCGGGGGAAAGTTCTGTGCGTTTTCAAATCGAAGCTAGCTTTGTTATTAGTATTATTTTGTTAACGCTGATAAGAAGTGACTTTGATTGAAGAAGATGTTTCAATTCGGTCTTTTCTGCTTACACTGCATAATTATAGCATGTGTTGTGGCATAATTTTTGTTTCACTGCAGTGCTAACAATGGCGAACCAGAATGTTCATTTTCGTCATAGTATGCTCTTTTATTTTAAGAAAGGTAAAAATGCTAGTCAGATTGGTGGACATGGTATGGACATAGTGCTGTTTCTGAGGCTACAGATCGAAGGTGGTTTCTTAAATTTAAGCGTCGAAATTTCAAAATGATGCCCGCTCTGGACAACCATGCTCAAACAGCTTTCTGTATAGTGGGACTAAAAAGGCATTGTTCATTATCAATTGTTGCCACAAAATTAGACAATAAATTCGGAAAAATACTGTTTTCCAATGGCAGTATTAAAAGCAGAAATCGAAGCAAAGAGGCCAGAACTGACCCATGGTCGAGGTGTTGTCTTCCAGCATGACAATGCTATACTCTGTTTCACCTTAACTTGCCAGCATTGGGAAAGGCAGAAATGTTGTTCATCCGCATGAAAAATAGTTCCAACTTGATTTGGAATTTAAAATAAAGAAAATGCATATAAACGTGTAAAAATTGTCCTACAATGAAGGAGTGATTTTTGAACCTTTATAATCGGTTATTTATTTGTAAAAAGCATTTATTTTTTTGACCAAAGCGAATGAATATATCCGAAACGGAATTCTAGTTCGGTTGAAACCGTAACCATGGTAACATTTCTGGCGAGCTAAATACGCTTTCCGGCCAAGTCTGCGCCATTTCGCTCTGCGTCTTTGCTAGTGTGTGTATTTACGTTCATATCTCTCTTGTGCTATTTTATTGGAGTGTGTTTGATACTCTGAACATGGCTGAAAAAGGAACGTCACCAACCAAGCTGTATACGCCATCAAAGTAAGGAAAATCAATTGGTAGCGGAGCTCGGAGGAACATATTGAATGTTTATTCTAGACTTCGAGAAGAAAACCCTAGTGATTCCATTAACCAAATCGTCGGAAAGGTGTCTCAATTAACTGGTGTTTCCAAAAGAACTGTTTTTCGTTTGAAAAAAGAAAAGAAGACGTCAAGTCCTTTGATACTCCAGGAAAAAAACGACCTTATGCCGTTGGAAAAAGAACAAGAATGATGAAATATGACAACTTTACTTTATCGTGCATCCGACGAAAAATTCACGATTCTTTCCGTCGAAATGAAATTCCTACATTGGACAAAGTTCTAAATGAAATTAACAACGATAAGGATATTTTTTTGACAGACATTAGCCGAAGTACACTGTACAGGATACTGAAAGGTTTGGGATTTTCCTTTGAAAAGCGAAAAAGGCAGGCTATGCTTTTAGAAAGACACGACATAATTTTATGGCAAAGAAATTATTTACGAAAAATTAGAGTAATGGTAATTTTAGTTAACGTCGTACTAGAGCAACACAACGGGCTATTGACGACGGTCCGGGATCAGTCCCTTAAGGGAAAGAACCGAGGACAACACCTCGTAATTTTGAACCACGGTCAGATGACGAAGCAACACCTGAGCTGGCACCCCACTCTCCAAACTTCCACGCCAACCCAACGTGAGGACTTTCGGCCACGACAGATTTAAGGTGCACCAGCCGCCTCTACACCATACGTTTACAAACATCCATGCCCGGACCCGGATTCGAACCAGGAACCTTCCGATCTAGAGGCTAACACCTTAACCACTATACGGTTGGTCGACACGAAAAATTAGAGAACTGAAGAACGAAAATGCCTCATAATACTCATTTAGAAAAATCAAAACGTATTTATATTAACATAGCGCGTAGCTTTTTGTTTAATTAACGAATGTAATGCAAGAGCCATTAGAAATTAAAAATCTCTGAAACGTATAGAATTTCCATGTGCATTTTATCTCTCCTTGCCAAAAAGAGCGAATTTCCTCGCTTATAGTTGACTTCTTCTGACATTGTAACCCTAGTTTCTACGACAACGGCTGCGATGCGGTCAACGTAGCCTTTACTCTACTGCCAAGTTAGGGTGAAACAGACTATAGTTCCCACTATCCCCATGTCAATAACCGTCCGGTTAAACCGATAAGTCGGTTTTTTCGTTTCGGTTAACCGGTTTTTTTTGGTGTTTTCTAGGCACGGTAATATCCGCGGTTGTTGTTTTAAAAACTAATAACCAGAAAAAAAACGACCCTGAAAATTCAAGAATATTATATTTAAGGCCTGTGTTTATAGGATGAAATGATTCTTTTTTCATAACTGCAGGGCTCCTAACAGGTTTCAAGGTCTAAAAAGGTGACAAAAGTGACAAATTGAACCAAAAAGGTGACAAAAGGTGACTAATCGAGTACAAAAAGATGACAAAAAGTGAATAATCGAGTACAAAAAGTGACTAATCAAGCAAAAAAAAAGTAACAAATAACAATACTGCTAAATATATTTAAGTATAAAGATAGAAAATAAAAAGATCCTCCCCAGCTACCTATATCTTTTCTTTCTTCGGAAGGATATTTTTATTTTCTTCATTTATAAAGAGTACATAATTTTAAAATATTACCTTAAAAATTTAAAAAAAATCGGAATTATGATTTTTTAATTCGTTTATTTTTGACACAACTTAAAGAATTTCTTCTTTTTCTTTGAAAAATTATGTCTTATTTTTTTTGATTGAAAAAGTCTGAAATTAATTTTGTCTTTTTCTGCCGGAACAACGCAAAAATAAGGACAAAAATAAAATGTCTACAGATTTTTCTTTAAAAACAGTCATAAAATTCCATATTAGCACAAATAATTTCTTTTAAGTCCCAAATGCGGATGTCCGATATTCGGAATTGTCAAAAATTTCGAAGAAAAAAATATTGGACGTTTTTCTAACACGAGTTTTTTTGTTGTTTGTTTATCTCACTTTTTTCCATTTTTTTGACAATTTTCATAGTACAAGGAGGTAAACCTGGACCTAACAACGCAAAATAACGGACATGTTCAGAGTAAATACCACACAGAAAAATTAGAAGATTTGCAAGTAAAATTTCTTGCGATGTTTTAAAAAAAAATTCCTATTTTTTTTTCTTTCTACTTATTCCTATTTATATATCTGCTATTTTAGTATAGAAAACACAAAATTTGCGCAGGAGAGGTTAGATTAAAGTTTTTTTGACGAAAAATGCAAATAATCCGAAATTCAGAATGGCCGAGGACCTGAGGATTCCGGATTTTGGACTGCATTGTTTTAAGGATAAAAAATTGCATGTATACATGAAAGGTTTTATCCCTAAATTATAGAAACAAAAATCTTATACACAATTTCTCCGAAAATGGAAAAAAATTGTTCCTTTTCATAGAGGAAATTTCCCTTTTCCCTGCATTGACGCGATTTTTCGGGAGTGAACCAAAGATTACGCGGAGTTGCGGATTTTCGATTCTTTAGCATAGAAGTTCCGGAGCACTTGGCAACTCTGCTAGTCTCGCAGTCTGAAGAACTGGTTCCAGTAAACATCCATAGGCTTCATTCTAAATCCTTCTTCCTCAAATTCTCTTTGGAGTAATTTCCACTCATTCAGTAGTATGTCTGTCGGGACAGCCCATAGCATTACTCTTGCAAATTCTAATACTTGTCGAACACTCTCGCCACTGAGTCTCTCAAGTGGACCAAGACAGGATAAACTTTTAAGGAGAGATGAACTGAAGGAGGATTTCTTCAAAAGATATTTAACACTGGCAATGTAATGCTTCTGAGCCCTTAGAAAAAAGAAATTCCTTTCCTTCTCTTTCACATTCTGTAGCGCTCTAGAAATTTTATCTCCAATCACAATATCAGCTAGAGGCAACAGTTTCTGGGGACATATATCTTCCGATTTATCCATTTTCAAATCTCAAATATAACCCCTTTGTAGATCCTACATAAAATTGTTCTTGTCAACAATTCAAGTTTGGAATAAAGGTTATGTATTAGAGGTTCCTTTTTCTGAAGAAATTCGATCTCACGATTAAATATACTTGCACTTGATACGACAAATATCACCTCAGCCTTCATAGTTTCTCTTCTAAGTAAATGAACAATTTTTTTGTAGCCTGGTATTTTTATCATGTTTAGCTTCTTTATTGGAATGTTGTCAAGGAAATACTTTCGCACTGCAATCCACTGTTCAAGCAACCTTTCAGCAGCTAGCTTTAGGCTTAGCCACCTGCATGAACAATGCTTGATGAAATGGTGAGTGGGAAGTTTCAAGTCTTCTTGAATTTGTTTGTATGTTGACCCAACGCTTAGGCCACTGATTAGAAAATCTGTGAATAGTAAAAACTAGTTCAGACACATCTTCCCTAAACTCTTTTAGACCTTTAAGAAAAACATTATGCATTGTGTGAATATTACATGTCCCAATGTTAATTAGTTCTTTTTTCGGGTAGAAAGTAATGAGTCATTAATCTTTTTAAAAACTGACTTTTACTTAAAAAAAACCTCAAGAATTTTTAATAATCAACTTCGATGATAACAGATAATGATTTTCAATACGTTCGCAACGCTCCTGCAAAATTTAACCCTCTGGATACAGAGACGGCCGAAATTTTTGCGTTCTCTGGTTACGGAGGGGTTTGGAATCTTTTAGATCTCACTCCTGAAGAAACAGCTGAAGTCCATTAAGATTTCCATGCCCTCATTTCTGTGCCACAAACAGCGTGAAGAGCCTCGGTTCCGTAGACAGGAATGTCGGGGTTCTCGATGGGGAGCTTCGAGCGCTTAGAATCTGTTAGAGGTTGATGATCTATCCCCTTTAAAACTTTGCCGAAGACACCTTCGAGTGTAAATTATCATGCATAGTGAAGATTCCACCGTCCTTTCAGAGTTTACCCCAACGTATCTATACCTTCTAGATGAAATCAGACAAACGATAGAAACTGCAACATGTGATGACAAAGGTACTAAACGCATTACCTCTCCTCCTGGGTTAACGTTGAGTTAATATCAGCTTGATCCGTCCGGTCTCATGACCTCTTCATTCTCGTCTTATTCCAGAATCCGAAAATAAAATGGGTCTGTTGAGACCGCCCTCAGATCTGTGTATGGAGGATGTTATCCCCCCCCTTTTAAGTGACCACTGGCATCGATCACCATTTACGAGCTGTCAGCATCTGACCTCCTACAGGGTTCCTCCTTTTGTTCGACCCTGTAGAGGGGTCGAATATGCAGATGACCCTGCTTCCTTTAAACTTCGCCGCTTCGTTTTACTGATAGCCTTTTCCTGCGGGAAAATTTCCAGAACTTGCTGCTAATACACCCCAGGCAACATGAAGTATCCTTTTACAGTTGAAACGGTACGCTTTTGAATCCATTCTTGCGGTGGAATGTAGCACGCATTTCGAAATTGAATGCGTGCGAACCCTGTTTTGTTTTAGAGGAAATGAATTTTTTTAATTGTTTACCAAAAATTTTTCTTCAAATATAATTTAAGAACTTAAAACCCCTGAAAAGGTGACAAAAGGTGACAAAATGTCAAATAGGTGACAAAAAGTGACAAAAAATAAAAAGGTGACAAAAAGTGACGTGTTAGGAGCCCTGTAACTGATTATTCAAGATTCACATATTTTATAACCCTTTTCAAACACTCCCGTGACATAGCTTGTTTTCATTCTCTGAATTAGCTTTGTTTAGTCTATGCGGGTTGAGGTATAACCAAAGGGCTGAGCGATGATCTAAGGAAGATTTATACCAAACAACGTTTAATTACAAATTAAATTCAACAGGAGATGCCCAACACAAATCTTAACAGGCGCCGAGTTTGAATCGGGTAAGGTAATGTTTGGGAAAGCGCTTTCCGTTATCTTTTTTCTCTAATATTATGAAAGGGAAGTGTTTGTTTTCTTGGACTCAAAGCCCTGATGAATCTATGGTTCTTACAGTAATGACATTTAGCACACAGGAAGTCCGAGTTTTTTGCAATTTTAGGGTCGAAGCGAATCTTAAAATTCAATCTAAAACATTTTAAAATGAATTTCATAATTTTTGTCACCATTCTTTCTTATTCCGCGTTTTTCCGAGGAATGACGTCAGCCTTTGGAACCATGCTAAATAGTTTCATCTCCGGGTGTGAGAACACATTCGAATGACCTTCGTTTGTTTCGAAATTTATTCATTTTGATTTCCTGAGAAACGGATTCCAGTGAAGCAAAATATATTATTAAAGTTATCACTGGCATTCTTTAGTGCTTTTTCTTATCACAGTGATCGTTAAAGGTAGAATACAAATTTCAACTGATTTGTAAACTGTGGAAAATTTTACACCAGATAGATACCTTATGCGTTTGATTTTCTTTTAATCTTTTATATTTCCGCAAAAGATTGTGACGTCACGTGAAATTACCTTTCCTTAAATAAAAGATTGCATTTTCTGCCCTTCGCGTTAAAATAAAAATTAAAACAGATTACAGTTCCTGCCCTATTCCATTTCAGCGAAGGAGAGCAAAAAAATAAAAAGCATTTTGACTGGGATTGTTAAGATTTTTTTCGTAAAATAGGAATTGTTAAAGATAGATTAAAATTTTTTAACGGATTTGAAATTTGCGGAAAATGATACACCAGGCCTTACATCACGGCGTTGTCCGTGGTGTTGGTTGAAGAAGCTAACCAACACCACGGGCACTTGCAACGCCGGGCTAGTATTATATATTTGTATCTGATTTATGGAAAAGTGTATTGCAACTCGCCTCGTGTTTTTAATAAGTGTGCTTAAAGTAAATGGTCTGAATTTTGGATTTCGCAAACAGAAATGACAAGTATCCATCAACAAAATGAAAAACGAGCAATAAAGTAAGCGAATATGATCTAAAAATAGTTTTCGAGATAGCAATCACAATAACTCATTAGAATACATGCGACTAGTTATCTACAGTCTATTCAGTTAGTCATTTTTCTTATTCTCTTCCTCTGATAGTTCAAGTAATTATTAGTTACGGAACTTCACAGTTATCATCCCACCGTCTAACCGCTAAGCCTTCGTCGAATGTTTGGAAATATTTTGCTAAACTAAATAAAAACGAAGCTCAATGTCATTTTTGCCTGAAGCCATTTAAAAGTGGAATCTCAACATCTCAAGTACAAACATTCAAATTTTCGAGATGGAAAGGCAAATTCTCCATCGCTTTACCAAACGCGTAGAACTTTTTCTACCCGTGTCACGTTGCAGTCAGGGTTTGCAGACAGGCCAAGTTTTTTTCATCCGCAGAACGCCGAGAAAATTTTTTTTTTTCATTTCCGCTTTAATTTTGCGCAAACAAATAAATTTCCAGCCAGACGATACATCTTTTAACTCAAGTCAGTTCTTTTTTCTATCTCCTACACCGTTAAAGATGGAGTAAAAATTTCAACGGATTTGAAATCTGCGAAATATTTTAGTTTTGATTGTTACCTAAAAATATCATTTTCTTTAAATAAATAATTTTTTAATTCAATATATCTTCAACAAATTTAAAATCTGAGAAAAATTTTACATCATATTAATACTTTACATCACAGCGTTGCCCGTGGTATGGTTTGCGGAGCAAACCAACACCATGGGCACGGGCAACGCCGGGCTAGCCAGGCAGTGGCTAGTGTATATATATATATATATATATATATATATATATATATATATATATATATATATATATATATATCTATATATATCTATATATATATATATACACACACACACTCCAGTCACATTAATGTGACCACCTGTCAAAAGCCAGAATAACCACCATTGGCACAGCGGACCGCTGAGAGACGTGCAGGAAGAGTGTCAATTAGGTTTCTGAAGGTGTTCACTGGGATGTTGAGCCATGCTGACTCCAGTGCCGTGGCCAGCTGCGCTAGATTACGCGGTTGAGGATCCATGGCAATTGTTGTAGGGTGTTTGCTTTCAGACGTTTCACGCCGTATACGCCAACGTCCATCTGTCCGATGGAACATAAAACGTGATTCATCGGAAAAAGCCACCTGTCGCCACTCTGTGGACGTCCAGTTGCGGTACTGGCGTGCAAATTCCAGCCTTCGTCGCCTGAACAGCAGTCAGCATAGGTGCATTAACCAGGCGTCTGATGCGGAGGCCCATGCGCAGCAACGTTCGTTGAGCTGTTGTTGAGGATACGCTCTTGGTAGCCCCTTGGTTCATTTGAGCGGTCAGTTGCTCAACAGTTGCACGTCTATTCGCCCGAACGCATCTCCGTAGCCTTCGTTCGCCTCTGTCATCAATAGCCCGTGATGCACCACATGTGCCACGCCGCTGATTTTGGATAGTGCCATTTTGCCATGCACGGTATACTTTTACACGCGGTGGCACGCAAACAGTTCACAAAATTAGCCGTTTCCGAAATGCTTCCACCCTTGGCCCGAAAGCCAATAATCATGCGCTTTTGTACATCAGATAAATCGTTATTTTACTGCATTGCGCCAACGATTGAAATGCTTTCCGATGCTTTAGGACATCCTTTATATACACTCCACTGCAATGTGCTGCCGCCTGCCTTTTGTGATTGGTTATTTCACGTTGACATCGAAAGTAGGTGGTGATCGCATTAATGTGACTGGACTATGTGTATATATATATGACACTATATCAAAAAATAACCCCTAATACAATTCTCAGCAGAGACCAGTCCCTTAATCACCCCACTTTCCTTTCAGTTTTTCGTCTTTTTTGTCCAATAGGTCATATATCTTGCCATCCCCTTTCACCTTTGACCTCCAGTATGACTGACCTCCCACGACCACTTTTACTTTCAAATCGCCTCTAAGATAAAGTTACCTCTTTGCTTAAGTCTCGACCTCTACCAATGAAATTTCTTACTAGATTCCCATTCCAATAGTCTTTCTTTTAATTCTCATCCCTCTGGCGAATTCATTTTGAACTTTACACTTTTTCCACTAGGCCCTTAGAATAGAAAAGTACAGAACCGTACAGGGCTCCGGCCCCTCAACAGCCTTCACGCCAGTTATGACATTACCAGTTCGTTATTGAATAAATATTTTGTTATAGAATTTCGATCGATTTTTGTGGAACCAGAATTACACTCCCCTCCAATAGACCATCCTCTTCCGGTTGCCTAGACCACTCTTGTTACTCCTTCATGACTGCAGGCTTATAATTTCTGTTAATATATATAAAATGTTTTTTCCAATAAAACGAGCAGGACAAAGAGCAATAAAAAAGGCGTCTTTATTAGACAACATTCAGGATTTGAGTGCTACAAGAGTGTTGCGTATCGTTAAATTAATTATGCGTTGATCAGCAACACTCAGACAGCTATTCTTACGGTACAAAGCAGATTCCATTGCCTTATATGGCATAATCGCTCGAACATTTGATGTGAATAGATGGATCACTGAGTGGAAAGATGCATTTAGCTGAGCTTACATAAATTAATTATTTCTGATGGAATGGGCTAAGAAACTTCGTAATCTGGGCCGTGTAGGACATCTAGGAGAAAGCTGTTAACGAAAACCTGAAATTTGGAATAGAATAGCAACCCTACAACCCAAAATTTTTATCTCCCTACTCGTTATCCATCGACTTAACAACATAACAAACAAAATATAAAATATAAAAGCACTTACATTAATAACATTACCGTAATTGAGATATAACAACATCAAAGAGTATAAACACAATAAACAATAAGAATATAGGATCCATTAAAATAAAATTGAACACAATAAGTGGTGGTCATAATAGAATTATTAATGAGTGCTCATTCATACCATACGGAAAAACTAACCTAATGAAAATGAAATAATAAAAACCAATGATACTATAAACTGCATATCAAAATAATTGTACAATGAAAAACAAGAATAATAAAAAAATACTTCCAACTATAATACATTAACTTATGTGACCAGTACGGACTTCAGATTATCAGGGACCCAGGGGATAATCCTAATCTCTTCATTTAGCTATGCAAAACCACCAGTGTCTGTTAAGTGGTAAATTTGCCATCATCGAAACAAATAAACAACACAATCCAATGTGTTTTAAACCCACTATCAGCATTTTACATGCAATGTTATTGCCACTGTCAAATCTCTCCAAGCCACCATCAAGATTTTTACCAAACTTCAAATACAATGCCTTCAGCCTCATTGTCAACAACAAACTGCCCATCCGTAAAGACACCATCAAATCTGCAAGGCTACCTGTGTAATGTTGTGTTAAGGAGGTTACATGCCTGTATAATCTCGTTTTAAAACGGGTCCTTTTTTTACATTTAGGTTCTGTTGAAACACAATCTGTACTCACCAAACTTCGAAGCCAACGCCTTAAAGGATTATTGCCACCAGCAAACTGCCCATCCATAAAGCCACCATCAAATCTGTCCAAGGCTACCCGTGTCATGTCGGGTGCAAGTGGTGACCTGTCCGTGTCATGTTGTTTTAAAATACAATGCCTTCAGCCTCATTGCCAACAACAAACTGTCCATCCGTAGACACCATAAAATCTCTCCAAACCACATGTGGCACTTCGGGTTCTAAATCAATATCTCTTTCAAGTATTGGATAGAAGGGGGAACGGACGTTTGATGGACCCGATGTTATGGTGCAATAAATAGAAAGAATTATTTTGGAGTGATATGGGTCGATAGCTCTCTATGAAATTCCGAGACAGTTTAACTTTCAACTGGGATTCTGGACAGTAGCTTCAATGCCGGCACGGTTGGCTGGCAACAACGGTTGCCAACCTTTTATGAGACAATTCCAGGAAATTGGTAAATTAACATCGTACTAGAGCAACACAACGGGCTATTGACGACGGTCCGGGATCGATCCCTCAAGGGAAAGATCCGAGGACAACCGTAATTTTAAAACCACGATCAGATGACGAGGGAACACCTGAGATGGCATCCCACTCTCCAAACTTCCATACCAACACAACTTGAGGACTTTCGGCCTCGACAGATTTGAGGTGTACCAGCCGCCTCTACACCATACACTTACAAACATCCATGCCCGGACACGGATTCGAACCAGGAACCTTACGATCCAAACTGAAAAAATATGTATGTAATTTCACAACATTCTCC
This sequence comes from Metellina segmentata, assembly GCA_947359465.1. Lineage (NCBI taxonomy): Eukaryota > Metazoa > Arthropoda > Arachnida > Araneae > Tetragnathidae > Metellina > Metellina segmentata. Next base: position 135,588,803 of record OX375874.1, on the reverse strand, counting down.
ATCGAGAAATCATGAAACATGCTTAGTTTACCAAAGAAACTTTTCATGTACAAAAATATGTAATAATAATAGTTTTTTATGGTTTTTTTTATAATAATTATTATACGAGCCTGATGGTCTTCTCATATGCCTACTAATAATAACCTACCCTCTTGTTGCATTGAAAAAATAAAAATGGTAATGTTCGTATCCAAAATAGAGATATAGTTCGTCTTTAGTTATACAGAACCGAGAGTATTCCGAATTCTATTCTGCCGACCCACCGGTATAGTGGTTAAGGTGTTAGCCTCTAGATTGGAAGGTTCCCGGTTCGAATCCTGGTCCGGGTATTGGTGTTTGTAAGGGTATGGTGTACAGACGGTTGCTACACCTTACATCTGTCGTGGAAAGTCCTCACGTTGAGTTGGTGTGGAAGTTTGGAGAGTGGGGTTCTAGCTCAGGTGTTGCTTCGTCATCTGACCGTGGTTCAAAATGACGAGGTGTTGTCCTCGGATCTTTCCATTCGGGGTTTGATCTTGGAGCGTCACCAATAGCCTGTTGTGTTGCTGCAGTATAATACATGTTCTGGTTCGGGTTGTCTAGGGTGTTGATGTATGAAGACAAGAACCAGTCAGGTTCTAACAATAATTATATATTCTCAGGTTTAGCATACAACTTTAGACTCTTAAGCCTAACTAAAAGACACATTAAAACGGAAACATCGATGAGAGCTTCGCTGTTGGCGGCCTCGCTCTTCACTACTCTGCTCTCTTATGCATCTGCGCTCCGTGGCGCTGGCGTCGCTACGAGTGTCGCCACTGTGCAGGTGGTTTGGTGGATGGGGTTTCGAGTATGCAACACTCGTCCATCCTGACTGGTCGGTCCGCCGACCTTTGCTGTGAATTGAGGATCTGAAAAATAATCAAAAGAAAAAGACAGGAAAAGGGAAAACAAATATTTACAAAATCTATCTTGCAGACACAAAACGCTTTCTGAAATTGTTCATTCAGGAAATCTTCACATGAAATGAGAGAAAGAGGGGGAAAAAAACTAAGTCTTCTCCCAAGGTTTCATAAAATCTGCACTGGTTGAAGCAACACGTTGACCTTCATGGATTCCCACTTTTTCCACATCATACTTGTCATTAATTCTAACTTTCACCACTTGGTATGGTCCGAAGAACCGTGGTCGAAGCTTTAGTCCGACTCCAAATTGGGTTCGCTTGATAGCAACTTTGTCGCCTACACCATATGTTTGTGCTGGTTTTCGTCGCTTGTCGTATTGTTGTTTACTTTGTTGCTGCACTTTCAAAATATTAGCCTTAGCTTCCTCACGTAGTTGTTGGACATTTTGAAGCGATATCTGTATGTATTCATCTTGAAGTGCTTCCTTAATTTTAACGTCATCCTTGTTTTTCATTTTAAATCCCGTCAAAAGTTCAAATGGGGTGTATTTGGTTGATGTTGATATCGTACTGTTGATGACTCGTTGCACTGCGGACGTGTGCTTGAACCATTTGGTGGGGTCTTCAATTGAAAGTTTCGTTAAAACTGAGATTATTGTCGCATGAAGCTTTTCCACCTATCCATTACCTCTACATACACCTGTTGTTATTGGAATGTGTCTGTCTGTCTGTCTGTTGTGCCCTATACACGTCCACGCGGTTTAAGATATTTTCATGGAAATTTGCATACCGTGAGTACTTATCTTCATTTAGTGAGTGGCATTGGTTGCGAAAGTCTGTCTATCCGTCTTTCTGTTCTATGCTCGATTTTGCGTTTGTGTGTTTGTGTAGACATCACATGAATTGTATTCCAGATATTTGTTTACAATGTATTTTATTTAATACATTATTTATTTGTTTAGTGAATGCAATATTAAACATTTTTGTATTGTTATATTTAGAAGAGTTTCATGCTAAAACACCTGAGTAAGTATACTTAAATCATCCACAATTCGATAGTTTTCGAAAAATTGGAATGTAGTTTGAGTATTACGATTACTTTTATTTGCTTTACCAGTAATGCTGAAAACCAATTATTTTTCAAAAATTTTTTTTTATGGTATTCAGATTGCACGGACTGAAGAAATTCTCGAAATTCTATCCGCGGGCCGGATAAAACCTTCTGGGGGCCGGAGTTGGCCCGCGGGCCGTAGTTTTCCCTTCCCTGGTCTAGGAGATAGAAAAAAGATTTGTGACCTCAGTTAAAAGATTTACCGTCTGGCTGGGAAATCAATCGCGCAAAATCGAAGCGGAAACGTAAACAATCATTTTCTACGTGTTCTGCGGATGAATAAAACTTGGCATGATTCCTAACCCTGACTGCAAGGTCGCATGAGTAGAAAACGTTCTCCGCGTTTGAAAAATCGATGGAGAGTAAAATTATGAAATTCGTTTAAAAATCTTCTAGATTGAATTTTGAAATTCGCCGTGACCCAAAAATTGCAAATAATTCGGACTACCTGTGTGCCCAATCTCGTTGTTGCAAGTGCCATAGAATCGTCGGGATTTTGCGGCCTCAAATAAACACTTTCTTTTATAATAGTAGAGACATCTCGATATGTTATATACATTATTATACATCTGAAAGGAGCGGTGAGTCATGAAAAAGAGCTAGCTCTTTTTAGTGAGTGAGCGGTTCCGATCCGATCCCTGAAAAGAATCATTTTTCCCATCACTACACAAACCACAGAAACGAAAGGAATGCGTCAATACATTACAATACGGAAGACAATGTACAATGTCGTCTTTCAGCTGCCAAACTCGCTCGAAAACAGATCATGTACTGTATTACACGAAAGTAAGGTGGCTTAGTGCAGGATCTGTTTTCGAGCGAGTTTGGCAGCTGAAAGACGACATTGTGTCGTTCTTCCATGAGAAACAGTCATCTGCGGAGTGCGAAATGTTAGAAGATACAGAATGGCTTTCGGACTTTGCATTTTTCACAGATCTTCTATGTCATATGAGCAACTTGAATGTCAAGATGCAAGGGGAAAATCAATTTATCGACGATATCTGGGCCCATTTCAAAGCTTTTAAACTTAATCTGTTTGCTGGGCAGCTAGCTAAGTCTCATTTCTCGAGGTTAAATTCAATACCCTCAGTAAATGAAGAGGAACTTAAGAATTATGAAGACGGCTTGAAAAAACTGCATTTTGAGTTCGAACGCAGATTTCAAGATTTCATTGTCATTCAAACAGAATTGGATATTTTTTTACCATGCCTTTCAACGTAAATTGTGAAGCAGTGAGGTCAGATTTGCAGCTTGAATTAATTGAATGTATTGACAATGTCGAAATGCCATAGAATCATGAGGATTTTGCGGCCGCAGACAAACAAACACTTCCTTTTATAATATTAGAGATAGTTGTGTATATATGAATATAATAAATACACAACTATCTCTAATATTATAAAAGGAAGTGTTTGTTTGTCTGCGGCCGCAAAATCCTCATGATTCTATGGCATTTACAGCAGTGACATTTCACGCACAGGTAGTCCAAATTATTTGCAATTTTTGGGTCGCGGCGAATTTTAAATTAAATCGGGAACATTTTTTAATTTATTAAAACATCGATGGTTTGGAGGCGATGCATTATCAACATCGATGTTTTAATTTTGAACATCAATGTTTTGCTGTCGCATCACTACTTGCTACCATTTCGTTTCAAGAGCCACGCTACAAACTACATAAAGTGTTGCCAAGTGTAATTTTATAAACTGCATATACTGTTAGTTTTCCTCAATGTTCCCATAATTGATAGCATTTTTAAAGGTCTTATGGTAGGTAGAATTGTCCTAGTGCCTCAAACAAATATATATCAAAGGAAATAAAAGCATTATTTATTAAACCATTATTATAAAGATTGCTTCACAATCCATCCCCATATGGATCGCTGCTGGATTGATCCTCTAGTATACAACGTTAATTGACGGTTCCCTTCCATCATATTTATGGCATGCGCCCGAGTAACGGAAAAGTGCCTACATTTTTTGCAAGATTACTCAATCCGTATAGAAGCCGACCCCAGTACTTTTGCTTTAGAAAACGTTCCAAAAGTTCTCGGCTTATACACGGAAATATAGTGTTTTAAAACAAAACGTTTAAAAAAATGCCAAGAACATCTCATTTCCACATAAAAAATGAAATACTTTAGCATAACAACATATTGTTAAAATTCAGAGGAAATCTCATAATTATTAAATGTTTTAGCTGATGCGTGTTGTTTGTTGTAATAGTACTTTTTAAGGTTTTCATATTTGACTGTTGCTATGGAAACGGCGACCATGACTGAATTAATTAAAAAATATGTGTTTATCGTCTGCGCGTGCTCCAAATTCATTAGCCCGTTAAACCACTACTCACAATCACGTGACTCGGTATTACCAATCACAAGGCGAATAAACCTGAAAAAGATTGATAGGGTTTTTTTATAATAGAGATATATAGAAAGAAAATTAGTAAATCACGTTCCTGAATTGATTTAAATCCTATTTTTATCAGCACATCTCAATTTCTCAAAGACTTTGAAATAAACGTTTCGTTCCAAATGTAAATAGTGATATCCTTACAGTTCACATGATCCATTCGCATGTTTACTTCACGTCCTATTTGTATCTTACAAATATTTGTAATGAAAAAAATTCATAAACGACGTATTCGATTCTTTTTATCATGTTGACATATTTCTTGAATGCAAAATTCGCAGAAAACGCTCCCACGATACATCTTCGATTTTCTAAGTTGATAAAATTGAAGGATTCTTATAGAAATGTTAGTTTATTGAGAAGATGAATGAAAAGAATACTGACGTTTGTGATGGGTCTCGCGATGCTATTTTTTGCAAAGGATCTTGTATTTCGAAGAAAGCTATTGACAAACACTATTTGAATTCTTCGAAGCAATTACGTTCGAAGTAAATAAATTTGTTTCACATTTCTTTTATGGCGATAGCATTTTTCTGGAACTTAAAGCTCCTCTCATAACTTACATTCATTTTACTGTAAACGTCCATTTTTTAATGGTATACTTAATTACAAAGATGTGCGGCCATCGTACATATATTTCCTGTGCTCTGAGAGGCCGCGGTAGCACGGTTGGCAGAGTAACGGTTTAGTAATCGGAAAGATGCGAATTCGAATTCAACCCAAGAGCATGGTGTACAAAGGGGGCTAGTGCACTTGCAATCTGTCATAGCGTCACAAATCCTCACGTTGAGTTGGTGTGAAAGTTTGGAAAGTGCCAACTCAGGTGAGGCCTCGTCACCGACTGTGATTCCAAATGACCTGGTGTTGTCCTCGTATATTTCCCTTTTGGGGTTGCTCTCGGATCGTCGCCCGTTGTTTTGCTCCAGTGCGAAGTTCATTTAAATACCTGCCTGTGCTCGAACTGTCTCTTCGATTGGTAATGAATCCTTTTTTAATTAACGTCGTACTAGAGCAACGCAACGGGCTGTTGACGACGGTCCATCCCCCAAGAGAAAGATCCGAGGACACCACCCCGTCCTTTTGAACCATGGTCAGATGACGAGGTCACACCTGAGCTGGCACCTCACTCTCCAAACTTCCTCATCCACCCAACGTGAGGACTTTCGGACACGACAGATTTTAAGGTGCACCAGCCGCCTCTATACCCTTCGCTTACAAAAATCCATATACTGACCTGGATTCGAACCAAGAACCTTCCGATCTAGAAGAGGCCTTAACCACCAGACCGGTCGGTCGGCAACCGTCTTTGACAGAAAGGTTGAGTAGTGATGGGCAGAATCGAGTACTTTTGAGTATTCGAGTACTTTCAAGTATCGAGTACTATTCGAATACACGAAAAAAAACGATTAATCGATATAAGAATCTGAAAATTACGAGAAATGGCTTTTATTTGTAGAAAAACTTGATATGTCACGTGCTACTTGGTATAGTGGTTAGAATCACAAATTTGGAGTAACATGGAACCTGGTTCGAATCCGGATCGAGGATTATGATTCCTTAAGCAAAAATTTCTAAAAATCAAATTAGTTTGATTTTTTTTTTGCTTAATAAAAGGATTAGGTTTTTTTTTCTCTCTAAATTGTATGTTTGAACATTTATTTTTCTTTATTTTTCTTCCGAATCATTATTATAAATTTTTAAAAATTTTGTAAAAATGAAAATTACTATTATTTCTCTTTTTGAACTTGTTAAAAAACAACTGTCTTTTGAAAAACAAAAATACAATTTACATATTGCCGAATTTTTAAATTTTTATCTCGATTTTACAAATTATTTTTTAATTTAAGTTTTTGCATTTTATGGATTTGGTTTTCTACCATAATTTGAGGTAATAATCACTCAACAGGAAACAAAACAAAATTTTATTTTGAAGGGAACCCCAAACATAAGAACAAAAATTCTTTAAAAGATGTAAGAGTGTTATTTTTAATACTAGGTTCTGAAAGTTTAAAAATATTTCTGTAAACTTATCCCTTATTTCAATTCTTATTTTTTTTAATATGGTATATTCACATTTAATAAGATTAAAATCATCTGCTTGTTGAAGTTTAGACAGTTAAATTAATACATATTACACTTGCAGTGAACTAGTATAAATTTGTAATTCCAATATTTAGGTAGTAATATTAATAACGATATACATATTAAATTTTTAACATGCCAGGATTTTTGCTTCACATACTGAGCAATATAGGGCTCTTACAATGACAAAATAGGAGGGCATTTATCATCGTTTCATAAACTTACTTCATAGTTCAGAAACCTGTTCGGTGAGACGTTGAAAATGCAACTAAAATAGGACTTTATTTCTAGTCCTCTTCTACAAGTTCTCATAATGGCTTTATTTTCCTTCCGTGCTTTCTTTGAATATTATTTCAAATCAGTCACAGTAATACTCCCAAGTGCTGTGTTCGCATTAAACGTCAGGGTGGTCATGTTCGATGAGATTTGTTTCATTAGCAAAACTGACCGTATCTTGATGTACGATATATCTCATAACTAGAGGAAAACTCACTCAATCTTCATCTTGTAATCAGAAAATGGACTATACCTTGATATTTTTCGTTGCAACCACTAGGGTAGTTAAACTGAATTCTTATTAAATTTGAAATTTTTAGAAACTTTAAAGCCTATTATTGTGAACTTAATGCTTCTTAACTAAATTAATTTCAAATTTTTAAAATACCATTTGGTGTTAAATTTTGAGTAACTATTTTTATTCCAATCAATTGAATAAAAACACCCAAGCTTGTAAAATCTATATATTTTAATTGGATTTGCTTAAGTGTAAAGAACCATAAATTAGTAATTTTTTGTTAAACTCACTGATCTTAAGAACATGTCATCAACGACCCAACACGACAGAGTATCAGTACAATAGCCAACAAATTAATGTAAATGCCGAGAATGGGGCAAGTATTGTTCAGGAGCTGTTTCTTCTGGTGTCTAATTTCTCTCTCTTCCAAGGAAGGCACTTTGGACACAATCGTCTTGTTCGAGAATTTTTCTGCTACTAACGATACGCACTAATATTACATAACAGGGCACCGTTTATAGGCAACGCCATCTACATTTATAATAAGTATATTTCAGACTGAATACACCAATTTGATGTTTTGAAAGCTATTACAATTATATTCTGTAACTTAAAACATGTCCTAAAATGAACGATTCCATTTCCACATCACCCATGGGGTAGGAATCATGATGCACTTTTTTTATAGAGGTATCGCCAAGAGCTCTAATCCTCTTTAGCAGAGGTTCTCACCTCTAAATTTAATAACCAGTTTACGATGTAAACTGATTTTTCCCGAAGGAACCCTAGATATAGAATGCATGAAAAACTAAATTTAAAATTAGGAAAACTGCAAACATTTAAATTACTTTACAAACTTTAAGGAGGGAAAACACAAGAAAGATCAAGCTAGAGAGGAAAACCACTGCTCTTCTTCAGATTCCAAATGTCTAAAAGAAAAGAGAAAGCAAACATAAAAACATGTGTGCCGAACTTAGCCACCACTACAAAAATTAACTTAAGTTTACTAGTATATATAACTAGCAGTGTAACCCTTCTTTACTTTTAATACTTTTGGTAGATACAAGCTGCTAAACATATAATGTTTGAGTACAGTTCACTATCGGGAATCTTCAAGCAATTTAATGACTGCTTGTCAGGACGTAAATGAAACCATGTATCTTCTTGGCCTCGATGGTGGACACATTTAATCTCACTTCTAATTTAAGAGCCTGAGTTGTCTCTAAGATTCAAGTGAGACGAGAATTAACCATCTTTTCAAAAAGTTAGCACATGCAGCTGGTGAGTGTGATTGGCCTATTGTTATATGGATTTGTTGGATCCTTACAGGTTTTTGAAAAAGTATAAGAAAGGAGTGTATCCAAGTCGAAGGGAAGACATGTTCCTCCAATATGTGATGATACAGATGTAATATGTTATAAAGTGAGTGACAGGAAATATGTATCATTAGATATACAATGCCATCAGGACAGGCGCAGTTTTTCTGGTCCTTTTTGAGGCATCACATCAATCCTTTTTCTCTGAATTGAGTTATACGAGAGTTCAGATCAAGAATGGAAATTAATGCAATGGGATTTTGCATGTTGTTTTGTGCGTTGAAATGTCTCTGGATAGGTGTTAGAACAGGAAGCTGCAGCAAAAGCATGTGCAATGGCATTTACTATCGACAGGCTCTGAGATATGTTGCCTATTTGCTTCAACGAAGGAGATCGAATATAATCTCATTGCCTTCCGAAATCTGTCCCATAACTGTTTAGGAGCAGCAGATGTTATGCTAAAAGCATATTTTTGCCAAGATTCCCTTAGGCCTTTGTGTCACACTCTTTGAGCATTGGCTTTCACTCGTTACTGCATAAATACGAGCACTTTAGGCGCTGAATATCACTTCTTGCTTCAGCGATCTAATGTATATCATGCTTATCTGGTCTCATATAGAAATCTTTGTCATAATATGAACACTTACGTTTTTATTCTTTTAAACCTGATCTGGATGACTCAGTTTCAAATATATCTTGGTAATGGTAATTTTAGTTAACGTCGTATTAGAGCAACACAATGGGCTATTGACGACGGTCCGGGATGAGTCCCTTAAGGGAAAGATCCATGGACAACACTTCGTGATTTTGAACCACGGTCAGATGACAAAGCAACACCTGAGCTGGTACCCCACTCTCCAAACTTCTACACCAACCCAATGTGAAGACTTTCGGCCACGACAGATTTAAGGTGCACCAGCCGCCTCTACACCATACGCTTACAAATATCCACGCCAAGACCCGGATTCGAACAAGAAACGTTCCGATCTAGAGGTTAACACCTTAACCACTATACCGGTTGATCGGCTCAAATATATCTTGAGGTATTTAAGATTCATACACTCGATGACATGCAAAACAGGGAAACATATCGAAAACAATATACACCAATCAGATAAAGATTCAATGGACCAATCAGACGAAGAATCCGTGGACTAATCAGATGAAAAATGGAATGGATAAATATTATGCTTGCCAAGGGAATCTCGTACCATTCTTCCTGCAAAACGGTGGCAAGTTCAGATAACGATGATGACGGTGGAGAGCGATCACGCACTTTCCTCTCCAATGCAGAACACAACGATTCAATAATATTGAGGTTTGGTGACCAAGGGAGATGTGAAAAATCATCCTCGTGCACAGAAAACCAGTCCTGGACGATGCGAGCTGTGTGAACAAGGGCTTTGTTGCCTTGGAAGACACCATCACCAGTATTGAACAAAGTTTGTACCATGGGATGGGTTTTATCGGCCAAAATGTTCACATAATACTTGGCCTTAATGTGCCCTTGCAGAGTAATCATGGGGCCCACAGAAATCCACGATATGGCTGCCCAAACCATCACAGAACCTCCGCCGTGTCTCCCTCTTGGCAACAAGCAGTCATGAGATGACGTGCGCTAGAAGTAAACTCGGCCAGAATTGGTAAACGGTATGAAACCAGACTCATCCGACCCAATTAGTCTTCCGTTGGTCCATAGTCTAGGCTTTATGACTTAAACACCATTTTTACCTGTTACAGGCATTAGCATCACTGATGAATGGGTGTTTGAATTGCAGCTCAGCCAGAAATACCCTGTTCATGGAGCTCCCTTATTGTTTTGGTACTGACAAGGTTTGTGTGCACGACATTGATTTCAGCAGTCCCTTTTGCTGCTGCGGTCTTCTTATTTTTAGTCACAATCCTCCTGAATGATCGTTTGTCACGATCACTCAAAACATACTTTCGTCCGCGCTGTGATTCAGAGGATGATGTTGTTCCGCTTTTCAAATATGCAGAATAAATCTTAAATACAGTACCTCTTGAAACACTAAACACTTCGGCTACCATGCTTATGGTAGCACCCATCAGACGAGCTCATTACTTGTATGCTCATAACTTGTACATGTTCATAACTTTTTTTTTGTCTTGTGTTTCGCGCAGTGTGGCTTTGTGCCAGAATCCAAACCTACCATTTACAGTCATACGAATCAAAACATAATTTCTACCATTATATTCGTTTTACTTTTCATTAAAAAAAATCACTAGTTAAATTTTGTTATTAAAAACATTTTAAGCAAAATGTCGAGGATACAAAATGGATAGCTTCTAATTGAAAGCGATAAAAACGCTTGAGAAATTGTTTGAGATCAGTTTAAGATTACATTTAAAAGCACAAACGCTTGAAAAATTTAGTTAAGAATACAGATTTATTTTATTGTGCAAGTGAAATAAAACGTATTAATTCCAAATCGAAAAAGGAAAATGCATGAATTTTTTATATAGCCAGCATTAGTTCTCTGAAAAAACGTATTAGAAATAAAACTGGTTAGAGACACATTAGTAACACAGAATCCGAACAAATTCCTTAGTCAACATGCATTCGAATTTTAATTTGAAACCTCCCACACAAAGAACATTCGAGCGTTTTTCATTCTTATGATAATAAAGAATTGATTGCATTTTTTCCGTGTTAAAATAAACACCTAAGAACTCGAGTTCTTAGAAAATATATCGTTCAACCCAGGAAAAATAGTTATCGCATTCAAATTATTTTTAGGAATTTATATATATTGCATGTCTCCGTTCTAATGTCTAAGCAGATCAGAAAACAACAAGTATTTAATATACGCAATAACACAGCTTTTTAGACCGAGACATAATAAAAAGCAAACCGTTTTCTTTTTAGTTGTTTCTTAAGGATAATTATACTATGCTTTCAACCCCGAGGTCTTGAAAGAGAATATTATTAATTTTGGGATAATATTATATATGTACAGGGTGTCCTGGAACTTCGTGTACAAACTTGGAAGGGAGGTAGAGAACATCGTTAGGAACGATAATTACATGGAAAGCATGGGCGTCACTCTCACGTGATAAAGAGACACAATAAGGCAGAATAACACAGAATGTAATGTAAAATGCTTTATTACACAACAAAATAGTACAATGTATGACTTACAAGCATCATAGGAGGTGTTCGAAATTGTGCCCATTGGCTTGGATGCACGCACGACACTTGAGCGACATGGATTGGAGAACATTTTGGAAAATTTCTGGCGTTTCGCTGATCGTAGCAACAGCGATGGAGATTCGTGCCACCCGGTCCATTTCAGAATTTACTGCCACCCCAGAGAAAATAATCAAGAAGAGATCAATAAGGTGATCTGGAAGGTACTTCCAAGCCCAATCCAATTGTTTCCAAATGTTCACTTACACACCTTGCGTAAAGAGATGGCGCCCTATCATGTTGAAACCACATTCCGAACATGTGCGGGGACATCGTTAAGCATTTCCGGAAGTACCTCTTGAAGAAAAATGAGACACTTGCGAGCGTCCAGTCGAGGTGGTAAGTTGTATGGTCCGACTAAACTGTCCCCCACGATACCCGCCCACACATTAGCAGTGGAGCGTTGCTGTGCGACTCGTGGTCGGGTTCCGTGTGGGTTGTCCAAGGCCCATATGTGCATATTGAACACCCCTTCACGTGAAAAGGTTGCTTCATCGCTGAACACAACAGACCTGGAAAATTGCGTGTCGGCCGCACTTTGGTGTAGAAACCACTGTGCAAACGCGACACGTCGTGAGGGATCATCCGGCTGCAATAATGGAACTCTCTGAAGATGAAAGGGATGTAAGGCCCTGCGATGGACAGTTGATCGTTCCGGTGGCAGCGACAAGTGCCCTTACACTGGTACAGGGATTTCGGTCCACAGCATGCAACAGACCCTCTTCGAAAATACATGTTCGTGCTGTTCGTTGCCGCCCAGTATCCTGCATCGTGGCTGTGAAGGATCCACGTTCCGCAAGGTTCTGATGTATCCAAGCGAACATTTGATGATTGGGTTGGCGTCTCGTTGGATATCTTTCCCGATACAACCGAACAGCAGCGCATCCATTTCCGTCGGCAAGGCCGTAAAATTCTTCGAGACTTGCTGGGTCTCATTGACACTGGCAGCAACGTTACAATGATGAGCGAGTGTTTTGTCAAATTTATGAAATATAGAGATATGGAGGGGGGGGGGGCTGAACAGTTACAGGTACAGCGGCGGACGAGTTGACGTAACCAGAAATATAGAGGTAAGTGCCAAAATAGGAGAAATTAAAGAAAATTTCATTATGTATGTTATATACTTTATTTGTTAATTTCCTTGCAACATGCGGCACTATTTGATTTAAATCTCATTATTAAAAATGGAAAAATAAATAAAAAGGGTCAGGATATCACGTATTGTGAAAAGAGAAATAAACCGGACTCCATGATTAAGTATCATTTGAGGGGAATTAACTATCGAGAGCAGAAAGTTAATAAAGAAAATAAAAATGACGTAAAATTAAGTAAAAGTTACGAAAAGTTAAGTAAAAGTCCGATGATACAAATAGTGAGAATTATGATGTGATGGAAACGAGATATTTTTATAATAAGAATTACGGTAAACATTGTAATGGAAATATTAAGTGTATTGATAATGTTTATGTGTCAGAGGAAGTGGTGGAGATGTTGAGCTTCTACAACGATAACAGCAATTGGGGACTACGTCCCCCATTGACTGAAAATTTTAAGTCATTTCGCTATGCAGGAAATTTACCAGGATTTGCAGAAATGGACCAAAACACAGAACTGGCATCTCTGATACTCCGTGTTATTTTCTCTTAAAAACAACAGAAAAAGATTTCAGTGTCAATTTATATAAGGTAAGTATCACTCACCTTTCATTCCTGGCTGCCGCTGAAAAGGTAGTAATATGCAAAGTGAGGGACATCGATTCAAGGAAGAGGCAGATCTGATACACAAACTAACGTTTAATGACGGCACAACACGTAACATAGAAATCATCAACACATTTCAATAGGACCTTTGTCCAGTTCATAACAAAATTACCGAGGACCTCCCTTGTATATTTGTAACATGTCCGAAGGAGATCTCGTATCACTTTCAACTACTTGACACAAAAACGTGGGGGGGGGTTGACGAGTGTGACGTGTGGCACTGTAGTAGCCGATACGTCATGAGAGTTCTTGACACTCTCCTTCTGGCACATATTTTCCAAAAACAAATTTAATAGTGGATGAATTAGAATGGAACCAGCTAAGTTGGTTTTAATTTCAGAAATACCTGTGTCATTGAGACCCTAAAGGTCAAAAAGATAATACTATGATCAAAAAACAAATTGATGAATTGTTAAAACATGATATTATCTAACTTTCTTGTAGTCCATATAGCAGTCCAGTGACCTTAGCGCAGAAAAGAGGTGAAGGGAAAACAATGTATAGACTACAGGAAAATTAATGATATTTGTAAAACAGATAAAGAGCCGATCCCGAGGATTGACGGTGTCATAGATCAATTGAGTCAAGCTAGAATCTTCTCCACATTAGACATAGCCTCTGCACATTTGAATATTGCATTGGAGGAAAAGAGTAAAGAAAAATTGACATTTACTTGTAACTTCGGACTGTATGAATTTCAAGTTCTCCCATTTGGCAAAAAATAGTCCGGCTGTTTTTCAGAGGATCGTTACACAAATTTTAAATAAGTATCACATTAATTTTGCTTTGAATTACTTTGATTATTTGGTAACATTCTCAAACAACTTAAAAAAAAAAAAAACCTTTGGAACATTTACGAATTATTTTCCAAATTTGCTTAAAGAAAACCATTAAGTTAAAATTTGCTAAATGCCAAGTAGCACAGGCGAATTTTTTTTATATGAAATTGGGGAAGGGATTTTTTTACCAAATGATGGTAATGTAGAAACTATCAAAAAACTAGTTCCTCCAGACAATGTGAAACAATTGCAAGGATATATAGGTAGCGTGAATGTGTATAATAAATTCATTAATAACTATGCGAAACTGGGAAACCCTTAAATAATTTGTTAAAAAAGGATACAAAATGAACTTGGACTGATGAATGTCAAAAAGCATATGAGACTCTTAAAAACTGTTTAATTTCTAAACCTATTTTGTCAATATATAATCCTAATTATTAAATGTTTACATAAAATGTTGAAAATTATGGAATCATTACTTGAAACTTTGGCAGCATAAAGTCTGATGAATTTTAAACTTGTTTTTTTTTAATTACTTTGCTTGTATGAAATAGAATTTTGAAGGAGAGTTGTTTTACTTTTTCACATATAGGTTTCATATTTTTCTATCAACAGCTTAGGCACACAATTATTATCTCGAGAAAACATAAGGGTAGGGCGGGGTAATTGTAAACAGAATTTGTATGTTCACTTTCAATCCCTATTTTCAAATTCTTGATAAAGTATTTAAAACATTTTTCACTCTACTAAACTAACTTGTCACTATTCTACTTTGATATTTAATTAGTACGAAGATTCCAGAAAAGAAATTTTATTACCGTACTCGGCTGTTTACAATTACCCCTGAAAGTAGGGGTAATTGTAAACAACGATTTCCCTCGTTATATTGAATATTGAACAAGTGACAGTGTTTCTGTCGTTGTGATATGAACTCAGGCTGACGCCGTGATGACTAACAGAAAACAAGATTTAATGAACAAAAGAATAATTGCAGAAGCGCTTGCGTCCAGCAGGAACTGTAATGCGCATAAAGCGCCAAGAGGAAGTAAAAACAAAAGTATCGCCCTCTGGCGGATTTACGCGTAACATACATGGATGCTGAACAGACAGCATGAGCAGTAGTTATGGCAGTAGAAGGAACTACGATGGTATTTTTACCCTTCTAATACCATGTTTACAATAAATAACCCCGTTTTGATCTAAACCTTTACCAAATATTCCCCCTTCTGCCCCCCCCCCCAAAAAAAAAATTATTAATAATAAAAAGAAGTATGGTGACTCTTGAAAGTTGCATTGATTATGAGGTGAACTTCCAGGAATACATAAGAATAAATTATTCAAACATTTGCTGAACAAAGAATGTATTTAGTGTGAAGAACAAAATATTACAAATTAAAAAAAAAAGTAAAAATTGAAAAACACAATCTTAGGTACAAAACACAAACACACATTACATTTCTTACACATTAACAGTGCCCTCAAATTGGAAAATTTCTTTACGGTTTTCTTTGCTACAGGTTGGAGTCGGTAAAATTGCTTTGACATAGTCTTTGTAACACATAATTAGTCTTTTTGAGCTACAGCGAATTTAGTATATGCATTGTCGATGCATTTGAGTCCGGTGATCTCAAATTCCTCTTCAGAAACAACATCCACCCTTCATACATACGAAAAATGGGTTTTCTTTCTCTAGCTTTCCTCCCCCACACACCTCAACAAGTACAAACGTAGTCGTTTCTTCCATGAATGGCTCCAAAATATTTAACCTCGACAAAAGCTAGTCTTCTATATTTTGCTTGAATGTTTGGAGAACTCTTCACCGTCAATGTTAGTCAATTCTTTCAATAGTTCCTCATCTTCGCTGTCCTCGAGTTCTGCTATCCTTTCCATTTGCATCTTTCTAGGTTTCTTGCTTACTTTTGGCTCTTTCACCATCTTCTCAACAGGCTTCCCTTTGTTCTTTTTTCTCTTCTCCCTCCTTCAAGCGTGACAGTACTTGGTCAGTTGTAAGAACTTCACCATATGTATGAAGTTTTAGTAAATCAGTCTTCCTGCTCCCCAAGAACACACAAAATGCAATAAAATGCAATTCAAACGGTAAAATACGATTTAATACAAAATTACAAGGGAAAACATATTGGTTTTCCATCCAAATTGAAGGAAACTATTAGCAAAGTTATGTTTACAATTACCCCGTCCCTTGAAAAATACGGGTAATTGTAAATATTCTACTGTAGGTGCATTACAGTTCCCAGAAGCAAAAGTCAGTGATTTTTTTTCTATAGAAACTTAACTGACAGTAGTAAAGAATTGGAACAACATACCTTTCAATATATTATGGAGGGCAGCAGAAATTGCAGCACACAAAAACTTTAAAACCCAAACTTTTCAACCCTAAATATTTCAACTAAACATATTGCTATAAGGTGTGGGTCAAAGATATACGGGATCACCCTATTGCATCCTCAGGGTTTCCAGCTTTCATATCTCACAACTTTTTAGTTTCTCGGAATCCCATGTGGGCCCTTGTATAGCTTATTTACAATTAACCCGCCTGACCCTACTCTGATAAATTAATTGGAATTAAATAAAGATATATTCATGCACCAAGAGAAATTAATGAGATTTGCTTTTAAATTTTTATATTTTGTGTTTTTGAGCTCTCAAGTATCCTGAGATGGAGCAATAGAAATAAATGCGTGATCATGCAGGAGAAATAATTTGTTCAGTAGTATTTTATATTATAAAAGGAAGTGTTTGGCTTTCTGTTTGTTTGTCTGTCTGTTTCTTGCCGCAAAATCCTGACGATTCTATGGCACTTACAGCAATGAGATTTGGCACACAGGTAGTCCGAATTTTTTGCAATTTTTGGGTCGCGGCGAAATTTTAAAATTTAATCTAGAAGATATTTTAATGAATTTAGTAGTTTTATTTTCCACGTGGTTCTTCTTCGAACGAAAGAAGAACAGCCCCAATCTTGTCTTTTCTCCTCACGTGACCTTGGATCTATGTCAAGTTTTTTTCATAGCTTCGGAGAAGCTCAGAAAATTATAATTTTTTGTTTCCGCTTTGATTTTGCGCGGCGGAGGAGCCCTTCACGTTAAAAAAAAGAAACCGATTGCATTTCCAGTCCCATTTCATTTCCGCTTCCATTCTCATTTTCAATGAGAGCAAGAAATAAGAAAACATATTGTCTGTGATTAAGTTTTGTTTTCGTAAATTCGGAATCGCTTAAGATCGATTGAAAATTTCAACGGATTTGAAATGTGCGGAAAATTTCACTTTAGATTGATACCTAAAGATATGATTTTCTTTAAATAAATAATTTTTTAATTGAATATATCTTCAACGGATTTGAAATCTGCGGAAAATTTACAGCGTAGAAGAGATCAAATATTCTTAATTTATTGTTTTCATTTCCGTTTTGATTTGGATCGGAAGAATAATTTTTCAGCCAGACTATGAAAACAAACAATCTGTTAACTGCATTCAAATAGTTCTTTTTCTATCTCCTAGACCATATATGGGCAACCTCCGGCCCGGCTTTTGATCCGGCCCGCGTAACATTTTAAAATCGTGCTCGAAAAAAAGTAAATATTCTCTGTTCTCGCCAACAAGAGAGTGAGAGGGGGAGGGAAACAAATGCCTGAACTACGTGGGTCAGAGTTTCTCAATCTTTGTCAGTTGACGGCACGGGCATAGTAAAAATATCTTGAATTATTTGCTGCAAACCTGAATATAAAAATGTAAAAGTAGGTATTTTCAATACTATTTAAAAAAGTTATTATTACTAATAAAATTAGTATTGGATATATGAGATGGATGAGCCTGTTTTCTTGAATAAATTAAATCAGAACGAGGTTTCGAAGTCGCCAGACAAGTTATCGGCGACACATCACGCCACCCAATTCTACGGATAATCGGGAATAATAATTATAAATTTCGTTATTGATTGTATCCGAGCAACGGCCTTGCACTTATTGATTCCATTCCTTACTAGCGGATGTGATTGTTAAAAAAAACACTGATACAAACCAACACTACTTGGATTTGTGGCGCCCACCGGCATAAAATACTGATACTTCCTGTGCAGGTGTCTCGGTCCCATTCTGAAACTTGGGCAAAAAGGCTGACGCCCGTCTGGCTGCCGATCTGAAGCGACTGTGGTTCATTCTATTAAGAAAGTTTTCCCTCATAGAAAAGTTGAACTGTCCTCACATGGCATTTAGAATACAATAAAGATTAGTTGTTATTGTTAAAGAGGAGTTAGATATTTTCATTGTGTCATTGGTCTATTCCTCCAAGACAGCCAAGGAGTCATCATCAACGATTCTATACTCTGTTTCACCTTAACTTGTCAGTAGAGTAAAGGCTACGTTGACCGCATCACAGCCGTTGTCGTAGAAACTAGGGTTACAATGTCAGAAGAAGTCAGCTATAAGCGAGGAAATTCGCCCTTTTTGGCAAGGAGAGATAAAATGCACGTGGAAATTCTATACGTTTCACAGATCTTTAATTTCTAATGGCTCTTGCATTACATTTGTTAATTAAACAAAAAGCTACTCTATGTTAATATAAATGCGTTTTGATTTTTCTAAATGAGTATTATTTTTAGTTATTTAAAAATATATATATTTAAAATTTTTTTACAATAAATGTTGTTTAAAAAAACAGTCTATTTAAAGATGTGATGAACCATAAAATTCATTTTTTGAATTTACTTACCTGAAAGCTAAACACCTTGATTAATACTTCTTTTTTCAATTTTAATAATTTTATTAAAGGAAATTAATCCAATTTAATTACTCCTTTGGTCTTACATTTGGTTGGACAAGGTAGGGGAGAGTGCATCGTCTGCTAAAATATGTGTTTTTCTTAACAGCAAAATATAGTCTCCAAATTAAATCAAATTTATTCTGATATTAAAGAAAGTAAATAACAAATAAAAATACATATAACATAGAGGATATAAAATACATTCACAATAAATAAATAGAATATAAAAAATACAAATATAGTGAATACACATACAATAATAAAAAAAATGAAACCATTTTAAAAATTAGAGTTAAAAAAAATAAACCTTATATGTGTGAAACATATTCTGAAACTCGCGGAACGGTGTCGGGTTGATTAGTAGTAAATTATTAATTTTATGAATAATTTAAAATAGTTTACAAGAAAGTGTACAGAAGAAACCAATCTCTTTCATGAATAGTAGTTACAATGAGAAAACTATATTTACGTTTTACTTATTCATCACATGCATTTATACATCATCAATATATGTAAAACATAGCAAACATCATAACAAATCTATTTACATTATAATATACTTATTCATCACATGAATTTACACATCATCATCACTTAACATTTCCGAATCGCTATCAGACTCACTATTAAAAGAAATTACCAAGTTCTTACTTTCCCAAATATCATCCACAAGTCCATCTACTTCCCACATGTATTTCTCTTTTTCAGTAACATGGTTTATGCAGTTTTTCCAATTTTGTACAGAGACCTTTTCAATCCCTTGGATGACTAAATCCTTCACATCGTTCAGTTTAAAAGTCTTGTTTTCCCTGGCAACGTGTCCTTTTACTTGACTCCATATCATTTCAATGGGATTAAGCTCACAGTGATACGGGGGAAGTCTCAAAACCTTATGTCCAAATTTTTCGGCAATTTCTTCAACTCTGTATTTATCAAACATATGTTTGATTTCGCTAACTTTTTTCAACAGTTCAATCTTGATCATGTCCTGGTTCCACGTAATGTTTTTCAACGATAGCCATTCTTGAATTGCACTTTTTTTCCAAGATGTCGTCGGAATTTTTTCTTTCTTCACCGAGTGATAGGGGGCATTGTCCATCACTACAAAGCTGTTTCGTTTCAATTTAGGCATGATATCTTCAAACCACTTCTCAAAATGGTTACCATCCATTTCTTCGTGGTAGTCACCGGATTTTTTTCCTACAAAAATGTCAGCCGCATCAGGTACAAATCCTTCATCACTTCCGATATGGGTAATGATGAGTCTTCTTCCTTTTCCTTTTGGTGCAGCCAAGCCTGTTGTCAAACTTGAAGAGGAAGCTTCATTGGTGCTTTTGATGTTTTTGTCTTGCCATACTCGACTTTGTGAGTGTCCTTCATTCACCCATGTTTCATCTAAATAATAGATTGAAGCATTTTCATTCTTCAGTTCTCTAATTTTTCGTAAATAATTTCTTCGCCATAAAATTATGTCGTGTCTTTCTAAAAGCATAGCCTGCCTTTTTCGCTTTTCAAAGGAAAATCCCAAATCTTTCAGTATCCTGTACAGTGTACTTCGGCTAATGTTTGTCGAAAAAATATCCTTATCATTGTTAATTTCATTTAGAACTTTGTCCAATGTAGGAATTTCATTTCGACGAAAACAATCATGAATTTTTCGTCGGATGCACGATAAAGTAAAGTTGTCATATTTCATCATTCTTGTTCTTTTTCCAACGGCATAAGGTCGTTTTTTTCCTGGAGTACTCAAAGGACTTGTCGTCTTCTTTTCTTTTTTCAAACGAAAAACAGTTCTTTTGGAAACACCAGTTAGTTGAGACACCTTTCCGACGATTTGGTTAATGGAATCACTATGGTTTTCTTCTCGAAGTCTAGAATAAACATTCAATATGTTCCTGCGAGCTCCACTACCAATTGATTTTCCTTGCTTTGATGGCGTATACAGCTTGGATGGTGACGTTCCTTTTTCAGCCATGTTCAGAGTATCAAACACACTCCAATAAAATAGCACAAGAGAGATATGAACGTAAATACACACGCTAGCAAAGACGCAGAGCGAAATGGCGCAGACTTGGCCGGAAAGCGTATTTAGCTCGCCAGAAATGTTACCATGGAAACCGGTTTAGAATTCCGTTTCGGATATATTCATTCGCTTCGGTCAAAAAAAAATGCTTTTTACAAATAAATAACCGATTATAAAGGTTCAAAAATCACTCCTTCATTGTAGGACAATTTTTACACGTTTATATGCATTTTCTTTATTTTAAATTCCAAATCAAGTTGGAATTATTTTTCATGCGGATGAACATCATTTCTGCCTTTCCCAATACTGACAAGTTAAGGTGAAACAGAGTATACAGGATAACGATAAGTCCTCTTACTTTATTTACAATTTTTTCTATCTTATGTTTTTTCTATCATTACAACTAGGTCTTATTTTAGAGGTGCTGGGGTTTAACTTTTGATTAGGTCCTATTTTCGGAAAAATACGGTACTTCAAAGTTACAGTTTTAATTATTTGTCGAAAACCATCTCCGTTTGATTTTACCATCTTTCAAATTGTTTTGAAATATGTCCTTGGAACCCCTGCATTTCCCCCTTTTATGTGGAATGTCCGATCGCGCGCCCAGTCATATGTCCTACTTCTCTTAGGTCAGTGGTACACTCATCGCGTTACGTTGCTTGGAGTTCTTAGTTCGGAAAGTGTATGAAAGGATGTCTGGTGTTAAAAAGCGTAAAAGTAGACACGGAATGTCGCCAATTTCAAGAAAGATGGACTGATGAATACTTTTTTATCATGCATAATTGTAAGCCTATATGCCTGTTGTGTAATGAATCCATATCTGTTTTAAAAGAATACAATATGAAGCGGCATTATTCCAGTAAGCATATTACTCAGCATACACTCACGGGTCAGTTGCGAAAAGATAAAATTCAAAAGCTAATCACCAATTTGGACAAACAGCAACAAATTTTTAGTAAACAAAGGACACAACTGGACAATGTTGTGAAAGCTAGCTTCAGAGTCAGCTCAAAAATAGCGAAATCATCGAAACCATTCGGTGAAGGAGAATTTGTCAAAGAGTGCCTGTTAGAAATTTCAGATATTTTATGTCCCGAAAAGAAAAAGGAATTTGAGAAAATAAGCTTATCAAGACGTACTGTTGTTCGACGTATAGATATGATGGCTGGTGATATCAAGGTAAAAATTGGCTGATCGCGTGACTGATTTTGAAGCATTTTCAATTGCTTTGGACGAGAGCACCGACTTGTCTGATACAGCACAACTAGCTATTTTTATACGAGGTGTTGACAAAGAATTTACTATAACTGAGGAATTGCTGGCTTTACAGCCTCTAAAAGGGACCACCACTGGAGAAGATATTTTTCATGAGGTTAAAAGTGCTATTGAACAGTATCGTTTGCAGTGGTGCAAATCAATTAGGGTTTGCACAGATGGTGTACCTTCTATGGTCGGTTCACGAAAAGGTTTCATAGCAATTTTGAAAGAAAAAGCAATTGACTTGAATGTGCAAAAAGACGATTTAATAATCCTACATTGCATTATTCACCAACAAAACTTGTGGACTAAGTCAATTCGATTGCAGAACGTTATGGATGTGGTGATAAAGACAATTAATATTATTCGATCTCGCGCGCCTAACTATCGCCAGTTCAAAGCATTTTTGGATGACCTTTCTTCAGAACACGGTGATGTGACATATTTTTGCGAAGTAAGGTGGTTAAGCAAAGGCAAAATGCTGAAACGATTTTACGATCTTAGACAGGAAAAAGCCGATTTTATGGAAATCAAGGAAAAATCATTGCCATCACGGGTCAGTTAAACGAGTTGAATTCAAAACGACGAGTTGAGCTTCAAAAACAAGGTCAGTTGGTAAACGAATTGCACAGCCATCTGAAAGCGTTCCAAAACAAACTTCGCTTGTGGGAAACACAAATGTGATCTGGAAGTTGTTATCATTTTTCAACACTATCCAGTCACGAAAATATTGATTACGCTCAATATGCTGAAGAACTAAAATCACTGTCGGAGCAATTTTTTAATAGATTTTCCGACTTTAAAAACATGGATAGCTGTTTTAACCTTTTTGCAACTCCGATGAAAAGTGACGTAGGAAAGGTTCCCACACACTTACAAATGGAGTTGATCGAGCTTCAAGAAGACGTACATTTGAAGTCAAAATTTGAAGACGTGGAGCTAAGTGATTTCTACAGGACATACCTTGCCGAAGAAAAGTACCCACAGCTCAGAGCATTTGCAAGAAAAATGATTTGCGCATTTGGAAGCACTTATAAATGTGAACACTTCTTTTCCATGATGAAAACTAACAAAATCGAAGTATCGAACCAGGCTTACAGATGAGAATTTGAAAAACACTCTGCGTCTGTGTATTAGTGGTTATTGATCCCAACGTTGATTTTCTTGTTTCTCAAGTTCAAGCTTCTCATTCATTTCTGCTGATTGTAAGTAAATACTTAATCAATACGATATTATTCTGTTCACGTAACTTTACCACATTCTACTTTATAAATATATAAAATAAACGTCATTATTATTACTTTTTCACAACTACCTATTTTATACGGCCCGCGACTTCATTAATATCCTAAAGTTTAGCCCGCAAGTTTCCAAAGGTTGCCCATACCCGTCCTAGACCGTTAGAGATAGGGTAAAAATTTCAGCGGATTTGAAATTTGCGGAAAATTTCACATAAAATCCATGCCTAAAAATATGATTTTTTTTATGCAAATAACTTTTAAATTGAATGTATATCTTTTATATCTTTTTTCGAAATTGTGACATCATAGTAATTTTCTCTTTCCAAAAAAAAAAAAGGTTGCATTTCGTGCCGCTCGCGTTAAAAAAAAAAAAAAAAAACATTGCATTCCCTGTCCCATTTCCGAGAATGAGAGCAAGAAATAAAAGAAAAACCTATTGACTGGGATTGTTAAGCTTTCTTTCGTAAAATCAGAATCGCTAAAGATAGATTAAAAATCTTAACGGATTTGAAATCTGCGGAAAATTTCAGTTTCTGCTTGTTAATTAATAATATGGTTTTCTTTAAATAAATAATTTTTAAATTAATTATATATCTTCACCGGATTTGAAATCTGCGGAAAATTTTACACCAGATTAATACCTTACACCACGGGCAACGCCGGGCTAGTCACGCAATGGCTAAGAAATAAAGGCGTGAATTACAGAAACTATTACAGTAGCACCCATAGCAATTCCAGACTCGATAGTGCAAAATGATCTGAAAAGTAGAGATGGGCGATCCGCTCAGGAGCTGACTCAAAGAGTTAGCTCTCTTGACGGAGTGAGCGAGCGTTGATTCGTTAAAAAAGAGCTACAGCTCTTTTTTAACCAATCAGGGCTCAAGAGCGGTAACTCTTTTTTTAACGAATCAGCGCTTCCGCATGCGCTCAGTGATTCTTTTGGGAGTTAACTCTTTTCGAGAGCTGGTTCTTTAGAAGAATCATTTCCACATTCGATCTTTTGCGCTCACTGATTCTTTTGGGAGTTGATTCTTTTCGAGAGCTGGCTCTTTTCAAGAACTGGCTCTTTTCGATAACTATCGCTCTCGAAGAGTCAATTCCGCATACGCTCTTTTGCGCTCCCCAGCTTTTTGTTACTTTTTTGAAGTTTAAAATTTTTAAATATCTATGTATTATCAAATCATAAATGTTATTATTTTTATTTTTAATTCCATTTTAGGTTGAAAGGGCGTTTTAACGGCTTAAGTTATAACACGCCTTTTAGTACTAATTAAAACTAGTTTTAAGATTGTTATTGAAACATATTCTAACAATTATTATATTATTTACTTAACATTAATCTCATAATAATAATTATAAAACCTCGATATCTCGGGTGTGATATCATTATAAAGCTACACAAAATTAAATTAAACGTAACTTGTTTTTATTGCATTGCCTTCACAAAGCAAGGCATTTTGAAAAAGTTTTATTAAAAGACAGGGAAGGGATTTGGATTTCGAAAATCTTTGGGACAACGAATATTCGAGGGTATATTATACCTATATCTTAAAATAAATAGTTAAAAATCTTAAGTATTTAAATAAATTATTAATGTTTTTATTATTTGATTTCAAAATATCATTTAAATTATCAGAAGGTCTCATTTGGTCCCTAAGTAGTTTTAGCCCAGGACATTCTAGAAGGAGGTGTTTTACGGAAAAATGGTATCGCTAAACTTTAAAACTCACAACGCGGACAGAATTAAAGGTTCCCCAAACAAAAATTTTCCACAAAAATTTTGACTTTCTCCAGAGCTTTTGAATTTCTTCTAAATTTTGTTCACTTGCTATTGACGGCAGGCCGGGATCAATCCCCTAAGGGAAAGATCCGAGGACTACACCTCGTGATTTTGAACCATAGTCAGATGACGAGACAAAACCTGAGCTGGAACCTTCTCTCCAAACTTCCACACCAACCCAACGTGAGGACTTTCGGCCACGACAGATTTAAGGTGCACCAGCCGCCTCTACACATAGTTCACGAACATCCATCCCCGGACCAGAATTCGAACCAGGAACCTTCCGATCTCTCTCTCTCTCTCTCTCTCTCTCTCTCTCTCTATATATATATATATATATATATATATATATATATATAGTACATTTTCTGTACAAGTGGATACGATTCACACACTATTTCCAAAAAAAAAAAACCTTTCTAAAATTATATTTGCAAAAAAAAAAAAAAAATCTTTAAGTTTAGATTTTGCCAGGTTTATGGTCTTTTAATGGCCAATTCCGGTGTTTTCCATACCTACTTCCTGTTTTCTCGCCTTCTTTTGACTTTTGGAAAGTCAAATAAGTACTTTATGCAATAGAATCGAAAACTGTTTTTGGAATTTTTGGTCAAAAATGACATTTTTAACGTGTTCGGATACCTTTATTGCTACTTCTGCAATCTCTTTGGGTTCATTATAGCCGACCAACCGGTATAGTGGTTAAGGTGTTAGCCTCTAGATCGGAAGGTTCCTGGTTCGAATCCGGGTACGGGCATGGCTGTTTGTAAGCGTATGGTGTAGAGGCGGCTGGTGCACCTTATATCTGTCGTGGCCGAAAGTCCTCACGTTGGGTTGGCGTGGAAGTTTGGAGAGTGGGGTGCCAGCTCAGGTGTTGCTTCGTCATCTGACCGTGGTTCAAAATTACGAGGTGTTGTCCTCGGATCTTTCCCTCAAGGAACTGATCCCGGACCGTCGTCAATAGCCCGTTGTGTTGCTCTAGTACGACGTTAACTAAAATTACCATTACCATCACCATTGGGTTCATGATGGGAATTACAAAAAATAAAATTGTCCTCAAAGTAATTTATTCTTTATGTACAATTATAAAGTTATAAGAATTGACATGGTTTTGTGCCATCAATTTAAGTTTACAGCTATGCAGCCGTATGCTGCAATGCCTTTCGTCCTCAGGCCCCGTCTCCCTCCTTTTGTTGATTTTAGAGGCAAACTGCGCAATTGCTAGATGAGTGAGTGCTGCGTGGGTGTTCAAGCACGCTTGGCGCCTCTTCGTCTGGCGCTCACGTGACAACGAGGGATGTTCGATGACAGGCGCCTCAATCCCATGATACTACTTTACGCAAGTCCAACTTGATTGGCTAATCGGATCACATGACCTAGATACGTATGTCATCAAGGTTTATAGTTGTTGGCGATTTATCTCTTCCTTTCTGCTTTCTTCTTTTCTTTTCAGATCCATGGCTATGGGTGGGTAGAGGTGGGAGCCGAAAATTGTATCCTTTTATTATATAAGTTAATAATTATATAAGTTAGTGTTTTATGTATGCTTTTTGTTACATCAGAATGGTCCTAAGCCAGGGGGTGGATACGACACCATCATCCTAAAGCAAAGGGGACGGCAGAGGGGCGGAAAAATATCAGCTGGTAGTGAGTTCAGGAGTGGTTCTTAGATTATTTATGTAAAATCAACGGAAGCTTGGAAAAATATGAAAAGGGTATTAAAAATTAGGAAAAGTAAATTAGAATAAAAAGGAATTAGATTAAAAAATTTTAAAAATAATTTGGAGGATCAAAAAATTTTTCCGCCAGCTGGGTTCGAACTCGGGAAGTCATCCTCCGCTGCCGACGCTAATCTGAAGGTGGGTGACTTTAGCCATCGTTGCTTCACGAAGAGAAGCTTTTTAAAGTATAAGTACCCTTAATATAAGTTGGCAAGAAATACTACTAACAACAACCATACAACATAGAAATGAGGAGCAAATCAGAGTCAACATGTCGGACATTTACGCTGGACTCTGAGGCGCTATTGTATGTATTGTATTTCTACGAAACAACGCGCATATTCAAAATCAAATGGTTACTGCAACAATCAGATTGGCGAGATATCCAAGTGAAGCCAAGCCCGTGAAACTAGCCAATCAAGTTGGACTTGCGTAAAGTACTATCATGGGATTGAGCCGCTTCTTGTTCGATGGCCCTAACATATTATATACCATTGAGTGGCTAGCCCGGCGTTGTCCGTAATATAAGGTATTAATCTGGTGTAAAATTTTCCGCAGATTTTAAATCTGTTGAAGATATATTCAATTAAAAATTTATTTATTTAAAGAAAATAATATTGTTAGGTAACAATCTAAACTGAAATTTCTGCAGATTTTAAATCCGATGAAATTTTTACTCCATCTTTAACGGTCTAGGAGATAGAAAAAAAGATTTTTGACCTCAGTTAAAAGATTTATCGTCTGGCTGGGAAATCAATCGCGCAAAATCAAAGCGGAAGCGTAAACAATATTTTTCTACGTGTTCTGCTTATGAAAAAAACTTGGCATGATTCCTAACCCTGATTGCAAGGTCGCATGAGTAGAAAACGTTCTCCCCATTTGAAAAATCGATGGAGAGTAAAATTATGAAATTCATTTAAAAATCTTCTCGATTGAATTTTAAAATTCGCCGTGACCCAAAAATTGCAAATAATTCGGACTACCTGTGTGCCCAATCTCGTTGTTGCAAGTGCCATAGAATCGTCGGGATTTAGCGGCCCCAAACAAACACTTTCTTTATAATAGTAGAGACATCTCGATATGTTATATACATTATTATACATCTGAAAGGAGCGGTGAGTCATGAAAAAGCTCTTTTTAGTGAGCGAGCGGTTCCGATCCGATCCCTGAAAAGAATCCTTTTTCCCATCACTACTGAAAAGGCGAGGAATAATTTTAGCTGACACTTGTAAAAGTATCCATATTTTAATTGGAGCAGATGTTTTTTATGTTTAACTTTTTCCCCAAAATTGAAGGGACTAGAAGAAGGGGACCTACAAAAGATGGATTGATAACGTAGAGAGAGTTTTTGGGAGTCAACCGATGGCTTTGCACCAGACAGAGCCAGATGTAGGACGATCTATGAGTCACAAGCGGATGGACAGATGAAGAATCCTAATGTTAAAACTTAGACCGCTAGATGGCGTACACTTTTTTAGTTCTGTCGGCGGTAGGGAAAATTTTGAACTGGTTTGAAAAATCCCTGTTTTGATGTTGAATGTAATGTATTCTGTTTTGTTTTTGCTTGTGAGGTGAGGAGCTGATGGATTGCAACGGACTTTCTATTGAAAGCGGAATACTTTAATTAGGAAAAGTTAATTTGTCTTTAGGCGTATTCTTGATCGAAGAAAGATTGTATTTACTTTTCAGTTACGCATCCAATCTCCTTCAATTTTGAAATGTATCTTTTGATGCGTTGGATACATGCAAGAAAAATTTGTTTCAGCTTCGATTTTGAATTGTTTTACGCTGTTGCGTTTAATTAAATTTGTGAAGTGTAATTTTAGTAGAGGCAGTGAGATTGTTCGTTCTACGATCAGTAGTTAATTTTTTGATGCATAATTAGATATAATCGAGTTTTTGAGATTGCATATTATGAAAGTCCACAAATTGAATACATCTGATTCTATTAAAACAGACCATTTCTTTCGATTTTTAGATTGTTACAGGGTATGTATGCAAATTTAAAATGAAGTAATTTTTTATTTAAAAAAATCAGTGATTTAAATAAGAATTTAAAATTTCAATTTCCTTTCTGTATTATGTGTAATAATACTGAAAATGAAATAACTATGAAGAGACGTGCTATTTTATTCAAGTTAGTTCAATAGTAAATCAGCCTTCCCTTGAAGCACTACATAACCTTTTTTGATAGGGATCATAATTACACGACAACTCATTCCCTTATGGGCCATTGAATTTGTGTCACTCACAAGCCTGTTCATCAGCATAGGTTTTGTTTTAAACATTCCATGCGACTATAAATCCAATGGGCAATTTGAATCATTCTTCTCCATATGATGGGTGAAGATTCTCTTAATATATTTACTCAAGCATTATACTTAAAAACGTGCCGTGGCCAGTGCGACTCCATTAGTAAGACACGCTTTTTCCTAATCTCTAGCTATTTTTTGTGTGGTTTCATTTGCAAAATATTTGTATTATTTTTTAATCCTTCATATGCCTGTGCCAAAATCTTTGCATTATTAATTTTGTATAACTTCCATACACTGATGTGCTAAAAGTCATGGGATATCAATATACAAATTTACTAGGGCTCGTATTGCATTAAAATGGTATAAAGAGTAAGATAGTTATCAGTGCTGTCTGTTGAACTCTTGAATGTCTTTACCTGCCAAGAATTAACCGAGTTTGAACATGGAAGGACAGTTAAAGCTAAACGCATTGGCTTAATATTTCGGACATAGTTGAGACCTTGCTCCACATTGTCAAGGGTGTATCGAGAGTACCTCATAGAAGGCATTACCCATCACAAGTGCATTTGTGCTAACAGACAAATGACACTGTGTGAACTGGCTGCATCATTTATGAGGGACACACTGCATACTAGAGGCATGCCCAAGTTTCGTACAGTGAAATAGACTTGAATTTATCTATGACAGAATTTTCATTTGCCAAAAATGCCTGGAAATACTCTTTGCGTGAATATTTAGGCTTGACGATAGCTGCACTAACTGTTAAGCTTGGCAGTTTTTTGGTACCCAGCTAACGGTTAAGTACTGTATTTTCTCAATATTTGTTTCTAAATAGCGGTAAGAGTTGTTTTGCTGATTGTTTATTTCAAATTTTATTCTAAGTTCTCATATAGGTATGTTAAAATAAACAATGTGGTATGTCGATTTGGTTTTCCCAAACCTCTGTTGAATAAAATTAGGGTAGTATTAATGATTTTGTGCTATTCTGTTGATATACCTGTGGGGAGATAAGCCGTAAAAGGGAGGCGAGGTGTAGAGAGAATAGTATCATTGCTGAGGGCAAGGAGTGGGAAAGTAACTTGCTGGTGGTTCAGTGGGTTTCTCATTGTTAGTAGCTTGCAAGCTGTAGATGAATGACATAGGTTCAATTCATGTGACTCTACCCTGAGCGTATTAATTTTTTGTGTCGAAAGTTTCCTGTTTGTGTATACACACCTAATTCTGTTTATACTCAAATTCAAAACAAATTTTTTATTCTCTATTTACTCCAGTCCTTTTAAATTTATTTGCCGAAATTTTACGATTTTTTTTTTATAGTTGTGGCATAGTAGTATCATCTGTTAAACTAAATGGGAATTCGTAGCAATTACAGGGGGTTAGCAAGCAGTGGTCACACCTGACCCCACGAAAAGAACTGTCACAGGCAGTGCCGTGCTGGCCATGCAGTGGCTAGTCAGTTATATTGCCCCCACATAGATTGCATAACATCTAGTGTATGCGTTTTGGAACGTATGTTTTCATTTACCAATGTATACATCTATGTATCTACTATGTTCTTATTGTATTTGGTAACTAACACGGCTGTATTCCCAACATCATTACAATGGCACACAACTGGAGAAAGATTCGGTGATCTATTATTTGAAGATATCCATGAATCAGTCGACAAAACCGTAAGCAAAGATGAAATATTAGAAGGGGTTGTCTTTGAGACTCCTAATCCCACAGAATGTAGTGATAATGAACAATATGATATTGTTCTAAATACAGGTTTAATAAAAGAATGTCTGGAACTGACCTGAAAATTTTTTAATAATTTTGTCAGACCTGACCTTTATGAGATATGCGCTGGGAAATTTCAACGTGAACTGAAGTTCTTGGTAGCCTCTTACACATAATTAGATAATGGCCTAACCAAAACACAAACACAACAATTAATAACTGAATTCGTTCGTAAAACTGGTGAAACATCCGCACTAGATGATACTTGTGCTCGTCCAAACAGAATTAGGTGTGCATTAAGTTGACACGAAAAGGCGAGTTTGTGATCTCATTTGTATTGTACTGATGTGCACACTTTATATTTTCAGGTTCCTCGTCCTTCAGATTTTTAACTAGCCCTCTTACTCGTATTTATGATTTTGTAATTCCCACTATCAAAATGTGTTTCTATGTGGTTTTGTTTTTATTTCTAGAAGCAGGTGTTTTTGTGATAGTAGTTATTGCCAAAATTATAAGTAATTTTTTAAATTACCCAATTTTTTACAAAAATAACCAATTCCTCTATTAAAGATAATAACAAGTTTCAAGAAGAAAAAAAAATTAAGATTAGAAATTCTTTAATTTGACCAATTTTACACTTAATGGTCATAAGTTAAGTTGTCATGCAAAAAGTTTTTTTTTAGAGTCTTGTACAATTAATTGTATTTACAGAAAAATGAATTTTTGTCCTGTATGACTAAATTGATATTTAAAGTTAATTGTGTATTGAATTGAAAATAAAAGTTTTTATGTACCATTTGTTTCTTTGTTTTTCTTGTACAACATTAATTAAAAAATACCTTTTATTATGAATTGAAGTACATATATTCACTGTAACTGAAACACTTCTTTTTGTTTACCTTCATGTGTTTGTTTACAAAAATATCTTGCAATGTCAGAATCAGTCTCAATAAATCATTCTGAATACATTAAATGTTGCTTACAATTTGTACTAAAAGATTTATATTTAGTTCTGATTTTCATAATTATTCAAGATTACCAATGATGCCTGGTACACGCAAGTATTTTTAAAATTGACAATTGGTAACTTAGTAATTTTTTTTCTGGATTGAACTGTTTTGGAATGTAATTTAAATTGAATTTTAGAACTGAAATAATTATATTTATTTGTGGAATATAATATAGACCAAGTGACTGCATGCATAAAAACATTTAGAGCTTCGATGAAAATCCAAATTTTCCCCATATTGTGTTTGGAGAAAGCCTATTTGTGTGTAATGTCAACAGAGATCCCTTGTTTTTCAATAACACTATATCATAAAGTAACAATGTTTTCATGGAAACTTTCTGTAAGAAGTCAGTCAGACTTTTTCATATCTTGCGGAGAACAGTGTTTTGAAATTTTTTTTTACATATATTTATTTTGAAGGCACATGATGTAACTCAAAGTAATTTTACAATTTTCTAGAAGTCTCCATCATAGATAATGCATTTTGATTAAATATTTTGCTAAAATGTGCTGAAGCTTCACACTCACTATCCTAGATCAGCTTCCTAAACAAATGACAATCAAACCCAGTAATAGCTTTTGAGAAAAATGGTCTGAAAAAAATCATGTGGTCAAAAGACTAAATTTGCAGTGCTGGCAGTCATTTGACCGATATCAAATTAAATTGATAATGTCTTTCATTGAGTGCACAATGAAATTAGAAGTGTTTTATTTAAAAGTTATTCCAAAACAAAATGATGTCCTATGTAAACATCCTGCATAACAACTGAAGAAATTGTAAACCAATTGTTAGGTAGGTAAATATCTTTTAGTCGTAAAATTTTCTGTAGCTATACAATCTGATTCTTGCAACTTTAGCATTATTGGCTTTAGTCAGATTTACATTCAAAGCTTATCTGGAACTATGAGTCAGCTAAACTTGTTCAAAGTAGACTTCTGTGAAACTTATAGTATAAAATGTGCTCATGCTATCTCCATACATGTAACTCACTCAACATCTGTCCTGATCAGGACATGAAAATTTTAGATAAAATAATTTTGAATAGCCCTTTTGAAAAATAAATTAAACCAGCATCATGCTAATATAACAGGTGCTGTGGTGGGAAGAGCAACCAAAGGGTTGGGAGTTCGAATCCAGCCAAAGACCGTCATGTAGAAGGGGGTTGGTGCATGTTAAATCTGTTGTGTGGAAGTTTGGAGTGCCAACTTCAGTGTTGCCTCGTTATATGACCATGATTCAAAATTATGTATCTTAATCTTTCCCTTTGGTGTTGATCCAGGACCGTCACAAATAGCTCATTGTGTTGCTCCAGTATAACGTTAAATAAAAAATACCATTAGATGTACCACATTTCATCAAAATCCTGGTTTTAGACTAATCAGTAGCATTTTATAACTTGTTAAAGGTCTTGTGAATAAATTATTGCACACTTAGTAACTAAACGAATAATATTACTCAGATTAATATTGTCAGTTTATTATAAAACAAATATTACTTTTCTTCTGTTCATAATAAGAAAAATTACATATATCTTGCCTCATAGCAGTGAAAAATGATATATTTAATCATTGGTTATGTATTTTTTGGCATACGAAACTGACATCTGATGACCTAAAAAACTACAACTATAACAGGTGCCACGGTTGGAAGAGCAATTGGAGGGTTTCGAGGAGAATGCCAGGGAGTTCGAATCCAGCCAAAGACCGTCGTGTAGCAAGGGGGCTGGTGCATGTTAAACATGTTGTGTTCTTACATTAGTGTGGTGTGTAAGTTAGGAGTGCCAGCTTGGGTGTTGCCTCGTTATTTAAAAATTATGTTGTCTTAATTTTTCTCTTTGGGGTTGATCCTGGACTGTTACAAATAGCCCATAATGTTGCTACAGATCAACGTTAATAAAAAATACCATCACCAATGCCTGTTGTTGCTCCAGTGGGAGAGAGAGAGCGAGATGTTAATTAAAAATACCATAAGATATACCACATTTCATTAAAACTTAAATTATTAAACACTTAGTATTTGAATGAATAATATTAAAATTTTTTTTACAAAACAAATATTTCTTTTCTTCTGTTCATAAGAAAAATTACACCATCGCAGTGAAAAATGATAATTTTAATCATTAAATATGTACCTATTTTTTGGGATACAGAACTGACACCCGATATAACTCCTAAAAAAACTACACCTTTTTGGTATATTTAATAAAATCTCAATTTGCTCATCTCTTGGCTAGCATAAGATAAATAACTATTTTGTTTTTGTGAATACATTGAGACAATTGAAAACCAATACAGTTTTGGCACTAAAAGTTAAAGAGATGAATGGGTTCTAAACGAGCACTAATATCATCAAGAATTGGGATGGGTATCCATTTGCATAGCTACAAAGCAATTCCTACTTACAAATTTTCATTCTACCCAAGTTATGATCAACTTTGATTTTCATGTACAAACACCATTAATTTGTAAATTTCATCATAGGATACATAGAACTGCTTTGTTAGAACCTATCCACTCAATACTTCTCTTTGCCTTGCTATAGAAAATCAACCATGATAATGCTAAAAAATGGTTCAGATCCTATTTACTTAGGCTGTTCCTCTGCTATATATAAACCTGAAAAATATTTATTTTTCAGTCATTTTTCCAAGCAATTAATACTTTTTATTGCTAATACAATTCCTCAGTTTACTGAGTGAAATCATTTTCAGATGAGTTCTCAAAAGAATTTTGGATTGAAATGTAATTGGGGAACACACACATTTTACATTCTACAACTGAGTTCCACAAATCTGACATGACACTTTCTCATGACATAATATAAATTGGTATGGTCAAGAATACTTTTTTATCATGCTTAACACAGGAACTTCATTTAAATCATGCTTATGTATCAACAAAAAGAATAACTGCCCACAAAATCGAAACTAATCACTCAATACTCCCCAAATGAACAAATAATACTCCTTAATTTATGTCAAGTAATGCTTCCCCCAAATCAAAATGAATAAAATAAAACTCCTTAAATTTATCTGATAGAAGTACAAGAAAGGTTAGTTGTAAAATACAATATAATCAACCCATTTAATTATCAGATTGTGAAATCAGCAAAAAATTAATTGAACTATTTTTTATTTATACAAGTTTCACGAAATTAGATCGAATTATGAATGGCCTCAACAGTATAAATTTGAACACAGTTAAATAATCAAACACAATGAGCGAAATTTTGTATGAAGATAAATATTACATTTAAGGATTTTAGTTTACAAACCATAGAATATATGGCAGATCAAGAAATGCAACCGCAATGTTTTAAAATCAAGTTAACAACAAAATACATAAGAAATGACTTGTTAAATGTTGCAAAATTAGAAACCAAAGCTTGCTAAAATACTCGAATCAAGGTAATGAAAAATAAACTAAATGCCGAGAGATTAGCCAGAGCAGGAATCCTAATGTAATTGAACTATTCGTAATGAAACAGCAGAAAAGACAATTTTAAACGTATCATACACCCAAGTAAAACGATAAGAAAATATGTTGCTTTTATCACTCCTAGAAATGGAACGCAACGCCGAAAAAATAATGGATTATGGAACCAAGATTTGACAGAGGAAGAATCCTTATGTTAAATTCACCCATGCCCAGATTTTCCCCATTTGTACGAATATCCTTCCCTAAAATATTTTTCCCCATCCGAAATCACTGCTAATGCGCATGCGCCAACCTCCGAAAATTCGTCTAAGTTTTAACATTAGGATTCTTCCTCTGTCCATCCGCTTGTCTGCGAGTCAGCCTTGGCCTGTAAAAGGCTGTTGTGCTCCTGAAGAAGAAGGTGTTTTTTTGGGATGGAATCGTAGATGCAGAGACCCAAAAAATAAACAAATTGAGCTGCATACAAACCATCTTTGGTCTTACATTGCAAGGAAGTCAGGGGGAAAGTCATAAATCCCTCGAGGGTGTGGTGTCTGCTAATCTAAGCATCGTACCAGATGTTCAAATGCTTTGGGACTTGGAAGGTATGGGAATCAGTGAACGAGTTATCTATTGCTGACAAGTGCGTTCTAGACGATTTCGAAAACAATTTGAGGTTCGTTAATGGGAAATACGAGACTCGCTTGTCATGGAAAACTGAACCAAACGATTTAAAGATCAACTTCCATTTAGCAGAGAAAAGGTTTGAGGAATTAAAAAGAAGTTTCGATAATAATGAATGGGTGACAAATGAATATAAAGAAATATTGCAGGATCAGCAGAATAAAGGAATAATAGAAGATTGTGATAGGGATACAAATGAATAGTTTATGCCCCATAGAGCTGTTGTGAGAGCTGAAAAGGATACTTCAAAAGTTTGCCTAGTTTTTAACTGTAGTTCAAAAACTAAAGAAAACCTTTCACTTAATGATTGTTTAGAAACAGGACCCAATTTGAATCCCAATATTCTAGATGTTATTCTAAAGTTTAGGAAGTTTAAAAAATCGCGTTTAGTGCCGACATAGAAAAGGCGTTTTTAATGATCAGCATAGCTGAAGTGGACAGAAAATATTTAAAATTTCTTTGGCTATCGGATGACAAAACAGAAAACTATAAAATAAAAAGAATGACTAGATTACCATTCGGATGTAAGACATCACCTTTCATATTGAGCGCAACAATTAAAAGTCACATTAAGAAATACGAGCAAAATTCACCCGATGTTGTTGAGATGTTGAATTCTTCGTTGTACGTCGATGATTTGTATTATGATGCAGACAACGAGGAAATGGCTTTAGAATTATCTACTAATGCAGTTTCTATTTGAAAAGAAGGAGGTTTCAATTTGAGGAAATTAAAATCTAATTCTAATGCATTGAGGGCATTATGGGTTAAGAAAGGACTTTATGAATTTGAGGAAGGACTTGATGAATTGGAATCGTGAGAAAGAGATATTCTATGGTTCGAGATAAAAGGTTTGTTGGATCGTTTGCAAGACTTGAGGAGCGATGATCTTCGATCCGGTAGGGTTTTTAACTCCATTTGTTGTACGATCAAATGTTTGTTGCAAGAAATATGGGAAACAGGACGATGAGTTGCCGGAGAATATTAGCGTAAAGTGGTCGAATTGGTGCTCGGAGATTAAGAATTTGGAACAGATAGTTGTTGAGAGGAATTTCTTGTCAGGATGTGGAGATCACGGTAAAGCG
The DNA here is from genome assembly GCA_947359465.1 of Metellina segmentata. NCBI lineage: Eukaryota > Metazoa > Arthropoda > Arachnida > Araneae > Tetragnathidae > Metellina > Metellina segmentata. The sequence goes on along the minus strand of OX375874.1, from coordinate 135,551,766 downwards.
AAAGTTGAGTTGCATATCTTTTGTGATGCGTCACCTTTTGCATAGGGTGCGGTCGCTTATTTCCGTTATGTGACAACAAAAGGAGAAATTAAGGTTTCCTTCGTAATGTCAAAAGGTAGAGTTGCACCTTTAAAGAAGCTTACTTTGCCTCGGTTGGAATTAATGGCTTGTGTTATAGGAGCTAGAATGGGGAAGTATCTTAGGGATATCTTCAAAGATTTAATTGGTGAAATTTCATTTTGGACTGACTCGATGATCGCGTTATTTTGGATAAAGGTTGTGCTATGCGATGGAAACAATTTGTATCGAATAGAGTCTTAGAGGTTCAGGAGAGATCAGATCCGAAATCTTGGTTGCATTGTGCAAAGTGTGCCTACGGAGTGTTGCAAAGGGTCACCTGCTTCGAACGTCCTAGAAAAGGAATTGAAAGGAACTGTGGTTAATAGTTTGGTTGTTAGATTGAGTTTGGTAGAAGAGTTGTGGACTAAATTTTTATCATGGACTAGATTGATCAGAGTCGTTTCTTGGTGTCTCAGGTTCCTGGGAAATCTTAGAGGACAAAAAGTGTCCATACCATATTTAAAGGTGGAAGAGAGAACGAAGGCACACAATTTGATCATAAGAGCTGTTCAAAGTAGTGAATTCGGTGAGGAAATCGGTCTTCTGCAGAAAAACAAAACGTTAAGTTCGTCAAGCAAATTGATCCAACTAAGTCCATTTTTGGATCATGAAGGATTGCTAAGGGTTGGAGGCAGGCTTAAAAATTCAAGCCTTCCTGAGGACACAAAACATCCCCTCATTATGCCGAAAACTCATCACATCACGGACATGATTATCCGATACTTCCACATAAAGTATCTGCATGGAGCAACACAGTTAATTAACTCTGCAATTAGACAGAGATACTGGATAATCAGTGCACGAACTGCTATTCGTCGCATCATTAGAAAATGTATGGTGTGTGCTCGTCATCGAAAAGAATTGTCAAGCCAGTTGATGAGAGATCTTCCAACATCGAGAACCACTCCTGGCAGAGCCTTCTCTAGAACAGGAACGGATTTCGCCGGTCCATTCCAGGTCAAGCCCAGAAGAGGTAGAGGAGTGAAAGCGGTGAAAACATATGTATGCGTGTTTGTATGCTTTACAACAAAGGCTGTACATCTGGAATCTGTAAGCGATATGTCCTCGGAGTCCTGCATTGCAGCTTTAAAGAGGTTCATTGCCAGAAGAGGAAAACCCCAAGTCTTATATAGCGATTGTGGAACAAACTTTGTAGGTGCCAAGAATATCCTTCAGGCATGACGCTCCAAATCAGTCATCAACTACCTCGCTGAGGAAGAAGTTGAATGGAAGTTCAACCCTCCAGGTGCTCCACACTTTGGTGGTCTCTGGGAGGCAGCTGTGAAATCAATGAAGTATCACCTTAAAAGAGTCATGGGGGTACAAGTGCTCACACAAGAAGAATTTTGCACGGTTCTAGCTGAAATTGAGGCAGCGTTGAATTACCGTCCTTTAGTGCCGATTTCAAGTGAACCAAATGATCTATCTGTGATTACACCTGGACATTTCCTGATAGGAACTGCCTTGAAGGGAATAGAAGAACCAAACGTGACGAACGAAAAACTAACAACTTGTGATAGATGGAAACTAGTTACTCAACTATCCCAATCGTTCTGGAAGAGGTGGTCAAAAGACTATCTCACACAATTGCAAACGCGTAGTAAATGGCATAAGTCTTTACCAAACTTACAGGAAAATGATTTAGTGCTCATTAAAGTGGATGATTTACCACCCTTAAAGGGGCGAATGGGAAGAGTGATGCAAGTTTACCCTGGAAACGACAGTAAAGTAAGAGTAGTAAAACTAAAAACTGCTTGTGGAGAACTCAAACGTCCAATTCATAAGATTGTTCTACTTCCAATTGAAAATTGAACATTCTTTGACTTTTGAATCGATTCACAATTGTATCGATAATTATTTGATGATGTTATTTATTTTTTATTCTTCTGTATAATAATTGTATATTCTTATTTAATCTAGGAAATTTTGATATTGATTTCTAAGAAGTAAGTATTAATACTGAAAGTAAATTTCAGGACTGTTTAAGATATTGTAGATAATAAGTATTTTGTGTATAGTTGATGTTAATAATAATTGTTTCTATGATGTCCTTAAAGGTCATCGGGCCCCAGTATGTTGCTTCAGGTTAGAAATGTAGATGGCGTTGCCTATAAACGCCGCCCTGTTATGTAGTATTAGTGTATCGTTAGTAGCAATAAAATTCTCGAACGAGAAGGTTGTGTCAAAAGTGACTTCCTTGGTAGAGAAAGAAATGAGACACCAGGAGTAACGAGCCCCATACAGGTGGCATCTCGGGTGTTGACTCTTCATCTTTCCGTGATTAAAAAATCCGTGGTGTTCTGGTATCTTCCCCTTTGGGATTGATCCCGAATCATCGCCACTAGCCCGTTTTTTTGCCCAGAACGAAATTAGTGAAAATACCAAAAATACCTACCCCAAAAATCCGATTTATGAATGTTTTTTTGGTTTTATTTTTACTCTAAAGCATTTCATAATTAAAATCGTCGTCAATAGCCAGTTGTGTTGCTCTAGTACGACGTTAACTAAAATTACCATTACCATAATTAAAATATTTCTTAAAGCAAGCTTCCAGAAGTTTTTATTCACCAGTATATAGCCTCCCACGGTTCTGAAAATGTTCTTTTCTACATTAGAAAATTTTTACAAATTATAATATCTCTTCCACCAATATGGGACACTCAAATGAAATTTTTAATTTCTTGAGATGGTAGTTTAAGAAATTTATTTTTGTCCGAGTACATGTTTCTTCAAATAGCAATTTAAAATTCCAGAAGATAAAATATTTTTACCTGGTAGAAATAAGACAGGTAGGTAGGTATTTTAATTAAAGTCCTATCGAAACAACAGGCTATTGGCAACGGATCAAACTAGAAGAATAGAAATAAGATTTATATTTTAAACAATCAGTTGAGAAAAATTAACTATGATAATACAGGTACATTATTTTAACACATGAAAATATCCGTGTTTATGAAGGGAATATGAATTCTGTTCGACAGATTTACACTTAACAGAGAAGGTAATTTTTAATTAACTTCGCACTAGAGCAACGTGGCGGCGGTCTTGAATCAATCCTCATTGGGAAAGAACCTAGGACAACACGTAATTCTGAACCACGATAAGATGACTCGGTCACCTCAGCTGGTACCACAGTCTCTAAGCTTCTACAGCCACGACAGGTTTAACGTGCACCAGCCCCCTTCATACACTACGCTCTTCGTTTGGATTCGAACTCGTAATCCTCCGATTGCTAATTCGTTACTCTTTGAACTGACCTCTGAAGGATTTAATTGAATTCGCAGTCTAAGGAATCACTAGGATGAACGTTTGAGGGAAAGCAACACATACAGGAAAAATGATGATACATCATTCAGTAAAAGAACCGGATCTTGGCGAATTGTTTGGTTGTGAGTTCGAATCCTACCAAATACCGTCGTATACAAAGAGGGCTGGTGCATGTTCAATCTGCCGTGGCCTCAAATATCCTCACGTTGGTGTGGTGTAGAACTTTGGAGAGTGGGGTGCCAGCACATATGTGATCTTACCATCTGACTGGTTCAAAACGACGCAGTGTTGTCATCGGCTCTTTCCCTTCGGGTTTGATCCCGGACTGTCACCAGTCACCAATACCACTGTGTTGCTCTAGTGCGAAGTTAATAATACATCTCCCCAAAGCCATCGATGTTTTTGGGTTGTTTTAAACTTTTTTTTTGTCTTTAAAGATCTTGATGTATTTAAACTTTTAATTTTCCATTTTTTCAAAACTGATTTAATAACCTCTAACATTAATGTAGTCCTGGGAGAGAAAAGATTTAATTGTACCGCTGTATTGAGGTCAGTTGTCGTGTCTATTAATTTATAACTAAGATTTTTTAAATTGAAAAACAAAGTAAAAAAATTACTAAGTTGTAACAATTAACAATTATTTTGTTTTCAAGTTGAATAATACAAAAGAAAATAATATTGACAACAATTTGAAATAGGTACTACTAACTATAAGTAGGTAGGTAAAATATGTATTGTTAGTTATTATGAATTATCTATCAACTTATGTGGTTAAACATAAACTTTTTTTTATATCCTGCAAATAAAAAAATATTGAGGCCTATAATTATTATAAGCCCCAATATTTGTTATTTAAGGTTTGTAAAAAAAGAATAAGTTTGTTAACTTTCTCCCCTTAAGCCGACTCCTTTTTTCACTCACTGTCTCACCAGTGAGGGAAAAAACTCTTTTTGATGAGATGAATGTCGACATCACAGACAAATACTCATTCGCACAGTTATTTTTAAAATTTTTACAATGGTACTTTTTTCATTGAAAAATAAAACATCGACAAAGTAAAAACATCAACATGCAAAATCATCGATGTTAAACAAACATAGACTCCAAAAATCGATATATAAAAAATAAAACTTCGATTTTTCGATCGATCGATGTTTGTTTGACACATCGACCTGTAAAAATATCGATGTTAAACAAACATCGGCTCCAATAAATCGATGTTTTTTTATAAAACATCGATGATTTGATCGATTGTTGTTGGGAAAACATCGGTACCCTACTGTTCACTCGAATCCGGCATTTGTTCACCTTGAAGGTGCGACGCCTGTACTTTCAAGAACTTCCTCAAAGCCCGTTGACACTCAGCATCAGATATTTGGATCTTCTTGGATTCCCCCTCTCTCCATCTTCCTGTTCACGGTTTTTCTATAATTCTTCTTGTGTTTATTATGCATATATTCGGATATTTTGAAATTTCCACACTTTGAAGTCCGATATCTAAACAAGTATTACATTTTTAGGTTTTATTTTTATTATGATTAATAAAGCGCAAAAAGATAGAACACATTGCCTCAAACGTCATGCTCACATAAAGGAGGCCGGAGCTAAACTAAATTAATGTAAGCGGCAGTGTGCATTTTCGTGTCAAACTTTGCTCTGCGATTGCATCAACCGATGATGTCAGCGCAAGATCATTGAGCATTTATAACATTCTTAGTTTAATGCTCTTTTCAAGGCGAGATCGTTCATGTATGTATGAGTTATATTTTTGAAGTTATTACATTTTTCCTACTTACCCTTTTTTGTGACATTCGAAATGAAGCACCGGTTTCAAAAGCTAAGACGTCAAATAACTACCATACCTCCGAATCCCCGAACTTTGAGTTATGACAGGGCGCGTTAGCATAGTTGGAAGAGTAATGAATTAGCAACAGGAGGGTTGCAAGTTCGAGACTATGTCCAATCAAAGTGTACAAGGATGATGGTTAACGTTAATTCTATCGCCTTCTCAAATACAGAGGCTGTTCACACATTTTTTAGACAATTCACAAAACTAAATTGCATAAAATTCTTGTGTTTTAAATGTTCTATTTGATAGCCCTTATTCTGAACTATCTTTCGACACCGTAATTTCAAGGATAATAATCCTTTTCAAGTGTCAGAAGAGGTATTCTATCCCATTCCTCTTGAACAGCTTTCCAGAGTCCTGTAAGGGTTGTGGGACGACGTTTGGATAATGCAGATTTTAAAAGTCCGAAAGCGCAAAAATCCATAGGTGATACATCGGGAGATTTAGTAGGGATATCAGTGAAGGGTATGGCCTTGATACCGGTTTTTTGTTCCATTTCTTTTAGGAAATTTACAGTGGATTTTGATGTGTGACTGCTAGCTTTGTCTTGATGGCGTTCCACAGATGGATGGCACTGTGGGTAAAGCGATGGTATTACATTCAGAAAAATTGGCGATAAAATATGTTCCTGATAGTATTTGGAGTTAATCTTGACATTTTTTTCCACTCTATATATTTTTAACTTGCCACTATATGAAAAACCAGCAACAATCATGGATCCCTTATAAAAACTTTCTTTCGATTCTGTGAACCATGTACTTGCACATTGCGTTTTTTCGCTTTCTTAAGATTTAAATCAACGTTTATCATTTTGTTTACAGTGGACACCGAGCATTTTGAAACTGTCCTTTGACTAGGGGGATTTTCTTTTAACGTTAAACAACGTACCTTTGCAACAGTCGAAGATGTCCGTTTCTTCCTTGGATACTTGTTTGGAATTTTTGTCCCACTTGAGGCTCCAATTTGACGTTTTTTCCCCTTTCTTGTTGACGATATTACCTATCGACGCTTTAGATATCACAAAACCATGACTCTCACATCGTTTTTGGACAACGGAATATGAATATTTCTCTTCGGAAAGAACATAAATATAGCCTTCGAACCACTGCTTCGTTAAAAACGCCATTTTGAATAAAAACAAACTACTCAAGTCACAGACGATAATTTTGACTTTTGAAAACATAGTACAACTGCAGTTATTTCTTTGGCAGCAAACGATTTTCTATTACCGCTAACCAAAATCGTCTAAAAAATGTGCGCCTCTGTTTCCTCACATTGGCGTGCTGTAGAAATTTGGAAAATGGGTTACCAGCTCAGGTGTGACCTCGTCATGTAACCACACTTCAAATTCACGTAGTGTCTTCGGATCTTTCCCTTTGGGTTTGATCCCGAACCGTTGCCAATGGCCATTCGTATTACTCCCGTCCGACGTTAAATAAGAGAATACCAAACAATAGTCAAAGTGACAAGAATTAAACTCATTTTTCTTTGGCGGTTTTGTGTGGAGGTTTAAATACGAGGGCTGTTCAATAAAAAATGATAATAATTTTTTTAAAGGTGATTAAAAAATCAAGAAAAATAAAATTCATATTGAATGTGTAGCGGGATAAGTGAAGAATAGATAGGCGCAAGTTTCACGGTCATGACTTCATTGCTGAGGCCTTCGCAGCCGGCCAAGAACGCCCAGGCAAAATGGATGTGACACGCGAAGTGCATTGAAATTTTGGAATTTTGTTTTTGCCTTAAAAAATCGTCAGATCTTTCAAACACCAATGTCGTGTGTTGCCCATCCTCCATATAGTCCTGATGTATCCCCATGTGATTATTTATTTTCCCGAATTTGAAGAAACACCTCCGGGAAAAGCGCTTTTCATCATCACAGGCATTGGTGCGTAGGCGATTTTGAAGGACCTGTCAAAAAATGGCTTCCAGCATGTGTTTGAAGACTGAAAAACAGGTGGGATAAGTGCATTGCATGTAATGGGGAACATTTTGAGAAAGACCATAAAAATGTGGAGGTTTAGTACATGAAATTACTTTTTATTAATTTATGATCATTCTTTATTGAAGTGTATTTTCACTGAAAATCTCTCGCACATAACCAAGGAGACGAGAGCGTTAATCCTCTTGACCTACTTTCAAGAATCCTAAATCCCAGTCTTAGGTCTGATATGGATCGGAGAATCCATTTGAATGAGTCGCTGAAGCATAAATGCTTTCACGGGAACCGATATGCTGTGACTTAATTAGTCCCATGTGCTCATTACAGTGTATATTTGAATTGTTGCAGGAGTTCAGATTGGCGTAAACCAACTATTTTGCGATTCAATTCCTCAAAGTAAAGAAGAAAATATCCGAGTCTTTGAGGCGTTGTTCCCATGCTAAGGCAAAGCAACACAACCAAAATCCACCTAATATTTTATTTAAAAATAGTTTTAAACACCAAATTTTATGCCATTAAGTCTTTCCGTTTCGAAGTTGTGAGTGCAGAAAGATTGGAGCTCGTGATGTTAAATCAATTTCTTACACTTTTATAGACTTCTTTGTAAATAATAGCGCTGATATTGTGTACCTTGTTATTGTTGGCGTAAATAACTTAGAAAAATATAGTGGACTGTAGTATTTATTGCTCAAAAATGCTTACATATGGAAAGACCGCCTTTGGAAACTGTGTTTCCCCTCCTAGCTCAGTTTTTTAAAATTTCCAATGCAGCAGGCGGTACATCATCCTAACGCCATATAGAGATCAAATATACAAAAGAACAAAGACACCAGAACAGTTAGACCTAGTACGACGTTAATCAAAAATTCCCAATTACCTCCAAGCTCAATACACAACTCTCTCAAGTAGAACGGCGGGCTGCGCAACTCATACTGCGCATGCGCGAACATTGTTAAACAACCCAAACAAAATCTACCTAAAATTGTATTTAAAAAAATTGTGTTTGAATGGAATCATCAAAAAAATGAATGTTTGAAAAATTATGAATGAAAACCATATAATAATTTGATGGGAGTAGATTCAGAAAATCTGATTTAGTCATGCATAATTTCAGCTCATTCCGATCATTAGTTTATGTGCTACATTGAATTTTCCTCTTTGAGGTGATTTAAGGGGACAAAAAAAAAGTTTGTAAAATGTCTGACAAACCTCGGATAGTTATTCTATAGAATAGTTTGCACTTGTATAGAATAATTCTCTGATTGCTGAAAAGTATGATTGAAATAGGGCCTTGAATTTCGCCTAGCTGTAAAACTACAGCTAATATCAATTGACGAATTTCAATGTGGAGATGATCTCCGAAATAGACAACAACGTTAATTTACGCGCCCAATTTAACAACACCCAATTTAATATGAAGACCCCTTGGGCAAATTTTAAATAGTGATATTTGTAGAAAACATTCACCTCTATCGATTGCTACCTTCCGTTTTGTTCTGCGATGTAAATTGTGCAATTGCGAACGGGTGAGTCGTTTTTTTTTTTTACGTGTGTTCATTTAAATTGTTGCAAGTCTGAGACGTACATAAACCATCTAACGGGGATTCCATTACTCATAGTTAAGAAGAAAATATCAAGTCTCGGAGGCATTATACTTGTAGCGGAAGAAACCCACCCTATATTTCGAGCTTTATTCGCAGAAGAGCAAACTCAAAGATATTCAATATTAAATAGCGTCCTCTACAAATTGAAATGGAAAAATATTAAATAAAGAGAGGTCTTCGTATCAAATTTTGCACAAACAGCAAAATTATTAATGGAAAAACCATACTATTGCTTTAATCATGTTCAATATCGTTAAGTTAGTCTAAATATGAAATTTTATTACTTTTGTATATTACATCCGGATATATTTAATGTTAAAGTTGCTGCCCACTTCAGGGATGATCTCCGCACTGAAATTCATAGAGCGAGATTAATTGTAGTTATAGCTACCCGAATTTCAAATGCGAACATTATTTCGAACGCATTTGTCAGCTCGTGCAAACGATCAAAGTATTATCCATGATTTGTTAAACGTTTATAATTCTAGGTTACCTCTAAAATTGGCCATAATGTGGAAAATTTAATGGAGCACAAAACTTAACTATCGGAATAACCTGAAATAATGCATGGCCATATTAATTAATCCTTCTGAATCGATTCCCATGGAAATATTATGTGGTTCCAATTCATAATTTTCTCAAACATTAATTTTATAACTATAATTGCGTAGCTAAAACAATTTTTTTTAAATAAAATATTATGTTATATTTTGTTTAGGGTGTTTAACAGGATCTACAATATCAGCGTTATTAAAATATTATTTAGGAAGATATTCATAAAAGTATGATTCAACATTAGGAGCTCCAATTTTTCTGTAATACCTTGGTAACCTGTACTCATACCTTGGTAACGGTAAGACCTAATGAGACATCAAATTTGGTATCTGATATGAGATGTAAGGGGGTTAATATAGATTCAAAATTGGTTGTCGAAATATGAGGTTTCCATCGAAAATTATGAAATGGGTGCTTAGTTTGATATGATGACGCCCCTTTTTTAAAATGTTATGCATTTGAATTGATAGAAGGCGTTAGTGTTCCTGTCAATTTTGAATTGTTTCTACCGTTAAAATTGCTGGAATGGCGTTTTTTCCTCTGGACTGTACATTCTTTTTACACATAGTGTGGAAAACCTGTTCCTGTTTCAATGCACAACACTTTTGATCTTAAGCTATCTTAAGTTTCACCACCGTATAGGAAAGTGTTTTGTTGTTCCACTTTACCCCACCTCGAGGGGCTTTCTTTTAACACACTTCCGCAAAGGTACGCCCTCATTGGCACATCTCTAGGCGTGTACGGGGTTCACACACTCCCGAGGTACCCAAGGGATCTCATTTTCCCCATGGGGTTTAAAGCCTCTGGTAAACATCTCATCGCGATCTCGGGACACCCAGGTGATCTTTTCTACATTCTCTTCTCCATTCTGTTTTTATACTGACCAGTGCAGTCCTCTCTCCCAAATGCTAAAATGGACAAATTTTCAGCCCAAAGATTTTCCCAGAATCTTTTATGTGTATTGATTTGAATTTTTTTTATATAGGTTATGAAGACACTTGTAAACACTTTAACACAGGGATTTTTAAGAAATTTAAAATTTTGATATTTTTTTCTTAAATTCTTATTTTCTTTTTTGAAAAATGAACCATGTTCATCTTTTATTGTTGATTATACAATCAACATGAACTTTTCTGAGCAGATAGAAAAAAAACGCCCGTGTTAAAACATGTTATAGGTTATGTTACACTTTCAACCCAATTCTTATTGCATTTGGTCCTCATGTTGGGTTGGTGCGGAAGTTCGGATAGTGGCGTGCCAGCTCAGGTGTTGCTTCGTCATCTGAGTTGTCCTGGGATCTTTTCCTTAAGGGACTGATCCCGGACCGTCGTCAATAGCCCGTTGTGTTGCTCTAAGTACGACGTTAACTAAAAATTACAATTACAATTATTGCATTTGCTTGAATACGCTTTAAGAAAAAAATGTTCCTTTTATGGAAGAAATACACATTTTGAGACATTGAAGTTTCGAGAATAAATTGACCTTACTTCAGGTACTTACCAGGTATATATTTTTCAAAATTATATATTCTACTTCCACTCAACGTTTCTCCATTAATAATATATAATTTTAAACAGACTAGTATAAATATTTATTTCAAATTATAAAAAAAATAATCGAAATTTTGAAAGATTTTTGTGCACTGGTCCCCTTAACGCGGTTGCCCAGTTGGGAGGTTTAATGAACGTCGTACTGGAGTAACTCAACGGGTTATTAACGACGGTCCGGGATCAATCCCTTAAGACAAAGAGCCGAGGACAACACCGTCATTTTGAACCACGGTCAGATGACGAGCTCAATTGGGAGCGTAGTGAATTAGCAACCCGAGGGTTTCGAGTTTGAATCCGACACGAGACCGTCCTGTACAAAAGGGGCTGGTGAGACGTTAAATCTGTCGCGGCCTTAAATGTTCTCAAGTTGACGAGCGTGGAAGTTTGGAGAGTTGGATGCCAGCTCAAATGTAACTTCATCATGTGACCATGGTTTAAAATGCATTGGTGTTGTCTTCGAATCTTTCTTTCGAGTTTGATCGGGACTATCAGCAATAGCCCAACGTGTTGCTTCAGTACAACGTTAATTAAAATACCCACCTACCTTTTATTGGGTTGGTAATTTTTATTAACGTCCTACTAGAGCAACACAACGGGCTATTGGTGACCGCCCGGGACCAATTCCCTACGAGAAAGATCCGAGGACAACACCACGTCATTTTGAACCACGGTCAGATGACGAGGCAACACCTGAGCTTTTATTGGGTTGGACGAGTAACGAATCTGCAACCGGAGGGTTGTGAATTCGAATCCAACCAATGACCGTCACGTACAAAGGAAGCTGGTGTACGTTGGATCCGTCGTGGCCTAAAAATTTCTCACGTTCCGCTTGGTGTGGAAATGTAGGGTGACAGCTCATGTGTGATCTCGTCATCTGACCGTCGTTCTAAATGACGTGGTGCTCTCCTCGGACCTTTCCCTTCTGGGGTTGATCGCGGACCTTCGCCCACGTTGCTTTTCTCCAGTGCGATTTCAATTAAAATACCCACTTACCCGTTCATTCTCCGTTGCTCCTGCACCCCTGAAACCCAGTACCAACACTCTCCATCATAATCAGGTCGAGGACCCGATCGCTCGCCGACAAAAACCACGTGACAGCTAGATGGTATTTTTAATTAACTTCACACTGCAGCAACACAGCAGGCTATTGGTGACGGTCCGAAATCAACACCCAAAGAGAAAGGTCCGATTACAACACCATATAATTTTTTGAACCACGATGAGATGACGAGGTCACACCTGAGCTGACACCTCACTCTCCACACCACGATGTGAGGACATTGTAGGCCACGACAGATTTAACGTGCATTATCCCCTTTTGTGCACGACGGTCTTCGGTTGTATTGGAACTCTGAACCCTCCGTCACTCCTCCATCCGGGTTACCGTGGCAGCAAGAAAAGGCCCTCATCCAGCGAAAAGAACCTTTTCCTTAGAACTAAGAGATGAGGCAGATTGGTTATGGTGGGATTGCCCCATCGCATCACTCTTCCGATCATCGGATATTCGCTTACCGAGGGAATGCGAGTCGGGTGGTTTTCAATCAACTTCATGATTGCATTTGGATTGGGTTCGGATCGGTATGATGTCTATGCCGCCGAAGACATTTAGTTGGTGAGTGAAGAACTGGATGGGATCAGATCCTTTGTTTTATTTCCTTTTATAACCTTTACTGGCAGAATAACTCCAGTGTTGCTCGGGTTTCAAATAGGACCGCGACTTTTCTCTGTGTCAACTCAAATACACAAACCCTGTAGAACGTGTTTCCTACCGCGACATTTCCCTGTATTAACTCATACGCAAACCCTGTAGAACGTGTTTCTTTGTCTATGTCCCTTTATTGCGGAAAAAAACCCTTTAGATTTTAAAATGGGCGCTTTTATGGCTATTTGTGGGCCCATTTTCATGGCTACAGATGGGTCTCAAGACAGGAAAGAAATAGCCTATGTTTTCCGGTGTGTATAAGTGTACCAAATTTAGTGTGGAATGGTTAACCGGTGTAGATTGGTATAGAGAATATACACAAATATATCCATACACATCCTTCTTTTTCAGGGTGACCTGTGAAGTCCCTTTAAGACCATTAACTTTGAAACAGCGTCTCATAGAGTCCAGGAAGTAAGACGTACCTATAGTAAAGTGAGCATTAGGGTGGAGCGAAAAACACGAATTTTGGAAATTGAAAACGCCTATGGTGGGAATAGTTGGGGACTACCATGCTTATTAATAATACAAAATATGAGCTAAATCAATTAATATCTTCAGGTGCCAAAATCACTTTGAAATTTCGAAATTTTGCCAATTTTTTCACAAAAATAATAATAACGTATTAAAAAAATAATACATCTTATTTAAAGCCATGGGTGCGTGAAATGAACTTCCCTGCGTGTAAAAAAAAGTTTTACACCTAACATTATCCCGGAAAATAAAAAATTTCCCCTTTTTCTAGAGCGCCATCACGCGCGTCTCCACTCCTCTCGGTAGACTCATCATTGCGAACACGCGTTTACACGGGCGCTTCCTCTTGCAGCTCTTCGCTGTTTTTTGCATTATGAAAACAACCCAGAACTCAGCACGAGGAGGTGGCTGCATATCGAATTCCCCCCCCCCCCCCTAAAAATTTCAATTTAAGTTGCTAGCTTACCGTAAAATTTAAGTTGAAGTTACTGGCAAGTGGTTTAGCTTAAAAGTGGTTGATATTGGCTTTTGATTTCAAATCTGGGTAAAGCAAGTCTAGAAGCAATTCTTGACAGAATAAATCCATCTCGTGCCTCTGTACCACATACTGTACTATATGCTTCAGTTACTAATTTAACGCAACGTTCTACTGCTTGTGAATGGCATGGAAAGTTTAACATGTTACTATTGGTTGGAACGTCTAGAATCATAGACTTGAGTTGATCATCAGAAAGAGGTACTGTGAGTGGTGGATCTGTAATGGAATCTGATTGCCATTCAATTAGATTTATGTAATCGTCTGCTTCGAAGTTTAATTTAGGAATATTAAACTCTCGATTATTCTTTTCAACTTTATTTTTTTTGGTCTTAATTTAAAATTTTTCTAAGGCTCAATTCTCTGACGTGTTTTTGATCATCAGCTAACATTACCAAAATAATATTTCCCGGGTGGGCATAATAAGCATTTCTTTGCTAAGTTATATCTACTACAATTTTTAAATCCTCAAGCAAAAATCTCGATTTATTTAAAATATGGTAAAAATGAAGACTCCCTTACCAACCTGATAACTTACTTTTAATTTAAAACCACACATTATGAGTATGCCTTCACAACATACTCTGTTAATATTTTCAAGTTATGGGTTGGATCTTCTGTTGAAATATATAACCTTAAAATTCTATTTGTCGTCGTCAACCATCTGGAATGATTCAACTTTTTGTGACAAGCTTAATGGAATATATTTATTTGATATCACAGTGCACATTCCGTAAAGGTATCGTTAATCAGTGCTAAGATCCTCTAGGACAATATCTGGCAAAGTTACTTCTATCTTTTCAAAGTTTCTTAAAGGCAATTTTTCACTAGATTCTAACATTTTTCCAATTTCTCCGCTGTATCCTTTTGGTCCAGTGGTTTTCCCTTCTAAATGTTGCAACAAATGACTTAAAGGTAGCTGGGTAGCTCATTTGTATGTAATAAACAACTAAACCAATGCACAGAACGTCCTAAAAAGAGCTCGATGTGTCGAATGACTCCATTTTTTAAACATGTATTTCCCCCACTGTATCATCACAACCAACCACTTGCATCTTAGAAAATCGATATTTTTCATCAAAAATGTTAAAATACTCTTTTTAATATTTTGAAAAGAGCCAGTAGTGACATGTCCCATATATTTTGATCATGGTTCTAGTATTAGAACGATATGTTCTACTGTTACCGTCTTTCTAGAAATCCTTTCCCTTTTTTTAATCATTACTAAAGTTTAATTCTTTCGCTCATCAAAGAATATTCCATATTCTGATAAAGAGGTAGTTTCCTCATTTTTCCTTTTCAGGTAGCTGCGGGTCTTTGTCCTTTCTCTTCTAATTTTACTACGATCAACTATGTTTGAAGAATCATCCTTGGAAATTTTTCAATCAGATATTAATTGATTTAGCTCATATTTTGTATTATTAATAAGCATGGAAGTCCCCAACTATTCCCACCATAGGCGTTTTCAATTTCCGAAATTCGTGTTTTTCGCTCCATCCTAGTGAGCATACTGAATTTATTGAGACAGCTTACAGCGCCCTAGCGACGATATAAAGAAGTTAAAAAGATAACTCGAAAACAAAAGGAGGTAGGCCAAGAAGTTCAAATAGAAAGACGTGCATAATTCTATAATAAAAACACAGAAAACAGTTTCATCGAGTTATCTGTAAAATGGGCGGAGATATTTCGCGATTGAAATTTGAATTATTCCATGCCTTGAAAAGGGGTCGTCCTGAAATTGAAAAATGTGCTCTCCGGTGTTATACAGTTTTTCTGAGTAAAGCAACGACCAAGAAAATTTATGTGATACGTGTCCAGCGGAATGTTATCTTTAGGAATGGTGTGAAGAAATATTTCAGATTTTCCTTCCTTTTCGAGGAAAAAATGCACGGTGTGCAGTTCAAAATTACATTTACAATAATTCCCCGTAAATTGGGAATAAAATAATCTTTTTTAACGAGAGTCTCTGTTTTGTTGATAGCTGTTTTGTGGATAGTGTCCAGTGGAATGTTATCTTTAGGAATGGGGTGAAGAAATATTTCAGATTTTGCTTCCTTTATCGAGGAAAGAATACACGGTGTGCAGTTCAAAATTACATTTTCAATAATTCCCCGTAAATTGGGAATAAAATAATCTTTTTTAACGAGAGTCTCTGTTTTGTTGATAGCTGTTTTGTGGATAGTGTCCAGTGGAATGTTATCTTTAGGAATGGGGTGAAGAAATATTTCAGATTTTGCTTCCTTTATCGAGGAAAGAATACACGGTGTGCAGTTCAAAATTACATTTACAATAATTCCCCGTAAATTGGGAATAAAATAATCTTTTTTAACGAGAGTCTCTGTTTTGTTGATAGCTGTTTTGTGGATAGTGTCCAGTGGAATGTTATCTTTAGGAATGGGGTGAAGAAATATTTCAGATTTTGCTTCCTTTATCGAGGAAAGAATACACGGTGTGCAGTTCAAAATTACATTTACAATAATTCCCCGTAAATTGGGAATAAAATAATCTTTTTTAACGAGAGTCTCTGTTTTGTTGATAGCTGTTTTGTGGATAGTGTCCAGTGGAATGTTATCTTTAGGAATGGGGTGAAGAAATATTTCAGATTTTGCTTCCTTTATCGAGGAAAGAATACACGGTGTGCAGTTCAAAATTACATTTTCAATAATTCCCCGTAAATTGGGAATAAAATAATCTTTTTTAACGAGAGTCTCTGTTTTGTTGATAGCTGTTTTGTGGATAGTGTCCAGTGGAATGTTATCTTTAGGAATGGGGTGAAGAAATATTTCAGATTTTGCTTCCTTTATCGAGGAAAGAATACACGGTGTGCAGTTCAAAATTACATTTTCAATAATTCCCCGTAAATTGGGAATAAAATAATCTTTTTTAACGAGAGTCTCTGTTTTGTTGATAGCTGTTTTGTGGATAGTGTCCAGTGGAATGTTATCTTTAGGAATGGGGTGAAGAAATATTTCAGATTTTGCTTCCTTTATCGAGGAAAGAATACACGGTGTGCAGTTCAAAATTACATTTACAATAATTCCCCGTAAATTGGGAATAAAATAATCTTTTTTAACGAGAGTCTCTGTTTTGTTGATAGCTGTTTTGTGGATAGTGTCCAGTGGAATGTTATCTTTAGGAATGGGGTGAAGAAATATTTCAGATTTTGCTTCCTTTATCGAGGAAAGAATACACGGTGTGCAGTTCAAAATTACATTTTCAATAATTCCCCGTAAATTGGGAATAAAATAATCTTTTTTAACGAGAGTCTCTGTTTTGTTGATAGCTGTTTTGTGGATAGTGTCCAGTGGAATGTTATCTTTAGGAATGGGGTGAAGAAATATTTCAGATTTTGCTTCCTTTATCGAGGAAAGAATACACGGTGTGCAGTTCAAAATTACATTTTCAATAATTCCCCGTAAATTGGGAATAAAATAATCTTTTTTAACGAGAGTCTCTGTTTTGTTGATAGCTGTTTTGTGGATAGTGTCCAGTGGAATGTTATCTTTAGGAATGGGGTGAAGAAATATTTCAGATTTTGCTTCCTTTATCGAGGAAAGAATACACGGTGTGCAGTTCAAAATTACATTTTCAATAATTCCCCGTAAATTGGGAATAAAATAATCTTTTTTAACGAGAGTCTCTGTTTTGTTGATAGCTGTTTTGTGGATAGTGTCCAGTGGAATGTTATCTTTAGGAATGGGGTGAAGAAATATTTCAGATTTTGCTTCCTTTATCGAGGAAAGAATACACGGTGTGCAGTTCAAAATTACATTTTCAATAATTCCCCGTAAATTGGGAATAAAATAATCTTTTTTAACGAGAGTCTCTGTTTTGTTGATAGCTGTTTTGTGGATAGTGTCCAGTGGAATGTTATCTTTAGGAATGGGGTGAAGAAATATTTCAGATTTTGCTTCCTTTATCGAGGAAAGAATACACGGTGTGCAGTTCAAAATTACATTTTCAATAATTCCCCGTAAATTGGGAATAAAATAATCTTTTTTAACGAGAGTCTCTGTTTTGTTGATAGCTGTTTTGTGGATAGTGTCCAGTGGAATGTTATCTTTAGGAATGGGGTGAAGAAATATTTCAGATTTTGCTTCCTTTATCGAGGAAAGAATACACGGTGTGCAGTTCAAAATTACATTTTCAATAATTCCCCGTAAATTGGGAATAAAATAATCTTTTTTAACGAGAGTCTCTGTTTTGTTGATAGCTGTTTTGTGGATAGTGTCCAGTGGAATGTTATCTTTAGGAATGGGGTGAAGAAATATTTCAGATTTTGCTTCCTTTATCGAGGAAAGAATACACGGTGTGCAGTTCAAAATTACATTTTCAATAATTCCCCGTAAATTGGGAATAAAATAATCTTTTTTAACGAGAGTCTCTGTTTTGTTGATAGCTGTTTTGTGGATAGTGTCCAGTGGAATGTTATCTTTAGGAATGGGGTGAAGAAATATTTCAGATTTTGCTTCCTTTATCGAGGAAAGAATACACGGTGTGCAGTTCAAAATTACATTTTCAATAATTCCCCGTAAATTGGGAATAAAATAATCTTTTTTAACGAGAGTCTCTGTTTTGTTGATAGCTGTTTTGTGGATAGTGTCCAGTGGAATGTTATCTTTAGGAATGGGGTGAAGAAATATTTCAGATTTTGCTTCCTTTATCGAGGAAAGAATACACGGTGTGCAGTTCAAAATTACATTTTCAATAATTCCCCGTAAATTGGGAATAAAATAATCTTTTTTAACGAGAGTCTCTGTTTTGTTGATAGCTGTTTTGTGGATAGTGTCCAGTGGAATGTTATCTTTAGGAATGGGGTGAAGAAATATTTCAGATTTTGCTTCCTTTATCGAGGAAAGAATACACGGTGTGCAGTTCAAAATTACATTTTCAATAATTCCCCGTAAATTGGGAATAAAATAATCTTTTTTAACGAGAGTCTCTGTTTTGTTGATAGCTGTTTTGTGGATAGTGTCCAGTGGAATGTTATCTTTAGGAATGGGGTGAAGAAATATTTCAGATTTTGCTTCCTTTATCGAGGAAAGAATACACGGTGTGCAGTTCAAAATTACATTTTCAATAATTCCCCGTAAATTGGGAATAAAATAATCTTTTTTAACGAGAGTCTCTGTTTTGTTGATAGCTGTTTTGTGGATAGTGTCCAGTGGAATGTTATCTTTAGGAATGGGGTGAAGAAATATTTCAGATTTTGCTTCCTTTATCGAGGAAAGAATACACGGTGTGCAGTTCAAAATTACATTTTCAATAATTCCCCGTAAATTGGGAATAAAATAATCTTTTTTAACGAGAGTCTCTGTTTTGTTGATAGCTGTTTTGTGGATAGTGTCCAGTGGAATGTTATCTTTAGGAATGGGGTGAAGAAATATTTCAGATTTTGCTTCCTTTATCGAGGAAAGAATACACGGTGTGCAGTTCAAAATTACATTTTCAATAATTCCCCGTAAATTGGGAATAAAATAATCTTTTTTAACGAGAGTCTCTGTTTTGTTGATAGCTGTTTTGTGGATAGTGTCCAGTGGAATGTTATCTTTAGGAATGGGGTGAAGAAATATTTCAGATTTTGCTTCCTTTATCGAGGAAAGAATACACGGTGTGCAGTTCAAAATTACATTTACAATAATTCCCCGTAAATTGGGAATAAAATAATCTTTTTTAACGAGAGTCTCTGTTTTGTTGATAGCTGTTTTGTGGATAGTGTCCAGTGGAATGTTATCTTTAGGAATGGGGTGAAGAAATATTTCAGATTTTGCTTCCTTTATCGAGGAAAGAATACACGGTGTGCAGTTCAAAATTACATTTTCAATAATTCCCCGTAAATTGGGAATAAAATAATCTTTTTTAACGAGAGTCTCTGTTTTGTTGATAGCTGTTTTGTGGATAGTGTCCAGTGGAATGTTATCTTTAGGAATGGGGTGAAGAAATATTTCAGATTTTGCTTCCTTTATCGAGGAAAGAATACACGGTGTGCAGTTCAAAATTACATTTACAATAATTCCCCGTAAATTGGGAATAAAATAATCTTTTTTAACGAGAGTCTCTGTTTTGTTGATAGCTGTTTTGTGGATAGTGTCCAGTGGAATGTTATCTTTAGGAATGGGGTGAAGAAATATTTCAGATTTTGCTTCCTTTATCGAGGAAAGAATACACGGTGTGCAGTTCAAAATTACATTTTCAATAATTCCCCGTAAATTGGGAATAAAATAATCTTTTTTAACGAGAGTCTCTGTTTTGTTGATAGCTGTTTTGTGGATAGTGTCCAGTGGAATGTTATCTTTAGGAATGGGGTGAAGAAATATTTCAGATTTTGCTTCCTTTATCGAGGAAAGAATACACGGTGTGCAGTTCAAAATTACATTTTCAATAATTCCCCGTAAATTGGGAATAAAATAATCTTTTTTAACGAGAGTCTCTGTTTTGTTGATAGCTGTTTTGTGGATAGTGTCCAGTGGAATGTTATCTTTAGGAATGGGGTGAAGAAATATTTCAGATTTTGCTTCCTTTATCGAGGAAAGAATACACGGTGTGCAGTTCAAAATTACATTTACAATAATTCCCCGTAAATTGGGAATAAAATAATCTTTTTTAACGAGAGTCTCTGTTTTGTTGATAGCTGTTTTGTGGATAGTGTCCAGTGGAATGTTATCTTTAGGAATGGGGTGAAGAAATATTTCAGATTTTGCTTCCTTTATCGAGGAAAGAATACACGGTGTGCAGTTCAAAATTACATTTTCAATAATTCCCCGTAAATTGGGAATAAAATAATCTTTTTTAACGAGAGTCTCTGTTTTGTTGATAGCTGTTTTGTGGATAGTGTCCAGTGGAATGTTATCTTTAGGAATGGGGTGAAGAAATATTTCAGATTTTGCTTCCTTTATCGAGGAAAGAATACACGGTGTGCAGTTCAAAATTACATTTTCAATAATTCCCCGTAAATTGGGAATAAAATAATCTTTTTTAACGAGAGTCTCTGTTTTGTTGATAGCTGTTTTGTGGATAGTGTCCAGTGGAATGTTATCTTTAGGAATGGGGTGAAGAAATATTTCAGATTTTGCTTCCTTTATCGAGGAAAGAATACACGGTGTGCAGTTCAAAATTACATTTTCAATAATTCCCCGTAAATTGGGAATAAAATAATCTTTTTTAACGAGAGTCTCTGTTTTGTTGATAGCTGTTTTGTGGATAGTGTCCAGTGGAATGTTATCTTTAGGAATGGGGTGAAGAAATATTTCAGATTTTGCTTCCTTTATCGAGGAAAGAATACACGGTGTGCAGTTCAAAATTACATTTTCAATAATTCCCCGTAAATTGGGAATAAAATAATCTTTTTTAACGAGAGTCTCTGTTTTGTTGATAGCTGTTTTGTGGATAGTGTCCAGTGGAATGTTATCTTTAGGAATGGGGTGAAGAAATATTTCAGATTTTGCTTCCTTTATCGAGGAAAGAATACACGGTGTGCAGTTCAAAATTACATTTACAATAATTCCCCGTAAATTGGGAATAAAATAATCTTTTTTAACGAGAGTCTCTGTTTTGTTGATAGCTGTTTTGTGGATAGTGTCCAGTGGAATGTTATCTTTAGGAATGGGGTGAAGAAATATTTCAGATTTTGCTTCCTTTATCGAGGAAAGAATACACGGTGTGCAGTTCAAAATTACATTTTCAATAATTTTCCCTAAATTGGGAATAAAAGAATCTTTTTTAACTAGAGTCTCTGTTTTGTTGATAGTGAAATGTTCTTGTGAGTGCACTGTTTGCACGATCGCATGTTGCAAAGACTGTTAGAACTATAAGTTCCTGGACGTCAACAATTTTGTAAAGCGCATCGTCTTTCAAAGTGTGGTCAGTCATTGGTGTGTGTGGCAATACTTTTTTGATGCCTGAAATGAATTCGTCTTGATTTTGAGCATAAACGATCGTTTGTGTAATCGAGTCCTGTGAAATGAGCATGACTGGATAACGACTTAATGCGTCTTTATATTTCATTGGTGTAGCGGGTCTGTGAACACGTCCACAATCAAAATCTTGAAGAAAAATGACCCATCTAGCAACTTTAGGTGTTGGCTCTTTTTTGCGCATCGTTTTTTCAAATACGGAACAGTCGGTGATGATTTTGAAATTCAAATGAATGAATGATGAATTCAAATTGTCCATATGTAGTGACAAATGATGTATATTTACAGCTCGAAGGGTCTACATCAACATGATAGAAAGCATTCTTAAGATCTAAGTTTGTGAAAACATGTGATTGTTCAAGTCTGTCTAACACATCACAAATGAGAGGATATCGATCTCTAATAATCTTTTTTGTTAAGTTGTCGGCAATCAATACTCAAACAAGAACCAGATTTCTTCTTACATAGAACAACATCTGAAGCATACTCGGAATAACTATGTTGAATTATACCATTCTTGTATTGGGTCGCGAACGATTTGTTGTTCAGTGAAGGGGAAGGTCACATACAGGCATGTCATCAGAGAGTACGATGTTCATTTTGATATTAGTACTTTTTATTTTGAGGGGAGTATAGTCCCTAATCATTTTGTGTAACTCAGTTTTGTGTTCAGCGTTAAGAACATGATTCAAATCAATGGGTTCAGTGGTGACCAAATTAATGCGATTGGGTTCGTCTTCGATTAGTTTTACACCATTATTTCCAATTGAAAAGTTAGTTGGCTGAATACAGTCGTTTCCGAAAATAAGTAGAAAAGGTATCCAATCATCGCGCCAACAATGTGAATATTCGACCAAAAAGAAGTATTGTCAATAACGATTGAACCTTGAAAAAATTCAATGAGGTGAATTTTGTGCTTATCAACACCAGTGAAAGTTATTTGCGAAGAGTAGAGTGATGGAGATGCAATTTTTTTGTACCACGTTTCCTGTAAAATAGTGGCTTGCGAACCTATATCTACAAGGGCATTTAAGAGAATATCGTTTATTTTTACTTCAATGGCAACTGAGTTAACGGTATGATCAGCTGGAGGTTCGGATTTGGATGTTAACGCTGAGGATGCGCTTTCGAGACGAGTGTCACTTTTATGTCCCCAAGAATTACAACCAAAACATTTTGGAGATTTAGATGTACAATCACTTGATTTATGGTTCTTACATCCACAGTTTATTTGGCTTCGAGTATTGGTGTTTTTACGTTCGAAGTTCTTGTTACCCCTATCAGTGTTTCGTTTATTATCTTGAAATTGCCTGGCATTATTACGGCGTTCATTGGAAATACAAGAAAAATCGTTATCATAACCTTAATCTTGATGGTAAAGCTTCTCAAATATTGATAACTTTTCTTTGAACTCGGGAAATGTCTTACACCCGTAAAGAATTATTTTGTTATTTGCAGAACTAGGATTACCAATGATACTATAATCAAAGATAGAAGTTTCATCAATATTTCCACGTGAATCAAGTTCTCGCATGTCAATTAAATAATTACTTAATGACTCATTCGGCTTTAAAAGCCTTTGTTGCAACATCTTATATACATCTGCGCTGTTGAGTTTTAATGAAAACTCCTCTGTTAAACACTTTTTCAAATAATTCCAAGTTACAATACCATGTAAAGATTGTACATATTTTAGAGCTGATGAAGACGGACATCTTTTTGCAAAAGATGATTAGGTGATAGCTATTGAATATATTCCGTTCAGAAAATATATTTCCTCAAGGTCTTTAAGCCGTAATTCTATGCTAAATGAATCAGATGTTCCTTTGAATTTTGGAATGGAATCTACCAAATCATTTAATCCAATATTTACAAATCCACTTGCACCGGCGAAAGGAGTTCGCGCGAAGTTTTGTTTATTCGGTGCGTGCGAGAACAGGCATCGTTAATGTAACCTTCAGAAGCGTCTAAGACCACATTCACAAAGGCATTTCAACGCGCGTATGGCGAGGCTAGCGAGGTCCTGTCATTAAATTATGTTTATTTATTCCTCTAATTCAAGTATCTATCTTTGCGACCCTGATAGCCTCAAGGGATGCGACATCAGTGTATTTAAGCTTTTTCCAACATTTCTTAAAACTGGTTTTGTAACCTTAAACATTAATATTCGCCGGGGGGGGGTAAAGATTTAATTTGCCATTTGCCATGTTTATAATAATTTATAAGTAAGACTTATTTTTAACTGTCAAAACAAAATAAAAAATAATTAATAAGAACAATTAACATATCTTTTATTTTTAAATATAATAATATGAAAGAAAATAATATGTACAACAATTTGACATAGGTACTACTAACAAAAAGTATCATTAGGTAGGGACATAACAATAATTATTGTTAGTTATTATGAATTATTTATCAACTTATAGGGGGGGGGGGGAATCACACAACAAAAGTATTTTTTTATGAACTATAAGTAAAAAATACTGAGTCCTATAATTATACGCCCCGATATTTGTTATTTACAGTTTGTAAAAAAGGAAGTTTGTTCACTTTCTCCACCTTAAGTCGACTTCTTTTTTCACTCACTTCTACCACCAGTTAAGGAAAAAACTATCTGGTGCGACAGATGTGGCTAACACTGACAAATACTTAGTTGCACGGTTATTTTTAAAATTTTTTACTATGGTGCTTTTTTCATTAAAAAAATAAAGCATCGATGTTAAAAAACATCGGCTCCAATACATCGATGTTTTTTTTAATAAAATATTGATGTCGCATCCCTAATAGCCTCGCCAAACGCGTTTTTTTTACGCGTCTCGTAATGAGAAAAATGATTCTCTGCGGTTACCTGCTGTATTGGGCATTTGATTCCCGAATGACATGATTCGTCTTGAGCAAAAGCAGTGTTATGATTTTCTGTTGCACTTGTTTTAATGTAAGAGGGTGGAAACAGACGAGAGTCTTATCTGCTCCGTTTCCTCAATATCTGATTCGAGTTCGGTTGTTGATTTGAGCAACTCGAAATCCGTCAGACTTTCGTCAATGGTAGTTAATAATTGTTCGGGTGAGCCGTCACACAAGTCCAACACATCACATACCAGAATTAAATCTGTAGGGGACAAAGGATTTAAAATAAACTCCTGGGATTCCTCTCATCGAGTGTATTGAGGGTCAAATCCAGAAAACATTCTTAAGTTTTACCGATTCATTCGCTCGCCAAAAGAGTTGAAATTTAGGAAATGCAACATCTTGATAACTTTAGTTTTAGCATTTTTCAAACCCATTGCGACAAATGGAATTTCATTGAGAGTCGTCATCGTGGCAAATATTGAAAGTTTCCAAAACAAAATAAATAAGGTCGTATTCACAGAGATTTGCTGATTGCTGAAGGTAATCCAGATTTTTTCGGCCGCGAGCCCACTAAGTTCGACAGGAAGACAGGTGCTCCAGGGGCGTCTTCTGTTTCCAGGACATCAATCTTGTGGCGTCTTCAATTCCGTCTTGTGGTGACCTGACCGTACTGTTATGAAGTTTCGTCTTAGAACTGACTTATCTTCGCTGTCGTCATCCTTAAAAATTTGTTGCAATCATCTCGACTTGTGGTATCCTCCGGGGTGGTTCCGTCATCATCTTTGGTGGTTGACGCAGGATAGATATCATTGTCCGTAAATCCATAGGTTGTTGTCTTAGACTGCCATGTACTAAGGCGAGTTTTTCGTTTGTCCAATTCTCCTTGCATAGGAGTCTGTTGTTTGGCTGAGCCTCCATGTATTAAGGGCTAGTTGCCCTGACTGGCTAATGTCATTAATTGGGCGAGACATCTCTCTTCATTTAAACAATTAAATGAATTATTAACAATGAATATTTTACACAGTGACATTGGAAAAGTTCAGTTTTCGCAAAAATCCATCCTGAGAACTACGTCTTTTTTCGTTCTGTCTCTTCTTTCGCATGGTGAGTGGCTTCTGATTGGCCAGTTTCTTCCAATCGGTGGCCTGCTGACATGGCTTTTTCTTGGATGAGGCAATGGGGTGCACTCCTTGCATCATCTGGCTGATGCAATCCAGAGGGTTGCGAGTTCAAATTTGACCAAAGACTGCCGATTACAAAGGGGTCTGGCACACATTCAATCTGTTGTGGCCTCAAATGTCCTCACTTCGTCTTGGTGGAGGTAGTGTGGAAAATGGGGTGCCGGCTCAGGCGGTGACCTCGTCATCTTAACCGCTGTTTGAAATTACTAGAGACCGGATTTTTATGCAATAAAAAATGCCAAAATATGCAGCTAAAAATGCTAAAATATGCAGGGGAAAGTGACGAAATATGCAAAATATGCAGTAAAACGTGTCAAAATATGCATTTTTATGCACTATTAATTAAAATTGAAAATGAGAAAGACTATATTTAAAGAAGCACTATAGGAAAGAAACAAAATGATAAAGTCTACTATAGACATCAAGTTTCTAATACAGATGCACATTTATTGCTTTTACACTGCACATAATTCTCATTGCAGTTCTATTAATACACTACTAATTTATTAAAAAGTCTTTAAAATTAAAGAAATAATCCATACACTCAAATTATATCGACATATTAAAATAATTATATAAAAAATATTTAAAAATACTATGCTTATTATGGGAGTAGTTATAACTTTATTGTACTTGCGAATAATTTAAGTTAATAAACAAGTATTATTCTAAATTATCTTCTGAAAAATAATGTCTACGGTCACTTAAAATTGTTTTATACGATGAAAAAGATCGTTCCACATCCACAGACGTAATGGGGGCGAATTTCAAAGAACTTAAAATTTCAGGGTCCCACATGTCATTTTTATTCCTCCTTATTTTATTAATAGTAGTCAATTTTGTCAACATGAGATTATTATTTTTTAACACATCATCTGTCTTTTCTTTAAGTATATTACCAGTTTTGCTTGGAATCGAATTGATTTTCATTACCGCATCTTCAAGGATTGAAAGGCTTTTATTTAATGATAATCCTTTGTTCGGTGTACTAAAAAGGAGCAATGCGTTTTTACAAATGTCAATGATTTACGAGGTTTACGTTTTCAATAAAAAAGCTACTTTATCAAAACTTTGCGCGGAATCAGCAAATTTTTTTTAAATTTTCGAATCACTTCCGATTATTGGTTCTAATGCTCGGCGTAGAACAAAGCAGCAGACAGCCAAAAGTAAGCACAGGTGTCGGAGATACCGAAACATTCATCAATTCCTTGTATACTACAACACGGGAGGGTGCTTTATTGGAAAGATTGTTTTTCCTTGTCCAATAAAGGAATTTAATTCCGAAAAGGAATCTTTTAAACTTTTTTAGCAAAATGGTTAAGTGCATGGGCAATACATGTGACGTGTACTAGGTTTTAATAAAAAGTTTGTTAAAAGTAACACAACTCGATTTTCTATTCCGCTATCATCGGTAAAGATTTTAAGGCTAGAATTAATAAAACGGCATATTGTGTCGTGATTAGTTTTATCGAGGATTTTAGAAGCCAAAAGAAATGGGTGGCCAGCTTCCTGGGAACTCAATTTTACTATTAAAAGAATAGCCACATAATTACCACTAACATCAGTGGTTTCATCGACGACAATGTACACGTAATTCTCGGTTTGCGAAGCAAACCAAATGGGAATGCGTAGCAAACACCGGTGGTTGGCAAACGTTCACAATGGACACACCTAACCCCACAAAGTACTGCACGGGCAACGCCGTGCTAGCCACGCAGTGCCTAGTAGAGGATATTTCGATTCGTGTATTTCTAAATAAATTCATTAAGGAAGGAATTCTTCAGTAGAAAGGAATGTCGGCTGAAATTAATGCCAGACATAAATCTTCGCAAAAACTGTCTTCCTGCTTTGAGGTTGATTGTGATTGACAAAGCAAAACTTGACGCTTAGAAAAAAATCTTTCTTCGGCGGAAGAATGTGCGCCTACAAAGAAAAATTGAAATCAATGCACGAACTTAATCAAGCCTAAATTTGAATGTAAATTTTAAAGGTATGTAGACTTGGGCCTCCCGTAACACTGGAGTTACACCCCTGAGAAACACCATGTAAAGAAAACCGTGTTATATAATTTATATGATATTATGAGAGAGCCTTTGTCTTGCCTTCATTTAATTTTTGAATGATAATAGGTAAAGTCGTATTACTCGAGGGTCAAGTTTATTAGCACCTGCATATTTGTATGTACATGATTGAAATTTACAATTCACTTCTATGATGACAATGAAAAGAAATAACTTTACAGTTTTAATATGTTATTCTCGTTGAGATTTTTTTCCTCTCATATGTTATAGTTTTGCCACAAGTTGGAAATATACGATCTGACCGTCGTAAGTAAACATATCGAAAAAGATTGTGAAATTTTAGGCATGTTTCTGAACAGCAGGCAAAGCAAAACTGAATTAAATTAAAAATGAAAGGATTGCTGTTTAGGGATTTTACATCCTTTTCTTTTATATTCATAGAATAACTTCTTGTCTTTGCGGCCAATTCAGCTTTCGAGCCCTAATTCTATTCATTTTTTTAAATTCTTCCTCTGAAAGTAACTTAATTGTTTTCGCACACTGAAGCGCCCCCATAGAACAGATTCTTTATATACGCTGGTGTAAGAAATTAAGAGAATTTCCAGACTTGGTCGATTATCTCTAGAACTACTGTACCGATTTTAATGAAATTTGATATGTACATACATTGATACAGTACAAAACAAATAACCATTCAATAATTGTAATACACAAGCATGATCGTGCGTAACACTCGTTGGAGTCAGAAGGTATGAAACAGCGGTTGCAGAATAAACAAAAAAAATGAGTTAATAGGGGGTATAGTCCCCTCTTACAGATATACAGGTCTCGCAGCGTGATTTCATACTTGAAATAAGGCAGTTTATCATTTCCTGTTGCAATTGGTCCCACGTGTTCAGAACCGCTGTTTTCATTCCCTGGATGGTTCTCAGAGGGAGGCTGAGAGTTAAAATTGCCCTCCCCAGAGCGTCCCAGACATGCTTTATAGGGTTAAGGTCTGGAGATCTGGCTGGCCAATCTATACGGCGAATATCCTCACTCTAGAAATTCGTCGACCAGAAGAGCTCTATGTGGCCTCGCGTTATCGTCCATAAAACGAACTGAGGGCCAACTGCACCCCTGAAAAGGCGAACATGTGGCTCCAAGACCTCATCCGTATGCCTCACACAAGTCACAGTGCCTCTTTCAAAGCCATGGAGAAGTGTGCGGCCATCCAACATGATGCCTGCCCAGACCATTAAACCTCCTCAGCCATAATGGTCGATTTCGCGGACATTGGAGGGTAGGTAGCGGGTCCCTGGTTCTCTCCATATGAACGTACGCCGATAATCAGTGTTTAGGCTGAACCGGGACTCATCAGTGAAGAGAACGGTCGCCCATTGATCCATACTCCAATCTCTCTGCTCTCTGCACCACGATAAACGGATTCTCCTGTTCGTAGAAGTGAGCAGGACGTAAACAGCAGGTCTTCTTGCGAACAACCCTCTCTCAAGAAGTCTTTTGGAAACAGTCACCCTTGATACACGGGTTCCTGTGGCTGCATACAAGTCACGAGAGAGCTGAGATGCTGTAGCATTCCTGTTACGCCTCATTATAATCGACAAATGGCGATCTTCTCTGGCCGTCGTGGCTATTGGACACCTTGCCTAGGCTTTCTCTCGATGGATCCGGTATCCTGGAACTGTTTCCATAAGTTACACACGACACTGGGCGTTAAAATGAACTCTCTACAAATTTGGACTTGAGATTGGCCTGCTTCTAGACTTCCCACCATTCGCCACCTCATTCCATCATCTAAACGTTGGTGGTTACTCATTTTTACTGTTACAATTTGAAATGAACCGATTGCTGCAAAATAACACCAAGAAATTCTTCGAGGTGTGCTAGCGAACGAAATGCGTCTTAACTTACGCGCGCTTCTAAAGCCTGTTTCTCTACTGGCTCCGTCTACACACACGTGTACGCTGACGTATTTGACGTACAAGATTTGCATTTTTGTCTAAAAGCAGTGGTTTTACATTCAGTTCAGTTCTTTTCATGAAATTCGATTAAATATGCAAATTCTCTTAATTTATTTCACCAGTGTAGTTTATTGCTTGTTTAGTCTATGTGTCCGTGGTTATACATTTTTATAAGAATCCAATGATTGATCGGGTTACTGAAGTTTCTCCATCTCAAATAAGGGGCACAACTAAATTCATAAGGTCTAAACCTTTTATTTAGGATTAAATAAAGTTATGTACATTTAATTTACAATTTCCGAAAATACCCGACAACATATCGGTTAAGAGTAGCGTCAGCGAACGACCGCCAAGAAACGCTTCTACTCTTGTTCTGACCCCTCACATTCCTTTCAACCCCTCTGGTCTTAGGGGAGAAAACGTCCCGCTCCAACTTGAAGGTTGATGGCCCTGACGGCGTGACGTCATCATGTCAGATCGGCATCAGAACCTTACACATCCCCTCTCAGAAAGCCCATCGTCACCTTAGAGACGATGCAGCTAAAAAGAGAATAAAAGAAAACAACAACACACAGAATACAGTTTACGAGAGAGAAAATAAAAAAAAAATATGAGAGTGTTGATCAAAGTGGCTCCGAATACAATCACACAAATACAAAAATTAAAACACAAATATAAATTCGGACACAAAAAGAAATTAAAGCCACTTTAGTTGACCCCGATCCCCATGAGTCAGTTTGGCCCTTGAGGAACAGACTGTCAAATAGATCAACGGACTGTGATGGACTATCTCATCCTTGGCCCCTCTTTTCTACGTGTCGAACTTTATAAAGACTTGGATTACATAATGGCAATTCCATCTGAACATTTCCTCCTTCCACTTGACCACCAGTCAAGGTCTCCGGAGCTATCTTTATTTTTTCCCATCTACGATTCAGAGGAAAAGTGTCCTGGGCAAAGTCGCATTCTCATTTTGCCCCCTTCACAGCTTTGGGGTATCAAAACGGGAGTGTTTTGCAGTCCCTTCCCCGTTATCGAGATTCTCCCCCTTCTTAGACTCCCTGGCACGTTCTTTCGACCCCTACCAACACCCGTTGGGTTTGGTGGGTCACTCACCTCGCCTTTTCGGTGACTTTCGACCACCTCCTCCTGGGCCGCGAGAGGGTTACTCTTTCCTCGCCCCTTAAATTCTACCCTCTGAGTTTCTCCGTCCAAGTTCTTTGCTTGTTCCTCATCTTGCATCATAGAAATTGCGACTGCTTTCCGCCTCCCTATGATTACTTCCAGTTGCAATTTCTCTAACGTAAATGCACGTTCTTCTCTCGTCTTCAGTTCATCTTCCTCAGCCTTTCGGTCTTCTGTAATTATTGACAACTGTCCCTTCGCAAAATCCTCGTCATAATCATTGCTAGCCTTAATTAATCGAATCAGGTCTAACGATTTCATCCCGTCTGTGACCATTTGACCCAGTTCCTCGGCCAAAACCCTCAAATCTTCCTTTTTAGCCCGATTCAAAAAAGGCCATAATTTTCAAAATTTAAATTACAGTTAAAACAAATATATATATATATATAATATATATATATATATATATATATATATATCCGATATGTCTTAATCTTCGGACACAATTACAAGAATGAAATGTCCTAAATTCTTATATTTAGATATAAGGGGAAAAATTAGTCTAATAAATAATACTAATAGACTAAAAAGTTAAAACAACTCAACTAATACCTCAAGGGTGGCACTTTAACCTAAGCAATGATGCTTTAATTAATTGACATGCAATTCTTACTTACAGAGATATAAGGAAAAATAAGTATCTCAAATAATATTGAAACACTTAATACTACAATATGAATCAATGTTATGTGTGACACAAAACAGAAGCCGTGATGCTTCAATATTCTTTCATATTAATACAAAAAAAAATCCAGCAATAATAACTGTCAAAACTTGGAAAAACTCGGAAACAAATAAATGACATAAGGATACAGTAATGCTAGTTTCCGATATGCACACAATATTTAAAACATTTCAATACTAAGAGCAATGATGGTTACGTTATGCACAAACATTCAATTACTAACAATAATGCCCCTACAATAATATTTAACTTAAATATGAGCAATGATGCTCCTAAAATCAATTTCAATGATGCGTGAGCAATAATATGTGAGCAATGATGCTCTTGAAAATGATGCTCTTGAAAATGAATTTTAATAATACATGAGCAATGATGCTCCTAAAAAATCAATTTCAATGATACGTGAGCAATGATGCTCTTGAAAATGAATTTTAATAATACATGAGCAATGATGCTCCTAAAAAATCAATTTCAATGATACGTGAGCAATAATATGTGAGCAATGATGCTCTTGAAAATGAATTTTAATAATACATGAGCAATGATGCTCCTAAAAAAAATCAATTTCAATGATATGTGAGCAATGATGCTCCTGAAAATGGATTTCAAAATACCTCGAGCAATGATGCTCTTGAAATGAATTTAGAAATACTCGAGCAATGATGCTCCTGAAAATGGCCGAGAGATTATCGTTGGCGTAATATAACTTCTTTCCAACTTGCAATGATGCAAATAGCTAACATACTTCGCAGAGTAACAGAAACTGATGTTTCGATATGTTACCGATAAGAAACTGATGTTTCGTTGATGATACGCGAAAACCCCTATGGTTTTCTCTCTCGTTTACAATGAATAAAGAAAAGAGCCACACATAAAACCAAAACTCTCACCTCTCATTCCCGGCAAGTTCATCCTACCGTCTGCGCCACTGATGTTTCTCCATCTCGAATAAGGGGCACAACTAAATTGATAAGGTCCAAACCTTTTATTTAGGATTAAATAAAGTTATGTACATTTAATTTACAATTTCCGAAAATACCCGACAACATATCGGTTAAGAGTAGCGTCAGCGAACGACCACCAAGAAACGCTTCTACTCTTGTTCTGACCCCTCACATTCCTTTCAATCCCTCTGGTCTTAGGGGAGAAAACGTCCCGCTCCAACTTGAAGGTTGATGGCCCTGACGGCGTGACGTCATCATGTCAGATCGGCATCAGAACCTTACAGGGTTGTTCTGCAATGTGCTTTTCTTTTCATATTTCCTGTGTTCCGTAATTCTAATTGCGCGATGGGATTCATTTGGTTTCTTCCTATAATTCATTTTTGTGTATGTGCGGTACCATTTTCAAATTCTATTCTGCTAAAAGTAAATGCAGTGTCCCAAGATGCTCTCGATTTCATTGCAAAAAACATTGTCTTTGTATCCTTCGAGAACCGTCACCAATAGCCCGCGATCCATTGCGACGGTAATTATCTACAACAGCAAATTTATTTAAAACTCCATTTTTAACCAGGGTGGTCGTTTTTCAGGGTGTCCGCCCATTGAAAAGCTTTTTTTTAATGTGGGCCTCGAAAGCCCTGTTGGATGAGCAACGGATTAGCAACAGGAGTGTAGCGAGTTCGAATCCAACACTACCATCATGCACAAAGGGTGGACTGTCAATCGATTGTGGCATCCAACGTCCTCACAAGGCATCATCAGGCTTCTAACTTGAGCATTAAAAAACACTTCGTACTTCTCATATCATTGCCCTATTGTAGTCTTGTATGGAAATTTTAATTAACGTCGTACTAGAGCAACACAGCGGGCTATTGACGAAAGGTCCGGGATCAGTCCCTTGAGGGAAAGATCCGAGGACAACACCTCGTCATTTTGAACCACTTTCAGATGACGAAGCAACACCTGAGCTGACACCCCCACTCTCCAAACTTCCACGCCAACCCAACGTGAGGACTTTCGACCACGACAGATTTTAAGGCGCACCAGCCGCCTCTACACCATACGTTTACAAACATCCATGCCCCGGCCCCGGATTCGAACCAGGAACCTTCCGATCTAGAGGCTAACACCTTAACCACTATACCGGTTGGTCGGCTGCTCCAACTTGGAGGTCGATGGCCCTGACGGCGTGACCTCGTCTTGTTGGATCGCCATCTGAACCTTACAAACACCACGTACGCTTACAAATATACATGCCCTGACTCTGATTCGAACCAGGTCTAGGATCATTCCGTGTCTTTTGATTCAAATATTCGAGAATCAGATGGGGCAGCGGTAGACTGGTTGGAAGAGGGGTGCGAGTTCGAATTCAACGAAAACCGTCGCGTTGGGGCTGTCGTTGTCACGGAAATAGAGTGGGATGCAAGCTCAGGTTTGACCTCATCATCTGACAGTGATTCAAACTGACGTGGGGTTATCCTTGGATCTTTCCCTTCGGATTAGCCGACCCACCGGTCTGGTGGTTGAGGTGTTAGCCTCTAGTTCGGAAGGTTCCTGGTTCGAATCCGGGTCAATGCGTGGATGTGTGTAAGCGTATGGTGTAGAGGTGGCTGGTAAGGTTTAAATCTGTCTTGGTCGAAACTGCTCACGTTGGGTTGGTGTGGAAGTTTGGAGAGTAGGATGCCATCTCAGGTGTTCCCTAGTCATCTGATCGTGGTTCAAAATGACGAGGTGTTGTCCTCGGATATTTCCCTTAAGGGACTGATCCCGGACCGTCGTCAATAGCCCGTTGTGTTGCTCTAGTACGACTTTAACTAAAAATTACCAATTACCCAGACCGTCGCCAATAGCCTGTTGTGTTTCTTCATTTCGACGTCAACCTTCCAGCGGTCTCGCGTATGTGGGAGTTACATTAGAGTTGAGTTTAGTTACATATTTTTAAACCAAATAGTGCTACAAATACTCGCTCTTGGCTGTTTCTCCCTCTCACTTGGGCCGACCAACCGGTATAGTGATAAAGGTGTTAGCCTCTAGATAGGAAGGTTCCTGGTTCGAATCCGGGTCCGGGCATGGATGTTTGTAAGCGTATGGTGTAGAGGCGGCTGGTGCACCTTAAATCTGTCGTGGTCGAAAGTCCTCACGTTGGGTTGGTGTGGAAGTTTGGAGAGTGGGGCCCCAGCTCAGGTGTTGCTTCGTCATCTGACCGTGGTTCCAAATTACGAGGTGTTGTCCTCGGATCTTTCCCTTAAGGGACTGATCCCGGACCGTCGTCGTCTCACGTTGGGTTGGCGTGGAAGTTTGGAGAGTGGGGTGCCAGCTCAGATGTTGCTTCGTCATCTGACCGTGGTTCCAAATTACGAGGTGTTGTCCTCGGATATTTCCCTTAAGGGACTGATCCCGGACCGTCGTCAATAGCCCGTTGTGTTGCTCTAGTACGACGTTAACTAAAATTACCATTACCCGGACCGTCGTCAATAGCCCGTTGTGTAGCTCTAGTACGACGTTAACTAAAAATTACCATTACCCTCTCACTTGGTAAAAAAATTGGTAATTTTTTAGTTAACGCCGTACTAGAGCAACACAACGGGCTATTGACGACGGTCCGGGATCAGTCCCTTGAGGGAAAGATCCGAGGACAACACCTCGTAATTTTGAACCACGGTCAGATGACGAAGCAACACCTGAGTTGGCACCCCACTCTCCAAACTTCCACGCCAACCCAACGTGAGGACTTTCGGCCACGACAGATTTAAGGTGCACCAGCCGCCTCTACACCATACGTTTACAAACATCCATGCCCGGGCCCGGATTCGAACCAGGAACCGTCCGATCTAGAGGCTAACACCTTAACCACTATACCAGTTGGTCGGCACCCTCTCACTTGGAATTACTCTGTCATCCTTTGAAGTGGTAATGGTAATTTTAGTTAACGTCGTACTAGAGCAACACAACGGGCTATTGAAGACGGTCCGGGATCAGTCCCTTAAGGGAAAGATCCGAGGACAACACCTCGTAATTTTGAACCTCGGTCAGATGACGAAGCAACACCTGAGCTGGCACCCCACTCTCCAAACTTCCACGCCAACCCAACGTGAGGACTTTCGGCCACGACAGATTGAAGGTGCACCAGCCGCCTCTACACCATACGCTTACAAACATCCATGCCCGGGCCCGGATTCGAACCAGGAACCTTCCGATCTAGAGGCTAACACCTTAACCACTATACCGGTTGGTCGGCGAAGTGTTAATAGGTTTCTTACAGATCCGTCATTTGTATACAACAGATACGCGCGACTGTTAAGGTAAGTTTTTGTTATATCTGTTTTTATTGCATCTGTTTTTTTTAATTATAGGAAATCTTTATTATGTTATTTATTACTTTTTATTACGTTACTTAAATGTAAATAATTCATAAACTATATCGACAATTTCATTCCTTTAATTTTCACCTCATTTATACAATTCTTTGGGCATTTTAAGTTGTTTTAATGCCTTATATTTACTCTTTATTTCTTTTTTATATTAAATTAAGAAATAATATAGAAATTTGGATAGCATTTCTTTCAATAGATTGTATTGATATTATTTAAAGCATAGTTTCAATACATACACCCTTTACATTTTAAATTTTAACACCCTTTACATTTAATTTTACATTTTAAAATAGTGTAACGTAGAAATACCCGAGACCTTTCACGTTGTTGTGGAAGGTTAATTAAAAATATATACCCTACCTATCTACCAAAACCACCTCAGCGTCCGAAATTCAATCCGCCCCCTCATCCTCTCCGAGATCAAAGTCCCCGAGAGTCGCCAGGTAAACTCCAGGTGATCCGCGGATCCAACAAGTGGTGGTGGGAGGCGTCTCCCGGGGCAACAGCCGCCAGGAGCCGCCCTCGTCGCAGCCCCCTCTCTCCACCGGGGAACGCAAAAGTTCCCAAGACTTGGGGGTTGGTGTGCGGAAGAGAAAAGCTCCCAAATGTCGGATCAGAAAAGTTGCGAAACGGAATTTCTCAAGAGCGACACCCTCAAC
Organism: Metellina segmentata; assembly: GCA_947359465.1. Lineage (NCBI taxonomy): Eukaryota > Metazoa > Arthropoda > Arachnida > Araneae > Tetragnathidae > Metellina > Metellina segmentata. Next base: position 135,515,395 of record OX375874.1, on the reverse strand, counting down.
GGTGAGTTAAATTCTCCTTTTCTGGAATTGGCGTTCGAGAATAGTCTTCTCTTACTCGAGTTTTCAAAAAATTATTTGACATAATGGTTTATACGCTGAATCTCGAAATGGAACCGTATCAAATCGTACCAAAATTGAGATCACAGCGGAATAAGTTTTGTTTCACCTTTAATGTGTGTTTTTACTTGTAAGGTCTTCGCAGTTTCTCACAGGATTTTAGTCTTTCATAATAGAATAGAGGAACTTTATACGCTTATTGAAAATTAATTTTGATTCCCTTAATTATGTTTTGATCATTCGACCGAGCGTTAAAAAATTATAAACTTCATGTGTGTTTGAGTGTATGAATTTGACGAGTAATTGCAGTTGAAATGGTTTCTTTACAGCGGTGTGAGTTTTTGAAACTCGGGTTTTCGAAAATACTACTAAGTAATGGTTTACACGCTGAATTTTAAAACAATATCGCATCAAATCGTACCTAAAGTGCGATCACGGCAGTATAAAAACTTTTCTGTTTTGCCCTCGTGACATTTGTAATACAATCGTGAAACTTTAACTCGAATCGAAAATTAAAATTTCATTAACTGTACTATGTTTTGCTCATTTGGCGAATATTTAAAAAATTGAGCTTAATTTTACGTTTTAAAAAGTGTTTGAGTTAATTGGATTATCTCATTGTAATTCTCGTTGGAACGTTTTGAAATCTGAGTTTTTCAATATTTAATTTTGAAAAACATTCAAATAATGGTTTACACGACGAAGAGTATTTTGAAACAAAGCCTCATCAATCGTATTTAAATTGTGCAGTATGAAAAAGTTTTTGTGTAACACCCTTAAAAAAATACACTTAAATCCTTGGTTCTCATTCGTATGGTCTTCTGTTTCTCTGATAACACAATTAACACAATAATTTTAGAGATTTTTTTAATGCAGCCGTGAAACTTGTAATGCTTATTAAAAATCAAGTTTTCTTTTTCTGAATCATGACTTATTTCCCTTAATTTATCCAAATGGTTAAGATATTAATAGCTTTCAGTGTCTTTAAGTGTTTGAATACTAAGTATAATTGTTGTTGATCCAGTTCTTTTACAGTAATCCGAGTTGTTGAAACACAATTTAAAGTATACTGAAGTGTTTTGAAACTGGGATTTTCAAACATCCTTTTAAATAATGGTTTGTGCGCCAAGGAGAATTTTGAAACAAATCGTACGATTTCAGCTTAAATCAAAAACAGTAGGAAATAAATTTTAGTTCCATCTTAAACTACACTTAAAATGTATACTTTAAATGCGGTTCTTCTTTTTCTTTTTGTGTGGGTCTTCATAACTCGTTGTGTTGCTCTTGTACGACGTTAATTAAAAATAACCAATTATGTGGTCTTCTGTTTCTCTCTCAAGGTATTAGAGTTTTGATATTAAATCGTGAAACTTGTGTGATACTTGAAAAATAATTTGTCGTTCTCTGAACCCTGATTTACCATTTGGTCAAATATTTAAGAAATTAAAACCTTTGAGTGTGTTAAGTGTTTTTTTTAATTTAAACATTAAAATTAACTTTTTTCATAACCATGGTTGACGAAACGGCAAGTGAGTGAATTATGTTTCTAATATATTTGTTTCTCGTGTTAATTTGTGGGAAGCTGAAGAATATTGTAATTAAAATTTAAATTCTGTTTGAGTATAAATGCTAACATAACAAACTTTTTTTAGAAACTAAAAAATTGGTAAAAATCTGTTCAAAATTTGATTTATTAAGCATAGCCGGTCTAAGTTTAGTTCACCATTCCTCTCAATTGGTTCCGTCGTGGTTCAGTGGCTACGCATAGTGTGCTACCAAACCTCGAGTTGTAGGCAACGCATGTTTGATTCCTCCCTGGGTGCATTTCTGTGTCGGTCCGCGGTAGCCCGGTTGAAAAAGTAAGGAATTAGCAACCCGAGGGTTTCGAGTTCGAATCCAACCAAAGAGCGTCGTGTACAAAGAGGGCGGGTTCACGTCAACCTTACGTTGGCGTGGTGTGGAAGTTTGGAAATTTGGGTGCTAGTTCGGGAGTTACCTCGTCATCAGACCGTGGTTCCAAATTACGAGGGAACGAACGGTCTGGTGGTTAAGGGGTTAACCTCTAGATCGGAACGTTCCTGGGCGGCTGGTGCTCCTTAAATCTGGCATGGCCGAAAATCCTCACGTTGGGTTAGTGTGGAAGTTTGGAGAGTGGGGGTGCCATTTCAGGTGTTGCCATGTCACCTGACCGAGGTTCAAAATGACGTGGTGCTGTCCTCGGATATTTCCCTTAGGGGATTAATTCCGGACCGTCGTCAATAGCCCGTTGTGTTGCTCTAGTAAGACGTTAAATTAAAAAATTACCAAATTACGTGGCGTCCTCGGATCTTTCCCTTCCGGGTTTGATCTCGGGCCTTTGTCAATAGCCCACTGGTGTTGCTTCAGTTTGATGTTAATTAAATACCTACCTATCGGCCTGTTAGACAACAGGTTAGCACTCTGACACTCGGTTCAACAGGCTCTGGGTACGAATTCCTGTCGTGGCACGCGGATGTTCGCAGTGTTTGGGAATCCACTTTGTATGATAAGAATAGGTTCATGTTCAACCGAAGTGTTAAGTACAGCTTTCGACGAAAGACCGACCAAAGCATCTCATTATAGTTTAGAATTGTTGTTTCTCTACATAGAAACTATCTCATTACTCAGAACAGAAAATTCGTCCAAAAATGCAAGAAAAGAGACGTGCATTGTTAGACAACAGATAAAACGAAACCCTTCATTGAAAGAGTTATAACTTATATATTATAAAAGGAAGTGTTTGTTTTCTGCACGCAAAGTCTTGACGAATCTATGTCAATTACAGTAATGGGATTTGACCCACAGGTAGTCCAAAATTTTTACAACTTTGGGTCGCATCGAATTTTAAAATTCAATCTAGAACATTTTAAAATAAATTTAATGAAATTTATTTACTACTGTTTTCTTTAGAATTCAAACAGCATAAAAGATCACATATTCAAAAATTAATTATTTTTTTCGTTCCCGCTTTCATTTTTCGCGGAGGTATGATTTTCCACAGACGACGATAAATAACAAATAAACTTTGAACTAAAGTTATACAATTCTTTAGACCGTTAAATTCTCCTAGACCGTTAAAGATAGAGTAAAAATGTCAACGGATTTGAAATATGAGGAAAATGTAACACCACACACAGATACCTTATACGTTTGATTTTCTTTTAATTAATAATTTTTCAATTAAATATTTATATTTTCGCAAGAAATTGTGACGTCACACCGAATTTCCATTTGGTTTGCTTAGCAAACCAACACCAAGGGCAACTCCCTAATGGCTGTTACTCAATAGGCTACAAATTAACATTTGGTTTGCGACTCAAACCAATTACCCCACAAAAGCAACTGGCACGTGCAACGCCGGGCTAGCCACGAAGTTGCTAGTTTGTTATATAACCAGCCAATGCGTGGCCAGCACGACTTTGCCCGTGACTATTCCAAAAAGTTCGAAAACGTTGGTTCAAGGGAGAAAAAAAAATAATAATTCATTTAAAAATGTTCTACATTAAATTTGAAAATTCGGACACAGAATTCACAAAAAATTAGGACTACCTGTGTGATAAATATCAGAGGAAAAAAAAGATTCAAAACAAAAAATCCTGCCAACCGTCGTGACTTTATTGTCTAATGCGCCCATATTCGTATTGCCAAAATAAAAAAAAAGTTCCGATCGTTGTTCAATAAAGAATTATCATAATTTTTTGAAGGTGATATTAAAAAATCAAGAAAAATAAAATTCATATTGAATGTGTAGCGGGATAAGTGAAGAAGTTTCACGGTCATGAGGCCATTGCTGAGGACTCGGCAGCCGGCCAAGAACGCCCAGGTTTACTTTCGCCTACGGCAAAAATGGATGTGACACGCGAAGTGCAATACGCTGCATTGGAATTTTGTTTTCGCCTTAAGAAATCGTCAGCTGAAGTCTATGGGATGCTACGGGAAGATTATGGGGAGAGTGTCCTTCCCTATAGCACAGCTAGAAGATGGTTTAAAATGGTTAAAGAGGGGAAACAATCGATTGTCCAAGCAACAGCTCTGAGTGGAAGTCTCCTTCATCACCAACACATAAAAAGACGAGCGTGGTTGCTTCTGCTTGGAAAGTTATCATCGTATCATTTTTTGATATTCGAGGAATGGTGTATGAGCATGTCGTACCACCACATGCAACTGTAACTGGAGAATACGCTAGAGGTGTACTGAAAACCCTCCAAGGCCACTTGAGGGCGGCTCTGCCACGAATCGATTTCGACTCAATCTTGGCAGTAAATATCTCGCCGGTGATGCGAGGAAGAAAGCAGTTGGATCGTTCCACTTGAAATGAGCAAAAATCAGGAAAAACCTGTGGCCGTAGGGTAATGAATTGTCATGAAATTTGGTACAGGGGTTTAAGTTATGCATAAATAACGAAATCCAAAAAATTTCAGTTCAAAATTAAATATTTTCAAAGTTTGAGGCATTTTAAGGACTTCTAACTTTGAAGAGCAATTGTGAGATCGCTTAAAGTTGCATGTTTGAAGTTCTGTTTCTCAAAAACTACTTAACGTAGACAAACATGTTTTACATTTTTATAATCTGAACAAAATTGTCTTTTTTCACTTTGGCAACAAAATTTGAAACATATTTAATCTAAAATTTAGTTGATAAAAATGGAAAATTGTCATTTTTGACAGAATTAAAAACATTTCTATGGGCGAAATAAATTTTACGACTTGCTTTAAATTCATGCCAGTTAAAGTGCTAGGTATGATAATATTACCGATAGAGTTTGGAAGTCGCATTTTAATTCTTTCATCTTCAAAACAGCTAACGAAAATAACAAAACGACAATTTTCTACTCTAAATAGGCATAAGAAATCAAATGAAGGACAGCTCTGATAAAACCGACATCTCACAAGAATACAGTTTGATATGTTTATTGAAAAAAAAAATTCGGGATTGTAATCTGTGTCTTAAAGCAACAATGTAGCAATGATGCATGCTCACACGGCTAGCTAACACTTAAATTGAATTTATTTCCCTACAACATAAACTACAGAAATTACAAGACTTTCACGCACACAAAATATAAGGGACAGGGACATGTTTACTACCACATGCTACAGCTTAGCTGCTGCTTGCTCCAGGGTTGGAGTTACTCTGCGAAAGTTTTTGTCAGTCTGCTAGGGGGCGTTGTTGTTTCCATTACAGACTTCCCCCTCTGGCTCTGATGACGTCCCGAAGATGAGCCAGGATTTTTTTTTTCAAGGGCGACTCCTTCTTTTTCTGGGAGCTACATGCCCAGTGTCTCTCTTTACTTGGGGTTCATAGTAAGTTTTTAATGCTGACACATGATAAGTTCCAAGAGTTTGGTCTGGACTGGCCGGGTCGGCAAAATCATATGTTGTCGGCGATCAATTTGTGAGAACTACATATGGTCCTTCTCTTTTGGGCAATTATTTTCGACTTCTTTTATTTTTGCTGATTGGATGACTAGTAACCCAAACTAGATCACCAGGTTTGAAGTATATCGGTCGTCTACGACGATCAAAATTTTCCTTTCGTTTGTCTTGTTTATTTTCAATTCTATCTTTTATCTGGGTGGTTAGACGAGCAAATCTTTTGAGATACGGTGTTATCTCGGGTATGACATTGTCGTCATCAATAACTCCTCTTATGTCATGAACCACATCGTCCGTTGTTCTCAGCTCTCTGCCAAACTGTAGATATGCAGCAGTGTGACCGGTGGTGTCACAAGTATTCATCGCAAATCGGATCAACGGAAGCTTGTCTTCCCAGGCAGTATGTTCTTCTCCAACTAAAATTGCAAGGCGGGGCTTCAATTCCCGGTTTTTGCGTTCTGATAGACTGGTATGAGATATTGTGTAATACCTAACAGGTGACACGTCTGTTGCATGACGGCGCTCACAAATTGCGGTCCGTTATCGCTAATTAACCTTCGAGGTAGACCATAGCGTAAATAAACTTCTTCGAGTAGTGTTTTAGCACAGTTAGCTGCTGTGGCTTCATTAAGGGCAAACAATTCAACTCACTTAGTATTTGTGTCTTCCACGATGAAAATCAATCTTTTTTCCAGATGTCTCTGGTAGGGGACCAAGGAGATCGATTGCAAGAACTTCAAATATCTGTGCATAAATTGGGGTTCTAAGCAGTCCAGCAGGTTTCTGGTTCGTTAGCAGTAAGTTCCGAAAGGACAAATAAATACAGTTTTGTTCAAATCGTTTTCATCCACTTGCACCTGATGATATCCTGATTGTAGATCTATCGTTGACATGTATGATGTCGGTGTAGCTTCGTTTAAAAGATCGTCCATCCTAGGTAATGGATAAGTGTCCGGTTTCGTAACGGCGTTGAGACCTCTATAGTTAACACATAATCTTACTTTCCCGTTTGGTTTAGCGACTAGCACTACCGGAGCAGCATATGGGGATTCACATTCTTCTATTATGTTCTTTGCCAAAAGTTCATCAATTTGTTCTTTCAGTATTTCTTTCTTGGCCGGAGATATACGATACGGTGGAACAGATATAGAATGATGATTCATAGTAACTATTCTGTGCTTCATGAAAGGAGTAGGTTCTCCCCCTAGTTCAAAGCAGCGTTTGTACTCTTGAAGAAGCAGTTTAATTCTTCACTTTGCATCTAGGTCAAATGTCTTCCTTCATCACTTCTCAAGTGGACAATAGTAGTAAGCTCAGGCGCAATCGTTGATTTAAAAGTTTTCGGCGTATCCTTTAATTCAGTAGGCTTTACATAGAAGAAATATTGTCTCTGGGATCTTCGCTAAAATGCCAGGTTCCATTTTGAACGTTGAGAACAATGCCGGCTGCATGGAGAAAGTCTTTCCCTAACAGCGTGCTATTCCCTTTTGCTTCAGGGAGAACAAGAAGTTCTGTTCACACAGTTTTACTTTCTATACACAAGTTGATAACCGTTTTAAGTGCAACCAAGGACTGAAGTTTTCCATCAGCAAGAGTCAGTGAAATCTTTTTGTCCTCGAAAGCAATTCCATGCTTTCGAAGAAAGTTATACAGCCTTTCTCCTGTAATAGTGTGAGGCACCAGTATCGGCACACACAGCAATTCTCTCACCAAAAAGTTCAAAGATAATCAAGCTTGAAAGATCTTTATTTGTATTACTTGTGAACAAGTTCATACAGTTGACAGTAGTTTCTTCAACTTTAGATTTTGTACAAGTAGGACATTTAGATATTACAACTCCTGGTGTTCCGTATCCAAAACATCGAATTGGGGGTCTTCCTTCTGATCTAGGAGTAGAATTTCGAGGTATCGAAACTCTTGAAAATTGACTTTGCGTATATTCGTGGACGTATTGCGTATATTCCACAGGACGGAATCTTCTATCTGTAGAGGCTCTTTCATTTTCGTCTCTACATGTTTTCTTTTGAGTCTGCGCCACGTGTTTCTTCACTCTTTGACGGATATTCTCATAAGTATCCAGTTTTTCAGCTAACTCTAGAGGGTTGGCCCAATCTGTCCACAAATCAATGAAGTGATTTTTGATGTATTGTGGAGTCCTTTTCTGAATTTGATCAGTAATTAATAAACTTTTGAGTTGATCAAAGGTGGTGACATTCATTTCCTTTGTCCAACCTTCAAAATAAGAAGCCAGTTAAAAAAAAATAGTACCTCCATGTCGTTTCAGGATTCTTCCTATGTTGGGAAAATAACTGTCGAAACTTATCGGCAGTGACCTTAAATCTCTTGAGAAGCATTTCTTTCACCTTTTGGTAATTTTGAGACACCTGTTCATCTTCTCTAGTTAGTAACTGCTCTATTTCAGCTGGTAAGGAACGAATGAGATATGTTATCCATGATGACTCTGGAAGAGTCATAAACTTCAATTGACGTTCGAAAATAATTAAAAACAGTCCTATTTCATCTTCTTTTGGATTAAACCTAGGGATAATCGGACTGAGTTCATATTTCGGGTACTCTGAGCCTTGAGTAGAAACAACTGAATTGGAAACCTTTTGACCTTCAAGCTGGAGTTTTAGCTTTTCGAATTCAAACTTGCGCTCATTCTCAATTCGGACCTGTTCTTCTGCTTGTGCTTTAAGTAATTTTTCCTCTTCAATTTCTTTTTCTCGTGCCAACCTATCCTCCTCATCCCTCTTTTCAGCCTTCAACTTGTCTTCCTCGGCCGCATTCTCCGCCTTTAGGCGATCTTCAATTATAACGGCGAGCATATTCTTTACGAGCTCTTCGTAATTTTCACTTTTAATTATAAGTTCTCGAGGTTTGATAACTTTTAAGCTGTCCGACATAACCAGACCAAGCTCCGATGCAAGAATTCGGAGGTCTTCTTTCCTTTCTTTCCCTAGGAACGCCATATTGTCCAAAACTATTGTTTATGATGGAATTTTTTTTCTTTAAGAGAGTCCTAAGTTTAAAGTTCAATAGTTCTAAACTTAATACCTTCAAATGCAAAACATTTAGAATATATTAATGTTCATTCCGTTATGATACTTAACTAAAGTTATATGCAAATATTCTTGAATTCTCAGAACCATTATCAAAATACAAATAAAACATTTCCCGAACACTTTAAAAAATTCACTTAGCTAAAGTATGAAATATAGCAAAATACACAATTAATTATAAAAACATACACCTTCATATAATACTTGATATGTTATTGTCCGTTGTTACTAAATATTCAGAAACACTTGTATACAGATACTTGCATTAACACTAATTTATAAATCATGGTTTCCTCAACATTTTAATAACTTGATCTAAACTATCATTTATTACAAAAATAATAATTCAATAAAGGCAATACTTTAACTATCAACTTCTTTTTTAATAAAATATCTCCCTAAATTCAGAAAGTAATATTTCTTTTGTGTGTTATCTTTATTGAAACACACCTTGTTTTTCTTTCCACTCTTTGAAGAGTGACAATGCAGTAAATATAAAATAAAGATCATGAAAAAAAACATACATACAGTTAAATAGTTTTAAGCTTTCTGAAACAGATTTCAGGATTGATTTTCAAGTTTAAGTAGTCAGACGAGCAACTGAACATTAAAACGAAATCAATTTCTCATTACAATACATACAAAATAAAGGAATTTCTTCCGAGTTAAAAATTACTTATTTCTACAGTACAACTTTGAAAAAACCTTCTTTATAAATGACTTTTTGTCTAGGTTTAGACGACATAAAGTATAAAATTACTTATCTATCCGATGGATATCGGGATCGGGCATACAGTTGGGTAGCCATTTCTCTGTAGCAATGATGCATGTTCACACGGCTAGCTAACACTTAAATTGAATTTATTTACATACAACATAAACTACAGAAATTATAAGACTTTCACGCACACAAAATATAAGGGACAGGGACATGTTTACTATCACTTGCTACAGCTTAGCTGCTACTTGCTCCAGGGTTGGAGTTGCTCTGCGAAAGTTTTTGTCAGTCCGCTAGGAGGCGTTGTTGTTTCCATTACAAAAATAATAAAACCAAAATCACAGTATTTGCTTCCCAGTCTATGTATATTATGAGAACTTCAATGATAACAAAGAAATTAAATACAGATAATGAAACCGTAAATCAACAAAGAACTACCAAATCATTTTTTAATTATAAAAGTAGAATAAATCAGTGTCAAAACAAGTTAAAAAATTTCAACTTAGTAACATTGATATTATGACGCTTAACTCGTTACCTTTTCAAATTCACTATGTGGAAAAACTCCCATGTTAAATTTTGCATCTTCTATAATTGAAACGTGATTTTATTGTGCTGCCGAATTCTTTTTTAATTCTTTACTTTTTTTTCTGGTGGTTGTGGTTAGTTACGCATTCCCGTAATGGCTACGGTCACTAATGGAACACTTCTGTAAACATTCGCCGGTGTTCGAAAGCTTTTGGTTCCGCAAACCAAGCACATTTGTAACCATAATTCATTTAATTTTTTATTTACTAGGGGGATCCGCCCCCTGCTCGCTTACGCTCGCCAACCCCTGGGGATTGCTACTCAATCCAATTTGGTTTGCTTCGCAAACCAACACTCATTTTACCTATGGCATTTGGTTTGCTTCGCAAACCAACATTCCTTTCGCAGAGTGAAACTATCTGAATAATTTGTATTATCCTGATTTCACTTTACGGTCCATCACGTCACAACGAGGGCTTCGCCCCCTGCTCGCTTACGCTCGCCGATCACCGGAGATTGCTACGCAATCCCGTTTGGTTTACTTCGCAAACCAATACCTCTTACGCAAGTGATTTCACTCTTTTTTGCGTGAACACTTAATGCACCCTAAACTAATAGCCGCATGAGTAAAAAATGTTATGCATCTTGTTCCCTGTACAATTTTAAGTAAACCCTGCTAATCTCCAAACTTTGCGATGTGTACTTTGTACTTTCTCGGTAAACCGTCTGAGAACAGAGCGAATAAAGCGATCCTTTTTCCTCGCCAAATAAAAACAAATCGTTTTTATGGCAATTGTTGCTACGATAAATTTGATATCTGGCAAACCCGATAGTCATAAATACAACCCTCCGCGAATACAATGCTCCGCGAAATAAAAAATACGAAATTTGTGTCACCAACTTTTGATTGCATCGAATTTATTTATGAACCAATTTTAAAAATAATGGTACCGTAAGAAAGAGTACAGTCTGAGGTATACTGCGCTATTTTCAAAATAAAAAAATAATAGTAATACGATATAGATATGACAGTTTTAGTTAACGGTTGTAACAAAAAGTAGCGAAAATATCCAAAGATTCCGAATTTTGTATGACCAACTTTTGATCGCATCCAATTTAATTATTAACCGATTTCAAAAATAATAGTACCGTAAGAAAGAGTACATTCTGAGGTATACTGCGATATTTTAAAAATTAAAAAATAATAGTAATAAAATATAGATACGGCAGTTTAAAAAAAAAAGTAACAAAAATGTCCTGATTTTTCACGAATTTCAAAAAAATATTATCAAGAACCAAATTGAAAAATAAAAAAAAAACTCGATGAGCGCAAAAATTTACGTTGAGAGGCACTCTTTAAAAAAAACTCACGGCTGAAGACTGAAAATTTGTATTTGTTTTGCTCACTCGCGGAAGAAATTTCGCTTCTTCAATTTTGACACTTAATTAACCCTAAACTAATAGCCGCATCGGAAAAAAATCTTAATAATTGTCCAGGGAATACGATGAAGAACAAATCATGTTAATTTCCTTTTTTTTCCGATCAGTACTTTCTCGGGAAATCGTTTAAGAATCTAGCCAAACAACACAGTTTTCAATCCTGCGGCGGCGGTAACATTTTTTTAATATAGAGAGATAGAGAGATTCGGGTATCTGCCCTCGACTGTAATAACATCTCTTTCAATGGCGGAAATGGATGTCTTATTGGCGTGTTCCCGCCTTTTTTGATTTATCATGCGATAAAATAAAACCATAATTTCCGTCCAGGTAAAAATGTTCCTGTGACGAAAATAAACAAATTACAATGATGGAAATTTCAGGACAGATAATATATATCTTGACACTCAATACTGAAAAATTTTGAGGTTTTCGGAGTTGTCTATCACAATAAAATTTGTATTTGAAAAAAAAAATCGTTGTTTTCAATTACTTTACTTTTTTATTATTATTTTTTTCTTAAATCGCAAATTAAAAACAAACTTTTATATAGAATTGCTTTGTTAAGAATAATTTTTGATACTGTCTTTCCTCATATTTAGAGGTACTAGAGCAATTTGAAATTTGTATCAAATAGGCAAAATCTTTATTTTCGCGGATCCCTGAGAATGAGCAGTGACGGTTATAAAAACTATATTCTGACATTTCCTAAAAGACCATTTCTGAAGAATATAACAACATAAAATAACTTATTGAAATATAGGGTCTCAAACAAGCTACTATTAGTGCTAAACAAATCTATATTTGTGTGACCTTGATATTTTAAAATTAAAAAATAAATAAAGTATACATTTTGGACATCTAATATTTGGCAGTTCCACCTTACTATATGTGATCTATTAAACATTAATTTTCATTAAAATCGGTGATGTATCATCCACAGCCGATTTGCTCATTTTGCATGGAATAAACCAGTTGAGGAAGTTCAGAAGTGTCAAGAAAAATGAAGTTCTGTATTCAATTATTGGGTGCAATCTTCCAACAATATTAATATTGCACGCTTTATTGTTTGTCAAGAGATTGCTATGAGAGGCAAACCATACACAGACGGTGAATACTTTTAAAAGTTGTTTTATAAATATATCCGAAGAGCTATATATTCCGGGATTTTTTTAAGATCAAGGTAGAAAATCTTAAGCAAATCAAAGAGTTACCACTGTTTGCTAAAGTAGTAAAAGACAGAACAGTCAAAATGTCTTCGAATATAACTAATCAACAAATCGAATATCTTAAATTGTTTTCAGCTTTATCAATAGCTGTTGACGAATCTTGTGACATAAATGACGCAGCGCAAGTTTCACTTTTTGTTCGATTTTTTTCAGTCTTCGGGTTCTAAAGAAGAACTTTTAAGATTATTGCCACTGAAAGGTCAAACACGTAACGAGGATATTAAAAGTGCTATCATGGAATGCATAGTGAAATACCATATTCCACTCGATAAAATTGTTTCAATTTCAACACATGGGGTAAAATGTATGACCGGAGTAAGAAAAGGTTTTGTTTCTATTTTGAAAGAAAAAATTAACCACGAGATAATTCTTTACCATTGCATCATTCATCAAGAAGCGCTTTGTAAGCTGACATTTTCAGAAGAAATTTGCTATGTTATGGAATTGGTGATCAATATTATCAACACAATTGATAGATAAAACTCTTTATCATCGCCAATTTAAAGAATTTTTAGTTGAAGTGGAGCTTGAATACCCAGATCTTCTGCTGCATAATACGGTACGTTGGCTTACAAGAGGAAATGTATTAAAACGGTTCGCTTCCTTATTATTTGAAATTAAAACATTTCTCCTTGAGAAGAAGGTTGACTATCTTGCACTAACGGTCGATAATAGGATCCAAAAATTATATTTCATGGTAGACGTTACGTCTCATGTAAATAATCTTAATCGTAAACTACACAGGAAAGGAAACGCAATTATTTCGATGTTGGAAGAAGTCATTTCATTCGAAAACAAATTATCCCTTTTTGCTCAAGATTTTGAAAGATAAACATTAATTCATTTTCCAGGCCTGCTGAAACATTGCCAAGAAAATAACTCTGTTTACTTGACATTTATTATTTCACTAGCCACAGCGGGGCCAGCACGGCGTCGCCCATGACAGTTCTTTTCGTGGGGTCAGGTGTGACCACTGCTCGCTAACCCCTGGTGGTTGCTACGAATTCCCGTTTGGTTTGTTTCTCAAATCAAATAGGAATTCCTAGTCTATCGGATAACAGACATCATGGCGTTGCCCGTAGTGTTGTTTTGCGTGGCAAACTAAATAGAAATTTTTAACTTATTGCAGGTATGGGCAAACTACGGCCCGCGGGCCAACTTCGGCCCGCCGGTAGGTTTTATCAGGCCCGCGGATAGAATTTTAATTTGCCGGTCCGACGGAAATTAAAAGAAAATATGATTTATACATTAAACATCCATCTCCTTTTCTACTTAGTTTAAATATTAATTTTTTTTCTTCCTTTTTTTCAAAGGACTGATGATCTTTTTACTTTCTCTATTTTTGTTCTACAAAACATAAATCGACGGAAATAGAAAGCACAGACAGCTTTCAATCGGTAAAGTATTAAAAGCGGAAGTTCTTTGTTAGTTATAGCTGGTAGACTTGCGCCAACAAGCGTTATCTCTTTCTCGGGGAGCAGACATATGGGAATCCAATATAGGTGAATTAGACCTCACATGTGGCAGACTGCGAATTTTAAACTCCAGTCAGCGGCTTTTTCTTTTGGTGCGAGTTTTAATATTATTAATTGCGTATGGAAAGATTGCGGACATAAAGCATAATTGTGAATAGTGGTGAAAATATTAAAAGTATAGCGTAGCTAGTGCTTGTTTGGGTTCGTAAAATATTTCAACCCCAAAATGGCTACTAAAAAACGTAAAGTTGATTCAGAGTGCCGTGCTTTTAATGATGAATGGACCTGGAAATATTTTTTTTACAGTTGTTAAAGATAAACCAGTGTGTTTCATCTGCAATAAAGCTGTAACAGTCTTCAAAGAATATAACATTTCCCGTCTCTCTCTCTCTCTCGCTCTCATTTCACATCTAAGCATAAGAATAATTCCAATAACTAAGCACAATGTCCTAATATGAAAGAAAACAAAATGTAGAAAGTCTTTGTAAAAAATTATCAGGCCGACAAAATTTGTTCTAAAAGGTAAACACTATCCAAAAAGCAGCTACACATGCAAGGTACATTGGAGCATACAATATTGCTAAAAATAATAAAGCTTTCAAGATTTCAGTGTCATTCAAACAGAATTGGATATTTTTTTACCATGCCTTTCAACGTAAATTGTGAAGCAGTGAGGACAGATTTGCAGCTTGAATTAATTGAGTTGTAATCTAACAATCATCTCATGCAGTTGTTTCTAAATATGCCAAAGTTAGAGTTTTACAAATCATTATCGAAAGTAAATTTCCCAAATTTAATATCTCACGCCCAGAAAATCAGTGCTATGTTTGCTTCATCTTAAATATGTGAACAAGTGTTTTCAACTATGAACCTTAGAAAGAATTATTTCAGAAGTAGACTGACAGATGAGCCTTCAGCCTCGTTCCTTAGAATCAGTACATCTTACTTCGAACCTCAATATAAGGAACTTTTGAAAATGAAATTGCAATTTCATTCATCTCATTAACATATTTAAATTGTAATACTTGTATATTGTTTTTAAAATTTTAGAAAAATTTATCTTGGCCCCACCAAGCTTTTTTTTTTTTTTCGATTTTTGGCCCGCGACCGAAAAAGTTTGCCCAATACTGACCTATTGGAATTAATTCCCTGCGAATTCCAATTTGGTTTCCGAAGTGTATGCCAAATCCCATAACTGTAAGTGACAGATTCGTCAAGACTTTGCGGGCAAGAAAAAAACAAAAACACTTCCTTTTATAATATTCCTGCTAATTCCAAATAGTTTTGCATGAATATAATGAACAATGGTTTGCTTCGCAAACTAACACCACGGGCAACGCCGTGATGGCCTCGTCACGGTCAAATGCGGCCAAATTCGATAACAGCCATCATGGTGTTGCCCATGGTTTGGTTTGCTTCGAAACCAAATGGAAATTCGTAGCCCATTGGAATGAATTCAATGTAAATTCCAATTTGGTTTTGCTTCGGAAACAAAATTATGAATACTGTAAACTATGGTTTTCATCGCAAATTGGATAAGAGCCATAACGGAGTTGCCCGTGGTGTTGGTTTGCTTCGCAAACCATATGGGAATTCGGCGTGACGTCACAATCTCTTGTGAAAATATAAATATTCAATTGAAAAGTTATTTTTTAAAAGAAAATCAAACGTATAATGTATCTCTATCTGGTATCCAATTTTCCGCATATTTCTAATCCTTTGAAGTTTTGAATCTGTCTTTAACGATCCCGATTTCACAATAAAGAACTAAACAATAATTAATAACAATAATATTTTTTTTTTTTTGCTTTCTTTTGCTGAAATTGTAAGAGGGCAGGAAATGTAATCTGTTTATTATTTGAACGCGAAGTTTGACGTAACGGTCCAAATCTCTTACAAAAATTTTAAATATATTCAATTGAAAAATTTTATTTATTTAAAGAAAATAGGTAACGAATTAATGTGAAATTTTTCACAGATTCCAAATCTGTTGAAATTTTTACTATACCTGTAACTTTCTAGGAGATAAAAAAAAAACTAAACTCCAGTTAAAAGCTTTTGTTTTTTATCGTCTGCTGGAAAATCATTCCTCCGCGCAAATTGAAAACGGAAACGATAAAAATAAATTTAGAATATCTGCTCTTCTATGCTGTTGCATTCAATAATAATTAAATTTCACATTAAATTCATTTAAAAATGTTCTAGATAAATTTTTAAAATTCTCCGTTACCCCAAAATTGCAAAAAATTCTCGGACTACCTGTGTGCCAAATCCCATTACTATTCGTGCCATAGATTCGTCAGGACTTTGTTTTCTGCCAGCAAACACTTCGTTTTATAATATCAGAGATAACAACAATTTTAAATATGAGGGACGCTTTTCTACGGAGGTTTCAGAAATGGCATAGCGACCTTAACCCTTGTTAAAAAAATACCTCAGTACTGACGTAACAGAATCGAATTTTTTCCCTTTAATAGTGACATTGGTGCTTTAGAAATGCAATTACTGGAGTTTAAAAACAAAGAATTATGGAACTCCAAATTTGAACGCCTTAATGCTGATATGGAAAAATTGGAGAAAAATAAATCCGCGCGATCTTAGTTTACAGCAAAAGTAGACTGCTTTGAAAGATCTGCATAAGGAAGACATGGTAATTTTCAACACCTGCAATAGTATTCCTGACTCACATGATCAATTAAAAAAAAAACAGCATTTGCTGTTCTTTCACTCTTTGACTTTACATATTCATGGGAACAATCTTTTTCAAGCCAAATAAGAGTCCTTGCGTCATAAACCCCAATCAACCGCGTGATGTGGAAGTTTGGAGAGTAGGGTGCCGGCTTAGGTGACCGTACTTCAAAATTACAGGGTTATGTCCTTGGACATTTCCCATTGAAATGAATCCGTCGTCAATAGCCCGTTGCGTTCCTCCAGTACTACGTTAATTAACTACCTACCTTGAAAATAAATGGAAAACTACTCTGTGGATTTCGAAAGTTACCATTTCTATGGGTACAGTACTTTTTATGGATCGCTTGAAATTATTTCAATTCGAATAAACGTGTACTACAGTATGCTTCCGTGGAGCACTGGTTGGAGTGGGGTGCCAGCTCAGATGTTGCCCCGACATCTGACCATGGTTCAAAATTACGCAGTGTTGTGTCTGATAGGTATTTCAATTAACGTCCCACTGGATCAACACAACGGACTACTGGCGACGCTCCAGGATCAACCCCGAAGGGAGAAATCAGAGAACAAGACCTCGTCATTTTGAATCAAGCTCAGATGATGAGGTCACACCTGAACGGGCACCCCTTCTCTAAACTTCCACACCACATTAACGTGAGAATATAGAAGGCCACAAAAAATTGAACGTGCAATAGCCCGTGATGTTGTGGCTGCGAATCTTTAATGCAACTACCTACTTATCCTATTAAGGTATCCGGACACGTTGGAGGCCCTTTTTTCTAAATGTGGCATAGAAACATTTTAATGATATTTTTATGTTCAAAAATAGTTGTTAAAAATAGTAATGGGCTACAAAAATATTTAAATTATAATTAATAATTTTGAAAAACAGATAATTATGTATGAAATTTTCAGGAAATGTGTCAAAAACTTCAGGAAAATCTATTCAATCCATTTGAAAAATGACGCTTCCAAAATAAACTACATGCATTTGTCTAGTGAATGAACTAGAATCTGATATTTAAATAAACAAAAATTGTACAAGCGATCGAAAAATGAATGCAAGATTTTTGATCGTTTTACAGTCCTTAAATAAATGGTCATAATTTGAAAACTTTTCAACTCATCATGATTATTCCAGTTCATTCATTAGACAACATTATAAAGAACAAGTTCTCTCAAAATTTGAAGAGAATCCATCCATAACTTGATAACATTTGAAGTGAGGAAATTCTGCAAAAATATTTAATTTAGAGTAAAAACAATTTGAAGAGTAGTTTGATCTTTCTTGCTTTTACCGTTTATGTAAACTATTTTGTTCTTCAGTTCTCTTCAAAAATGTTCACACCATTTCCAAAAGAGCAACCATATAAACATTCGACAAACCTTTCTAAAATAGTTGCAAAAAAATGCGAATATTTGGTCAAAAATGACATATTTTCAACGTGTTCGGATATATCTTTAATGAAACAAATAAAAAAAATCCTTGAATTTCGTGTCAGTTTCAATTATTTTTACGTCTTCTGAAACGAGAGGATACTATAAGGCAGATGTTGTACCGACTTTATCGATTTCTTGAGAATCCCGGAAAAGGGTAGGTTCAAAAATCGGATCGGGACTTCCCGGAAAATGTGGAGGGCAGAATCGGAAACACTTGTTGGAATCAATTCGTCCTCCCTCAGAGGAACAAATGCATCCATTGATCCACAAAACAAAAGGGACGCACTGGAGGAGTAATGGATTACCAAATGGAGGGCTCAGAGTTCGATTCCAAGCGAAAGACCGTTTTGCACATAGGGGGTCTGGTACACGTTAAATCTGTCGTGCTCTCAAATATCCCCACGTTGGCGAGGTGTGGAGAGTGGGGCGCGTGACCTCGTAGCCAATTTTAAAATGACGACGTAGTAGGAAGTTGCAGACCTGTAGGTGGGATGGGTTCACGTTCAATCTGTCGTGGTCTACACTATCGCCATGTTGGCGTTGAGTGGTTGTTTGGAGAGTGGGGTGCCAGCTCACGTATGAATTCATCCGTTTAAAATGGCATGATGTTGTCCTCGAATCTTTCCTCTCAGGGAAGGGGGCGACCCACCGGTCTGGCGGTTAAGTGTTAGCCTGCAGTTCGGAAGGTTCCTGGTTCGAATCCTGGTCATATTGGTGCGGAGGCATATGGTGCACCTTAAATCCGCCTTGTACGAAAGTCTTCACGTTGGGTGGGTGTGGAACTTTGGAGAGTGGGGTGTCAGCTCAGGTGTTGCCTCGTCATCTGACCGCGGTTCAAAATGACGTGGTGTTGTCCTCGGATCTTCCCCTTAGGGGATTGATCCCAGACCGTTTTTAATAGCACGTTGTGCTGCTCTAGTACGACGTTAATTAAAATTCCCTTCGATTACCTATTTCAAAATGATGGCGTGGTAGGAAGTTACAGTCCTGTATGTGGGGCTGGTGTACGTTCAATCTGTCGTGGCCTACACTATCGTCACGTTGGCATGGTGGTATGGAAGTTTAGAGAGTGGGGTGTCAGCCCACACGTGTGACCTCATCCGTTCAAAATGAAGCAATGCTATCTCGGATCTTTCCCCTCGAGCGATTGATCAGGGACCGTCGCCAATAACCCGTCGTGTTCCTCCAGCCCGACGATAATTAAAACATTTACCCCATCCAACACAACGTCGCATGTTCGCGCGAAGCACCGAAATAGGTTCGCCGCAGCAGATTGGCCGAAGCTCTGCACTATGGCCGTCTATCTGTTCTCCCCTGCCCAGGCGACCGTTCCTCATATTAACCGAAAGGTCAGCAACGTGGGTCCGGAAAGTTTGAGCAGTGTCGTCACGTAGCTCCAGTTCCGTTTGGTCATCGGTTGCTCAGAGCGAAAGTGACAGATTGATCGTTACTGCAATCAGAAAGCGTGTCGTGCATTGAAATTTCCAATAGAAGCAGATGGGTTTGTGTTGGATGTAGGTATTTAATTAACGTCGGCACTGCAGTAATATAACGGGCTATTGGTGACGACCCGAGTTCAACCTTCGAAGGGAAAGATCCGAAGACAACGCCACGTAACTTTGAACCACGGTCAGATGACGAGGTCACACCTGAACAGGCACCCCACTCTCCAAACCTCCACGCTATGCCAATTTGAATATGTTCGAGGCCCCAACAGATTGAACGTGCACCAAGCCCCTTGTACACGACGGGCTTTGGTTAGATTGGAACTCGGAATATTCCGGTTGCTAATACGGTGCTCTTGCAACCAAGCGATCGAGGTCTCAGGTTTGTCTATATATAAATAACGGTAATAAATAACAGACGTATGCTTTAGAACACTGCGGAAAACATAGGCTATTTCGTTCCCGTCTTTAGACCCATCTGTAACCATGACAATTAGTACACAGGTAGTCCTAAAAGTGCCCCTCGAAGCCCCCATTTTAAAATCGAAAGTTTGTTTTTCTGCAATAGTTGGACGAGGACAAGGAAACGTGTTCTACAGGAATTGTGTTTGAGTTAACACCGGGAAATATCGTGGTAGTGAACATGTTCCCAGAGGGAACATGTTAAAAGTTTTGTCTCTACTATTATAAAAGGAAGTATTTGTATGTCTGTTTGTCGCAATATCCTGACGATTATATGGCACTCACAGCAATGAGATTTGGCACACAGGTAGTCCGCTTTTTTTGCAATTTTTGGGTTGCGGCAAATTTTAAAATTAAATCTAGAAGATTTTTAAATGAATTTAATGAAATTTAATCATTATTGAATGCTATAGCATAGAAGAGATATTCATTTCCGTTTTGATTTTGATCGGAGGAATAATTTTTCAGCCAGACTATAAAAACAAACAATGTCTTAACTGAAGTCAATTAGTTCTTTTTCTATCTCCTAGACCGTTAAAGATAGAGTAAAAATTTCAGCGGATTTGTAATCTAGGAAAAATTTCACATTAGATCCATACCTAAAAATATGATTTTTTTTATACATAAATAACTTTTAAAATGAATATATCTTTTATATTTTCCCACGAGATTGTGACGTCAAGGTAACTTTCCCTTTCCAAAAATAAACAAATTGCACTTCGTGCCGTTCGCGTTAAAAAAAAAAAAAAAAAAAACAGATTACATTTCTTGT
The DNA here is from genome assembly GCA_947359465.1 of Metellina segmentata. Classification (NCBI taxonomy): domain Eukaryota; kingdom Metazoa; phylum Arthropoda; class Arachnida; order Araneae; family Tetragnathidae; genus Metellina; species Metellina segmentata. The sequence goes on along the minus strand of OX375874.1, from coordinate 135,494,689 downwards.
CCCATTTCCGCGAATGAGAGCAAGAAATAGAAAAACCTATTGACTGAGATTATTAAGCTTTTTTTCGTAAAATCGGAATCGCTAAAAATAGATTGAAAATTTCAACTGATTTCTAATGTGCGGATATTTTCAGTTTAGATTGATACCTAAAAATATGATTTTCTTTAAATAAATAATTTTTTTAATTGAATATATCTTCACCGGAATTGAAATCTGCGGACAATTTTACACCAGATTAATACCTTACACCACGGGCAACGCCGGGCTAGTCACGCAATGGCTAGTATTTGATATAAAACAGGGAAATGATGTTCCTATTTTAGCAGTCCTGGTTATATTTGAAATCAGAGCACCGCCGGGTTATTCAGTTAGTGTTGGATAAAGAGAGAAATTATGGAGGGAATTCTTTCGGCCTGGCTTGTAGAGTAACTATTTCTGTCACAGCAGGTGAACCCTTAGCTCCCAATATATGTCAGGTAGAAGGTTGACACGGGTAGTGAGGAGTGCAAGCACTCTTCATGTATAGCATGGTGGAACACCTCATTGGGGCGCCCCACTAAATACTATAGACGCAGTGGTCTTCGGGGAACCTTGGTCCATCAGCCCTTTGTTGAAATCCCATAGGAAACAGAAAAAAAAAAAGAATGTATTTCACCCCCATTTAAGGGCTGTTAAACCAATCAAGGAACTGCTACCTAATCACCGATACTTTTGAATCACAGTTCTTACCTGCATGGTAAGTACTAAAACCAAAATTTATCCTACATGGGGTGTATTGCAAGTGAGTTATAACCGCAACATAAATGCAACTTTCTGCATAAATGCAATCATTTGCAACTTTCAAAATTTAGTTTAAAATGAATTAATATGAATTTACTATTTCCTTTTTTGCACTCTGAATCAACTCTTCGGTCACGTGTGTCTGATCTTGCGAACGCCGAAGTAGTGCGGATCAAACAAGAAGTTCATGGAAAGAAGCTGTTTGTCCTAACAGACAAAAGTGAAATTAATGGCAAGTAGAACACATTGGTTGGCACTCTTGATAATCCAGTTGAAACTTGCCTAATCGACTGCAGAGTTTGCGAAGTGAGTGTCGATCATCAATATGTTGTTCGCCTGGTAGATGACGTTTTAAAATCTTTGAATGTTGAGCGAAAGGATTTTGCGCCTCTTTTCCATTCGATACGGTTCATTATATGACTGCGGCTGATGCAGTTTTTCAATGTTAAAGAAATTACTGTCCAAAGATCGGCCATTCAACGTTCTGTATTTAATGATGTATAATAATACTGTTGTACACAACTAAAATTGTCAATATATTTTGAACTTTTTCATTTTTTACGAATAATTTATTTTAGATTTTAGTGTATCAAAAATAAATGCAAATTTATTTCCATAAATGCAACTTTAGTGAATGATAAATGAAGTTTTTACTGCAACAAAAATGTTGCCCTACTAATTATCGATACTTTTGAATCACAGTTCTTACCTGCTACTGAATTATGAAAATAGCAGTGATTACTGGAACAGTGATTGGGAATGCGTCATTCGGTAGCAGTGATTGAGGGTTTACTGACATCAACGGATATCGTCAGATTGCTGTGGCTGTGATTCGGAAGAATGGATTGAGGGCGATATCATTTTACCTCCATCGGTGATTGCGATCGGTGACTGCGAACGGTGTTGGTGAGTCGGTAGTAGTGATTTGGTAGGTCGAATCGGTGGTAAACGTTTGGCGTTGTGTCAGCCGCGACGTTAAAGAATACGTGAAACTATTTTCTTAGATCACAAAAAACTGTATTCTCTTACTAACGATTTTCTTAAATCCCCAAAACAACATTCCCTTCCATACAAATTGATTCAGTCGGTTTACAATCACAGATATTATAGGGTAGCAGTCCCAGTTTGGAACTGTTGCTGCAAAATCCCTATTTGTAACATGCCTGCCCCCCATCGCGTTCTGGTTACCCTGTCCTTCCTCCGACTCACTTGGCCTCTCCGCCGCGTGACAAGTCATGAAAACGGGCAATAACATTGTACACACACAAGAGAAAGCAATGTTTAACACATCAGGATACGTCCGCCACACTTGGTGTGCCAGCTCAGATGATGACCTCGTCATCCGACATTGATGAGGTATTGCCATTCTATTTATTTCTCATCGCGGTTGATCCGAGGAGGGAGTTGTTTTTGACGCCATTTTAGCGTGTTCCTTTGCGAGTGCAATGGACTTCAAGACTTGGGATTTTCCATGAAATGAACAAGTGGCGGTGATTTTTCTTCAAAAAAGAAATAGTCTTCACAAAGAAAGATTGTGTACGAATAATCCCCTGATGAAATTATGCGACACGACGCCCAAATGGTGATGTAGCCTTCTTTCGTGCCACGGAGAAAAAGTTGTCCGAACAAGAGTAGTTTGCTGGATTCATTCCGTTCCGGTATGAAACAAATAACGCCAAAAAATAAAAATGCGCCAAAGTTATTGGTAATGGTAATTTTAGTTAACGTCGTACTAGAGCAACACAACGGGCTATTGACGACGGTCCGGGATCAGTCCCTTAAGGGAAAGATCCGAGGACAACATCTTGTCAATTTGAACCACGGTCAGATGACCAAGCAACACCTGAGCTGGCACCCCACTCTCCAAACTTCCACGCCAACCCAACGTGAGGACTTTCGGCCACGACAGATTTAAGGTGCACCAACCGCCTCTACACCATACGCTTACAAACATCCATGCCCGGACCCGGATTCGAACCAGTAACCTTCCGATCTAGAGGCTAACACCTTAACCACTACCGGTTGGTCGGCCCAAAGTTATTGGAATGACTATAACGGAATAATACCTAAAAATGTTGTTTTTTTTTCGAGTCTATTCATTACAAGTGGGTTTAAATATTTTCAAATATGAATAAAGTTCAAACTGTCGATATTTATAAGCAACTTTTTTTTTTCAAAATAGCTTTTTTCTCGTAACGAGATGACGTTTATTGGTTTCTTTCCGTGACTGAGATCATCTTTCAACATAGGTGGTGCTTCCATGGAAGATTGAAACGCCGTTTATAGTCTTATAATAACAAGTGTCTGCACATTTTTAATTTACCCCTTCTTTATTTTCCGAAACTGTGCCTTGTTCATTGTTATTCCCACAGGGATAGTTTTATAACATCAAAACATTGGATTAGATACCGGAATGATAAAAAAGTGAGATCACGTCAACTGGAGTTTGGAGAGTGGGGTGCCAGCTCAGGTGTTGAGCTCGACATCTGACGATGGTTCAAAATAACGAGGCGTTGTCTATGGATTTTTCCCATCGAGATGGATCTCCGTTGACTCTCTGTGTTGCTCCAGTGTGCCGTTTAATACCTACCTACCAATATAGATATAGGGTTGTTTATTTCTTAGGTGTGTAGTGTGGGTGACGAGCAGAACAACGCCCCTCCAATCTTGGTTGCTTAATACTTGAATACCAAGTAGGAAAAGATGAAAGCGAGATGTAACGAAACTGCACCAGAAATGAACCGCGTCTCATTCTTCGAAACAGATTGCTACACCCCAGTTCAATACCGCACAATGGGTCATCCGGTAATAATATATTCCACCTCTAATATTATTTCCCTCCAAACTAATTGCCCTCGTATGGAAACTCGTCTCAAATGAGTCTTGTCTAATGCTCCTTGCCGGAAGATTAACCCTCTTAAAGATAATGCGTCCCATACTTTCGGATTTGAAGCTCGTTTCGTGTCCGCCTTGATCACGGAAAAGGGTTTGAGACAGTTGACTACGGAATGCGCGCATTGATCTTTCGTGCGGTTGACAAATATCAGTCTGGATACATTAATGATTGTTTGTGGGTGATTACGAGGGGGTCGTGACAGTCCAAATGAGTCCACCTGCTGGAGCGATATGGGTAGGGAACGGTGTTTTTTAATTAACGTCGCACTAGTGCAACACGAAGGAGTGATATCGGATGGATTGTATTTCATTAATTGTTGCGGTGTTGAAAGTGAACTCAAGGCATTATGTAGTCCCGTCCATGTCGTTGCTAGTTCGACTCCAACCGAAGACCGCCGTGTACAACTGCTGGTGTACGTTAAATCAGTCGCGGCCTCCAATATCCTCAAGTTGGCGTACGGTGGAAGTTTGGAGAGAGGAGTGCCAGAGAATGTGTTGATCTCGTCATCTGACCGCGGTTCAAAATAACTTGGTGTCTCGGATCTTTCCCTTGGAGATGGATCCCGAACTGCCTCCAACAGCATATTGTGTTGCTCCAGTGCGACGTTAATTCAAATACCTACCTACCGTTAAGCATAATCTTTTAATATTGTGATTTATGCAGTGTTTTTTTTATACGCTTGCCAGAGCGTGTCCTTGGAGCTAGAACCATAGGAGCTCCAAGTCAATCCACCGTTGTAAAGTAATGTGGGAGGGGCCGAGTCTGTTTTGTCAGTAGTACTAGAACCCTAGTGGATTCATCTCGGGTCAGTGCATGGATGTTTGTATAAGCGTATGGTATAGAGGCGGCTGGTGCACCTTAAGTAAGTCGTGGCCAAAAGTCCTCACGTTGGGTTTGTGTGGAAGTTTGGAGAGTGGGGTGCCAGCTCAGGTGTTGCCTCGTCATCTGACCGTGGCTCAAAATGACGTGGTGTTGTCCACGGGTCTCTTCCTAAAGCTTCGGTTTCCTAAGAAAGCGTAGCCGTGATCTAGCGGCCGTGAAGTATCGTTGGATGACGTCATAAAACGTTGTTTATGCTAACACATGGTGTTGGTTTCCTAGAGAGCGTTGTTTGTGAGCGTAACGAAAATGATCGGAGACGCCATTTCCATGACTGTCGTCATAGCGGTCTCAAACAGTTGGAGAACGTTTTTTCTCTTGTAGCGGCCAGATTTCATTTCCTGCTCCAAACGATTCGAACGAAGAGGAGCAATATAAATAAACATTTTTGACTGCTACTGAATAATTCGTTTTTGTAAAATCGGGATCGTTAAACACAGAATAAAAATTTCAACGGATTCGAAATCTGCGGAAAATTTGACACCAGATCGATACTTTAAATGTGATTTTCTTTAAAAAATTAATTAATTATTTAATAAATAATTAAATAATCAAATGATAAATAATTGATTAATAAAACTGTTTTTAATATCGATCTGGCGTAGAAATTTACGCTGATTTGAAATCTGTTGAAATGTTCACTCTACCTTCAACGATCCCGAAGTTAGGAACTTTGAACTAGAGAATAAAAAACCATTTTTTTTTTCTCGAATAAAATTAACCACGACAGCTGTCTGTGTTGCCCATTCACCAACGTATTCTGTCCGCCTAAGTTGACACCTCTGGATTCTTGTTTAGACGGCCGTCTAGTTATGCCCGCGGCATCATGACGTATCACGGCTGTTAGATAACGGCTCCACTTTCTTAGGAAACCAAAGCTTTAGGGGATTGATCCGGACCGTCGTCAATAGTACGTTGCGTTGCTTTAGTACGACGCTAATTAAAAATTACCTTACTTGATGAATTTTATTGGGGCCTATACCGTCATGTAAGAATTAGACGGACAGCTGGTTTAAAATTAAACTATTTATTTACATAAATTAAATATTTACAAGAAAATTTAAAAAGATAATTAAGGGCACAGCCATCTACAACCGAATCCTGCCTGAAGCCAAAGTAAAAAATGGAAAACAGAGACGTCTGTCTCTCGTCGAATCTCGAATCCGAATCCTCCTAAAATCCATGTTCGCTTCGCTCAACAGAACCGCAGCTGCCAACGAGAGGGGGGTGAATTCCGAGCCCTCTAGAGATGTTTATGTCCTCTCCAGAACAGAAACACCCCCACACAGATGCGAAAACCGTCTGTGATGCCGACTTGAGTTCCCCACAGCAAATCTTCATCCCAGACATGGGATAAGGGAACCGACGGAAACTCCAGCTGTGTCTATGGATCAAACGGAACGCCGGGCCGCCGATGAGAAAATACTCTCTTTCGGTATTTTGTGAAAACCCGCACGTGCAAAGTCTGAAGTTGTTTTTGCATTTCGAAACATTCCAGCGTCCACGTGTTAGGGAAATGGGTCGGCTAGTACCATATGGTACAGGCCTGAGAGTATGGTTAGAAGAATAAGGGATTAGTAGTAGGGATGCAACATCGATGTATTGGGGTCGATGTTTTTGTAACATCGATGTTTATCCTTGTCGATGTTTTTAAGTTGTCGATGTTTTATTTTTAAATGAAAAAAGTACCGTTATAACAATTTAAAAAATAACCAAGTAGCATAATTTTCACAATCAGCAAATTGAACATACTTTGAGACCAAAGTGGCCAAGGGTGAAGGATCTGAAAAGTAGGGATGCGACATCGATGTCGATGTTTTTCTAAACACTAATGTTTTAGAAAAAAACATCGATGTATTGGAGCTTATGTCGCAGCACTAGTTGTTAATCCATTAACGCCCGAATTATTTCTGCTCAAAATATTTTCATGATTATCTCAAATCTATATGTAACTATGACCTTCCGAATGCAAAAAAACCCCCTAAATTTCAATCAATTTGTGATTTAGTTTTTAAATTACTGCCCGTCCTCATTTGAGGATGCTGGGCGTTCCGGTGAAAAAAACCACGATATTCAGTGAAGTCAGAATATTCGAAAACAACATGTAATAGATGTAAAAACGGACTAGTTGCAGTATTCTATTAAATTTTAAGATAAAATTAATTTTAAACTGCTATTTACTTAAAGGCGGGTTTACACGCAACGATAAATCGTGACGATGTGATTGACAAATTTATTGTTCCAATAAATCGAAAGTGTGATTATTGTTTACACGCTACGATAAATCGTAACAATTTCTTGTCAAATATTCGTTGTCGACCGCTATCGTCCTCTAAATAAGCTTTAGCCATGGAGGAAATAGTGTTGTTGTTATATATCGGTTGTTTAGCGAGAAAAGTGAAAAAGTCGCGAATACCAAGAACAAAGTGGAGCCGTCAGTGGTTGCGAAAGAAAAGGGAATTCTCTCATGTAAAATTATTGAAAGAATTGAGAAATGAACCAAATGACTGGCGTAATTATTTGAGAATGGACAAAGAGACTTATGTTGAGTTGTTAAGGTTAGTTTCTCCGTTTATTGCGAAAACTGATACTGTTAAGAGAAGAGCGATATCTCCGCACGAAAGACTCTCAGCTACCTTACGATTCCTTGCCACCGGAAGAAGCTTGAAGGATATGGAATATTCAACTGCCATTTCTAAACCAGCTCTCAGCAAAATAATCCCGGAAACCTGTGAAGCTATCTACAAAGTATTAAAACAATTACTACAGGTATGTTAAGAACAGTTTTTTATTTTCTTTTAAACCCTATATACATTACAAACATTATAACCAAATGTAATACAATTTAAGTGAATAATCATAGAATATGTTTTACACATGAAAATGTCCTGCTACTCCGAGAAATTTGAAAAGAAGGTCGAAATATTGTTATCCATTGATTGCTTGGGATTTATGTTACTTGAACGTGAAATGTAGTTTGAGTTAGTGGGTTGTTGAGATTCTGGTTGCTGAGTATTGGGTTGTTGGGAGTTGTCTTGCTCGGGTTTTTTTTATTTTAGAGTTTGGCAGCATCATGTTAGAGAGTTTGTGTGTGTAGTGTTTGAGGATATGGGAGTATCGTGTTAACCTGTAGAACGTTACTGGAAGAACGAGGATTGTGTTGCTGAGGATAGGGTATACGAGAGCTTGATAGTTGATGGTTTGGTATGTGAGAGATGTATAGTGGGGAGTAGGGTTGCTGAGGGTTAAATTGTTGATAGTCATTATTTTCGATTGAACGGTGTGGTTCTTCTTCTTCTAGACCCACTCACCGTTAGGTTTAGAGTGTTATATGGTCTAGGGGGGAGAACCTCCACCGCAGCACGGAGGAGGGCCAGAAGGCCCAACACCAGTCAGTCGCTCGAATTGAGTGCCGAATTAAAATAATAATAATAATAATAATACATGGGGAAACAAGCCCAAAGAAGACATAACACTTCCGGTGTAACCGGGAATTTAAGTTATGGAGACAAACAACTACACAAACCTCCGGGAGAAAAAAAAAACCGGGTAAAAAATAAACTCTGGCAACACGCCAGGAAAACATCAATACAAATTAAAATAATAAACCAAATACATAAATACACAAAACGACAAAAGAACACAGCACAGTACAAACACATAAAACACATATAGTTAAAAGTTGGTTTTATCTTAAACAATTAACAACAACTCAAAAAAGAAAATAATAATGATTATGTTTAATGTTGAGGAATGAAATAAATATTATATGAGAGATTTAATGACTATTTTAATGTACAATGCAAAATGAACGAAAATAAATTTAAAGAAAAAATCTAAAAAGGTTAAAATTCTGTAAAATTTAAAAAGGTTAAAATTCTGTAAAATTTAAAAGTTTTAAAATGTTTAAAATCTTAAAATAGAGGGAAACCTAGTTCCACCTCTCTATCTAAAAAAAAATATAAAAAAAAAGGTCAACCAAATGGGGGTCCCAAGGAGCCACCACATTTTTTACTTATGGGTCGTGGGGACCGGCCACCATCTCCATGGCCGCCATCACGCAGGATTTTATTTTTGCAATAGAAGTTTTGCTTCTAAGGACACTTTCCAACCAAATTGGCTTGTGTCTCTCATTTGGTTTTTTCACATGATTTTCCTTTGTGAGTGGACAGTCAAAGAGAAAGTGGTCGGCATCCCCACTTCCCCGCAGCTACAGAGGTCCGAATTTTGGAGCCCAAACCTGCGAAGGTAAGCATGGAACGGTCCATGACCCGTGAGAAACCAGACGAGCTGGCGATCAGCGATGAGTCTATCTCTTGTAACTCTAGTAATGAATCCCCTGAGCCTGAGACCCTTATTTGATTCTAAGTAATGATTTTGCCAGGTCTTCTCAGTAAAATCTACAATTTTCCTTTTAAGTAGGCTCAGGGGGAACGGAATGTCCAAGACCTCACCACTGATCGAGGCAAGTTTTGCGTTTTCGTCGGCCAACTCGTTACCAGTAAGACCCGCATGAGCCCGAACCCAACTCAGGCCAAAGATGTTAGTAAACTTTGATATTTTCTTTTTTATTTCATAAAGGTAATTGGATTTATTAGTTGCGGTTTTAAGGGCCTGAATTGAACTGAGGCTGTCACTGTAAATGTTTATCTTCTTTTCCTTGGCTATTGCCCAATCGATTGCTTTATATATTGCCGACAACTCTGCCTGAAAGACAGAGTTGCCGGGTAAAAGTTTGAATTGTAAAATTTCTATTAAATTATTATTTTTAAAGATGCACACCGCGGCCCCGACATTGCCATCAATGCCCGAGCTTGATAACATTAAATTTTTTGTACAATGACAGCAGGGTCACATGGAGCGGCGGAATTCCGCATAGTGTATTAAGGGAGACGGTCGGTGAGGGAGACGGTCGAATACAATAAAAATTCTTGGAGCATATAGAAATATGCTCCAAGAATTTTTAACAGAAATGGCCTCTGTATAGTACTAAGCTTCTGGATCTGAGCTTTAGTTAAGCTGCCTCCCCAAATGCCAGCTCCATAGGTGAGGATCTTTTCCGTGACGGTCAGATACCACACCCTCTGGAGCTGGCCACCGACTCCCCAGCCACCTCCTCGAATTTTTTGGAGTGAACCTCCGAGCCGCATACAGCGGTCTCTTAATTTCTGAATGTGGTCGCTCCATGCGAGCCGGCTGTCAATGTTTAGGCCTAAATATTTTAAATAACTGACTATTTTTATTTCTTTACTATTTAAGTTTATTTTTATACTGTCTTTTAATTTTGGATTTTTAGAAACTATTAGGGTCTGGCATTTGTCGGTCGACAGAGTCAATTTCATTTCATTTAATCTATTGAAAACAATAGCCAATGAATTATTTGTATTTCTCTCCAGGAGCCCCGCGGAGGACCCATGCGTTATTAATGCCAGGTCATCCGCAAAGGCCTGGAGGTAAATCCGATCAGAATTTAAATCAAGTATACAATTAAAATAAATGTTCCACAGTGTCGGGGCCAAGACCGAACCCTGTGGGCACCCTTTTATTAGATTACTTACGTGTTATATGTACCCCGTCTATTTCAAATAATACTGACCTAAAATTTAATATAAACTTAACCCTTAAATGGACAATGTTGTTTTTAAACAACATACTAAACATCACAGATAAAATTGACCTTCCTTTAATTTTTTGTTAATTTTGACAACTAGTTCTTATTTCTGAATGAATTTTGTACTTTTTTTAATGTTGGCACTATCCAATATTTTTATGCATTGAAAATAAGTTAATGTCAAATGTCACTTTGAAGAAAACTTTTCTAGTGGCGCGAAACTTAGTTTTGTAGCTGTGTTCGAACTTTGATAAAATATAATGTAAGTATATAACATATTTTTATTTGCTTGATTATATCTTCAATTACATGTTCATGTTGTAAAACATTGAAAATCACTTGATGCTACTGTCGAATTTGGCGAAATCTGGTATGTTGTAGGAAAACTACAATGCGCATTGGCTGCTAAATAAATGCATGTTTGGTGAAGGATTTTTATTTTGCTTTTCAGCATGCCGCGATTACTAGAAAGCGAAATTACAAAGTATTTAGAAACTCTTGAAGATTCAGAAGATGACTTAGACGGGTCTTACTCCGAAGTAGAGGATGAAGGTCACTATTATCAAACAGCTCGAGATGTTCTTCGAGACCTTGAAAATAGTGATGAAGGTGAGAATGCCCAGTCTGATGAAGTGGATGGTGATCCTCCTCTCGTAATCGACAACGATGAAAATATGCCAAGCCCTCTTATTTTGGAAGCCGAAGAAGCAGCACCCCAGAGTAGATCACAAGGGATTTCTAAAAGACCTCTGGTTTGGCGAAAACGGAATCTTGTTACTGCTGGTCGACCTAGTGGGAGCACAATACAAAGAGAACTTGTAATGAAGAAGTTCCGAGGACCAGCTCAAGCAATTCCTTTGAAAGACGTCAGATTGGATCAGACATGTCATTGGGCAGTTTGGCTGGATAAGCAGCAGAGGTGCAAATTCCCAAAATGTTCAGGTTTTACAGTCAAAATGTGCCAAAAATGTCGTGTATCTTTATGTGATACGAAAAAAAGCAATTGTTTTTATAAATATCATAATGAAGAATAAATAAATACATTTCAAAAACAATATCCACTCCTATTTTACCCATACTTGCAAAATCTCAATGAATGCGCAATGTAGTTTATAAACAACACTCACATTATTGCAAAAAAAAGTATAGTAAATTCATGTCTAGATTTTTTTACTCATTTTTCCTAGACAGTAATACATGTCTATTACACAAATATATATTTTTTAAACGTGAAACAAAAATCGTCCATTTAAGGGTTAATAAAATACCCCGGGAATTTAAGAGAATCGAGTCTGTTGACCAACAGTTGCCAGTTCATGTTATCAAAGGCGGCGGAAATATCCAGTGTTGTCAATGCGGCATGGCTGGTCTTTTTGAGAGATTTCAATTTATTAACAACATTGAACAACGCATCCTCACAGGACCGCTGCTCTCTAAAACCATATTGTAGTTTGTGAAGAATATTACTATTGTGCATCCAGTGATTTAAAATTAGACAAAAGGCCCTCTCTAGGATTTTACCTAGAGTGGGTAATAAACAAATTGGTCTGTAGGCACCGCAGGTTGAGGGGTCACGACCTGGTTTTACCAAGAAGCGAACACCCCCAGTCCTGAGGCACCTTGGAAAATATGAAAACTGAATAGCTTTCTGAAATGGATTAAAAAATAAAACAGGGTATTTTTTATAGAGAAATTTCCAGATTTTGTAATCAACGAGGTCCGGCCCTGGGGCCTTCCCATCTTTAAGCATGGAGAAGACATGGTCCAAGTCATGGATTGTGATATTTTCATCTATTTCCGGTTCTATTGTATTTAAAAAATTAAGGGGTGTGGGAATTGTATTATTATTTTCGAAGAAATGGTTCACACACATTAAAATAGTAATTTTATCCTTTTGAATAAGGTTCGGTTGGGTTGGTAAAAATAAATCTAGGTTATTATTCTGTTTTTTTGAAAAGGTAAATTTAAATAAAGATCCGTATTTAGAACCATGACTCGAACAATGTTCCCTCCAGGCAGTTCTTTTAGAGGTGTTGATTAACAACCTCAGGGAGGCCCTTTTTGAACGGTATTTTATTTCAACGGCTCGGACCTCGTCAACTGGTAAATTAAATTTTTTCATAATTTTAATTTTTTTTATAGAGAGCAGTGACTCGGTTCCTGGAGGACGCGAGTTCGTTGTTCCACCAGTGAACTTAAGAAATTAAATTATTAGTTTTTTTAAGAGTTTTTAATGCTATTGTTTGAACCTTATTTGTGAGATTTTCAAAATATGATTCAAGTTCACTGGTGTTGTTAATCGTTTTAGCAGACTTTATCAAATCGGGTGTTAGTTTATGAAAAATGCCAGGAAAACGACCCAGGCCGAATTTCGTCCTTAGGAAGAATCCCTGGTTGTTAGTAATATAAATATTGTAGTCTAACACAACATAGCGGTGGTCACTGCATGCGGCTTGGTCTAAAACGCTCCAATTCTCGATGCAGGCAGCGACATCTGGACTCGCAAGAGTTAAATCGGGCCATCCCTTCCCAGTAGGGGCAACGAAGGTAGGCCCTTTATCTGGGATATTTAATATTTGGAGGGAGTTTGTCATGCAGAGGTCCAAAACACACCTGCCCCTAATGTCCTCATGATTGTAACCCCATATGGGGGAACGAGCATTAAGGTCACCCATGATGAGGAGCCTGCCTCTACTAAAGTCGAGGTCTTTAAGCTCCTCTAGCTGATCCTGAATGCTGTCATGGGGCGGGAAGTAGATACTCCCCAACAAGAGGGGACCGGCGTGCGTCGAAACCTCAGCAAAGACGCAATTTGGAGATACAAAACTTAAATTAAAAGTGTAATTAGGATTTAAGCATAAAATAATACTTTTATTATTATTGGAAACGAATTGTCGGTGGCCGGGAAGAGGAGCGACTGGCTTATTATTTAGTAAGAAGGGATCTTGAATAAATAAAAAATCTATTTTCCCTTGGGTTGCAGTGTACAACGCCAGGCTGTGTGCGGCATATGTGTGGTTAGTGTTTATTTGCAACATTCTCACTCTCCGAACAGCCATCACTTACCATAATCAATGCTGGCCTCTAAAATAGCTAGCTGCCTTTTGTAGTTAGGGCATGTCCGGGATCTCACGTCATGTTTTGTATTGTATTTTGTGCGATGCAGAGAGTTAGACTCAGTGCAATTAATACACGTCTTCTCAACCTCCCCGCACGCGACCGTCGCATGCTCACCCCCACAGGCAAGACATATTGGTTTTTCTGTTGAACTAAAAGTGCACCGGCCCTTGCTATGACCCAATCTGCCACAACCTGTGCACTGTCTTACACTCTTGAATTCCTCTATTCTGCATCTTCTGAAACCCAGATAGACAAAACCTTCACCCATAAATTTCTGAAAGATGCTCGGCTCCAATGAGACAACCCAGTGATTGCCCCTCTGAGCCTTTATATCAAAGTCGACACTGATGCCGTCCTCGCTTTCCACAAAACTATTCAGATCAACGAGTGAAGAGGGAAAGCCCGCCTTATCAGTATCTGGGTCTACACCCAATATGATGACCCTCGGCCTCATCAGCTTGGGTCGGTCGACATCAAATATATTCGTGATACTGTCGATAGCTTTCAATTTATTGTGGAGTTCGTCCACCTCGGCCTGAGAACCGAGGTCAACTGCAACCCCGCCGCCCCCAATCCTTCTTAACTGTATAACTCTTGTTCTCAGATCCCTGAGGGTGGCTTGTATTTTAGATTTTTTGACCTCGAAGTCACAGTCCACTTTAGTCTTTAGTAGAAGAGTAAATTTCTGAGACTGTGGACCGGACCTCCTTGATGTGACAGGGCCTGATACCTTTTGTGCGTAACTCGGGACCGCAAAGGTGCATTCCCTTCTCAGCTCCTTCAATTCCTGTAATATTTCTTCACCGCTCCCTTCAGCACTCCCATTCACGCGGCCCGTATCCTGGATCTCCCTTACTATTTTTAGGGTTTCCTCCACGGACCCACTGATGATGGTCGAGAGCCTATCAATCTGGGCCTCCCTCTCCTCAAGAACACCCGTCATCTTTGCATTTTCTAGTTCCATGACGTGAGCTCTGTCACGTTCCTCATTTACTAACATGCCCAGTTTCCATACCTCGGCCTCAAGCTCCCTGTTTCTACCCTGCTCTGCCATGGCAACCTCGTCCTGCATTTCTCTGAGTGATTGGTTTTTCTCTCGCACCATAGTTTCTAGGCTTTCTATTTTCTTGTTCAATGTTGTCAAGACGGAGGAGTCCGCAGTAGCCTTGGGCTGTACGCCCGAAGTATTGATATCGGAGCTTGTGTCATCTGATTGTAAGTTGGTACGGCACAGCTCTCTAATTATATCGATGAAACATTTCGTATATTTTACCAAACCCTTTTGGATAATTGCAGTTTCTACCTTACTAGTTTTTTTTGTCATTTAATAGTTTAGATAGGTCTGTTATGTTATCGCGACAGTTAATTAAGGTAGGATTGGTCAAATCGTCTTTGTTAAGATTATGAGCTATTCCGTCAAGTCCTGGGCATATAGAATCTCCCGTCCCTGGGCGAAGGTTGTGGTTGCCCACAGTTGAGTTCTTAGAAGTCATTATATAATTGATAATTAAATCCTGCAAGCCCGACCGAGGTCAAGCCCCAGGATAACGGCGATCACGAGGACCGAACCAGTGCCGACTTCAAAGCTGGAAAAAAGACGGACACTTAAAAATGTTTAACACTATGATATACAAAACCCCAATAAATCCCTAGCCCCCAGCGCCACTCAATGGAGATGGCTCAACCAGTCAAATATGAATGCGGAATGATGAACCAGTCAAATATGAATGAAAACAGAAATCACACCAGGTCTTGACGACTGTAGGCAGATAGGCTTCAAAGTTTAAGTCAGTCTGCGCACGGGACGCCACGCAGGAAGCTCTTGAGGGTAGAAACGTCAGGATGACACGTCCGACTTCAATGGCCGCCTCCAAACATACAGTGCCAAAAGTACAAAATTATAAAACTCAGCAACCACTGGTCTCACGGATTCCAAACAATATTCAAAAGATAGATCAGAGATCAAAAAGATCCCTCAAAGTAAAAAATAATGGTGTCTCAGCAGCGGGGGATCCGCCACTGCCCCTCGAAAGTTCCGGCCAACTTAGCGTACAAAAAAAATAAACTCAAATCCAAACACAAAAGGCACCATAAAATCATAAAATAATAATCCAACGAAATAATAACTTATCTTGCGATGCGGGGGAGAGGGTCCTCTATCGATTGGTATAGGTTCCAGCCCTGTACCACTGGTATATCCTGGTCAAAAGACCAATCTCACGGAGCACATAAATCTCGCAACGTATCAAAGGTCTTGTTGTCAACGGTGTGGTTGACTGTTCATTACTTTGAAATCTTTAGTAAGTGCTTCAAGCTCAACCTCAAAAATCACGTCATTAATGAGTTTTCGAGCGAATACAGCCTGTTTTCCTTTAAGGGAACGTAGCTTATGGGCTATATACTTTCCGTAGGCTTCGAATTCATCATCAGGACGAATACCTTTTAAATGCTCTCCCGCGAGCTTTATCACCTCATCTGTTGGAGTCATGTTTTTTTTCCGCTTTGGCCGCGGTACAATTGGTGATGGTGTCACACTTCGTGATGCAGTTGATCCATCGTCACCTGATGGTGGCAGAGCCGATGTGATGACTTCTCGTTGTTGGAAATGGTCTTGATCCGTAGGCTCAGAATCTTCCTGTTCGAAATAAAACACATATTTTCAGTTTCCAAACGTATGGAGGGCTATATATAGCAGATGTCAGAAATAGTTCTTCAGCCAGGGCCGAAGAAATGGAATGATTTGTAGAAAATTTTAATTTACAGAAGACGAAAGTATCAACTGAGAGAAGTGTCGAAACATCGAAATCTACAAATCATACGATTTTTTCGGCCCTGGCTCATGGACTAAAAATGGCATTGGGTAGATGTACAACTTGGGTATATGAACAAAATTTTGTGTGTGCGCCTATCAAAAACAATTAAATATGGTTTTGTTTTGTTCTAGTTCCCTAAAACAGCAACTGAGTGGTTAAAAATCGCTTCAGATTTTGAAGGGAAGTGGCAATTTCCTCATTGTTTGGGTGCGATCGATGGCAAACATGTCCGGATTGTTCCACCAAAGGATAGTGGTTCCCATTACTACAACTACAAAAAGACACACAGTATAGTCTTGATGGCTATAGCAAACGCTCACTGCGAATTTATATATTGTGATAAGGAACGAACGGTAGAATATCTGATGAGGGTGTGATAAATAACACTCTTTTCTACGAAAAACTTGTAAATAAACAACTGAATATTCCAGAACCTGAACCAGTTAGCTTCGATCTTGGTCTGGAATATGTTTTTGTGGTGGATAATGCCTTTGCATTGCGACCTGATCTTATTAAGCCTTACAATCGGGATTCCCTTAATAACGAGAGAAGAATATGCAACTATCGCATATCGAGAGCACGGCGAGTGGTCGAGAATAGTTTTGGAATTTTAGCTTCAGGATTTCGTATTTTTAACACTGCAATTAATTTAGATGTGGAAACCATTAAATCAGTAGTTCTTGCGTGCTGTGCTTTGCACAATTTATTGCGCAAAAAAACAGTTACCTACACCCCTCCTGAAAGTTTTGATCACGAAAATATTATCGATGGTACTATTCAACTAGGTGCAAGGCCTAATCCTGATATATTACACAACCTCAAACGACGTTCAGGAGGTCAAGTTTTAAAAAATGCAAAAGTTGTTCGAGAAAAGTTCTGTACGTTTTTTAACGGGGATGGGTCAGTTCCTTGGCAAGAAAAATTTGCATTGAACGTTTGAAAATTCACAGTTTTTAAGAAAAGCATACTATATAAATAAGTGTTTGTAATAATTTTGTTTTATTTAATTATAGTAATTTTTCACTTTAGGTTGCAGACAATTGATTTGAACCATATTTGTCATTAATACTTGTTATAATTAATGTAGGCCTATTGATTTCTGACATGTAAAGTATATAACATTTTGATCAAATCATTAGGCTACTTTTACTATAAATAAAAATGAATGTTACTTACATCTTGTTGTGTTTCTTCGTCCCCATCACTCATTGTACTCCTGCTAGGTCTTGCAAAGTCCTGGTTGTTCAAAAAATGCAGAAGGTCCAAGTACCACAAAGTAGGTTTATAGATGTCATCCGCACCTGTCCCGGATTTTGCCGAACTGTTAACTTTTGACAGTTCTTTCTTATAAACCGTACGCAATGCATTAAATTTTTTCACAACACTGTTTCTGTCTGCCGACGGATCCAATTCCTTGTATTTTTTAACGAGCTCTGTATAAGCAAGGTCTTTTTTATTCCTGTCGGAGTATTCTTTGCTCTTAACGAGCAGGTAAAACTCCGATAAAGTTCAATGAATTCACTCAAGAACTCTCGAGGAGTTTGTTTAACTGCCATGATTCGAATAAAAACAACAGTTAATCAAAGAACGAACTATAAGACACAACCTTTCTGATGCAGGTGCGTGCAAGTGCAAACTGAGTCAAATCGTAGCGAGAAATGGCTGCCACTTGTTTACACGTTCCAACATATCGTTACGATTCGCAGAAATTGATGCCGGCCGCCATCAACCATCCAATCCAATTCCAATTAATCGCTACAATGTCCTGTTTACACCCAACGATAAATCGAAACAATTCGATCGTTACGATAAATTGCTACAATTTATCGTAGCGTGTAAACCGGCCTTAACATTTAATGACAATTTATCTCAAACGGAGTAATGTTCAACGCTACAATTTCAGTTTTGTGCAAACTAAGACAGTTGATAAAAAGGACAGTAAACACGGAAAACAAAATGCACATATATGATACATAAACAAAATACATAAAAATTTACATAAAATATGTATCAATTTTTGGTTTGGTATGATATATGGGGAAACACACACACAAGGAATGCAGAATTAATCTGTTCAGAATTTGTTACCTAAGTAACAGACTTAGTGTCATTCCATCTAACTAAAAATTTAATTTTCCTTATCAAATTTATGCTCATAAACCCCCTTGTTTCTTTTTCTATTTCTTTCCTAGATTTTAGAGAACATCCTGCCATTCTGTTGTCTCTTATAGTGCCACAATTTTAGTTTTTGAACACAATTCTAGTCACAGAGTTTAGTTTCAAAGGAATTTGGATCTTCGGAAATTTCGATTTCAGCTGTTCCTGGAATATCACGTACTTTCGCTAAAGCTGTACTTTCATCGTCAAGATCCTCTTCATCAGTAAGCTCATCTACGTTAGGTGGAATTTCGATGATATCAGTTTCAATTTGTTCGGAAAATAAATATTCATGAGCTACTGCAATCGTTAAGAACCTACGAGCCATTATAATTACTTATACTTTGTTTTGCTTTAGGAAAGTAATGACCATTTACCACATAAAAGTCGAACGAATTTTTAATTCAATTATTACACGAAAAAATACAAAAATTGTAATGACTCTTGAAATTTGTTTTGAAGTTGGTTGTAACTCCCAGCGTCCTCAATTGAGGACAGTAAAATTGAATGTCATTTTTAAAAACGAAATTTTTTGAAAAGAAATTAATTTTCTGAAAAAGTTTATTTAGTACTCAAATTTGAAATACTAGAAAAAATATAATGTTTTACCTAGAAATTAGTCGATGTAGCTAGACAGAAAGCAAATGCAAGTGTGATACATGAAAAAACATGAAATGGCGATCCATATCACGGAGTTCTAAACAACCACATACACTTGGTAATTTGTGGGATTTTTTCTGATAATATCATCTACCGTCGTGCAGAACAAACAATCGTTTCCAGAAAATATAAAGATTCTACACGCTATTTTATCCACTGTCCTCAAATGAGGACACTGGGCGTTAATGGGTTAAGCCAGTTTTAAGAAGTGGGGAAATAAAGTTTAAATACACTGAATTTTAAAAACATTGATGGTTTTGGGGCGATTGATGTTTTAATTTTGAGCATCAAAGTTTCAAAAGATGGACGTTTTGCTATCGATGTCGCATCCCTAATTAGTAGTCAAAGGGACGTGAGTTGGTCCAAGCAACGACCGTCGTGTGCACGTTAAATGGGTCGTGCTCTCAAATGTCCACGCTGGGTGCGATCTCAAGATGTTGACATCGTCATCTGACCGTGGTTCAAAATAACTTGGTGTTCTCCTCAGATCTTTTCCTTGGAGAGTGATGGAGGATCGTTGTTTATAGCTCGTTGTATTGCTCCTGTGTGACGCCACCTGTATTTATGTCTCAAATTCAGTGTTTTTAACGGCTTTATAATATTTGGAAACGAAACTTTTAGAGTATTTGACCACTTTGGATGGCTATTTCATCAGTTTTCATTCAGTATATCATTTCTTGTGTTTGGCGCAGCTTGTCCACTCCCGAACCATAAAACCCAAACCAAACTATAAGTTCAAACATACAAGAGGTGGGGTGGACAAAAATTTGGAAACACCTCGTGAAATGCATGCTTGAAAATAAATGTTTATTCTAGTGAAATGTGTAGGTGGCGCTAGTGTTTTCGCCTACTGACGCCACCTGTACAACGTCGTAAATACGCTACGCAGATCAGTCGTTGTCGTAGCACTGTTCTGTGAAGTTGTAATTGCATCGCGCCAGAGCTAACACACTTCGAACGTAGGCAAATTGTTATTGCTCGTCTGGTGCTTCCGTCAGCAAAGTAGCCGAAGAGTTTAGTGTTTCAAGAGGTACTGTATCTAAGATTTAGTCCGCATATTTGAAAAGCGGAAAAACATCATCCGCTGAATCACAGAGCGAACGACAGTATGTGTTGAGGGATCGTGACAGACCATCATTAAGGAGGATTATGACTAAGACCACAGCTACAAAAGTGACTGATGAAATGAATGTCGTGCGCACAAACCCTGTGAGTACCAAAACAATAAAAAGGGAGCTCCATAAGCATGGTATTTCTGGTCGAGCTTCAATTCCAAAATCATTCATCAGTGATGCTAATGCCTGTAACAGGAAAAGGTGGTGTTTAAGTCATAAAGCCTGGATTGTGAATCAATGGAAGACTGTAATTGGGTCGGATGAGTCTTGTTTCACACTTCTGGCCGAGTTTACGTCTGGTGAACGTCATCCCAAGCCTATAATACAGATTGCTTGTTGCCAAGAGTGAAACACGACGGGAGTTCAGTGATGGTTTGTGCAGCCATATCGTGGTTTTTGTTGGGGCACATGATTACATACTCCAAGGGCACATTAAAACCAAGGATTATGTGCACTGTGACGCCAGTCTAAAACAACTGGTGACAAACATCCTGCCACGTTGAGTGTGGATAAAAATGGAACCCTATTACGAGGCTAAATGAAGAAACATATTTTATACAATACTTCTAAAAATATATTTCTCTCAGCACCGCTATGGGATAACATAATGTAAAGTGGGAATCTTCAACGAGGTTAGAAAAGACATCTCATGACCATAAACAGGTGTCATCGAGTCTAGACGCAGCGTAGGGGAGACGAAAAGGATAGCGACTCTGTTCTGATCTGGCATCTATGGAATTTTGGGAAAGGCTGGAAGCTTTCGAGGGGAGATGATC
Organism: Metellina segmentata; assembly: GCA_947359465.1. Classification (NCBI taxonomy): domain Eukaryota; kingdom Metazoa; phylum Arthropoda; class Arachnida; order Araneae; family Tetragnathidae; genus Metellina; species Metellina segmentata. The sequence continues at coordinate 135,473,882 of OX375874.1, read as the reverse complement.
GTTTGAAACGTGTCGAGAGAACAACGTTTTGTTCTGGTTCCCATCCTGGGAAAAACTTTGCGGTAGAACGTCTACCAGAGTTAGATATTGAACAATTTTCTCGGATCCTGGGATGAGATTTAATGTGCTTTGACCAACGTTATTGTAGCCAAAGTGTGATCAATAATGCTTTGTATATAACTGTAAATAAAAACTCATTAGTTAAGAGTTTTGTTTAAATTATTTAGTCCCAAACGCTACCGCACATTTTGGCCGTCCCTTGGTACACACATTGTTCCCAATAGTGATGATGTCCAGGGGAGATATGCACGAGGATGATTTGGCATATCTCCCCTGGCCACCAGACCTCAATAGTATTGCATCTTCGTGGTCGACATTGGAGAGGAAAGTGCGTGATCACTAGGCAAGCATTCATGAACTGTATTTATCCATTCCGAGAAGACTGCAGGCTAAAACAGCTTGCAGTCTTCGTGTGTAATGTAAAAACGTGTAACATATAAAAACACAAAACTGTTGGCATTCGTTTTGAATGCCAACAGTTTTGTGTTTTTATATGTTACACGTTTTTAGGTGTTTCCACATATTTGTCCGAACTCCTGCATTTTGTATTGTTTGAACCTAGACCATAAAATTTTTATTTTACACAACCAGACTAAAATTTGAGTTTTTAGAAAAGTTGCAACAAAATGGATGTAAGCCTTTTAGTAGGTAGGTATTTTAATTAACGTGGTACTGGAGCAACACATCCGGGATATTGGAAGCGGTTCGAGATCACTCCCAAATGGAGTGCCTAGGAGCACGTCATTTTGAACCACGGTCAGGTGACTCCACCACACCCCACTCTCCAAACTTCCACAAAGGTGAGGACATTTGAGATCACGACAGATTTAACGTGCACGAGCCTCCTTTGTACACGACGGTCTTTATTTGGCGAGGAACTCGCAAAACTTCGGTTGATAATCCATTGTTCTTTCAACCGGGCTTCTGAAGCCAGTGAGCCTTTTGGAGATAGAAACTTTTGAATAGTGTGCTGACATAACTGATCTGCATTTTAAATTTTGTCGCTTAGTTTAAGGGTTGAACCCAATGGGTTTTTTCAAAACGCCTATTTGAAAAAAAAAACAATTTTGTATACATTTTGGATTTAAAAAAAAAATCTCAATTTTGCACACATTTTTAAAATTTTAGCAAAAGTTTCAGTGATAAAAAAATACATACAAAATTGTAGTTATATAATTTTTTAACATAATTGATAATATAGAAGATTTATTTTTAACACACTAGTTTTCTACGCATATTATCTATAACAAGCTACCATTCTTGAGTGTCATTGTCTCTTCAGGAAACGCTGAACTTTGCCCAGTTTGCCTGCTTTCTCTGCTCCTAGTCTATTTATCAATTTTGTCCATATGTACAGAACACACGTTCAATGGATGCCAAACTGGGTGGGCAGATGAGGAGATGAGCGAAAAACCTGCAGAATCCTTCGGGAAATTTCCAAAATTTCTGTGTGTTACGCTCCATTAGCAACCATCACTTCAAAGGATTACTTTTATACAAGTTCAAAACATCTACATTAAAAGTGTTTTGGAGAAACAACTCACTGTCTTTGATTTTGAAGGCTTAGACACCGGAATATATTTAGCTTACAGATTGCAACTACGTTTTCCCCTGCTTTGCTGAAAATATACGGTTAATAATTGATCGAAGTATATTTAATATATAGAGCAAAGTTGACAAACTTCTTTAAATTTAGCGTATTTCTGCATCCAAATAGTAACAAAAACGCTAAATATACACGAAATCAGTATTTTATCAATCCCACTGGTTTTGTGTGATTATAAGAGGCCGTATTTTTGATGCAATAATTTTGTCCACCTAGATTGCACACTGTGCGGTCCCTCGAAATAGGTTCGATCGGGGTTTCACTGTATTCCATGGTTGACATAGAAGACATCGTAAAATCGGCATTAATACCAATATATCAAGATATAATTTAAATGGAGTATTAATACTAGGTTATGCAGTGTAATCTCGTGTTTTTTTGAGACGTCTGATTTTTCCAGATTTAGGGAATTGCATCATCCTAATGAGGGGGAAATAAATGTTTTCGTTAATCCCACAAGCGAAAAATAAGTCTGTTGTTTGTCAAACAAATGGGTTGCGATGCAACGCATTTGAGCGTTTATTAGAAGTTCATTAGTTTGATACTGATCAAGCAGAGGGTGTTATTGTATTCAGTAGAATGTGCTCTTTTAAATCCAAACCTCATTCTATACGTGACGTGAGTTTGGGAAACATTTGCATTCATGTATATTCAATGATTTATTTGAATAAAACATTTTTGCCTCACTGCGTAGTTCGGAGAGAACGTTCATCGACTAGAACATCATTGCGTTTAGTTATTGTTCTAAATATGTATACAATGGATTAATATTAACCTCCGAACAAAACAGAAGCCTTTACCTTTTAAATTGCAATCTATTCAATCACAGACCGTGTTTTTGATATAGTTGTAAAAAACTGAATTGCAGTTGCACTAAGTTCAATGTACGTAGCTTCATAAACAAATTTGTTTCTAAAACAACTATTGTTTATGAATTCTAGAGTGTATAATGGTAGATTGGTATTTTAATTAATGTCACACTGAAACAACGCAACGGGTTATTGGCGACGATCAGGAATCGAGTACGAAGGGAAATATCTGAGGATAACACCACGCCATTTTGAATCACGGTCAGATGAGGCAACACCCGAGCTGGCACCCCACTGCAAACTTCCACACCAATCCAACGTGAGGACTTTCGGAAAAAGACAGATTTAAGGTGCACCGGCCGCCTATACACCATACTCTTACAAACATCCATGCACTGACAAGTATTCGAATCTGTCTTTGGCTGAAAATTGGGTCATGTTAGATAAGTGTGGAAGTTTGGAGAGTGGGGTGCCAACTCAGGTGTTGCCTCGTCATCTGACTGTGCATCTAACGCTTAAAAATACCCATGCCATGTGGGATTGTGCGACGAGCGCGCCAAAGCCTGATACGTCCGCAGCAGTAACGCCACCTAGAGGAAGCGTCCGCTCAGAAGCGACCGCAGCAATGAGACAGATGTTCCCCCAGACACCGAAGCTAGCAGTTGGGCAGACGGCCCATGACTTTTTAGGCAGATGGCCTCTTAGTTGTCGGATATTCTTAATTGTTAAAGATGTTTGTAAATATACTGTAAATACATCAATTATCTAATTAAACTTAAATTTAAACTTTAAGAGTTATTTATCTTTTACCTTTTACGAACCCACATATATTTGGGGGCTCGGCCGGGATTTAATTAAAGGCCGAAGATTGCCGTTTTTACCTAAAAGTTTCAAGAAGCGAACTTTACATAAACTGTTCGAGACGCGGACAATTCCAATATTCGTCTGATGCTCATCGGATTCGAGGTGTGAACTTCATTTGAGTGAAGGACCGTGACTCAGCATATTGGATCTTGAGGAATACTTCATCTGAACTGTGAGTACAGATTTTTCATTTTGACACTAACATGGCTACGTATTTAGCCGGAGCACGCAAGATCGATCTGCTAGCGCTGATAGAGGAATTAGATCTAATAGCAACGGAAGGAACCAAAATTCCGCAGCTTATTAAGTTAATAACGAAAGCCGATGAATACAATGAGGAATTTACAAAAACGCTTTTAAAAAGGATTGTTTCTGAACGAGAAACAAAGGAAAGAGACGATAAAGCTGAACGCGAAAAGAAAGCAGAACGCGAATTTCAGTTGAAGAAGTTACAGCTAGAAAACAAAAGTACTGGAAGTTCCGATTTTATTTCCCCACTTAAAACTGACTTTTCAAAACTAATGACACGTTTCGACGGAAACTGTGATTTAAGCATGTATTTATCTTTGTTTGAAAAACAAATTAATCGCATAGAAATACCTAAAGAAAATTGGGTTCTTTTCCTTGTGAGTCTTTTACCGTTGGATATCGCAAATTTAATTGCAAGAGAGCCTGATCCGCTCGCAAATGATTACGATCACGTGAAAAAACTTTTACTGAATCGATTTAAACTAACACCAGAGCAGTTTCGACAGCACTTTTTTACTCATAAAAAAGAAACAACCGCATCTTGGCGTGATTTCGCCTACGAGTTAGATAATTTTTTCGAAGAATGGGTTGTGGGTCTTAGTATCTCTAAATATGAAGAATTGAAAGATCTCATAGTGGCGGATCAAATCAAAAGGAAAATACCGTTTGAAATGCGCGAGCATTTTATTGATGAATTACCGAAATTGAATAAAGTAGCCGAATTAGTGAATAAATTGGATGAGTACGAGGCGGCAAGATTCCATCTTAAAAGACCGGGAGCTAGAGATATGAAATCAGCTGAAACACAAAGTCATCAGCGCTCCAAGAAATTCAATGATAAACCGTCGATCGTCCGTGCTCACCAAAGTGTTACTAACCAATATGTTAAATGTTTTTCATGTAATGAAATTGGTCATAGAATTTCTGAGTGTCCAAATAAGAATAAAGGAATTAAATGTTTAAAGTGTAATGAATATGGACACCGTAAATTCGAATGTAATAAAGGTGTAAAAACCGATATTCATGAAGAAAAGAAAGTTTTAATTAATATGTCCAGTAATCATGAAAAGAAGTTGTACAAATGTCTTAAAATTATGAGTAAATATGTTGATGCTTTAATTGATACGGGATCAGATTTATCTATTTTGAAATATGATTTTTATATGCAAATTGGTGCACCAGAATTAACCCCCTGTGACATAATGTTAAATGGTATTGGAAATCAAAGTGTAAAATCACTTGGTTATTTTTGTGCTGAAATTACTATTGACAATTTTAATATTCTCACTGAGTTTTTTGTTATTGAAAACTTGTGTTGTAATATTGTGATTGGTATGGACGTAATTAACAAGCTTAATATTTCAATATCAGGAAATGATTTAAGGATTTTGAGCTTTCGAGAAAATTCTATTAATCTTTCTTTCACACACACTTCGGAAGTGAAAGAGTCTGAAAAAATAAAAGCTAAGCGTTTTGAGGGACCTCATTCAGGAAGTGAAAGTATAAAAACAAAAACGAGTTGCCGAAATGGAGCCACTGTTTTGGAATCCGAAAGTAATGAAAGGCAGATGTTTGGTATCCCCTCCCCCCTGACTCACCCTTTCAAAGAAGAAAACAGGTGTGAACTATTGGCGACTGCCATTAATATTCCAATGATAGGCGTTGCGTCATCTTGTGCACAGGATGTTCAAGAAAATGATTTGACTTTTAATCCTTTATCCGAATTGCCGATTTCCTTGACAGATGAAATTGAATTGCAACATATAAAAGATCCTAAAATAAGAAACGAGTTAGATATTTTGATTAGTGAATATAAGCCGCATAAAATTAAAGACACAGAAGTAAAAATGACTTTAATTTTAACTGATGATATACCGATTTGTCAGAGACCGCACCGAATGTCTTTAAAAGAACAGAAAATTGTTGAGGAACAAATACAAATGTGGTTAAAAGACGGAATAATTAAACCCTCCTGTTCCAACTACGCTTCACCCATTGTTTTGTGTAAAAAGAAGGGTAATAATTCATACAGATTGTGCGTTGATTATCGATCGGTTAATCGAAAGTTAATCAAAGATAAGCATCCACTCCCATTAATTCAAGATGTTTTAGATTGCTTGGGAAACGCACAGGTATTTTCCACTTTGGACTTAAAAAACGCATTTTTCAACATACCAATGGACCCTAATTCGACACGTTACACAGCATTTGTCACCCATGAAGGACAGTACGAATTCAATGTTGTACCTTTCGGATGTAGTAACTCACCAAGTGTTTTTGTGAGGTACATAAACACGGTGTTTAGAGACTTAATTCGAGACAAGACTATAATAATTTACATGGATGATATTGTTATACCTTCCATTGATGAACAAGAAGGGCTGGAAAAAATTAAAAGGGTTTTGAAGGTTGCGTCAGAATACGGCGTAATAATAAATTTTAAAAAGTGTCAATTTCTTCAACATAAGATAGAATTTCTCGGATACGTTATCGAGGGCGGCAAAATTCAACCTTCCCCATCCAAGACGCGTGCTGTGAAAAATTTTCCCCAGCCGAAAAATGTAAAACAAGTCATGAGTTTTTTGGGTCTTTGCTCTTACTTTCGACAATTTGTCGGTGGATTTTCAAGAATTGCAAAACCATTAAGTGACCTGCTTCGAAATAATGTCGAATGGACATTTGGCTCTGAGCAAGTCAAAGCATTTGAAAGGCTAAAGGAAATTCTCTCAAGTAGTCCGGTATTGCATCTCTTTAGGCAAGGAGCAACCTTAGAATTACATACGGATGCTAGTAGCCACGGCTTTGGAGCTGTTTTGCTTCAGCAAGCTCATGATGGGAAATTTCATCCCATTCACTTCATGAGCAAGAAGACTACTCCTCAACAAGAGAAGTATTGTTCTTACGAATTGGAAGTACTGGCTGTAATCGAGGCTTTGCGAAAATTTCGCTACTACTTGTTGGGTACTAAGTTCAAAATAGTGACCGATTGCGCTGCATTTCAGAGGACTATGCAGAAAAAAGAGCTTACACCAAAAATTGCTCGATGGGCATTGTCACTCGAAGAATATGATTATGAGGTTGTCCATAGATCAGGCACCCAAATGAAGCATGTGGATGCCCTAAGCAGGAACATATTGTTGATAACAACTCGTGCACAAGGAGAATTAACAACCCAAATAGAAGCTGCACAACATCAAGATGATCACATTAAAGCAATTAAAACTCTAGTTGAAGAAGGACATGACAATGAACATTTCATTAAAGCAGGAGTTCTATACAAGTATGAGAATGGGAAACAACTACTAATGGTTCCTCAGGCGATGCAAAATAACATCATTAAAGAAGTTCACAACAAAGGTCACTTTGGCGCTGCCAAGACAGAGGAAATTCTTAAGCAGCAGTTTTTTATTCCTAATGCAAGAAAACATGTTGAAATCGTTATTTCTAATTGCGTACAGTGCATCCTCTGCAATAGAAAACGTGGAAAAGGCGAAGGGTTTCTTAATCCAGTGCCGAAAGACAACGTTCCACTTGGGACTTACAATATCGACTTTTTGGGACCCCTTCCAACAACGAATAAAAGATACCAACATATTTTCTCGGTAGTCGATGCCTTTACGAAGTTTGTCTGGTTGTACCCAGTGAAATCTACCTCGGCTAGCGATGCTATCGAAAAGCTGAAATTACAACAAGCTACTTTTGGAAACCCATCACGAATAATTTCAGATAGGGGATCAGCGTTTACATCGAAGGAATTCACTGATTATTGTACTGATCAGGGAATTGAACATTGTAAAATAACAACCGGAATTCCTAGAGGCAATGGGCAGGCAGAAAGGATGATTGGTCTGTTGATTCCTGTTCTTGCCAAACTTTCAATAGAGGAGCCTAGCAAATGGTTCAAATATGTTCCAAGTCTACAAAGTATCATAAACAGTACACCATCCAGAAGTACGAAGCATACGCCATTCGAACTGATGATTGGCATCACAATGAAAAATAAAGAAGATCTGAAGATAAAAGATATATTGGAAGAAGAGTATGAAAAGTCCATGATGAAGGAGAGAAGAATTACGCGAACAAGCAAAAGACAATATTTTCAAATTGCAACAGGAAAATAAACGTCAGTATAACAAAGGGAGAAAAAAATCTAGAGTGTACAAAGTAGGAGATCTAGTGGCCATTCAGCGCACGCAGTTTGGAGTTGGGCTTAAGCTGAAACCTAAATTTTTGGGACCCTATAGAGTTGTAAAAGTGTCTCCTAATGACAGATATGCCATTGAAAAAGTGGGCGATCATGAAGGTCCACGCCTAACTACTTCAGCAGCTGATTACATGAAACCCTGGCCCACTGGTCAACAGTAAAAAAAAAAAAAATGTATATATGAACCTTTTTTCCCTCTTTCTTTCTTCTTTTTTGTTTGTATTTTCAGATATGTGATAATGTTATGGCCTGTTTACTGATGTTGAAGACGGCGAATTTCGAGGACGAAATTACAGTCAGGATAGCCGATTGTGGGATTGTGCGACGAGCGCGCCAAAGCCTGATACGTCCGCAGCAGTAACGCCACCTAGAGGAAGCGTCCGCTCAGAAGCGACCGCAGCAATGAGACAGATGTTCCCCCAGACACCGAAGCTAGCAGTTGGGCAGACGGCCCATGACTTTTTAGGCAGATGGCCTCTTAGTTGTCGGATATTCTTAATTGTTAAAGATGTTTGTAAATATACTGTAAATACATCAATTATCTAATTAAACTTAAATTTAAACTTTAAGAGTTATTTATCTTTTACCTTTTACGAACCCACATGCCATTTTCCCCATTTCTTAAAACTGGTTTAGAAACTGGTGATGCTGCATCGACAACAAAACATCGATGTTTTTAAAATTCAGTGTATTTAAACTTTTTTCCCCCATTTCTTAAAATTGGTTTAGCAACTAGTAATGCTACATCGACAGCAAAGCATCGATGTTTTTTCTAAAACATCAATGTTTGGAAACATCTACATCGATCTCGCATCCCTAGATTTTCAGACCCTTCACCCTTGGCCACTTTGGTCTAAAAGTATGTTCAATTTGCTGATTATAAAAATTATGCTACTCGGTTATTTTTAAAACGGTACTTTTTTCATTTAAAAATAAAACATCGACTACGTAAAAACATCGATGTTTTAAAAAAACATCGAAAAACATCGATGTCGCATCCCTAGTGTGACGGTTCTTCCTTAGGCTGATTCCCTAATCCTCTGCCTTGTCGTCCTCCAAACAGTAACACTAGTCCATGAGCATATTTCACTTATTTATTTACAAATTTCTTGATTATAGTATTTACAGGTTCCGTCTATAATACATAGTCGTGAATAATCCCCTTCGATCTCCAGCGCAAAACAACGCGTCCTGCTTCCTCGCTGGTCTTCGTGCAAGTCCTTTCTCTTTTCAACCCTCCCCAAACGGGTTCCTTTCCCCCAAAAACCCGAGGGGGACCCCCGTGGAGTTCGATTCTATGTCCATCGACCCGTTTCAAACCCGGTGAGGTTACGGGGAACTTCACACCTCCCCTCCGGTTTATAATTACGGGGCCACTTGGTCCCGAAATTGAAACCATAACAAAAAAATACAATGACGAATACCCCTCTCCTCGGGCAACGTCATCATTCCAAATCCAGATACCCAAAATGTGTATTGATGTTTGTGTCCCCAAGTCGGCAAGTATGCCTGAAATGAGTCTCTCATGCATGAGCTCACAAACTTAAATTTTACAACTGTAATTATAATTTTTAAACTATATTTGTACTTATGATAACAAAACAAGTTTACTCAACATACCAAACTGTTAACCCGTTTAATTAAAGAATACTAGCAATCCAAAACATACTCTTCAATACAGTTGTTTCTTGTAAACAAAACCAATTAAATTGCTAATTTATGTGATTCATTAATACAGTACAACATACCTTTAGTGATCATAAAATCACTAGCATTGTTCTTCATACATTCTCGATAAAGCATCGGCATTTAAAATACCTGGCTTATGAGCTATCGATACGTTGTACCGAGGTAAAGCCAATGCCCACCTCTGAAGTCTGGCGTTTTTGGGTACACCTTCCGTTAAATATTTCAATGGATTATGGTCAGTGTGCAACAGTATACTCTGACCATACGTCCAAGTGTCAAATTTTCCCAAAGCCCAAATTACCGCGTAAGCCTCTCTTTCAATTGCGCTCCATTTCATTTGCGCAGGTGTGAGCTTTTGGCTTGCGAATGTTATTGGTCTTGGGTAGCCTTTCTCATCTCCCTGGACCAGACAGGCTCCTATACCCGTTGCTGAGGCATCTGTGTGGATTTCAAACGGCTTATTAATATCCGGTGTAGACAGATATACCGCTTTACACAAAGCCTCTTTAAGTTTCTTAAACGCGTTGTCGGCGTCATCGGTCCATGGGATATCATTGGGGACTGGTTTCTTCGTTAACTCTGTTAGGGGTTTCGCTATTTCCGCATAGCGTGGCACATACTCTCTGTAGTAGTTCATGAGCCCTAACACTGACCGTAGTGCCTTTTTCGTTTTAGGCACGTTCAACTGCTGTATTGTCGCTATTTTCCCAGGATCTGGACCATGTTTCCCTGAACCCACCACGTGGCCCAAATACCTTACTTCTGCCTTCGCGAAGGAACACTTTTCCAAATTAGCCGCGAAGTTCAAAGACCTTAGGGTTTGGAGTACTGCTTTTAGATGAGTCAAGTGGTCCTCCCATGTCTGAGAATAAATGATTATGTCATCTATAAAGCTCTCCGCGTAATCTGAGTGTGCCCTCAACGCTTGGTTCATAACCCTTTGGAAAGTGGCTGCGGCTCCTGAGAGTCCAAATGGCATGACCCTCCATTGGTATTGCCCTTTGGGTGACACAAAACTAGTTAGTTCTTTCGAACTCTCCTCCATCGGAATCTCCCAATATCCCTTTAAAAGGTCGAGCGTAGTTAGGAATTTTGCACGTCCTGCCTTAAATCTTAATTCATCCGAATTTTGCATTGGAAACGCTACAATCTGACTCTCCGCGTTGAGACCTCGATAGTCGCAACACAACCGTACAGTACCATCCTTTTTTGCCACACAAACTATGGGGTAGGCAATCTCCGCTGTAGACGGTTCAATGAGCTCCCTCATTATCAACTCCTCAATCTGCTTCTCGACCTGCGGTTTAATTGACTCGGGTATCCTATAAATGTGCGGTTGTTTCCGTTCTACGCCCGGTTTCAGTCGAATTGTGTGGGACCCTACATTGGCTTTCCTCATCTCTCCATTGAATAGAGAGCCAAACCCGTCCAACAAAGAACACAATTCTCGTTTCTGATGTCCTCGTAAGTGATCAAGTCCCTTGCTCTTACCGAACGTCTCGATATCTTGCCTGCCGTTTATTGGTTTGTCAATAGGCGCGTGCAGGACTTCTCCGAATTCTTCGTCTGACTCATATATTACTCCCATTGCCCCGATGGGTTGTACGTACTTGCGTATCTTATTTTGATGTAAATGACGGGAACTACCATCTGACAACTTCACTATATACGAGTGGGGTGATTTGACTTCCACTATTTCTCCTGGCCCCATCCATCTCGAACAAAGCTTGTTTGTACTGTCGGGAACCAGGACAACTACTTCATCACCCAGTCCGAACTGTCGATTGGAGGACCTTAAATTGTGGTGATGGACGTACCGTGCCTGTTGTACTTCAGCCTGTGTCGTAGCGAATTCCTGAGCCGATTTTAGCCTATCTCTGAGTGACCTGAGATATTCTGAGACTGATTCCCCCACTCCTTGAGGTATCACGGCTTCTTCCACCCAACTGGATTTTAAAATCGCCAACGGGCCTTCCGGTAAACGACCGTACATTAACATGAACGGTGGTACACCCGTAGTGGAACTTGGCGCTTCTCTATACGCCCATAATAAATATGGTAGTAATTTATCCCACTCTCTTCCTTGATCACTAATAGCATGATGAAGCATATTTTTCATGGTCCCTATAAACCTTTCCACTAATCCGTTCGCGGGAGGGTATCCAGGTGTCGAAAAGTTTGGGGTTACGCCCAACTTACCCAAGAATTCCTTGGTTAACCGGGATGCAAAATTTGTCCCATTATCCATAGCGATAGTCCGTGGGACCCCCATCCTCATAAACACCTCAGTGAATGCCTCACAGGTTGCCTTCGCAGTTAACGATCTCAAAGGTACCGCCTCCGGCCATCTACTGTGTTGGTCCATAATGCATAACACGTAATGATGCCCCCTTGAAGATTTAGGCTCTACTGGCCCAAAAATGTCCGCATTAACCACCTGAAACGGCAACTCAGGCCTTCCTACCGCTTCAATTGGAGTTCGATCTTTCACGTTCGTCCTCCTTCTTAACTGACAGTTGTGACAGGCCTCACACCATCTCGTTATCTCTTTGCCCATTCCTTCCCAGTAAAATGACATAGCGATCCTCTCTTTTGTTTTCTTAGAGGCTAGATGTCCCCCCGTTAAGGTTTCATGCGCTAGTTTGATGATTTCCTGTCTCCGACTTACGGGAACTACTAACTGACTGTAAGGCTGTCCCGCGATCTTCCCAGTGTGGTATAAAATCCCCGAGTCTAGCCAGTAATCGTTCTTCCTTTCTCTCGCATTGCTAAACGCGCAACTTAAAGACTCACACGCCCCCTGCTCTATCCGAAATTTTTGCGTTTGTGATAAGGGCATCTCATTATCGGTTTCCACTATCCCTTCCTTGACCTTCGGATACTCAATCGCGTCTATTGTTACCGTCCTTACATCGAGGACTTCCATTGTGGTTTCACCACTTGGGTCATTCTCCCCTCTATCCCCAGGAGGTAACTTTCCCTGTTGAGCCTCGTCTTGAATTCGTGGTTCTACGAATTCCCCTAGATACCGGCGCTGTTGCTCTCTCATAAGTCGTAAATCACGTGGTGTCACCAATGCGACCTCGTTTAAATTTTCCACGACGGCTGCCTGGATAGTAACAAAAGGCCTTATATCCTCCGTCTCTGTCCATAAACTTAACGGAATTGAAACCAGTCTCGCTTCTACTTCAGGACCTATAGCTGGTTTTAACAATATTTTCCCTCCTGATTCTAAATAATTTTCGGGGACTATTGATTTCCTCAACACCGTTATTTCTGCCCCGCTATCGATAACGCCTTTGAACTTTTCATTATCAATTCCAAATTCTTCCCGAGGTAATTCCCCTTCTTGATTTCCTTCTGGAATTTCGAAATGTACGGCCACTTTGTTTAATCCCCTTTCCGCCGGGTAATTATCCAACACCGAATCTGTTTTGCTAACCACCTGGTTAATTTTTCTTTCCCTTCCTCTCTGATCTCTTAGTTTTGGACAATTGGATTTAAAGTGCCCTATTTCCTCACATAGGAAACACTTCACCTTCTGCCTTTCCCGTGTTCTGTAATCTATACTATCCCTTCCTTGGCCCTTCTCATACTTATTCGTCTTAACGATGCGATCTCCAATACTACTTTTGCTTCCAATTCTCTGTCCATCCCTCTCGTTTCTATTACTTTCTAACCTCCAATTTCTCAACCCTATGTCGCGACTAAATTTATCTGATGAACTCGCATGAGGTTGAGCCTCCAGATAAATATCTATTTCCCTCACCAACTCGTTTGGTTTTAACCATTTTTCTCCCTCTTTGACCAGAATATGGGATGTAACGTGGTTTGGCAATAAATCTTTTATTTTATCTGCCATTACCAGATCTTTTAAATCTTGTAGCGACGCAATATCTCGGCTTTTTAAATAGTACTCAAAAAGAGTTCTTATCCGAGCAGCGCACTGTACATAGTTTTCTCCTGGTCTCTTACCACAGTTTTCAAAATTCCTTTTGTGCTGTAATGGGGTTAGTTTATTTTCAGCTAAAACGCATTCTTTAATTGATTGATAATCAGTAAGTTTCTCGATGCCTAAATTGTTCGTTAAACTACTAATAAAATCTGACAATTTATGTAAAATAATTTTTCCCCAATACTCTTCTGGTACCGAATAAACCTCAAAGATCGTTTCCGCCTGATGGAAGAAAAATATCCAATTTTCAGTTCTTTGTGGAGTTTTTGGTAGTTGTTCCTTAACAAGTCTCACGTATTTAATTAGATCACCCTCCGACGTTTCGGTACCCGTGCTTTCTAGTGATCTATGGTTTTCCTGTTCTTTCATTTTAATTTCCAACTCTTTTAACTTAATCTCCTGTTCCCTTCCTAATCTCTTATCTTCACGTTCTAATTCTAATCTCTTTTGTTCGCGTTCATAATTTAACTGTTCTTTTTCTTCGCTCTCTTTCCTGTCATTAACAATACCTTCCAGAAGTGCCTTAACCATCTCTTCCTCATACCTTTCACTGCTACTTATCATTTCACTTAACCCTATCACTGTCATTCTTGGATTCAACTCCAATTCCAACTCCAGAGCCAGAGAGATGAGATCAGCTTTCTTCGTCCTCATTAGAAAAGCCATTTTTAACGCTAGATTATATCCAACTAATATAATACTTAAGACCAATAATAGTCTATCTTTAACTTGTTATGTTAATCTTAAATAAACAAGTTATTTCTATCCCTGTATTATATTGCCAACTTATTCTAGTTTTAATTCAGTTAAAATTTTGTTGCACACTTTCATCTATATATAGAATTTACCGTATTACGGCTACCCTTTTGTACTGTTTCTTATACTATAGGTTCCGTAGACAGTTAAACCAATTACATATATATATACTAACAACAATATTACTTCGTTTTGGCCCTCAATACACAATAACAGAACAGTTACAACACTCTTGTATCCTTCCAAAGTATACCTATACTTTTATACACTACAATAAACAACTGAAGTTATATATTCTACTATGCAATCCTAACATAATAATATTTTACACTAGTAAAATACCTCTTAACCATTAAGTTTCACAAAACACAATATTCTCAACTTAACTTTCCATAATATTCTTAAAACAATGACATACATTTCTTGTGTAAACCCCCCTGTTCAATTTTAAGTAACAACAAAATTAAACGGGTATCTGGATTTACCTTTATCGGACTTCCCTTGGGATGGCGTCAGGATCTTGTAGACTTCGTTGATTCGGCCTCGCTGATGCTCCGAAAGTAGGCTTCGCTGATGCACCAAAAGAAGGCTTCGCTGCTGCTCCGGGAGTAGGCTTCGCTGCTGGTCCGGGAGTAGGTTTGGCACTTTCACGGGCTTTCCAGGTACAAGCTTTTTTTTCTTCTATACCGGCGTATCCAACTCAGCCGATTCCCCTCAAATGGCTTGCAGTTACCTTGCAGACGACTTCCCTCGATGCTGTGAAGACATTCCTTCGGCGTTCACTCCCAATTATCAACTATGGGGTCTCCCCAGTCTCAATAATACTTGAAGATTCCTTTATCGCCGTCCGGTGTGGAATCCGGATCTGCTCAGACTTTTCTTTGGAATTCTGGACGACAATCCTACCATCTGCGCCACTGTGACGGTTCTTCCTTAGGCTGATTCCCTAATCCTCTGCCTTGTCGTCCTCCAAACAGTAACACTAGTCCATGAGCATATTTCACTTATTTATTTACAAATTTCTTGATTATAGTATTTACAGGTTCCGTCTATAATACATAGTCGTGAATAATCCCCTTCGATCTCCAGCGCAAAACAACGCGTCCTGCTTCCTCGCTGGTCTTCGTGCAAGTCCTTTCTCTTTTCAACCCTCCCCAAACGGGTTCCTTTCCCCCAAAAACCCGAGGGGGACCCCCGTGGAGTTCGATTCTATGTCCATCGACCCGTTTCAAACCCGGTGAGGTTACGGGGAACTTCACACCTAGTATGAAACCAAATTTTAAATATTCCTCCTAATACTAACAAATTTTTTTCTTGCTTGCACCACTCATTTTACTATGGGCTGAAATAAATAAATAAATATAAGATTAAACACTAAAAAAAATATGAACTGGAGTAAAAGTAGACTAAAAATGCATATTTAAATATGTATGGCACATTACCATAGAATTTACATTTAATTACCAATTGAATTTACATACCATTTATATATCACTTCTATTTATACTAGGTATATATTTTTTAAAACAACGAGACTATTTAATTAACAATTTAACGGACGCTCATTTCAAATTAACACCAACAGTGAATGCTGAATCAGAATAAATAGCGCAAAATGCTTAGTGCCTGCCCCACTATAACCAATAGTTCAACTCGATCGTCTAACAATGAAATCACGGCTACTGTGGGATCGTGGCGGCTCAAAAAAGAAACGTTTTCATGAGAAGGACAGCTATGTGTGGTAATAATTCAGGGTCGGCGTTCGACTCTTGTGCACCCCGATTTCCACCTGACACCTGATGTTTGTGTCGGCTAACGGTTTCACGACCCTTTCGCACGATTCGACACCCCTTGAGTGTTGGAGGTGGCATTTGAAAAAGAAGCGACGGGGATTCCAGGAGAGAGGTTGATTCTCCGAAAAGGAAGGCAAAGGACTCGAGCGACAGAAGTCACAGAGGGAGGTGGTGGACGAGATAGCTCTGGACAGTTATTCGGGGAAGTCAAATTCCGGGGACAGGGCTCCTAACAGGTTTCAAGGTCTAAAAAGGTGACAAAAGTGACAAATTGAACCAAAAAGTGTCTAATCGAGTACAAAAAGGTGACAAAAAGTGACTAATCAAGCAAAAAAAAGTAACAAATAACAATAATGCTAAATATATTCAAGTATAAAGATAGAAAATAAAAAGATCCTCCCCAGCTACCTATATCTTTTGTTTCTTTGGAAGGATATTTTTATTTTCTTCATTTAAAAAGTATATAATTTTAAAATATTAACATAAAATTTAAAAAAAAAATCGGAATTATGATTTTTTAATTCGTTTATTTTTGACACAGCTTAAAGAATTTCTTCTTTTTCTTCGAAAAATTATGTCTTATTTTTTTGTTGAGAAAGTCTGAAATTAATTTTGTCTTTTTCTTCCGGAGCAACGCGAAGATAAGGACAAAAATAAAATGCCTATAGATTTTTCTTTAAAAACAGTCATAAAATTCCCTATTAGCACAAATAATTTCTTTTAAGTCCCAAATGCAAATGTCCAATTTTCAGAATTGTCAAAAATTTCGAAGAAAAAAAAATATTAGACGTTTTGCTAACCCGAGGGTTCCCCCCTCTCACTTTTTTCCATTTTTTTGACAATTTCTATAGTACAAGGAGGTAAACCTGGACCTAACAACGCAAAATAACGGACATGTTCAGAGTAAATACCACACAGAAAAATTAGAAGATTTGCAAGTAAAATTTCTTGCATTGTTTTAAAAGAAAAATTCCTATTTATATATTCTTTCTACTTATTCCTATTTATATATCTGCTATTTTAGTGTTGCAAACGCAAAATTTGCGCAGGGGAGGTTAGATTAAGGTTTTATTGACAAAAAATGCAAATAATCCGAGATTCGGAATGGCCGAGGACCTGAGGATTCCGGATTTTGGACTTTGTATTGTTTTAAGGATAAAAAATTACATGTATACATGAAAGGTTTTATCCCTAAATTATAGAAACCAAATTCTGATACACAATTTCTCCGAAAATGGAAAAAAAATTCCTTTTCATAGAGGAAATTTCACTTTTCCCTGCATTGACGCGATTTCGGGAGTGAACCAAAGATTACGTGGAGTTGCGGATTTTCGATTCTTTAGCATAGAAATTCCGGAAGTTCCGGAGCACTTGGCGACTTTGCTAGTTTCGCAGTCTGAAGAACTGGTTCCAGTAAACATCAATAGGCTTCATTCTAAATCCTTCTTCCTCAAATTCTCTTTTGAATAATTTCCACTCATCCAGTAGTATGTCTGTCGGGACATCCCATAGCATTACTCTTGCAAATTCTAATAATTGTCGAACACTCTCGCCACTGAGTCTCTCAAGAGGACCAAGACAGGATAAACTTTTAAGGAGAGATGAACTGAAGGAGGATTTCTTCAAAAGATATTTAACACTGGCAATGTAATGCTTCTGAGCCCTTAGAAAAAAGAAATTCATTTGTTTCTCTCACATTCTGTAGCACTCTAGAAATTTTATCTCCAATCACAATATCAGCTAGAGGCAACAGTTTCTGAGGACATATATCTTCCGATTTACCCATTTTCAAATCTCGAATAAGTTCCCCTTCGTAGATCCTACCCAAAATTGTTCTTGTCAACAATTCAAGTTGAGAATGAAGGTTATGTATTAGAGGTTCCTTTTTCTGAAGAAATTCGGTCACACGATTAAATATACTTGCACTTGATACAACAAATATCACCTTAACCTTCATAGTTTCTCTTCCAAGGAAATGAAAAATTTTTTTATAGCCTGGTCTTTGTATCATGTTTGGCTTCTTTATTGGAATGTTGTCAAGGAAATACTTTCGCACTGCAATCCACTGTTCAAGCAACCTTTCAGCAGCTGGCTTTAGGCTTAGCCACCTGCTTGAACAATGCTTGATGAAATAGTGAGTGGGAAGTTTCAAGTCTTCTTGAATTTGTTTGTATGTTGACCAATGCTCAGGCCACTGATTAAAAAATCTGTGAATAGTAAAAATTCGTTCAGACACATCTTCCCCTAACTCTTTTAGATCTTTAAGAAAAGCATTATGTATTGTGTGAATCTTACATGTCCCAATGTTAATTTGTTCTTTTTTTTTCGGGTAGAAAGTAATGAGTCATTAATCTTTTTAAAAACTGACTTTCACTAATAAAAGCTCAAGAATTTGTAATAATCAACTTCGATGATAACAGAGAATGATTTTCAATATGTTCGCAACACTCCTTCAATATTTAACCCTCTGGATACAGAGACGGACAAAATTTTTGCATTCTCTGGTTACGGAAGGCTTTGGAATCTTTCAGATCTCAAACTCCTGAAGGTCATTAAGATTTCCATGCCCTCATTTCTGTGTCACAAAGAGAGCAGCGCGTGAATAACCTCCATTCCGTAGACAGGAATGTCGGGGTTCTTGATGGGGAACTTCGAGCGCTTAGAATGTGTGAGGTTGATGATTTATTCCCTTAAAAACTTTGCCGAAGACACCTTTGAGTGTAAATTATCATACATGTTGAAGATTCCAACGTCCTTTCAGAGTTTGCCCTGACGTATCTATACCTTCTGGACATAATCAGACCCACAATAGAAACTGCAACATGTGATGACAAAGGTACTAAACGCATTACCTCTCCTCCTGGGTTAACGTTGAGCTAATATCAGCTTGATCCTTCCGGTCTCTTGACCTCTCCATTATCGTCTTATTCCAGAATCCAAAAATAAAATGGGTCTGTTGAGACCGCCCTCAGATCTGTGTATGGAGGATGTTATCCCCCCTCCCCCCTTTTAAGTGACCACTGGCATCGATCACAATTTACGAGCTGTCAGCATCTGACCTCCTAGAGGGTTCCTCCTTTTGTTCGACCCTGTAGAGGGGGTCGGATATGTATATGGCCCTGCTTCCTTTAAACTTCGCCGCTTCGTTTTACTGACAGCCTTTTCATGCGGGAAAATTTCCAGAACTTGCTGCTAATACACCCCGGGCAACATGAAGTATCCTTTTTCTATTGAAACGATACGCTTTTGAATCCATTCTTGCGGTGGAATGTAGCACGCATTTTGAAATTGAATGCGTGCAAACCCTGTTTTTTTAGAGGAAATGAATTTTTTTAATTGCTTACCAAAAATTTTTCTTCAAACATAATTTAAGAACTGAAAACCCCTGAAAAGGTGACAAAATGTCAAAACGGTGACAAAAAGTGACAAAAAATAAAAAGGTGACAAAAGGTGACGTGTTAGGAGCCCTGTGGGGAAACAAAAATACAAACTGTGAGAAGAGTACCGTACTGTTTCTTCACGAACAATCGCGCATTGATCGTTTGTCGAACATACGTCTGTAGATAGTGGTCCCATTGTATTGAAATCCTTTTAAGTGTAATAAATTGCTTAAAACTGAATCTGCTGAGTCCATTTGTATTAGTGTGGTGCCTCAAAAGACCAATTAGGCGAACAGAAGTTACTTATCCGGGAGGTTTAGCCAGCTCGAGAAGCGACTGAGTCGCTATACGGTTGATTTAATCTCTGGACTCTTTGGACACGTTTCGAAACACTAAAGCTTCGGTTTCCTAAGAAAGCCGTGATCTAGCGGCCGTGATGTAGCTGTGGGTGACGTCACTAAAACGTTGTTTATACTAACACATGGTGTTGGTTTCCAAGAAAGCGTTGTTTATGAGCGAAACGAAAATGATCGGAGCCGCCATTTCCACGACTGCGGTCTCAAACAGTTGGGGAACGTTTTTCTCTAGTAGCGGCCACATTTCATTTCCTGCCCCAAACGATTCGAGCGGAGAGGAGCAAAACAAACAATTTTGACTGCCATTGATTTCTTCGTTTTTGTAAAATCGGGATCGTTAAACACAGAATAAAAATTTCAACGCATTTGAAATCTGCGGAAAATTTGACGCCAGATCGATACCTTAAATGTGATTTTCTTTAAATAAATAATTTTGTAATAAATAGTTAAATAATCAAATGGTAAATAATTGAATAATAAAACTGTTTTTGGTATCGATCTGGCGTAGAATTTTACGCTGATTTGAAATCCGTTGAAATTTTCACTATCTTCAACAATGTTAGAAACTTTGGACTAGAGAATAAAAAAGCCACTTTGTTTTGTTTCTCGAAAAAAATAAATCACGACAGCCGTCTGTGTTGCCCATTTTCCGACGTATTCTGTCTAGTGATGGGCAGAATCGAGTACTTTTGAGTGTCGAGTACTTAGTATTCGAGTACTTTCAAGTATCGAGTACTATTCGAATACATGAAAAAAACGAGTAATCGATATAAGAATCTGAGAATTAAGATATATGGCTGTCCTTTATTTATTTGTAGAAAAACTTGATATGTCACGTGCTACTTCGTATAGTCGTTAGAAGCACAAATTTGGAGTAATATGGAACCTGGTTCGAATCCGGATCGAGGATTGTGCTTCCTTAACTAAAAATTTGTAAAAATCAAAGTAGTTTGATTTTTTTTTTGCTTAATAAAAGGATTGGGTTTTTTTTCTCTCACAAAACTCTGAATGTTTTCTAAATTATATGTTTGAACATTTTTTTCTTACGAATTATTAATATAAATTTTTAAAAATTTTGTAAAAATGAAAATTACTATTATTTTTCTTTTTGAACTTGTTAAAAAACAGCTGTATTTTAAAAAACAAAAATACAATTTACAAATTGCCGAATTTTTTAATTTTTATCTCAACTTTACAAATTATTTTTTAATTTAAGTTTTTGCATTTTATGGATTTGGTTTTCTACCATAATTTGAGGTAATAATCACTCAACAGGAAACAAGACAAAATTTTATTTTGAAGGGAACCCCAAACATAAGAACAAAAATTCTTTAAAAGATGTAAGAGTGTTATTTTTAATGCCAGGATCTGAAACTTTAAAAATATTTCTGTAAACTTATCCCTTATTTCAATTCTTATTTTTTTTTTAATATGGTATATTCACATTTAATAAGATTAAAATATGCTTGTTGAAGTTCAGACAATTAAATTAATACATATTACACTTGCAGTGAACTAGTATAAATTTGTAATTCCAATATTTAGGTAGTAATATTAATAACGATATACATATTAAATTTTTAACCTGTCAGGATTTTTCTTCATATACTGAGCAATATAGGGCTGTTACAAAATAAAATAGGAGGGCATTTATCATCGTTTCATAAACTTATTTCATAGTTCAGAAACCTGTTCGGTGAGACGTTGAAAATTCAACTAAAATAGGACTTTATTTCTAGTCCTCTTCTACAAGTTCTCATAATGGCTTTATTTTCCTTCCGTGCTTTCTTTGAATATTATTTCAAATCAGTCACAGTAATACTCATAAGTGCTGTATTCGCATTAAACGTCAGGGTGATCATGTTAGATGATATTTGTTTCATTAGCAAAACTGACCGTATCTTGATGTACGATATATCTCATAACTAGAGGAAAACTGACCCAATCTTCATCTTGTAATCAAAAAATGGACTATACCTTGATATTTTTCGTTGCAACCACTAGGGTGGTTAAACTGAATTCTTATTAAATTTGAAATTTTTAGAAACTTTAAAGCCTGTTATTGTGAACTTAATGTTTCTTAACTAAATTAATTTCAAATTTTTAAAATACCATTTGGTGTAAATGCCGAGAATGGAATAAGTATTGTTCCGGGGCTGTTTCTTCTGGTATCTAATTTCTCTCTCTTCCAAGGAAGGCACTTTGGACACAATCGTCTTGTTCGAGAATTTTTCTGCTACTAACGATACGCTTAATATTACATAACAGGGAACCGTTTATAGGCAACGCCATCTACATTTATAATAAGTATATTTCAGACTGAATACACCAATTTGATGTTTTGAAAGCTATTACAATTATATTCTGTAACATAAAAATGTCCTAAAATGAACGACTCCATTTTCACATCACCCATGCGGAAGGAATCATGATGCACTTTTTTTATAGAGCTATCGCCAAGAGCTCTAATCCTCTTTAGCAGAGGTTCTCACCTCTAAATTTAATACCCAGTTTACGATGCAGACTGATTTTTCCCGAAGAAACCCTAGATATAGAATGCATGAAAAACTAAATTTAAAATTAGGAAAACTGCAAACATTTAAATTACTTTACAAACTTTAAGGAGGGAAAACACAAGAAAGATCAAGCTAGAGAGGAAAACCACTGCTCTTCTTCAGATTCCAAATGTCTAAAAGAAAAGAGAAAGCAAACATAAAAACATGTGTGCCGAACTTAGCCACCACTACAAAAATTAACTTAAGTTTACTAGTATATATAACTAGCAGTGTAACCCTTCTTTACTTTTAATACTTTTGGTAGATACAAGCTGCTAAACATATAATGTTTGAGTACAGTTCACTATCGGGAATCTTCAAGCAATTTAATGACTGCTTGTCAGGACGTAAATGAAACCATGTATCTTCTTGGCCTCGATGGTGGGCACATTTAATCTCACTTCTAATTTAAGAGCCTGAGTTGTCTCTAAGATTCAAGTGAGACGAGAATTAACCATCTTTTCAAAAAGTTAGCACATGCAGCTGGTGAGTGTGATTGGCCTATTGTTATATGGATTTGTTGGATCCTTACAGTTTTTTGAAAAGGTATAAGAAAGGAGTGTATCCAAGTCGAAGGGAAGACATGTTCCTCCAATATGTGATGACACAGATGTAATATGTTATAAAGTGAGTGACAGGAAAGATGTATCATTAGATATACAATGCCATCAGGACAGGCACAGTTTTTCTACACAGTCTCCCTTAGGCCTTTGTGTCACACGCTTTCACTCGTTACTGCATAAATACGAGGACTTTAGGCGCTGAATATCACTTCTGGCTTCAGCGATCTAATGTATATCATGCTTATCTTCTCATATAGAAATCTTTGTCATAATATGAACACTTACGTTTTTATCTTTTAAACCTGATCTGGATGACTCAGTTTCAAATATATCTTGGTAATGGTAATTTTAGTTAACGTCGAATTAGAGCAATACAATGGACTATTGACGACGGTCCGGGATCAGTCCCTTAAGGGAAAGATCTATGGACAACACTTCGTGATTTTGAACCACGGTCAGATGACGAAGCAACACCTGAGCTGGCACCCCACTCTCCAAACTTCTACACCAAACCCAATGTGAAGACTTTCGGCCACGACAGATTTACTGTGCACCAGCCGCCTCTACACCATACGCTTAGAAATATCCACGCCAAGAACCGGATTCGAACAAGAAACGTTCCGATCAAGAGGTTAACACCTTAACCACCATACCGGTTGATCGGCTCAAATATATCTTGAGGTATTTAAGATTCAAACACTCGATGACATGCAAAACAGGGAAACATATCGAAAACAATATACAAATGATAAAGCAGTTGAAACTAATTCAAGAGTTTTACAGTATTATACTAGATATTAGAATCAATTAAATTTTAGAAACATTAATTTAAAACATAAATGAAAACAAACAAGAGTTGAAAGCAACACAACGTTTACTCAAATGCAAGAAAGAACCCAACATACAAATGATAAAGCATTTGTAACTAATTTAAAAGTTTTCCAGAATATTCTAGATTTTAGAATTAATTAAATTTTTAAGTAATAATTTTTAACATTTATGAAAAAGTAAACAAGAAATGAAAGAAACATTTAAACTTAATAATGACCCCAAGTAACTTTGTTAAGACTAATACTATCACTTAGAGAAGAAGTAATCTAGAAATTAAAGAAACGTAATAGTACTGATAATACTTGAGTGATTTTCCTAACCGACAGCAAATTGTTCTTGTAGAAAATAAAGGGCATATCATGTGTACTTTACTGATAATCCAGCCTGTCTATTCGGGAAATTGCTTCCAGAAAATTTTAAATCCAATTTCTTAATCGATGGAACTTTTCAGCGTTTCATGCAGCACATATATTTTCAAGTTAGCATGTAAAAAAATTGGGAATTTGTAGCCATTTACTCTGGTCAGATACTTTGAAGAAAGTAACAGTCATCTCAAGAATGAAATAATAACGATATTTTACTTGAAGACACAGAAAAACATTTTGAGCATAAAAGTATCTCATTTGTATAGATATTTTTAATACCAGAAATAAAGCTTGAAAATTAAAATTTAAAAAAATTGACAAATTTAAATACAATTTTCAACAATAAAAGGCAAACTCAATGTCTTTTGCAAAGAAATCCATTCTCTTAATCGATGGAATTTTTCTACGCTTCATTCATCACGTGCATTTTCAAGATTTATAAAATTGGGAAAAGCAAAATCGAGACAAGAAAAATAAAACTAACGAGAACCATGGATATCCATACATTTACAATATGACACTTCTGCTACTTAAGAATACGATGAATTATCAGGTGTTCGAATACGCAGCGACATACTTTTGGTATTTGAACAGCCAGCATGAGTATTCTTGTATGCGAATACATTGGATGAGTACTTACTACTTTGTATGAGTACAGGAACTACTACTAAGTACTTCCGGTATTCAAATGAATACTCTTGTAACCGATACTCCTAGGATGAATACAACTACTTTAGTACTTCCTGTATTCATGAATACTTCCTGTATTCATATGAGTACTTTTGTAACCGATACCTAGGATGAAGACAACAACAACTACTTGAGTACTTCCGGTACTCACATGAAAGTATCGAGTACAGCGGTTACTTTTAAGTATCGAATACATGAGTACTTTTGTACTCGAATACTCCCATCACTAATTATGTCCGTCTAAGGTGACACCTGTGGAGTCTGGCATAACTAAGTGGCCGTCTAAACAAAGGCATCATTACGTTTCACGGCTGTTAGATAACGTCTAAACTTTCTTAGGAAACCGAAACTTAACATTGGTGTGTTCCTTTCTCTTTCACCGTCGCTCCGGGAGCTACATCACCCCGCGCTCCTACAAGTGCTGAGGTTTCTGACTCAAGAACGGATCCAGGGGACAACACTTTCGGAACCCCTTACGGCACGTGACCACTCCCTACACGACACCTATCTTCTTTTGAACTCCGAAGTATCCTTGTCTCTTCTCTACTATTACAAAAGGAAGTGTTTGTTTCGCAAAATCCTGACGATCCATGGCACTTGCAGCAATGAGATTTGGCATACAGGTAGTCCGAATTGTTTGCAATTTTCGGCAATTTTTTGCAATAATAGTCAAGAATCGAAACGGTATTTCAAAATATCCGATTGAATGACGCATCTGTCTTTTAATGATGCTCTATTTATGGAATAGTCTATTTTGAGGTATGAATCATTTTATTTTATCCTGGAAATTAATGCGCTCTAACGCATTCTTTTAAATATTACTGTAGTATATTTAAGTAATCAAACAGTCCATAAACGCATTTAATTACATTCGCTTATAAAACTGTTCCACTGCGCTTTTCAAGCCCGATTCCTCGCGGATTTTCCGATTAAAAAAATTACAAATAATTGATTTCGATTATTCCAGAGTTAATTATACTTTATGAGGAAAAAAAAATGTAACGAATACGAGTAGCACACTTTCACAATTAGTTTGATTACTAAAGACCAACTAATGAGGATTTGTGGATTTCTCTCGAGATATTTTAATTAAAAATTCTTAAGGAAATTAGGACTAATTAAGTGGGAAAAAATGGCTAACAAATGTTGGTTACTTTGTCCACGAAAGTATAAAATGGGGGGCATTCGAGGTTTTTAAAAGCAAATCTCGGCGGTAATTAGTTGTTTAAGCTCTTGAAAGTGCAGAAAAGTAAAGTTTAATTTCGAAAATAGTTAACTTTCTTAAAATGTTCAGCAAGATTAAATCCTTGAAAGGATTTTAGCATAATCCTCTCTTCAAAAGTGTTCACATTTAGTTCCTTGGTGTATATTTACGCCCGGTGCACATATCCGGTACTTCAACATGCAGCAACGCAAGTGAGGTCTTAGATACAGTATATCCAATTGACTAGTGAACATATGCCTCAGGCGTCGCTGCGGCGCCGCACGTCCAACTTGCGTAAAATTTGTACCGCAGTTCCCCACGGCGCCGCACACGCTTCTCCGTTCTGAAGTACCTTGTTTTCATAAATAAATGGAATATAAATAATAATTAATAAATGGTTGTATCCAGTAACGTCCATTTTGTTTCAAAATATACTTTTTTTACTCCAAGTAAGCGAAATAAACACGTTTTATTCCATAGAATATGTATCGCAAATGGCGCGAAATTAGTACTTGCGTCATTTCACGGTTATGTGTGCATAGTTGGGCTTTTGAGCCGCAGCGGCGCCGCACGTTGAAAAAACGGATGTGTGCACCGGGCCATAACCGACTGTTCTGTGCAAAAGCAAATACTTTCGTGGAACCGACCGGTATGTTATACCCCTGAGAAGCAATATTTGTCCTAAAATGAGAACTAGAATATGAAATATATTTTGATTGGAATTAAAACTGGTTTGTGAAGTAATAATTGACTGTCCTCGTTTGCATATTGGTGTTGTCCTTGGATCTTTCCCTTTGGGATTGATGACGGGCGATCGTCACTAGCCAGTTGTGTTGCTCCACTATGACGTTAATTAAAATACATACCTGCCCACCTTGTTTGCGTAAAATTTGAGACTTCTATGATAATTTCTCGGATATTTCCCTTCGGTGGTTGATTCCGGACCGTCGCCAATAGCCCATTGTGGAGCTCCAGTACGACTTTGATTAGAATACCTACCTATGGGGCCACTGTCCCCTGTGTTATTGTGCGGGTCCATAATTAAAAACGACTACGACGAGGATGGCCTCTTCTATTATTTATTTTAAAATTGACATCTAGCACACACAATAATACAAACGAAGGACGGACAGACAAAAATACAGAGTGCGTCTTACACCAATGAGGACAGCTAACGTAATGACTGAAGCAACAACCTTTTTCCCCTAGGAAAGAACATTTCCCTTTACAAAGAGGGATTAAATCCCTACATCCCCCCCCCGGATGAAGACTTCCATTAACACCATTAACACAGCAATACAAATACCACCTATCAAAACTAGTTTACATGTTACACATATACTACAATTTACATTTTCAACCACTTGTTTTGACACAAATAATCACAGAATCACAAACATATAATATCAAAAACAAAAAAAAATTAACAAAATTATAAAGTTTACCTCGGTTCTTCACATATTTCGAGGTTGTAAAGTAATTGTATAGGTCGGCGGATTTTACCTGAGGGCGTTTTGACTGTTACAGTCCTGATTTGGCCATCCCTACCTGGATGCAATTGTTTGATCCTTCCCAGACGCCACATTTGACTTTGTCGTCACCTATTAATACTACATCATTGACTCTAAAATGAGAACGAATATTAGTAGGATTTACACTATTTGCATTTCTCAATTGGAAAAGATATTCTTTTCTCCAACGGTTCTTTCTCTATATAAAGTAATAAATTTCTATTGCTATTAAGGTTCCTAGACTTAATCGTTAAATTTGGTACGGTAGTAAGTCGGTTGCCAATTAAGAAATGAGCAGAAGTAAGAGGGGACGGTTCGTTTGGCTGATTGAATACAAAGGTTAAAGGTCGAGAATTTTAAGATAGCCTCAATTTCTGCTAATATTGTTTGCAATTCTTGAAAGGACCTTAAAGATTTCCCCAATATTTTTCTTAAAATGGGTTTTTGTTAACTTCACCATTGCGTCCCAATATCCACCCCACCAGGCTCCCTTCTCAACTATATATTGCCATTTTATCCCCTTTTTACCAAAGAAATTTTGGACCTCGGGATCAGTTACGTTTTTGTACAATTTTATAAGTTCTGCTTCGGCAGATTTGAATATCTTTGCATTGTCCGTATGAATAGTCTTGTACAGTCCCCTTCGTGACACAAATCTTAAGGACAGGAGAAAGTTTTCGGTGCTTAAGCTGGATACTAGTTCGAGATGGAGAGCACGAGTAACAGCACACGTAAATAATGCGATGTACACCTTATCCTTGTCTTTCGAATGCAGCGGAAAGCAAAGTCAATGCCAGTGTTTTCAAATGGATTGACTGGTTGAACTCTAGTTTCTGGTAATGGAGCAAATATTTGATTTTCCGGTTCAACGTTAAATTTCCTACATATTAAGCACTTATGAATACAGAATTTTACGGCTTGTCTTCCACGGATAATCCAGTACTTTTCACGAATTGGAGTGAGAGTGCTCGAGACTCCTGAATGTAGTAAATTCTGATGTTCCTTGGTAATTAATTAATAGTTCAGTAAATCTGCTCTTTCCCGGAATAATCCACGGATGTTGTTCTTGAAAATTAAATTCCGAATTTTATAGTCTGCCTCCCAAAACCATGGTGTTATCTTCGGAAATTTGTGGATTTAAATTAATCAATTTAGAATGTTTGTCTATAGTGAGCTTATTTTTTAATTTGTTATAATCGTCGCTGAATTCTGTTTTTTGAATAAATCTAACCCAAAGGATTTCTGCTTTCTGTAACTCATCAGCCGTTAAAGTTTCGCAATTTTTTTCAGAATTTCGACAGTTAAATACAAAACGTAATACATATGAAGTTATTCTGAATACTTTGTTAAGATCGCTATAG
Source organism: Metellina segmentata (assembly GCA_947359465.1). NCBI lineage: Eukaryota > Metazoa > Arthropoda > Arachnida > Araneae > Tetragnathidae > Metellina > Metellina segmentata. The sequence goes on along the minus strand of OX375874.1, from coordinate 135,445,081 downwards.
TTGTTCAGATTTAAGGGGTTAGGTACCTTTTAAATGTCAAAATATGCAAAAAAACCACTACATTTCGAATCTTAATATCTCCATGAATAAATTATTTACATAAATGAAATTTTGTATACAGATTTTAACTACCTTTATCTTTTGTAAACTTTTTAAAAAAAAAATTTCTACCCCTTAAATATATTGTAAATTGAACCAAAATGAAATGCATTGTTTTTGTTGTTAGAATATTATATGGTGCATTGCGCGCATCATTCTGGGCAAAATAATTATTATACTGAGCTGAATTTTTTTTTCTACTTAGAAATATATAATATAATTACAATGACAAAATCTTGTATTTTTTTTTTTAATTTCGTACAAAAAAAATTTAAAAAAAAAAATTTTTAAATATTTTTTTCAACAAAAAAAATTAATCTTTTTTCAAAAACTTTCAACAGGATAGACAAAAAAGTTATTCATTTTAAACATATATATGGTTTACATAATCAATTAAAATTTCATGTAATTCTAACCAACCATTCCAGAGAAATCTTGCGCGCAAGTGGTAAAATCACAGTTTTGAGATATCGTCGTTAAAAACAATTCGCTTATGAAATTCTTTCGCATTAAAGGAAGGAAACGCATGAAACTAAAAGTAGAAGTCAAAGTACATTGTTCCCAGATAAAAAATAAAATTAATTAAACAATGTACATGGAGATGGCTTTAGTAATATAGAGCGTAGTCAAATTACATTTTTGTGATCACTGATATCGACGAAGTACAAAATGTAAACAAACCATTTGGCTCTAAATGTTTGATTAAGGGCTTCACTCTTTTAACCATAACTTCCGTTCTAAAGTGAAATTTTACACCAGGTTTGTTTTAAAACGTTTCTAAGAAACAGAGCATTAAAATTAGATCATAATAATTTTTGGGATTTTTTGAAATTTTAAAAGGTACCTAACCTTTTAACAAAGGTTCGATGGATTCTCCTTGATTCAGTAATGCAATGCAGCATTTTTTTCTTTTCAGTCTCTATATCCATTTCGTTGTTTTTAAAGTTAGGAATTGAATTGTCTAGACACAAATCGATATTGGCTAACCATGCTGGTCCATACAACCACACGTTATCCTGAATTAACGCATGGATGGAGAGTCCTCGAGTTAACTTGTCTGCTGGATTAGTCTTTCCACTGCAGTAATTCCAGTGTTCTCGATCAGTTTTCTCCTGGATTTCTTGAACACGATTCTTCACGAACTCCTTACACTGTAAGGGATCGGCCTTTATCCAATGCAGACTGATTTGCGAATCAGATCAGAGGAAGATTCGATCAGATTTTATCCATGGAAATGTGTTAATTAGGTACGTTGCTAACCTAGCAGGAATAAACGCTCCCATCAGCTTGAGTCTTGCCAAACTAATTTTTTTCAAAGGAGCTAAACGGCATTTTGCAATAATGAAACTGGTGTATACTTTTCCGTTGACTATTTTCTTAAAGTACGCCACCGCACCGTAAGCTTTTGGGCTCGCATCTGAAAATATGTGCACTTCTGCTTCTTGGGTATCTGCGTTCGGGAAGTAAGTACGGGGCAGAGAAATCTGAGGTAAAAAGTCTACCTCATCTAGCCATGACGAAAATGTCTCATGAATGTCGGGTAGTAGAAGATCGTCCCACTGCAAATCACGTTCCCTCGCATCCTGTACGAGCAACTTGATCCGTACCATTCCCAAGGGATCAAAGAGCATCCCGCATATGCTCAATATGGTACGTTTTCTGGGTTGGTTATTCTTGTTAAATAGGCTAACGTCTATCTGCAAACTCTACGTGATGTTTTCTCAGATCAGACTCAAAACTTTTTGGATACCTTCTGAGTTTTCCACTGTTTTTCGATAGTCCACTCAGTTTCTTTTCCACATTCCTTCCAGTTGACGCGATGACGTCACCCACTTCCGGAGATTCATACCTGCTGCTTTCAAAATGAGAGTAGCGTCTTTAAAGTATTGCATGGCCTTTGAAACAGTCTCCACACTACAAACGAAGTCGTCCACGTATAAGTCTTGTAACGCGTCGGCAACTTCCAAATACTCGTACTGCTTCAAATGAGTTATTGTCGCAGCTAAGATGAACGGACTGCAATTTACCCCAAAGGGTACTCTTGCCATTCTTAACACTCGGATCGGTTGGTCCTCGAGATCGAAACAAGTACCTTTATCATACCCCCATAAAAACCGTAAATATTTTCGGTCTTCTTCTTTTATACCAATTTCCAATAAAGCTCTCTGTATATTCGCGCAAATAGCTATTTTATTACTTCTGAACTTTAAAATGATTTTTAACAGTTCAGGATTTAAATATGGACCGCGGTATAGTAAATCGTTAAGAGACTACTGATTTCTGGATTTAGAAGAAGCATCAAAACAAATGCGTACCTTTGCGGTCTCCTTTTGTTCTCTAATGACGGCATTGTGAGGCATGAAATAACCCGAGCATGTATTGTTTGGTTCTAAATTTACAAATTCGATTATTCCATCGTTTAATTGTTGCTGAATAATTTCTTTGTAATTTGTGTATAAATTCTTATCCCGTTTAAATTTATCATTTAAGCAGAACAATCGTTTTCTAGCAATGTCAAAATTATTATTTTATTTTATTTTATCATCTTTCCAAAGCAATTTAATTTCGTAGCGTCCATTGGTGTATGTTGTGTTTTCCTGAAATTTCTCTAAAACTTGTGTCTTCGATTCTGAGTTTTCCAGTGGGTTAATTCACAAAAATGGTTTATTTTATCGTAATCCATTGACAAGTAATTAACCTGCACCTCATTTTCGGTTAGCTCACTTGTTCTACTCTGCAATATTTCTCCGAAAATACTATTCGTAACCATTAATCTTTTACTAATCTTTAAATTTCTTTCTCCTAATATTTTACAGATGAAATCCGACCCAATCAACAAGCCTATGTCTTCCGTTGATCCATCGTCCGATAAAATTAATCCTTTTTCTGATATCATATCCCTAATAAATTGGGTAGGTATTAGAATTTTCCCCGAGTAATTTTTTCGGTAACTGCAGCTTTAATGTTTATACTCAATTGTGGATTCCATTTATTTCGTAAGTTTATTTTTACGATGTCATAACCTTTTCTCTTTCCGGAGGATCCGAACGCGTAAATTACGAGTTTCTCTCTAGCAATAGGTTTTAATTTCAATTGCTCAGCAATATCTTTGACAAGAGGATGGGGACAGGAGGAATCCTAATGTTAAAACTTACACAAATTACCGCTAGATGGCGTATATGTTTATACGTTTTTTAGTTCTTCAGCGGTAGGGGAAAAATACTTTATGGGTAAATTTAACATTAGGATTCCTCCTGTCCCAAGGGATATTCGTGCAAATGGGGAAAATCTCGGCATGGATAAATTTAACGTTAGGATTCTTCCTGTCCGGAATCTTGGTTCCGTTATTCATAACTTGAATTTTTCTGCATTACTTTACTAGGCTCTATGCAATATTCTTACATATTTCCCGATTATTTTACTTTGATGCATGATCCGTTTTAGATTATCTTCATCTGTGTTTTCTGCCTTGTTTCATTACAAGTAGTTTTGCTACTTGAAGGATTCCAGTTAATCTCGCGGCATTTAGTTTATTTTTCCATCACCTTCATTCGAATATTTTGCATTCTTTGGTTTATAATTTTGCAACATTTTACACGTCCTTTCTTTTGTATTTTGGTGCAAACTTGATTTTTATAACATTGCGTTCTGCCATATATTTTATTGTTCGCCAACCCCCTTAACCAATGTTTAAAATTAATTTTTATCTTCATACAAGTTTTAAAATTTCGCTCATTGTATTTGATATTTTAGTTGTGTTCTTCAAATTCAATTGAGGCAATTCATATTTCGATCTAATTTCGTAAAACTTGTACAAATAAAAAATATTTTGAGTTAATTTTTCGCTGAATTAACAATCTGATAATTAATTGAGTTAATTAATATATTTTTGAAATTAGCTTTGATTTTTTTAGTTTTGCTTGATATAAATTAAGGGAGTATTGTCTGTTTATTAAGGGAGTATGGAGTCATTAGTTTGGATTTGCTCTTTTTGTTGATATGCAAGCAGCATGATTGAAATAAAGCTCCTAGAAGTTGAGAATGATAAAGCATTTTCGACCATACCAATCATCAGAAAGCTTAATGGCAGATTTGTAAAACAGTAGTAGATGTAAAATGTGTTTTTTCCCCAATTGCATTTCATTCCAATCAAAATTATTAATGGCTAGGAAAAGTGACTGAAAATGATATTTTTCAAGTTTATAAAGAGTAGAGGAACAACCAAAGTAAATGGAATCTGAACCACTAATTTTTAGTGTTATTACAGTGGTTGATTTTCTAGAGTAAGGGAAAGAGAAGTATTGGGATGATAAATAGGTCTATGATGAAATTCCTAAATTGATGGTGTTTGTATGTGAAGATCAATGTTTGTCATGACTTGGGTAGAATGAAAATTGGGAAGTAGGAATTGCTTTTAGCTAGCAAATGGTTACTCATCCCAATTCATGATATTAGTGCTAGTGTAGAACCCATTCATCTCTTGTAATTTTTTCTTTAAAGTACCAAAACTGCATTGGTTTCCAACTGTCTCACTACTTTCACAAAAACAAAATAGTTATTTATCTTATGTTTGCCATGAGATGAGGAAATTTGAGATTTTATTAATGGTACAAAATGAAGTATTTTTCAAGTTATATCAGGTGCCAGTTTTGTATGCCAAAAAATACACAATGATTAAATACATCATTTTTCACTGCTATGAGGTAAGATATCTCGCTGATGTAATTTTTCTTATTATGAAAAGAAGAAAAGTAATAGTTTTATGACAATATTAATCTTTTATAAGTGTGCAATAATTTATTCACAAGACTTTGACGAGTCATACCATGCTACTGATTAGTCTAGGACCTCCAAGATTTTAATTAAATGTGGTACATCTAATATTATTTTTAATTAACGTCCCACTAGAGCAACAGGCTATTGGTGATGGTATTTTTAATTAATGTTGTACTGGAGCAACACAATGGGCTATTTGTGACGGTCCAGGATCAACCCCAAAGATAAAGATTTAAGACACCACACAATTTTGAATCATGGTCAAATACCAAAGCAACACTTGAGCTGGCACTCCTCTCCAACGTAAGGACAACAGATTCAACATTCACGAGCCGTCTTACTACACAATGGTCTTGGGCTGGATTCAAACTCCCAACCCTCTGGGTGCAAGTCAGTTGCTCTTCGAACCGGGCTACCGCGGCACCTGTTATATCAATGACCTTAGTAGTTATGAATGGAAAAAGAATGAGGAAAACTGTCGCATTCTGTCCCGAGTTCTTAAGCTTTGATTTTAATGAAAATTACTCCATCTTAAAATTGTAAGTTATTTTCTAAGAAAACAGATGGGATACATATCTGGGCAATGTTTCACTTACAAGTACTTTAAATGGATTTTAATTAACTTGGAAGAATGATGCAGGTTTGATTTATTTTTCAAGAAAGCTACTTAAAATTATTTTGTCACTAAAATTTTCATGTTCTGATCAGGACAGATATTATGAGTGAGTTACATGTATGGAGATTTCACAGAAGTCTACTTTAAACAAGTCTAGCTGACTCATAGTTTAGAAAATTATGATAGTACAAATTTAATTAACATTACCCGATAGTGTAATAATTATTTAGAATAGCGAAAAAATAACTAAATTTTCAACTAAAGCTTTTCCTCTTCATTAATTTAATCAAGAATATACATCTGAATAAGATTAAAAGTTATTTTTTCTAAAATAGGGCTGAAGTTGCAAAGAATCAGATTGTACAGCTACAGAAAATGTTTTGACTTAAGATATTTACCAAATTAAAAATTGGTTTACAATTTCTTCTGTTGTTGTGCAAGATGTTTACATAGGACATCCATTTTGTTTTGGAATAACTTTTAAATAAAACACTTCTAATTTCATTGCATACTCAATGACATTCATGAAATATGATATTGGTCAAATGACTGCCAGCACTGCAAATTTAGTCTTTCGACCACATATTTTCTTCAGACCATTTTCCTCTAATTTGCTAGATTTGATTGTCATTTATTTAGAAAGACGAGTGTGAAGCTTCAGCACAGCAAAATATTTAATAAAAATGCATTATCTATGGTGGAGACTTCAAAAAAATTGTAAAAATACTTTGATTTGCATCATGTTTCTTCAAAACAAATACGTATAAAAAATATTTTTGAAACACTGTACTCAGCAAGATATGAAAAAGTCTGACTGACTTTTTTAGAAAGTTCCCCCCAAAAAAACCAGATAGTGTTATTGAAAATTGAGGGACCTCTGTTGACATTATGCACAAGTAGGCTTTTTCCAAACACAATATGGGAAAAATTTGGATTTTCATGCAAGCTCTAAATGATTTCTTTATGCATGCAGTCACTTGATCTGTTATATTCCATAAATAAGTATAATTAGTTCAGTTCTTAAGTTCAATTTAAATTACATTCCAAAACAGTTCAATCCAGAAAAATTACAAAGTTACCAATACTTGCGTGTATCACAGACAGCATTGGTAATCTTGAAAAATTATGAAAATCAGAACTAAATATGTAAATATAAACCTTTTAATGCAAATTGTAAGCAATATTTAATATTTTCAGAATGATTTGACATTGAAAGTTATTTTTGTATACTAACACACAAAGGTAAACAAAAATGAGTGTTACAGTTACAGTTTATATGCACCTCAATTCATTATATATGGTATTTTTTAATTAATGTCCTACGGAATAACAACAGGCTATCATCATACAAGAAAACAAAGAAACAAATAGTACATAAAAACTTTTATTTTTAGTTCAATTTCAATATACAATGAACTTTAAATATCAAGTAATTCAGTCATGCAGTACCAAACTTTATTTTTTTTGTATATATAATTAACTATAGAAGACTGAAAAAGAAACAAATTTATGTATTTCCAATCTTAAATATGTTACCTTAAAACTTTATTTTTTTTTTAAATTAAAGGAGCTATTTATTTTTGTAAAAAAAAAAAAAAAAGGTTGTTTTAAAACAACTTAACTTTTTGGCAATAACTAATTTACTATTAATTTTTCGAAAGTCTAACTGATTTGCAATAACTGTGATCGCAATAACATGTGCCTCAAGAAATAAAAACAAAACCACACAGAAACACATTTTGATAATATAAATTACAAAAACATTTTCCCCAAATGGCCAGGTAGAAATCTGATAGATGAGGAACCTGAAAATATAAAGAGAGCACATCAGTACAATACAAATGAGATCACAAACTCGCCTTTTCGTGTCAACTTAATGTACACCTAATTCTGTTTGGATGAGCACAAGTCTCATCTTGTGCGAATGTTTCACCAGTTTTACGAATAAATTCAGTTATTATTAATCATTGTGTTCAGCTTTTGGTTAGACCGTTATACAGGGTGTTTCGAAACTCATGGGTAAAAATGTAAGGGGCGATAGAAAACATTTAAACATGCAATTTTCACAATCCAATGCATGGGCAGAGAGCAAGCAGTGAACTGCTAGACGTCACTGTAATGGAAGGCATAAAGCGCAAGTTTTCTTACACATCGTCATTTCTACTGTGGATTTCAGAAGGCATGGCGACATAGAGTAATCAGGAAATGGCAGACATGCATTTATGTACGGTCTTTGCTCTGGAAGCCGAAAGACACGTGCCAAACCGAAAAATGTTCGAGCGATTGCATTGGTGCCTGCGTGAAATGGGATACATTGTCACCGGCATGCATGATACAGGGTGTGGCAGGAGTGTACGTACGCCACAAGTTGTAGGTAGAACCATGGTAGAAATGACGATGTGTAAGAAAACTTGGGCTTTATACTTTCCATTACAACGCCGTCTAACGGTTCACCGCTTGCTCTCCGCCCATGCATTGTATGGCGAAAATTGCTTGTTCAAATGTTTTCTATCACCCCTTAAATATTTGCCCATGAGTTTCGAAAAACTCTGTAGCTATAATTCTTTGTAAGAGGCTGCCAACAACTTCAGTTCCAATGAAACTTCCCAGCGCATTACTCATTAGGGTCATCATGTTTGATAAAATGATTACCCAATTTTATGGTCAGCTCCAGACATTCTTTTATTAAATCTGCATTTAAAACAGGATCATTTTGTTCATTATCACTGTGAGATTAGGAGGCTCGAGGACATCCCTTTGCTTAGGGCTTTGCCGACTGATACATCAATATCTTCAAATGATAGATCATCACATACTTCTCTACCAATTGTGTGTCATTGCAATGATGTTGAGAAATTCAGTCGTATTAGGAATCAAATACAATAAAAACATTGATGATACATCGATGTACGCACTGGTAAATGAAAACACGCGTTCCAAAACGCATACACTAGCTGTTATGCAGCCTCTTTGTGTGTGTAATATAACTGATCATACTCTACTATGCCAATAATAATAAAAACAATTCTTAAAATTTGGGCAAATAAATTCTTAAAAATTGGCTTGGCCCACTCGTGTTTAATCAAAATTGACTCGCGTAAAAAGAGAATATTTTGAATTTGAGTAAAAAAAGGTTGTGTAAAAACAGAATTATGTATTCATACACAAACAGGAAATGTTTGACACATAAATAAATACACTCAGGGTAGAGTTATATGAATTGAATCTATGTTATCTACAGCTTGCAAGCCACTAATGCAGTGAGAAACCCACTGAACAACAACCGCCCCATTTCAGTGGCGGATTTATACTTCTGCTGCCGTGGCTACCGTCAACTTGCCAACCCACTCCTTGCCATCAGCAATGATATTCCCTCTACACCTCACCTCCCTTTTACACTTTCTTCACATAGGTGTATCAATAGCACAAAATCATTAGTACCACCCTAATTTTGTTCAACAGTGGTTTGGTATAACCAGAACCAAATCGACAAAAACATTGTTTATTTTAACATATACGAGAATTTGAATAAAATTTGATATAAACAATCAGCAAAACAACTCTTACCAATATTTCAATAACAAATATTGAAAAAATACTGTTTACTTGAATATAAGGAACTGAAGTTAAAATAAAAACTTAGTTCTCAAACGAGCCTATACTCAGTTATGGGGGAGTTAGGTACTCCCCTCCCCTCCTGTAGGCTTTCGAGTTATTTCTAGTAATTTCATACAGTGACATTCAAAATTCAAACATGTTATTTTTATTTTTAAATTATTTAACATTTTTATTACTGTTGTGCATTTGGTATTTTTCCAAAACTTTTTGCTACCCTGGGCTAGAATCCACCCCTAAATCTGTCACTGCCCTCCATTAAGTTAAATTGAACTTGCTGGTACATACTGAAAAAAATGGGTAGAATTATACAGGAAAGCATCATTCATAAATTTTATAAAAAATTTGGTACGTGTCCTAAGTAATTTGTTTTCTAGGATAAAGATAATTATACTAAACATGGCATTTCTTTCAACACAAGAAAGACATATAGGGCCTTCATGCAGTGTGCCAGCCTAAAACTCCCCGACCAGTGAATTTAATTTGCAATTTTATGACTGAATTATTCGGTTTATACCAATTATTCTGGTCTTACTGCAATGGAACCAGGAGAACAGAGCAGTTTACCAAGAAAGACAGAAATGGCCAGAGAGGAACCTTACAATAAGATTCATGGTAGTTTCACTTTGTTTTACTGCTTTACATTTTGTTTACAAACATTATGTTCCTCTCACCAGTTTGATCACTTGATTAAAATCATGATTTTAAATCAGCATACCCTGAAACATTTTAATAAATCATTGAAATGAGTAAGATTTTATGAAACAAAATTGTAAGAAATGGTCTATTTCAATAGAATCAGATATTTTCAATTTGTGAACGTTTATGAAATATAATCTCAAAAACTAGAATATGTGTAATTATGCATCAAAAAACAAACTGCTGATCAAACAATCACACTACCTCCAAACAAAAAACTAAGATTACACTTCAAAAACATAATAAACGCAATAGCGTAACAATTCAAGATCAAAGCTGAAACAAATTTTTCTTAGATCTGTCTAACCAACGGTCAAACGCGTAAAATTTTTTCCACAATGTTATGCAGTTAAATATCAACGATATCAAAAAACATTTTCAAAATTGAAGGAGATGGTTCTTACTTTTCAGTTTCATCCAATCTTTCAAAAGAATACGTCTTAAGACAAATGAATTAATCCTAATTTTTCCACTTACATTAGAAGTCCGTTATATAATCCACTATCCAGCTCCTCTCCTCGACTGTACAGGGATTTTTTCAAATCGGCAAAAAATTTTCCCTACCGCTGCAGAACTAAAAAAAAAGCATAAAACGTATACGCCATCTAGCGGCAATTCGTCTAAGTTTTAACATTAGGATTCCTCCTGTCCCCATCCGCTTTTATATCTTTGCGAATGAATGATCTGCTAGAACCTGTCACAGATTCCCCGTATGCTTTTATTGTTTACTGTAGCGATAAATGTTTGTAGAAACACGGCGTCACTCTGGTTTGTATAATTTACAGTTACGATTTCCTCGCTAACTTGACCTTGGTTGCTGGGACTAGTTGTGGTTGATATTTCTCTAAAGCTTTGGTTTCCTAAGAAAGTGGAGCCGTTATCTAACAGCCGTGATACGTCATGATGCCGCGGGCATAACAAGACGGCAGTCTAAACAAAAATCCAGACGTGTCAACTTAGACGGACAGAATACGTTGGAGAATGAGCAACACAGACGGCTGTCTTGGTTTATTTTATTCGAGAAACAAAACAAAGTGGTTTTTTATTCTCTAGTTTAAAGTTTCTAACTTCGGGATCGTTGAAGGTAGAGTGATAATATCAACAGATTTCAAATCAGCGTAAATTTTTACGCCAGATCGATATCGAAAACAGTTTTATTATTCAATTATTTACCATTAGATTATTTAATTATTTATTAAATAATTATTTATTTAAAGAAAATCACATTTAAGGTATCGATCTGGTGTCAAATTTTCCGCAAATTTCAAATCCGTTGAAATTTTTATTCTATGTTTAACGATCCCGATTTTACAAAAACGAATTTATCAATGGCAGTCAAAAATGATTATTTATTTCGCTCCTCTTCGCTGGAATCGTTTGGAGCAGGAAATGAAATCTGGCCGCTACAAGAGAAAAAACGTTCCCCAAATGTTTGTGACCGCATGACGACAGTCATGGAAATGGCGGCTCCGATCATTTTCGTTACGCTCACAAACAACGCTCTCTAGGAAACCAACACCCTGTGTAAAGATTTGGTTTCTTATGAAAGTGGAGCCGTTATCTAACAGCTGTGATACGTCATGATGCCGCGTGCATAACTAGACGGCCGTCTAAACAAAAATCCAGATGTGTCAACTTAGACGGACAGAATACGTTGGTGAATGGGCAACACAGACGGCTGTCATGGTTTATTTTATTCGAGAAACAAAACAAAGTGGTTTTTTATTCTCTAGTTTAAAGTTTCTAACTTCGGAATCGTTGAAGGTAGAGTGAAAATTTCAACATATTTCAAATCAGCATAAATTGTTACGCCAGATCGATATAAAAAACATTTTATTGTTCAATTATTTACCATTTGATTATTTAATTATTTATTAATTAATTAATTATTTATTTGAAGAAAATCACATTTAAGGTATCGATCTGGTGTCAAATTTTCCGCAGATTTCAAATCCGTTGAAATTTTTATTCTGTGTTTAACGATCCCGTTTTTACAAAAACGAATTATTCAATGGCAGTCAAAAATGTTTATTTATATTGCTCCTCTTGGCTCGAATTGCTTGGAGCAGGAATTGAAATCTGGCTGCTGCAAGAGGAAAAACGTTCTCCAACTGTTTGAGACCGCTAAAGCTTTGGTTTCCTAAGAAAGTGGAGCCGTTATCTAACAGCCGTGATACGTCATGAGGCCGCGGGCATAACTAGACGGCCGTCTAAACAAAAATCCCGACGTGTCAACTTAGACGGACAGAATACGTTGGAGAATGGGCAACACAGACGGCTGTCGTGGTTTGTTTTATTCGAGAAACAAAACAAAGTGGTTTTTTTTATTCTCTAGTTTAAAGATTCTAACTTCGGGATCGTTGAAGGTAGAGTGAAAATTTCAACAGATTTCAAATCAGCGTAAATTTCTACGCCAGATCGATATCAAAAACAGTTTTATTATTCAATTATTTACCATTTGATTATTTAATTATTTTTTAAATAATTATTTATTTATTTAAAGAAAATCACATTTAAGGTATCGATTTGGTGTCAAATTTTCCGCAGCTTTCAAATCCGTTGACCTTTTCATTCTGTGTTTAACGATCCCGATTTTACAAAAACGAATTAATCAATGGCAGTCAAAAATGTTTATTTATTTCTCTCCTCTTCGTTCGAATCGCTTGGAGCAGGAAATGAAATGTGGCCGCTACAAGAGAAAAAACGTTCCCCAACTGTTTGAGACCGTTATGACGACAGTCATGGAAATGGCGGCTCCGATAGTTTTCGTTACGCTCACAAACACCGCTCTCTAGGAAACCAACACCATGTGTTAGTATAAACAACGTTTTAGTGACGTCACCCACCGATACATCACGGCCGCTAGATCACGGCTACGCTTTCTTAGGAAACCGAAGTTTAAGGCGACAGTCATGGAAATGGCGGCTCCGATAATTTTCGTTACGCTCACAAACACCGCTCTCTAGGAAACTTAAGCTTTGGTTTCCTAAGAAAGTGGAGCCGTTATCTAACAGCCGTGATACGTCATGATTCCGCGGGCATAACTAGACGGCCGTCTAAACAAAAATCCCGACGTGTCAACTTAGACGGACAGAATACGTTGGAGAATGGGCAACACAGACGGCTGTCGTGGTTTGTTTTATTCGAGAAACAAAACAAAGTGGTTTTTTTTATTCTCTAGTTTAAAGATTCTAACTTCGGGATCGTTGAAGGTAGAGTGAAAATTTCAACAGATTTCAAATCAGCGTAAATTTCTACGCCAGATCGATATCAAAAACAGTTTTATTATTCAATTATTTACCATTTGATTATTTAATTATTTTTTAAATAATTATTTATTTATTTAAAGAAAATCACATTTAAGGTATCGATTTGGTGTCAAATTTTCCGCAGCTTTCAAATCCGTTGACCTTTTCATTCTGTGTTTAACGATCCCGATTTTACAAAAACGAATTAATCAATGGCAGTCAAAAATGTTTATTTATTTCTCTCCTCTTCGTTCGAATCGCTTGGAGCAGGAAATGAAATGTGGCCGCTACAAGAGAAAAAACGTTCCCCAACTGTTTGAGACCGTTATGACGACAGTCATGGAAATGGCGGCTCCGATAGTTTTCGTTACGCTCACAAACACCGCTCTCTAGGAAACCAACACCATGTGTTAGTATAAACAACGTTTTAGTGACGTCACCCACCGATACATCACGGCCGCTAGATCACGGCTACGCTTTCTTAGGAAACCGAAGTTTAAGGCGACAGTCATGGAAATGGCGGCTCCGATAATTTTCGTTACGCTCACAAACACCGCTCTCTAGGAAACTTAAGCTTTGGTTTCCTAAGAAAGTGGAGCCGTTATCTAACAGCCGTGATACGTCATGATTCCGCGGGCATAACTAGACGGCCGTCTAAACAAAAATCCCGACGTGTCAACTTAGACGGACAGAATACGTTGGAGAATGGGCAACACAGACGGCTGTCGTGGTTTGTTTTATTCGAGAAACAAAACAAAGTGGTTTTTTTTATTCTCTAGTTTAAAGATTCTAACTTCGGGATCGTTGAAGGTAGAGTGAAAATTTCAACAGATTTCAAATCAGCGTAAATTTCTACGCCAGATCGATATCAAAAACAGTTTTATTATTCAATTATTTACCATTTGATTATTTAATTATTTTTTAAATAATTATTTATTTATTTAAAGAAAATCACATTTAAGGTATCGATTTGGTGTCAAATTTTCCGCAGCTTTCAAATCCGTTGACCTTTTCATTCTGTGTTTAACGATCCCGATTTTACAAAACCGAATTGATCAATGGCAGTCAAAAATGTTTATTTATTTCGCTCCTCTCCGTTCGAATCGTTTGGAGCAGGAAATGAAATCTGGCCGCTACAAGAGAAAAAACGTTCCCCATCTGTTTGAGACCGCTATGACGCCAGTCATGGAAATGGCGGCTCCGATCATTTTTGTTACGCTCACAAACAACGCTCTCTAGGAAACCAACACCATGTGTTAGTATAAGCAACGTTTTAGTGACGTCACCCACCGATACATCACGGACGCTAGATCACGGCTACGCTTTCTTAGGAAACCGAAGCTTAAGGAAGAATATTTCCCTTTACAAAGAGGGATTAAATCCCTACAGCCTGGTTGGAAGGAAGGTAATTCTTTTAATTAATGTCACATTGGAGCAACACAACAGGCTATTGACGACGGTCCGAGATCATTCCCGAAGGGAAAGTTTCGAGGACAACACCACTTAATTTTGCTGCACGGTCAGATGACGGGGAGCACCTAAGCTGGCACCCGACTCTCTGATCTTCCAGACTACACCAAATTGAAACCCGGTTGTAAGAAGTAACGGACAACCAACCGAAGTGCGAGTTAGAATCCATACAAAGACCGTCGTGTAGAAAGAGGGCTGGTGTGCATTAAATCCGTCGTTGCCGAAAGTCCTCACGTTGGGTTGGTGTGGAAGTTTGGAAAGTGGGGTGCCAGCTCAGGTGTTGTTTCGTCACCTGACCGTGGTTAAAAATTAGATGTTGTCCACGATCTCTCCTCCTTCGGGGGTTGATTTCGGATCTTGGCCAGTAGCCCATTGTGTTGTTGCAATGCGACCACTATTCATGTGAGATTTAATAGACTTAATTGAACTTCACGTTGATTCAATCGATGGAACCGAGTAATTCTCTTGAATGGGATTCATTAAGGGTTCAACAGAAGACGTGTGTCCTGTCACGCGATGGTCTGTCCCTGGTACATTCAACTGTGTCAGACAATCATGCCACTGAATTTGGTAGCTAAGTTGGCAGAGCCTCGGATTATCAACCAAATATTCGCGAGTTCGACACTTGATCCACTCGAAGAACGTTGTGTGTATGGGTCTTGTGTACGTTAAATTTGCCGTGGCCTCCTCACTTTCCCATCGTTTGCTGATGGCTGAATATGTGATGCTATTGACCTAATGGCGACGGTCCGGGATCAATGCCAAGGGAAAGATTCGAGGACAACCTCACGTCCTCTTAATCCAAGGTAAGAGGAGGTCATATCTGAGCTGGCACCCCACGGTCCAAACTTCCGGATCATGAGAACGCGAAGGTATTTGAAGTCATTATTCAACGTGCACCTGCCCACTTTTTACACGATGGTCTTTGGTTGGATTCGAACTCGCAACCCTCGGATTTCTAATGGGATTATATTCCAGCCCCCCAACCGGTCTGGTGGTTAAGGTGTTAGCCTCTAGATCAGAAGTTTCAAATCCGGGTCAGTGCATGGATGTTTCTATGCGTATGGTGTAGAGGCGGCTGGTGCACCTTAAATCTGTCGTGGCTGAAAGTCCTCACGACCGTTGTGTTTCTCTAGTATGACGTTAATTAAAAATTACGCTCACTCGAAATTGTTTGGTAATGGTAATGGTAATTTTTAGTTAACGTCGTACTAGAGCAACACAACGGGCTATTGACGACGGTCCGGGATCAGTCCCTTAAGGGAAAGATCCGAGGACAACACTTCGTAATTTTGAACCACGGTCAGATGACGAAGCAACACCTGAGCGAAATTGTTTGAAAAAGTACATTGAAATATACATAAGAAACAATTTTATAAGTTTTGCAAATGAACTGTTTTGGGTGATAGATTACCCACTATGAGACACCGAGCTTTCTTACTATGTTGATGTGCATTCACACACCACACTGACAAAGAAATACAAGCGTGACAAAAACAAATCTAATCGAAAAAAAAAACTTATTTCTTTAGGTGAAAACCTTTCAATTAACCTTGTACGTCTAAAAATAGGCAAAATTAGTGTTTCTGAATAGGGGGTTGGTGCTCCCAAAAAATATGCATTCTACTCCAGTAAAAAGGAGGAAGAAGAAAATAGTTATTTATATAAATTTGGATAGAATTTGGATTTTATATAAATTGAATATTTTCGACTCATTTAAATTTTTGTATCCTTTTGGGACCCCTACTGATGCCAAATCCGCCTCTTGCGCGTTTGGTGTCTGGTTTTTTTTGTGTGTGCCCAATACACGTCCACACGGTTTAATATATTTCATGAAACTTGGTACTGTGAGTACTTATCTTCATTTAGTGAGTGAACTGGGTTGTGTAAGTTTCTCTAACCGTCTTTCTGTTCTATGTTCGATTTTGTGTTTGTACAGGCATTACACAAGAATTTCATTCCAGATATTTCATTGAAATGTGTTTTATTTTATTATCTATCAGTTTAATGAATGCAATATTAAACATTTCTTTATTGCTATATTTAGATGAGTTTCATGCTAAAACACCTGAGTAAGTATACTTCAAACATAATTGGGTAGTTTGTGAAAAACTGGAATGTACAATACATTGAGTATTACGATTATTTGGATTCCTTTACCAGTACTGCTAAAAAAGCATTTTTTTTTTCAAAAAATTATTTTTGTTGATGGATTTTAGCACTTATACTTCATTTATTTCCGTGGTTTTTTTTTTTTTTTTTTGTTCTTTGCGCAATGTAAACAATTTACGAATATTTGGGACCGACGATATTTTTCAACGAACGGGAACAAAACTGAATCTTGTGGTGGTTGATCACGTGCAGCAATGTTTTGTGTTTATTTCGCATTATTCGAAATTAATTTCAATTTTCAACACTATTTCAAACCTATTTTTTAGAGACCCGAAAATTATTACATTTATTACGCAAGTGCAAACGATTTGAGATTTATACACTCATTGCAATAATTGTGTGATCGTAACGAAACTTGGCATGGAAGTACATATCGGCTAGATATGAAAATGATTAGAAATGCAGCGTGATTGCGCATTACGTAATGCCACTAGAGGGCGTTGAACTTCGTTCTCCTTGGAGTATAAAACAGGTAAGCAGAGTTTGTTTGAGCGTACTTAATCTTTAGCAAAGGAAACGCTGAGGTAGACATGCCGTTACTCCGCCATCGAAGACAATATGAGCAGCTGTCAGAGTTCGAGAGGGGAAGAATCATCGGGATGATGGAAGCTAAATGGTCAGCTCAGCGAGTAGCTCGTCAAGTAGGCCGTTCTGATTTTACTGTGAGGAGGTGTTGGGACCAGTGAACAGAAGAGACGTCATTTACACAGCGACCAGGCTCAGGACGCCCTCGACAGACCAGTCGTCGAGAAGACCGTCACATCATACGAAACGCACGCGTAGAGCCGACTGCCTCATTGGCCGCTATCCAGACACAGGCAGTACCTTCACTTCGGGACCCTGTGTCTTCCCGAACCATCGCAAGGCGCCTGGCTGAAGGACATCAGGTATCGCGGCGCCCATTACGTGTGCTGCCATTGACACCCACCGACGTCTCGGTTTGGAGTGGTGTCGCGCACGACGGGATTGTACTGCAACGGCTTGGAACCAGGTCGTCTTCAGCGATGAATCTAGATTCAATTTGAGCAGTGATGACAATCGTGTGTGGAGGCGCCGTGGTGAACGCCTCAATCCTACCTTCGCTTTACAGCGACACAACGCTTCCGCAGCTGGTGTGATGGTATGGGATGTCATTGCTTACGATACTCGGTCACCCCTAATATTGATCCATGGCACAATGTTAGCCCAGCGGTACGTCCACAACATCCTTCAGCCACATGTGATGCCACTCATGGCAGGGCTCCCAAGAGACATTTTTCAACAAGACAATGCTCGGCCACACACAGCAAGGATGTCATAAGACTGCCTCCGCCACATTTGACGGTGGTTCAAAATTATGTGGTGTTATCCTCAGATCTTTCCCTTAGGAGATTGATCCCGGACCGTCGTCAATAGCCCGTTGTGTTGCTCTAATACGACGTTAATTAAAAAATTACCAAATTTCCTCATTATTGCGATTTTAGGGGGGCAACCAAAAGTTTAAAACACGTCTGACAAACCTTGGATTATTAATTAAAGCTTATTATTTTCCGTTGAAAAAAAATTAAGTATTATTTCTTGGCGACATAAAAAGTGTGCCAGCAAACGCGCCGAGAACGTTGCCACTAAACGGGGCAGATAATGAAGCTGCAACCTGTGTTTAAAGTTATAATTTTCTCAAAGACATTTTAAAACGGCCTTGCTTTCTACGCATTTATTCAATTGCTTTGGTAAAACACCTTCCACTGTATGTAAAGATTTGCTTGTACCTACGATTGGCTTGCTAAGTTCAAAGCTAACTAATCAATTTAGTAAAACTTTCCTCGTAGTGTTCCCTGAGGGTAAATTAATCACACGGTTTCAAACCCATATAAATGAAAAGATTTCCAAGCATACGTTTTTTTATGAGCGAGTTTTCCTATCTCAACTCGGAGTGTTGCGTGGAGAATATATTCCTCTCTCACGTAACAACAATGCAAGTCCAACTTTGGATTCTTTTAAATTTGTGTACGCAGAAAGCAAGATTCTTTCCATGATTACCGGGATTTTAATTATTAAACTTCGCAGTCGATTTTCAACAACTTTAATTGAACACTGTCGAAAGGTTTGTTTCGAAACAATTCTATCACGACAAACAACATGTTTTCTTTGAATAGAAATGGCAACAATGAAAAATGCATGCATGTTTTGAAATGTGGATTTCTATTCATAATTAATGAGTCTACAATCGAAAAGGATATGCAAAAGTTGCGTCACACAAAGATTTATTTTGGAATAGTTTCCCTGAAAGAGGAACTCAACACTTAAAAAATATATATACAGTTCAAACTGAAAATGGCTTTAAGGTATTTAAGTGCGTTGATGTGGCTGGAAATATTAATTTTCGTTTAAAGTATGACCGTTTTTCTGACACAAACAATACGGTGGCAACCAATGTAGTGATAGGATTTCATAATGCACAAATATTTGAGTACTAAGGGGCCCGTGATTGCCAGGTTTGAAGACAAACGGATTAACAATATGAAGGTTTGGGGTAATCAAAAAAAAAAAAAACGCCGTGTACAAAAGGGGCTGGTGAGGGTTAAATCTCACGTTGGCGTGGTGTGGAAGTTTGGAGAGTGGGGTGCCAGCTCAGGTTTTGACGTCGTCATCTGAACGTGGTTCAAAATGACGTGGTGTTGTCCTCGGTTCTTTCCCTTCGGGTTTGATCCTGGACCGTCAACAATAGCCAGATATGTTGCTCCAGTACGACGTTAATTAAAATACCTACCTACCTACCTTCTAGAGACTAGAAAAAGCAACTATTGAATGAATTAAAAAAATAGATAGGTTCTGTGTATTATGAATAGATTACAAAATGTTACTAGTGACTACATTGCTAGATATGTTTTTATTGGGTCCTATTGTTTGGCACATATTATCCGCTCGATGACTTTGGGCCATAAAACCAAAATACAATCCAATTCAATCTACCGGAGAGTAAAATGGGCTAAGAGTTAATTTAGACTCACTGATTTCGTGTTTCTTCAAATAATACATACCTATGATGCAGATTATTATTTTTACGTATTAAGATTACGCTTATTAGACTTATTAAGATAGTACTTATCTAGAAATCTCAGATGCGTAATTTTCACTTTGAATCGCTAATTGTTGAATTTCATATGCAATATCTTTACGTTACTACGAGATTCTGCTTTCGTTTATTGATTCTTCCGTTTCGGGTAAACACGATTTTAAATTAACGGCTGCTTCTCAAAATCTTAATTTGAATACTTCATTCTTTCTCGGAGTAGAACGGTTGGAAGAGTAATGGACTAGCGATAGGAGAGTTCGAATCCAATGAAAGAAGGTCGAGTAGGTCTTGTGTACAAAGGGGACTGGTGCATGTTCAATCTGTCGTGACCTCTAATGTCCTCACGTTGGCGTGGTGTGGAAGTTTGGAGAGAGGGGGTGCAAGCTCGGGTGTTGCCTCATCTGATCTTGGATTGTGTGGTGTTGTCCTCGGATATCTCCCTTCGGGGGTCGATCCCCGACCATCGCCATTGATCCGTCCCTCCAGTACGACGCTAATTAAATGCTTGCCTACCTCATAGCATGTAGTGGGTGACTGGATTCTTGAAGATTGGCACTTGGAAGAATCACCGAGGATTAGAAATTAAAGTTGTTTACAAAAGCACATTAGTTGAACAAAGCACGGATCCCTCACAACAACAATACGACGCTAACGAGTCAACCATTCGAAAGTCGCTCTGGAGGGTGTATTTTAGAACTTTGGCGACACAAGTGGAACGCTTCCATTCCGGAGAAGGAATGGGAAGCAAAATTAAGTGCCCGTTGTCAGGGTCCCAGTGAATTCGGAACGTTCCTTTTAATTGGACATGGATTTTCACAAAGGGTACCAGATTACTTACAGAGTGCTACCGAAACAGAAATCGAATTTCTCCCTATTTCAAATGCAAGAGCTATTTTGAAAACAGGAGCGTTCTTTGAGAATAAACGATTTTAATTGGAACTTACGCGACAGACAGACAGCAGTCTGAGTTCGAAAGGAGAGGTACAGTCGCAGATTTCACACATTCCTACTAGAGCAAATTTAAAGGTATCATTCAATAGGGAATAACACTTATACAAATTTAGATCCAAAGAAATTGCTTCATATGAAATAATCTGCAACGCAATGTTTCATGGAAACACTGTTTTGATGCCAAAATCAGATGACGCATCATTAAATGAGTATAAAAATGAAACTTCATGACTTTACTGTCTAAAAACGCCGGATATATTCAATGTTAAATTTGGTGTTTATTTCAGATGTCATCTTCATTAAGGTAGCATTGATATTAATTATTATCGCTAGCCGAATTCGAATTTTGAACACTTTTTCATGCATATTTTTCAACGATCCGGGAATTACCTGAGTTTTACCAGACGTTTTTTAAGTTTTTTCCTGTCCACTAGAATCGTCGTAATGAAAAAATTTAATGTAGAGCAAAAACTAACTATCGCAATGAGCTGAAATTTTGAATGGCCAGATCAGAAGTCCTTTTGAATCGACTCCCATCAAAACATAGTAAGGTTCCGTTTCATAATTTTTCAAATATTAATTTAACAGTAGGTCTTTAAACAGTAACCTGGTACTAAATTTCAGTTCTGTAGAAATCTTATTTCTGACAATATCCATAAAATTCTAACAAAATGATCAAACATTAGGAACTTCAATCTTTCTGTACTCATAAATTTAAAACGGTAAGACCTAAAGACACGAAATTTGCCATCTGAAGTTAAATGCTGATGCAGACTGGAAATTGTGTATCCAAATACGGAGTTTCCATTGAGAATTATGAACTTGGTGCTCAGTTTAAAATGAACGCCATATTTGAAGTTTCTCTACTGTTAAACTGGTTTGGATAAAGAGGGGTGGTTCATTTTTTCCTCAACTAGAGGGCTCCGCCCCTGCTCGCTAACGCTCCCCAACACCTTGAGATTGATACAGAATCCCATCCTCCTTTTGCAAGCGTCTTGGTGGGGGTATGTGTTTTGGCTTCGGAAACCATCACACGAAATAAAGGCTTGCTGCTGCGTACGTTCTGATTCTAAGGAATATGACCCACCCCCACCCAATATGATACGGGCATGTCGCCTCATTCCGTCCCAAAAAGAGAAAAAAAGGTATTTATTAAGGAATCAGTCCCACTACCACCGACATGACACGGGCATGTCGTCTCATTTCTTCCCTGAAAGGGAAAAAAAGACGATTTTAAGTCGATTCAAACGACAGTTAAAAATTCAAACAAACGAAACGAAAGGAAATCATTCACTTGCTAGTAGTTTTGATTGCGAACTATGGCTGTAATATTATGGTATCCAATCCTTTTGTGTACAGAGAGAGATTGTACAATTTTCGAGTCTCTTTTCCTGACATCCTGTCAAACGGTTTTCTCCTTTGGGACACCGTCACTGCAGTGAAGTGCATTTCTTAATGTACCGTGTCAAATCATTCAAGACTGTTTTCGGAGATCGGTATCCAAGTTGCAAGTAGGGATGCGACATCGACAGCAAAACATAGATGTTGATACATCGCCCCCAAACCATCGATGTTTTTAAAATTCAGTGTATTTAAACTCCCCGCCCCCATTTCTTAAAACTGGTTTAGCAACGAGTGATGCGACATTGGCTCCAATACATCGATGTTTCTTTCTAAAACATCAAACATCAAAGTTTAAGAAAGCATCGACATCGATGTCGCATCCCTACTTTTCAGACCCTTCATCATGGGTCACTTGGGTCTAAAAGTATGTTCAATTTGATAATTATGAAAATAATGCTACTTGTTTTTTTTTTTTATTATTTTTATTTTTTTATTTTTTTTTATATAACGGTACTTTTTTCATTTAAAAATAAAACATCGACAACGTAAAAACGTCGACACGTATAAACATCGATGTTACAAAAACATCGACTCCAATACATCCATGTTAAATACATCGATGTCGCATCCCTAATACAAAGGGGGATGCTGCAAGTTCAATCGGTCTTGGTGTCAAATGTCCTGGCGTGGTGTTGAAGCTTGGAGAGTGTGGTGCCAGCTCATGTTTCGCCTCGTCATCTGCTCGCGGTTCAAAATGATCGGGGATGTGGTCCTCTCTTCATTCTCTTGAGGTAAATCCCAGATCGTCGCCGATAGCCCGTTGTGTTACTTCAGTACGAGCTGAATGACGAGGGTCGTCCAGAAAATATGTTTCCCACGGTCCGTGAAAAAAAAACCATAATTAACTAGGAAAGATTTATTGCAAAAGAGATACAGCACGATTTCAGCTACTTCTCAACATAATAACCACCGAATTGTAACACTTGTCATACCGTGAGATAAGTTTTTGGTAGTCCAGTGTCATAGAAATCTGCTTGAATGTAGCCAGCGTGTCACAATTGTCTGCAGGTCTTAGTCTGTGGGAAAGTGATGACCAATGCTGTAGTAAAAAAAAAAAACAGTGTATACCATGGGCGTCCGCAGAATTTTTTCCTTGGAGAGGCGAAACATGTACTTACAACTTTTCACGGGTGCAAAAACACAGGTACACACATGTATATATATATGTGGTGCTATGGCAGTCGTTCCAATGATATTTCCATTCTCTTTAACAAATTAATTTATTATTTAAGACCACCGACACTATTTACAACATTATCAGGATGAATATGTACAATGAAGATCGAGCCAACGCCCAAATCGACAGGAACATAATCGTACGTTATGCCAACAATACAAGTGTGTCTTTCTTCTGTTGCTAGCTCCAAACCCTAACGGGGATTAGGGTCATGTGACACTCCGAAACCAATGGGAATCTTACACGTTACTTGACAGATACCAGACACCCTTCGAGGGAAGCAGTCGTGACACCTGACAAGTGAAAGAACTTTGTTGTAAACATTCCCACGAAGACGCCTGGCATCTCCCTTTTTCACCCGTTTGGAACAAAATATCTCACCGCCTCATTTGTGAAATAGAGATGAGTTCCTTACTACTTTTAAGTTAAAAATGAATTTTCCTACCCTCACATATATATAGGAAATCCGCAGGCCTTAGGGTTGACCACTTTCTTATTTTGCTTCTTCGCCAATCTGCGTTTCACGTGATGTTTCCTAGGAACAGCAAAGCGGTGTACGTTGTTTTTAAGAAATAGCAAAGACTGAATTTGCTGGAAAAGACAGAGGGTATACGGCGTATACCCTCCACTACAGCCCTGGTGTTGACAGGTATTTCTTCAGGCGAAACTTATGCAGCAGATTGTTTGTGGCTCAGGCGGCAGACTTTCAAGACACTGGACTACCAAAACCTAATCCCACGGTATGACAAGTGTTACAATTCCGGTGGTTATTATGTTGAGAAGTAGCTGAAATCTTTTGCAATAAATCTTTCCTAGTTAATTATGTTTTGTTTCTCTTCACGGACCGTGGGAAACTTATTTCCTGGACGACCTTTGTAGAATAACTCCCTGCCAACGTCTCTGCCCCCAGAGCCCGTTTGAAAGAGTAGCGGATCAGCGATTAGACTGATGCGCGGCCTAAACTCGGTCCAACCCATCACCATCGTGTTCGCGGAACGCACGTTCAATCTGTAGTGTTCCCAAATTTTCTCGGGGAAGCTCAGTGATTGTGCCCACTGCGATAGTAACATTCGAGTTGGAGGCTGCTCGATTCCAGTCGGGTGAATTTCTCTCTTCTGTGTCAGTAAAACTGGCATTATGTGTGTGTCCGTACCTTGATGTCGTGTGTCTTGTGTGTGGCTCAGCGCGGCCAAATGTGACCCTCGCGCCATGAAATCCCCAACACCAACTGTAACGTCGTGAGTATAATTTACGTGGCGAGTGGCTTGAAGGCAATTAAAACGACATTTAAAATAAATTACAGCACATTTAATTAATTATTGAAGATATACATATAAGTTAAGGCTATTTCGAGGCTAATTGATATTGTATACAAATAGGGTTTCAGTCCCGCGGCTTCAATCGGAGCAGAGTCGTTCTGCGTCCGTTCACGCTTCTGCGTTCCACGATTCTCTCTTTTTCTTGAGACAAGACCCCACACGTTCTTCCGAAACCGCTACAGTTCAAAGACAAGGGGATACTCCCATCCGGTCATAAATTCAAGGACCACCATGAAAACTGTGGTCAGAGAGACCCCCTACAACGCTACACCAACCAACTTCAAATGCCTTCCCGTTAGCTTGGTGCTGAAGCTTGGAGGGTGAGGTGCCATCTCAGGTGTTGACCTTGTGGCGACATCTGGAAGGGAAAGCGAGTCAACCCCGACGTGGGATGTTCACGAGAAGGGAGCCGGCATGCACGTGGTCGGAAACAACTGTGGCCGCGGAAGGTTTTGAGATCGAGTAGAGTCGACATCCGACACTTTTGCACCTAATTCTCAAACGGTCCCAAGATTCGAAAAACTCGCACGTCGGCTGACATCTTTGCGGATGTTGCTTGGATTGGAAGACACCCGTTCGAGATTCCGAGGGAGAGGCGAACGCCCCCGAAAGAAACAGAAAAAAGGACTCGAGCGAGAGGAAGGGGGTGGACGTGATAGCTCTCGAGGCAGCGATTACTGTGAGCTAAACACCGGTAAAAAAGCGTAATAGGAAGAGAAACTGTTTCTTTCTGAACAATCGTGCAATGATTATTTACTTGTAAATACGTCTCTACATAGGGGTCGAATTGTCTTGAAATCCGTTTAATAGGTGCAATAAATAACTTTAAAAGGAAAACTGCGGAGTCCAAATCCATTTGTATTACTGTGGTGCCCCCAAACACCACAACGTCTTCATCTGACTGTGGCCTAAAATGGCGAGGGGTCGTCCTCGAATCGTTCTCTTTGAGACTGAACATCGCCAATAGCCCGTGTGTTGTTCCAGTGCGTCGATAATTGAACACCTCCTTTGTCTCGGGCGTTCGGTTTTACTGTGACGAACTGGTTAAACCGCATCCTGAGCAGAGGAACAGCTTTTCTTCGAATATTTATTAAATTACCATTTCCTATTTTTTTTAAATATTTACACAATTCCTTTCTTTAGCGACGGGAATTCATTTTCAAGTTCGGACTGAAAAGAGAGACTTCGGAAAAAAAAACTGCTTTTATGTTATTTCCTATGGCGTGAAAAACGAGGTAAAAATGATTGAATTAAAAAATTTTGGATTTCCTAATTATGCAGTGATTTTGATGTTGTTGTTAAGAACGGCTTATTGATTTATCTTTCCACAGCGAAAAATAGTTTGAAAAGGTACTGAAAAAAAGAACCAGATTACAAAGCTGTTACAGATGTTTTTCTATAACTATGTTTCAAGGCGTGGAGAGTGATTAAGATGAAAAAGAGTAAACACATACCATTTTAAAGGAAAAGAGTATCAAAAAGATTAATTGAAAAACATTTCACTCTAGCCTTTTATAATAACCTTGTATAAATGGACCGTCACACTACGGGTGCATAACAAAATTGGTTTATTTTGGTTTAACATCATTTATATATGTTTTTAAAACCTAACGGTGCGTGTAGGGATTGTTGCAAATCGGCCGGATGGACACAAATCCGGCTGGATCCGACCGGATTGGTACTTTGTTAAGTCTATCGAATCAGTATATATTTTTCCAAAATCGTCTGAGTGAAAAGGATATTTTTCCAAATTGACGAATAAAACGTTTATTTTAGCATTAGAAAATCAACTTTGTTAATAATTATCCATAGGTAGGAAATCAATCACCAACAATAAATTATAGTAACTACTAGTACTACTAGTAGCTCATTTTTAATGACTTAGTTTAATAATTTTTTCATTTCCTGTCGCATAAGATTCTTTTTTGGCATAAGAAACGTATTGTCAGCTTGTCTCATGTTTTGATCATAATATTTTGGATTCTTTAAATAAAGTAATATTCCTATATTATTGTTTTTCCAACTTTTCTAAAATGAATTTTAATGTTCCCGCAGTAAGAAGGATCACATTACTTCTGCATAGTGCCTCCAATGCCAAATTAAATGGCTGCAAACAATTCATTAATTATTTTATTGTTAACCCCTCTTGGTCAGTAAATTTAATGTCAATCCAAAATAAGACTTTTCTTTTTGTCTGCTTCTTCTTTCACATACTTTTGAAAGTATATATCATACTTAGTGGGCGACTTTTTCAATAATTTTTCCATTTTCCGCACTTTTTGAAGAATATAACTGTATTGAGGGATTGATTCAATGCATGAAAGATCAGAATGACGAGGACCCATCATTACTTTCATGTCTCTCTCCTTGTACTTCATTTGTTTCGTCCAGGTCTTCGTCTGATTCAATAGAAGATATTTCTATACGTTTCATTTTGCTTTCCTGGTTTGTTTTTTTTTATAAAATGTCGAAAACAGCCAATTGTATACCGCGTGCGAAGTATAGTTGTTGGTAACACGGCACAAGTTCACCAATTTTAACCATGACGCTTGTGTGCGCCATGGTTAAAATTATGTTGTTGTTTTGCCAATACTATATGAGTATCGAAGTCCATACCAAAATTCGTCAAGCGGCCTTTTACCAAACTGATACTGTTCTCCGCAGTTACACGAGTCACGAATTGTAATTAACCCAAGATTAAAGTGTCTTTCTTTTAGACGAACATTCAGGTTTCAATATCTATTATTCGTTTGGGACGTCCATTCATCAAATGTTAAAGCAAACTTTTATCTTGAGACAATCAAATTCACTAATCATGTCAGCTTTTACGGTATTTACAAAATTTGTAACTATAGATCTTATTGTATTAGGTGATTTTGGGAGTTGAAATCCACTCTTTGAAAATAAATATCTAAAATCTGAAGATGCACAAAATGTACTGAGGGTGTAACCATGTTTGCAGACCATTCTGGAAACCCTAGTTTCCATATTCTTTTCCTTTTTGAAATAACTCAATAGGTTTAGTTTTTTGTTTTTTGGTATTTCTTCGCAAATAATTTCAATTGTCTCTGTCTCATTTCCGTCTCGTTTTGATGTAGATGCTTTAGGAAATCAGAGTAAGGGCGTTTTAATTAGCTATTCCGAAAAATTATGTCGAGAAGCAGTGTTTTGTTTCTAAATGTACTTTTAAACCTTTGTAAGTTTCCTTCCTTCGCAAAAAATATTATTGATCTCTCATTTAATTTATTATTTTTGCTAGAAATCTCCAGACTGATGATTGAAAAATATAAAAACGATTCATTCACAATCGATTTCTTAATAAACGATTTTACGACTTTAAAGTTGGGTTGAATAATCGATTACTTAATTTAAAAAAAATAGTTTATCGGATCCGGTCCGGATCCGATTGATATTGCTGAATCCGGTAGGTCGATACCGGATCCGGATTAGGGATGCGACATCGATGTCGATGTTTTTTAAAAAACATCGATGTATTTAACATCGATGTATTGGGGTCGATGTTTTTGTAACATCGATGTTTATACTTGTCGATGTTTTATTTTTAAATGAAAAAAGTACTGTTTTAAAAATTTTAAAAATAACCAAGTAGCATAATTTTTATAATCAGCAAATTGAACATACTTTTAGACCAAAGTGACCAAGGGTGAAGGGTCTGAAAAGTAGAGATGCGACATCGATGTCGATGTTTTAAAAAAAACATCGATGTATTGGAGCCGATGTCGCATCACTAGTTGCTAAACCAGTTTAAAGAAATGGGGGAAAAAGTTTAAATACACTGAATTTTAAAAACATCGATGTTTTTGGGTCGATGTGTTATCAACATCGATGTTTTAATTTTAAACATCGATGTTTTGCTATCGATGTCGCATCCCTAGTCCGGATTGCAATCCCTAGGTGCATAATGATTGGCTATGTAATAAATCTTCTTTCACTACTATCTGAAGTTTTGTTGATCACTGGCTATCTATAAACCTTTTCCCACCACTATCGGTCAACTTGCCTTGCTTTCGCATGGTGTTGTTTTTTAAGCAATTTTGGTTAAATGACATTACTTGAAAACTTATTTTTTTATTTTCACTGCAGCGTACGGCATTCGTTTTGTACTCAGTTATTTCCATGGCGAATGCGAATGTAATAATTTTTGATGTTTCGTATCTCGTTTCGCTCGTGTCGTGACATCACACAGCCAATAAGACAACTTGAAACTCCACCACAACCCATCAAAACTTTACAAGCCACGGAAACAGCCGAATCTTGCTTTTTATTTAATAAGATACGTTGACATGCGGGATTGAAAAAGTATTGTACAGGAATAATAATGAACCAATTAAAAACACCAGCAGTAATGTTTTGTTAACTGCTGTACCAATAAATTTTCCCCATATTTTTAGTAGCAATATTTTAGAAAAAGTTGCAAAATTATAAATGTCTCTAAGACACTCTAACACTCTTAAGACAAAAGAAAAAGTTGCACCTGGAAGGAGTAGACTGGTATAAATAAAATTTAGAGGAGTGGTACATCTGCGTTGGAGATGCAAATGATCACATTTTCCGAATCTTTTGAGCATGCTCTCAAACAAGCTGCATACCGGGGCATGAAAGAACATCCAATAGCGCAGCCAATTCATTTCGACTTGTGCTGTGTTGTGTTGGTTACATCGTTTCCCCTTGAGTTAGGCCTCGTAAAAAATTCGCAAGCAATTTAAGTAATTGGGAGAGTTTGACAGAGTCATTGGCCTACGTAAAGGTGGAGGGTCTAATCGGTACTGCAAATAAGTTATTGGTTTGATGCGTAATTTCGTCCCGTTTTCTGACAAAGAAATAAAATGTATTGTCTAAAAATGACATTGACTCCTTGTATTACTCGTGTTCGATGTCCTTTCTCCATCTGTACTGCAGCTGCATCATAGAAGTTCCGAGGGTCCTGGTTCAAGAACGGATCCAGGTGACGAAACTTTCAGAACCACTAACGGCACACGGAGTCGTCAACGACACCCTCACTACACTGCACATATCTTTTGCGCCTTTGAAGCATCCTTGCCATTTCGGAAATAAAAAATCAAGTCGAAAATGCTCCTTTTTTTTCTGCCATTTTGAATGCCTATGACGCAGAATGGCGGGATTTCAGTAATCAATTGAATTTTAGAAACATACAAAAATGACGATTGGAGGGATGTATTCAGTTAAATTAAAGTTTAATTCCTATTTACACTAGATACAGAAAAGCATTACATATTGATGTAAATTGAAATCATAATAAAATCAATCAAATTAAGAACGCTTAGGTTCTTATCGAATTCAAATCAAGATTCTAACTTCAACTGACAAAAGCTGCAGATGAGGGAGGAGGGAAAGCGCATGACGTCAGCGATACCAGTGCCATCTAAGATTCAAATAATGTCCGCAGCCTAACTAAATTAAAGAAACACACTCCAATAACACAATTGTTGTTCTAAGATGTACTAGAACAAAGTGTTCAAATGTACTAACAAAATGATAGAAACACAACCCACTATTCTTGTCCTTATTCTAAAATGCACTAGAACAATGTGTTAAAATGTACTCTTACAAAATGAAAGAAACGCAACCCCATAACACAATTCTTGTCTGAAGTATCGCTGAAATTCCTTCTATCAAACACCATCGAAACTTGACCCGTGTGAAGTAGACTTTGCAAAACCATCGAGCGACAAAAAAGGGCGAAATTTTGCATCAACCCACTAAGCCGAATTTTGCACAAATGATGATAAACTGCATTTGAATGAATTCCCGATCTGTATCATGGGAGAGCATTTGGACGGCACAAGTAAAATCTTCGCTGGTTTGTGTGATGTAGCGATGTAGTTGCTCAGTTTCACCGATACGGACTTTAAAATGTACTAGCTACTCCGATGTCAATTTTGATTCGTTTTCAAATAACTTTTTGTTTATCGCGTAGACCCCACTGGAAGATACGAGGAGAACACCTCGTAATTTTGAACCGAGCTGGCACCCGAGTTTCCAAACGTATACACCACGTGTGGTGATTTAAGGTCAAAACGGAATTAAAGTACACCTGTCCCCTATAATACGACGGTCTTTGCTTGGATCGAGTTTCGAACTCGCAATCTTTCGGTTGCTAATCCAATACTCTACCACCGGGCAACCATTAGCGCGTTGTATCGCTCTAGCGTGACGTTAATTAAAATACCTACCCACCCATTTGGACATTCATCTAGT
Organism: Metellina segmentata; assembly: GCA_947359465.1. NCBI lineage: Eukaryota > Metazoa > Arthropoda > Arachnida > Araneae > Tetragnathidae > Metellina > Metellina segmentata. The sequence continues at coordinate 135,414,240 of OX375874.1, read as the reverse complement.
ACAATAATGGATTCTTCTTTGTTGCAATGGCGACCGTTCTATTTACTGTAACACAATGAGAGTATTTAGTTTCCAAAATGCTCGACTCTTTTCAATGCTATCTATTACCAAAAACAACAAAGAGAGTTCTATCTCAAAAAAGGCCTAACTAAAACGACTTTCGATTTCCAAAAAAGAAAAATTCGTATTTATTGTTCATCTAATCGTGGAACTGTATTGTTGCTAAATTCTAATTTGTCGATTTCTTGAAAGTTTTCTACCCGCTTATCGAGTCGGAAAAAAAATCACTTTATTCCATTGTTCTGTTGAATACGAAGAGGAAACGGAGAATGGAGATTTAATTCGAAGAACATGTTCTTTAGTATCCCCTTTCTTATTTCGAAAATGTATTTGAATCGAGAGGTTATTGTATTAGTAAAATACAACGGGGGGAATCTCTAGAAACAAAAGAACTTGTCGCAATAAATTCATTTCCAACCACTTCTCGATAAGTCTTATGCATATAATTGAGGGAAATCAGGATTCAGGGAAATCAGGGATTTCTCAGAGAAGAATCATTTTCTGGAAAACTCGGGTAAATTTCGTTTAACTCAGGGAAAAAGTTGGAATTTCGTTTTGCAATTGGCACCCATTTGGTACTTTTCCGTTAGCCATGCGGGCGCCACTTTGAACCAAAATCAAAATGTCGGCAATTTTGTTTTCATTCCGAAAATGAGAAGTGTATTTTTTACGTAAACATCCAGAAAAAAGAGTTGTATACTGTTTTATTAAACCTGTAACGGCCGGAAATCCTGTAACCGAAGTCTACAGCTGTGCCACGTTCCCTAATGTCAATAATAGGAACGTAGTGCCTTGCGGCTTTGAAAAATACTAAAGGCCGGAAAAACCTGCAAAAGTTAAACATCCGTTTCCAATTTGATCAACCTTTTAAAAAAAAAAAATCTTTTTTTTTTCTAAAATACCTAGATTGGCGATTTTTCAAAATTGCGCCCGGCTAACGAAAAAGTACTCATTAAATATAGATTACACATATGTTTTTTAATACATATGTGTTAGAAGTTATTAATTTTTTTCGAAAATTTTCGAACTCTGAGGTTTTTTTGTTGTTGCGAAGTTTGCGTTGCCCGTAACAGTTCTTTTCGTGATGGATTCGTCATTGTCAAATGCGGCCAAAATCGTTTGCGAAGAGATCCAATCGGCGTGACGTCACAATATCATCGATAAATTATAATATATGTAATATTAACACTGTGACGTTACACGCCGGCGGCCCAATTCGTATTGGAAATAATATAAAAGTTACAATTTAAAAATTATTTATTTAAAGAAAATCATCTTTTTAGGTATCAATCTGTGATGTGAAATTTTCCGCAGATTTCAAATCCGTTGAAACTTTTATTCTATCTTTAAAGATCGCTGAGATAGAAAAAAGCAACGAAGAACGCCAGTTTGAACCAGAACGTACGAACTCGAATCCGTTGCTCAGGAAATCAAAATGAATTAATATGATCTTTTTAACCACGAAGGTAGAATTCTTCACTGCGCCGGCGGCCCAATTCGTATTGGAAATAATATAAAAGTTACAATTTAAAAATTATTTATTTAAAGAAAATCATCTTTTTAGGTATCGATCTGATGTAAAATTTTCCGCAGATTTCAAATCTGTTGAAATTTTTCTTCTATCTTTAACGATCTATTCGATAGAAAAAATAACTACATAACTCCAGTTAAAACTTTTTTTGTTTTGTTCGTCCGCTAAAATCGTTGCTGAGAAAATCTAAGGGAAACGGAAAAAATAAATTTAGAATGTCACGTCTTTATACCGTATGCTATTTTAAGGAAAATAATAATTAAATTCCACTTAATTAATTTTTAAATGTTTTAAAATTCGGGCGCGATAGAAAAATTAAAAAAAATTCGGACCACATGTGTGCTAAATTTCACTATTGTACTAAATTTCACATCGATTCGTCAGGACACTGCGTACAGGACAGACAGACAAACACTTATTTTTATAATAGTAGAGATGTACCCAGCGCTGGCGCCACTAACGGATTCAGGGGCTGATGGCTGCTTTTGCGAACACATCAAAATAGTTAAAAATGTAAAATTAAATATTATATCTATAACTTTATATTATTTGGTCAATTATGGAAAACAATATAAATGATATTTTTTACTTATCTTATTTTTATTCATATATCAGTTTATAGTTTTTTAGTTCATCAAGTGTCATGTTTATCATAATTACCGAAGAATTGTTCTGCGAACGGATGGAGAAACTCAGGGAAGTTCATGAAAAATACTCTGGAAATCAGGGAAAACTCAGGGAACTTTTTACTTCAATTTTTATAGCCACCCTGATATATTTACCGCCGCCGGCAGAATTGAAAACTGTTGTATAGATCGATTCTTAGGCGATTTCCCGAGAAAGTACTGATCAGAAAATTACGAAATTAACATGGTTTGTTCTTCATCGTGTTCCCTGGACAATTGTAAATATTGTTTTCCGATGCGGCTATTAATTTATGGTTTATTAAGTGTCAAAATTGAAAAAGCGAAATTTCTAACGCCGTGTGAGCAAAAGATGTAAAAATTTTCACTCTTCAGTCGTGATTTTTTTTCTGGGTACCTCTCAACGTGAATTTTTGCTGCTTGTCGAATTTTTTTTTAGAAATTTCAATTTGGATCCTGATAATATTTTTAAGAAATTCGTGAAAAATCGGGACATTTTAATTACATTTTTTTTAAATGTTATATCTATATCTTATTAGCTTTTAAATTTGCAAACATCGCAGTATACCGTAGAATGCACTCATTCTAACGGTACAGTTACTTTTGAAATTGGTTAATAAATTAAATTCGATGCGATAAAAAGTTGGTCATACAAATTTTGCATTTCTTGTTCGTCATGGAAATGAAGGAATAGATTAGAAACGATTTTTTTTTAAATTTGGCGAGGAAAAGGGCTTGCTTTTTTCACTCTGTTCTCAGACGGTTTATCGATGAAGTACCGATCAGAAAATTACAAGATTAACACGGTTTATTTAAAATTGTACAGGGAACAAGATGGAGAAGGTTTTTTACTGATGCCGCAATTAGTTTGGGGTGCATTAAGTGTTAAAGTAAAAAAAAAAAGGAAATCACTTGCGCAAGGAGTCTTCAAATCAAACGGATTGCGTGATTGTCGAGCATCAGCGAGCAGGGGGTGAAGCCCTCTCTGTGACGTCATAGAGCGAATTCATAAGATAGTTTCGACGTTGCAGGAGATTGACTGCGAAAAGAATGTTGTTTTGCGAAAATGGGATCTGTGAGAAGTGTTGGTTTTTATATATATATATATATATATATATATATATATATATATAATTTTTTTTTCGTAGTACGGTCAGAGACCTTTACACATTGTTCCTGGTCAATTGAATAACGACACCTACATGAACATTTTGGACAATCGGGTTTTTTCTACGCTCTTGCAATTTTATGGAATGGATGAATGTTACTTCCAGGACGACACCGCAGTGGTATCAAGATATGGAAGTAAAACGTCTAATCTGGCCTGCTCAGAGTCCCGACCTAATCCCCATAGAACGTTTATGGGCCGAGTTAGAGCGACGCTTACGTCCAAGTGAACCCCATCTGAAATCTACAGCTGAGCTGGTGACATTCTTAAAACAGGAATGGACGCAAATACCCGTAGCTGTGTATCAAACCTTGTTTGAAAGCATGCCCAGGAGTATGTGAGTGTTCTCAAGGGTCTGGATATTTACGAGATCGTTATGTCAGTGTAACGTCGGATGAAGAGGGTTTATTTTAAGTGCACAGAACTTTATGACCGATGCAATGTCAAATGGAATGCTGGAATAGTACTTCTAGGTTAGTTATGGACAGTTGATCACCTGAAAGGAGTTTTATGATCTCCAATTAAAGAATTCTTGACTATGTCTTTTTTGCATCGGCCTTATCAGAGAAGCCGCGTTTAGAGTGGCACAAATGGTTCAAACGGTGTAGATTTGTATAGACTACACTCACATACACATGCTTTTTTTTATGTATATAGATTATTATAACTTAATATGAAAAAAAAACATTTATATATTTTAATAATAATCATAACATTTCTATTGCGTAAAAGGGTTACTAAAAGAGTAAATCAATTATTTAACCATACATTTCGTTCCACATGTTTGTCGGTGTATACGGATAATTATAATACGATTAATTAATAATGGATAATTTATAAATGATTGGAAAAATCCACACCCATATCGTTTTAAATTTTTCACACGCCATACAATTTTTAAATTCCCTTTGATCTTGTCATATTTATTTAACTTCATCGAAACTTTTTATCATTCACTGAAATATAGAAAATTGTTCTATAAATCTTTATACCGTCATATTTCTTACAGACAATCTACGAATTTTTTTGTCCAAAGGTACTTGTACAGTGCACCTACAAGTCCTACTACCTTTAGATTGAATCAAATACAATTGAAATGACTGTTTTGCTCATTTTATTTGCTCCTAATGACGTGTCTTACTCCATCCATTTCAGAGCCATTGTAGCCCGGTTGGAAGAGTAACGGATTAGCCACCGAAAGGGTTGCGAGTACGAATGCAACCCAAGACCGTCGTGAGAGATTCTATTCTGAGGGAAAATAGCAATAGAATAAAAAATACAATGTTTCAAGGAAATAGCAATAGAATCTTTACCAAAAAAAGCAAGAATCCCTATAATCGTTGGTGTTGTTCTTGGATCTTTCCCTTCGGGGTTTCATCCTTGATTCTATAGCACGTTGTACTACCACTACGAAGTTAATTCAAATACCTTCCTTATAATGTCTGAAATCGAATTCTTATAAAGATACACTACCCTACACTAATGGCCGGACGCCAGCGGATTTGCATAAAATCCGACTACTTGTTTGGGAGTGTGTTTTGTGGTACGGCCTGGGACTTTTGCATGGTGTTCCTGGTCAATTGAACAACTACACGAACATTTTGGACAATCTGGTTCTTCCCACGCTCTGGCAATTTTATAGAATGGACGAATGTTACTTCCAGGACGACAACGCTCCGTGTCACGTTGCAGCCTCTGTAAAGAAGTGATATCGAGAAAAAGATGTAAAACGTCTTCCCTGGCCCGCTCAAAGGCCCTACCTAAACACTATAGAACATGTGTGGGACGCGTTAGAGCGACGCTTTCGGACCAGGGAACCCCGTCCGAAATCTACTGCTGAGCTGGCGACATTCGTGCAGCAGGAATAGACACCAATACCCGTAGCTGTGTATAAAAATAGTGTTGACATTATGCCCAGAAGGGTTTCTAGTGTCATTCCAGCACGCGGGGGACCATCTCCCTATTAAAGCATGTGTTCTTTCCCATCTTGCTGTCTGCTCCATTATTGTAGGGTAGTGTACACATTGTATTTTTAAGGAAGGGGCCAATATTTAATTTCCAGTTTTTGAAAACAGTTGAACCATTCAACCAATAGTTATATTGGGTTGAGATAAAAGTGCGTTGCTTTTACCACACAACACGGTGATTAAATGACATTGTGTCGTTATAGTCCATTTGGTTCTCTTTCTCCCTCTCTCCAGTAGCTGATAGTGATGCGAAATTGACAGCAAAACATCGATGTTCAAAATTAAAACGATCGATGTTTTTAAAAATTCAGTGTATTTAAACTTTTTCCCCCATTTCTTAAAACTGGTTTAGCAATTAGTGATGCCACAGCGACAGCATAACATCGATGTTTTGAAACATCGATGTTCAAAATTCAAACATCGATATTGATAATGCATCGACCTTAAACTATCGATGTTTTTAAAATTCAGTGTATTTAAACTTTTTACCCCATTTCTTAAAAATGGTTTAACAACTAGTAATGCGACATCGGCTCCAATACGTCGATGTTTTTTTTATAAAACATCAATGTTTTGAAAACATCGGCATTGATGTCGCATTCCTACTTTTCAGACCCTTCACCCTTGGCCACTTTGGTCTAAAAGTAGGTTCAATTAGCTGATTATGAAAAATGCCACTTGGTTATTTTTTAAATTTTTATAACGGTACTTTTTTCATTTAAAAATAAAACATCGACAAGTAAATGTAACAAAAACATCAACTCCAATATATCGATGTGAAATACATTGACATCGATGTCGCATTCCTAGTAGCTGCATCATCCCGCGCTGACGAAAGTTCCGAGGTTTCGGGTTGGGTTGGTGTGGAAGTTTGGAGAGTGGGGTACCAGCTCAGGTGTTGCTTCGTCATCTGACCGTGGTTCAAAATGACGAGGTGTTGTCTTTGGATCTTTCCCTTGAGGGACTGATCCCGGACTGTCGTCAATAGCCCGTTGTGTTGCTCTGGTACGACGTTAATTAAAAATTACCATTACCGAGGTTTCAGGCTAAAAAACGGGTCGAGGTGACGAAGCTTTCCCGACCCCTTACGGCACTTGGAATCGTCGACGGTTCACTCACCCCTACACAACACATCTTCTTTTGCAAAGCATTGTAGCATTTTGCGAAATCAAAAAGTACACTGTATTGAAAATGCTGCCTATTTTTAGCCATTTTTAAGGCCCAACACAATTTGAGAAGCACGCAGTACTTATTTAATGTCAAATGGTGTCTTGTGTTAAAAGCAAAACAACTCTTCTCCGAAATCTCCCGATGCTCAGAACGTTAAAACCAAATGTGGGAACTATCGTCTTAAGGCTCTGCAGTAGCCTCTCAAGATATAATAATTTTTTGTTACAAAAATCCTGTTCGGTTTCAACATAGAAGATTGGCTCGGAGGAAGCTCTTGAAAATTCTAAGTACCCTTTGAAACTTCCAGGTCTCGTCAGTCTCTTCTAGTCTCGTCTGAAAGAAACAATTATCCGACGACGGGGAATTTACTTTCGCCCTAATCTTCTACAACACGACCAAATTTAGCCCTAGCACCCTAAAATACTCAACTAACCAACCTAATCCTCTGCGTCGTCCAATTCACCTTAACGACCTTAAGTTTTCGCGGAATCTGGAAATACCTAACAGTGTCTGAAAGATAGAGAATAGTCACAGGGGGGGGAGGGGGGGGGTAACCAGCCCTTTTACTTCAAGCACTCTTCGTAGCACTGCAAGTTCAAAGATATCATTCACCGAGGAATAACGTCCTCTACATATTCAAATGCAAAAATATTAAATGGCAAGATTTCTTCTCATCCAATTAAAATAATAATAACAATAATAATAGAAACACCATGTTTTGATGTCTTAAACAAAGTCCTACATCGTTAAATGAGTCTAAATATGAAATTTCGTGACTTAACCCTTCTTTGCATAGTGGTGGAAATTTCCATCATAACATTGAATACCCAAAAATTATATAAAAGAACAAGTTCACTTTAAGTTGATCGTGTCTGGATACCTTTTTAATGTCCATTGCATAAAAAAAAACATAGCTGTCAAAAATAAGCAAGTGTCACTATCAGTAAAACGAGCTTGAAGTAGTCATTCCGCTGTTGTAGTTGCAATAAACGTATGATTTCGTTTTTAATTTTGTTTTATTATAGTTGAGTTTTTATCGCTAAAAAAGTGAAAATGAGTGGAAGAAAGGTTTGTAACATGTGTTACTGTTATTTTAGAGCAATTTCTGAAAAAGTTTGCGTTTAATTTAAAAAATACCACGTGATACCATCCTATTGTTTTTTGCTAAATTTATACTATAAATATATACTAAGATTTTTTTAACCATTTTTCCTTCAATTTTGAACATGAATTATATCACCTTGATTTATTTCACCACTAAAGAAAAAATCATGCAAAGAAGGGTTAACGTTGAATATCTCCAGATATAAAGATAGTTTATCTTACTGTAAACTTCAGGGGTCATCTCTACATTAAAAACCGATATTCGTAGATTGAGATTGATTGTAGTTATCTACCCGAATTTCAAACTTATTTTTAAAGGTGCTTCTCACGAATCACGTTTAATTGACAGATTGATAAAAAAAAATGTGAGTGAAAAGTAATTGAGAACCTTCGCTTCAATAGAGTTGATCCACTTTTTAGGGAACAGTTTGACCCATATTCCAACTTTATCGTTCAAGTGATGAACTTTTTTTTCACACGTTCTACGCTTTATGTAAAGTACTAAAAACAAAATTCCTCGTACATGGGGTGTATTGTAAGTGAGTTATAACCGCAACATAAATGCAACTTTCGACATGAATGCAACTTTTTGCATAGCTTCAACTTTTTACAATTTAGCTTAAAATGAATTCATATGAAATTACTATTTCATTTTTTGCCCTCTGATTCAATCCTTCAATCACGTGTGTCTGATCTTGCGGATACCGAAGTATTGTGGATCAAACAAGAAGTTCATAGAAAGAAGGTATTCGTCCTAACAGACGAAAGTGAAATAAATAGCAAGAAGTACTTTAACACATGGGTTGACACTCGTGATAATCCAGAGCAAACTTGCGTAATCGACTCACGAATTTGCAAGGTGAGATTCGGTCATCAATATGTTATTTCCTTGTAGATGACGTTTTAAAATCTCTGAATGTTGAGGGAAAGGATTCTGCTATCCGATACAGTATATTATAGGACTGCGGCTGGAATCACACTCGAGGTGCTTTATACGCGATTGCTCCATGTTATTTGAGTGGTACACTTGTTTCACAACTGCAGAAAAAGTCCAATGCAACAATGTCAGGCAACATTGGTCTCTGTTGAGCGCAGTTATTTAATGCTAAAGAAATTATTGACCAAGGATTGGCCATTCAACGACATCAACGTTCTTCTGTATTTATATTATTAGATGTACAATAAATTTTGAATTATTTTCATTTTTTACTAATATTTTATTTGAGATTTTAGTGTATCAAAAATAAATGCAACTTTATTTCATACATGCAACTTTAGAGAGTCTACATAAATGCAACTTTTCCCATTTTGACTGCAACAAAAGGGTTGCCCTAGTGATGAGTCATCTACCATCTGCTTTAAAGTTATTTCCACACATACGATCGGTCGTGGTTTATTTTATTCGAGGAACAAAACCAAAGTGGTTTTTTATTCTCTAGGGCAAGTTGGTATCTTCGCGATCGTTAAAGATAGTGAAAATTTCAACGGATTTGAAATCTGCGGAACATTTTACACCCATTTGATACCTTAAATGTTATTTTCTATAAATAAAATAATTTTTCAATGGTAACTTTTATATTTTAAACTGTTGATAAGTTTCTATTGAAATGTGAACAAAAACAAATTCAAGTCATATACAACTATTATCGATCCACTATAATCGGTCAATTAAACTTGATTCGTGAGAACGCGCCTGTAGCATTATTGTCCAAAATTTTCATTCGTTTTATAAACTCTGGTTTCCCCCTGCAATCGCCATAGTGTGAAAAACGTTTAAGGTAACGAAAATACAAATCATTGGAATGAGCTCACATATTTTGTGTGGCCATATTCGAAGCCCTTCTGAACCGATATTTTCAAACAATTATTTAATAATTACCTGCTAAAAACTATATCAATGTAAAATATTTGATGGATTTTGCTTCGGTTGCTAAACCGTACAAAATATCATTCAATAGGAAATAACGTCCGCTATAAATTAAAATCCAAAAACGTCTTCATATCAAATCTTGCACAAAGAAATTTCTAATATTAAAAATACCATGTTTTGACACCATAAACAGATACCGGCATCGGTAAATGAAGTTATAAATTTCATACTTTGTCTAACTATCTTAATATCCTGAGATATTCAAAGAGACAGTTTGTGTCAGTTTTAGGGATCATTTCCACATAGACAGTCGCTATTCGTAGATGGAGATTAATTGTACACTGCTTGAAAATTGCTAAGAAACAACCAATTTATGCAAAACTGCAAAAACTCGGAAAGCCGTTCAATCGTAGAAAATGTAAGTGCAGAGAGCAAGGTCTCTTATCTGTATATAAGACAGCGCACACTAGCTGTTTAGTGATTGAAATTTCAAACAGTAAAGTATCTACAGAAAATCACGATTTAAGATTTTGAAAGCCGTTCAAATAACTTTCGTCTTGTGATGCAAGTGTCAAGTGGAGAATGTCTGTAAGGCATCATTTGAGTGAATTTGACCGTGGTCGAGCGCGGCTCGAAGCTGGGCAAAGTGTCACCCAAGTTGCCGCAACAATGCGTGTCAAAAAGCGTTATTTCGCGGTAATAAAGAGCCGCGGAAAGTGGAAATGCTTTGAGAAAGCATGTTGGTGGTCGTGATAGGAACACCAGACCCAGAGATGTTGTACATATATCCCTAACAGCAATAAGGATCAAACATCGCACTCCGGGACGATTAGTTCAGAACTAGCTTGCAACCGCTACCAGCACTCCAAAACAATTTCTCGCTGCCTAAATCAAGCTCGCTTATAAGCACGGAAGCCTGCTAAATACATTCCGTTAGAACCACGTTATCGTCGGGAAAAGTTACGCTGGTGTCAAGAACATATTCGTTGGAATCATCAACAGTGGTCCAGAGTCATGATCTCCGACGAATCCCGATTCACCGTGAAGAGGGATTCGAGACACCAACTACTGTGAAGAGAGAGAGTTACACACTACAGAATGCTCGTGAGGTTGATCGTTATGGTCGAGGGGTCATGGTATGGGCAGGCATTATGCATAATGGCAGAAAACAGCTACACATCACTGACGCAGGTGCCTTTACGTCACAGCGGTATTGCACGGAGATTCTTCTGGGTCATGTTCGTTTATTTCGGGGTGCAATGGATCCAGACTTTCTGTTCATGGGTGACAATGCATGCCCACACAGGACAGTTTGTCTCTGAGACACTAGAGAGTGAAGATATTGAGCGCATGGAATGCCTTGCGTATTCACAGGACATAAATCATATTGAACATGCTAGGGATGATCTTTGTAGACGTGTTTTACAAAGTAACCACCCACCCCAGACTGTGCAGGCGCTCAAAATTGCTTTGAGAGAGGAATGGGACAATATCCCCAAAGCATTCCTCGACTGTTTAGTGGAGAGCATGCATAGCAGATACTAAATGTGCAATAGAGTGCAAGGAGGCCTCATTTCTTACTGAGTGACTATATCTGTCATGACTCCGAATAAAAAGAGCATTTTTCGAGACTTTGGAAATTGCTCCAAGGAGCAGATTTTTTTTTTCTTTTTATTATCTTACTTTTCCATGTGCCAAAATCTGCAACATTTTACATTATACTTAATGCACAGTATCCTAACAATATATATAGAAAGTTTTATTTCTTTAATCAATGAATATTATTTATTATTTTAAAAATTGTGCTTGTTCCTTAGCAATTGTCAAGCCAAATTCCAAATTTGAACACTGTTTCCAACGTGTTTATCAGCGAACAAATAATTGTATTTTCTATACAAGTGAAAACAGTTCGAGAATTACTATCCGAGGTTTGTCAGATAATTTAAAAAATTTTGGTTTTCCTAAAATCGCAATAACGAGGAAAATTTAATGTAGCGCAAAATCTTGTTTTCAGAATGATCTGAAAGTTTGCATTGCCATACTAGAAATTCTAAATCGATTCCCGACTCCTAAATCGATTCCTATAAGAGTATAATAAAGTTTCAATTCATAATTATTTCAAACATTAATTCAATAGTAATTATTGTTGCATTCTAGAAATACACTCATTTAAAATACACTCATGTCCATAAATTAAGGATAATTCAGAATCACACGAAAATCGATCTCTAAAGTTAAAATTTCACCTGTAGAATTATCGCACACATCTTCAAGAATAATATCCAAATTACAGGAAGCCATCAGATGACGCCGATAGTACGTCACAATGACGAGAGTGTAAGAGAGGTGTATATAAGGAAAGGTAGCATTGAAGTAAAAATGTTCAAAAGCGTTCTGTAAGCCGCTCAGTGCCACAACAGTATAGTTATGGCACAGAGGACGCATGTCGATGATTTTTTACGTGGTAGAATTATCGGCCGCCTGGAATGTGGACTTACTCAGACGGAAGACGGGATTCGTTTCAGTAGAATTTGGAATTGCCCAAAATGTCATCTCGGCTTTGGCAACGATTCCAAAATGATGGAAATGTCAATAGACATTGCAGGTACAGGTCTCCCCAAGTTATAACGCCGAATGACGAGCGGTATTAGGCAGCAACTGCAAAAAGAAGCAAACTGAGCACAGCATCCGACCTTTCTCGACAGCTATCTTCAGCCACGGGTACGACAGTTTCAAGACACACCGTTCACTGACGTTTGGGGTATGTTGGTCTACATGCTTGCAGGCCTGTCAGATGCGTTACGCTCACGGTAACGACGGCGGTCGTTCATATAAAGAACGCCAGGAACAACATACCGTTACGGTGGTGCAGGGTTGCTCGTTTGGGGCAGAATTATACTGGGCTCCAGAACAGATCTACATGTTCAAATCGGAACCATGAGAGGCCAAATTTAACGGGACATCATTCTGGATCAACATGCACGAATGTTTAAGGGTGCCATTTTGCGCATAATTTGTGTTTATGGATGACACCGTGCAAACATTGTAAACGAATGCCTTGAATCTCAGGATATCACCCTATGGAATGGACAGCATTCTCACCTGACTTGAATCCGATAGAGCATGTGTTGGACATGCTTGGCCGACGAGTTGCATTCCGTTAACCAACTCCTACATGTACTTCGGAGAGCATTGCTTGCTGATTGGAGTGATCTTCCCCAAGATCGGCTCGATCATTTGATCCTCAGCGTGCCTAGGCGTTGTACGCACTGTATTTCATCGTCTGGGAGACACACAATGTATTAACCATCATACTTACCATGTCGTGTTAAGTTTTTGCAAGGTCGATATTTTTTGTAATTGCTCCAGTGAGCAAAAATTGTAGTTTTTATGAATGATATCATACATACACCATCTTTTTTGTTCCTTATCTCTTGTTTAATAAATGGGCTTTATGAATGTCACGTTTGTTTTGTTTCTGAACCTTTATTTGCCGGAGCTGGCATTATCCTTAATTTATGGACATGAGTGTAAAATATTAGATGGATTTTGTTTGCGTTGTTAAACAGTATAACATGGTAGAATATATCAACGCTATAGAGATCTTATTTACGAAGGTATGTGAAACTGGATCAACACTTATTTTTAGGAGTTACAATCTTTCTGTAACCGGTATAGTGGTTGTGCAGAGGTTTAGCGATTGAATAAGACAGTGGACTGTATAAACTTTAACATTTATTCACATGCGTGCGTTCTGGGAGCCGACACACGTCACTCTCCTCACTTCCTTTCATCAAGGTTACGAGATCGCCAAGTGGCGCCACAGGGGTGGTGCTCCGTCGCCAAGGCGAAAGTTACAAACACGGAACAGTGGTTAAGGTGTTAGCCTCTAGATCGGAAGGTTCTTGGTTTGAATCCAGTTCCGGGCATGGATGTTTTTAAGCGTATGGTGTAGCGGTGGCTGGTGCAACTTAAATCTGTCGTGGCCGAAAGTCCTCACGTTGGGTTGGCATGGAAATATGGAGAGTGGGGTGCCAGCTCAGATGTTGCTTCGTCAACCGACCGTGGTTCAAAATTACGAGGTGTTTTCCCCGGATCTTTCCCTTAAGGCAGTGCTCCCCAACCTTTTTATCGCCGCGGACCGGATCAACGTTTGATAATTTTAACGCGGCCCGCTGGGGGGTTGATTGTTTATATTTTAGATTGTTTTGATTTAATAATTTTAATTTAATTGGATTTAAAAATTGCCTTCAAAATAAAATACAGTTGCACCAAAAAATGAATATAATGTGATTTAATATTTTATAACTCACTAGAACGCTAAATCAATAAAATAGTTTCCCAACCACAAAAAACCCACGAAGCGCTCGAACTCTTTTAAAAGCAAAGACAGGTGATTGTGCACCAACTAGGAGAATGAATGTTTAGTCTCAGTCTCGCCTAAAATCCCCGCTAATGTCTGAAACATGTCCAAAAGGCCTCTGTTCACGCGCCGTCCCCACAACTTCAGTTTGAATTTAAATGCAGCTACTTTGCCTGCCAACTTGAAAACAGTAGTCACATTTGTCAAAATTAGAAAATAGAGACATACAGAATTCAGAAATCATAATTGAAGCTCTAGTAACAGAACAAATTTCAAGTTCTGATTTACCGCCTCCTAATTTGAGTGGACATTTCATAGATAAGAACCGCACAAACCCGAGATAAATACACTAAAGTAAATAAAATGGAAATAATTTAATATTTCTTGTACGGCCCGGTACCATTTGATCCACGGACCGGTACCGGTCCGCGGCCCGGGGGTTGGGGACCACTGCCTTAAGGGACTGAAGCCGGACGCTATCGCGGAAACCCTCACGCTTTGATCACTCCTTGGCGAGTTGGCGATATAAAGCACTTTGAAAACCGAAAGCTGGGGAAATTGACAATCCTTCTCAATTTCTCGAGCAACCCTACTAAGTTGTTTAGAAGATCGCCATTTTTTTCTAGCTGAGTGCTATGATTTTCAGTCTGATTTTTTTTTTGGATATTCTATATATATTATGTTGACATTCAAGATATGACATGATTATTTTTGTTTTGCTTTATCTATCACTATTGTAACTACTTCGTAGTAATGGTTGATATAAGAAGCAGGCGGTATAAGAAGTACCCCCTGTAAACAAATTGTATAAGTTTACATTTATTTGAAATTTAGTCAACCAATTGTGTTTTGTTAAGATTTTTACAATATAAAATGATCACTTACTCTAAAACTCGTCAAATAGAAAGAGTTGATGAGTATGTATTTGTTTTAAGATGTGAGTAGGGAGGCGGAAAAATCAATTATGTTGTTTATTATGGAAATATTCGTCTTTATAACCCTAGTGTTTTTGTTTTCATAATAAACTTTCTTACGAATCAAATCTCTTGTTTGATCGCATACTTAATATAATCCCGCCACTGTCTAGGGAGACAACTAGTAGTAGATATATTTTATATTCGTTAAAGCAGTTATCAATAATAAGTATTAAGATTTAATTAAAGTAATTTTTTGTGAACAAATACACTTCAAGATTAGTTTTACTCATTTGAGCTTAAGATTACAAAATTTAAATTGAAAAAAATATTCTATTTTGACTGTTTTCAATAACTTTCTTGCAAACAAAATTTTTTCTAACTCATATCCTCTCTCTCTCTCTCTCTATATATATATATATATATATATATATATATAATTATAGCATTTGCATTTGGGCTGTTAAGGAGACAGAAATTTTTTATACATGTATTCTCAAAGGAAAAAAAATATTTAAAGTTGTTTTATTTCATATTTATTGTTTAAGATAATAGGGTGTGTCACAAAACATATATTATTTTAATTAATTAATATATATTTGTAGCTGAGGTAAAACATTTAAAATAGAAAACATTTAAAAGAGAAAAAAAAACTTGTCATAAAAAGATTCCTTTCTGAGTCAACAGATGGCAGCAAGAGGGTATATGAAAATGTCGTCTTGGCCCGATATAGTTCTCGCAGTCTTTCGCCAAGGAGTGCTGAAAGGGATTCCGTGAAGCAACCGTCGTCAATAGGCCGTTGTGTTGCTGATGTTAACTAAAAAAAATTACCAATTGCAAATATTTCTGTATTCATTACTTTAAAGCGGTAAAATCGAATGACATGAATTTTGGTATGTGAAGTTAAATTATGATCTACTCTACCCTATAATAATGGACCGGACAGCAAGATGTGATTGTATTTAAGGGTAAGAATACATGCCTTGAAAGGGGGTTGGTCCTCCACGTGATGCAATTACACAGCAACCCTTCTGGCCATACTTTCAACAAGGTTTTGATACACAGATACGGGTATTTGTGTCCATTCCTGCGGCAAGAATGTCACCAGCTCAGCTATAGAATTTAGACGAGGTTCCCTGGTCTGTAAGAGTCGCTCTAACGCGTCCCACACATGTTCTACGGGGTTTAGGTCGGGACTCTGAGCAGGCCAGGGAAGACGTTTTACATCCGTATCTCGATACCGCTGCTTGACAGAGGCTGAAACCCGACACAGAGCGTTATCGTCCTGGAAGTAACATTCGTCCATTCCATACAATTACCAGAGCGTAGGAAGAACCTGATGGTCCAAAATATTCATGTAGGTGTCGTTATTCAATTGACCAGGAACAACGTGTAAAGGTCCCAGGCCATACCACGAAAAACAACCACAAACAAGTAGTCGGATTTTATGCAAATCCGCTTTCGTCCGGTTCATTATTGTAGGGTAGTGTACATTTAAAATAGCGTGTCGAAATAGGGGGTTTCTATTGGAATAATGAAGCGGATTCTCAATTTTTATAATGAAGACGGGCCCTTATGCAAATTCTATGCATATGAATTTATAGAACACGTTATAGTTTTTGTCGAACGTCATCCTTTGAATTTTTTCTACTGTTGAAACTGCTCGAATGGAAAGTGGGGTGTCTTTTTTTCCCCCGCCACTGTACGAGATGGTGCATCCTCCATCTCCCAGAAATTGAAACAAAAAATACTGCAATATCCTTTTAATGCGAGAAAAGAAGTCACTACCCCCAACTGACTTTCGTTGGGGAAACAGTGCGGTGACAGTTTAAGAAAACAGTTTTCCAGACTGACGTGAACCATTGAAAGATGTGAAGCAACAAAAGGTGTCATCCGTGCAAGTGTCGTCGAGGGCCTGGAGTGGGAGTCAGCGTTTTTCCGAAGTGTTTCGAAGAGTGATTGACGAGTCTTATCACAACATGAATCGATCCCCTTTGAGTGAGGACACTCGAGTTTGAGCGTAAGGAGCGAGTTTATTAATTAATTAATTGACACTTCAAGAAAAAGGACTTCGAATGGAGGGATTATGAAAGGAGATAGTCTTGATTATGTACCGTGGCTTTCTCAGAAAATGTAGAAGCGGGCAATAACATTTCCGCTGAACAACAAAGCAAAAAATAAAGAAATTTTGCTTTCGAAAGTAAAGTTGACGTACGAGGTATTCGTGCTTATGCAAGTCGTGAAGAGAAACTGAAATCTAAAAATAGTTAAATATGCGTTACTAGTTTCCTTTTCGAAATGTGGTAGCCCAGTCAAAAGAGAATCGTATGGCCACAAACCCACTAGGTAGGGGGTAGGGCTGCGACGTCGATGTTTTCAAAACATCGATGTATTGGTGACCATGTTTTTTGTAACATCGATGTTTATACGTGTCGATGTTTTATTTTTAAATGAAAAAAGTACCGTTATAAAAATAACCAAGTAGCATAATGTTTATAATCAGCAAATTGAACATACTTTTAGACCAAAGTGGCCCAGGGTGAAGGGTCTGAAAAGTAGGGATGTGACACATCGATGTTTTATAAAAAACCAATAAACCCTCAAAAGTAACTGGTACGGTCAACGACGGGCTATCCACGCAGTGGCTAGTTATTGGATAGTGTATGTCTCTTATGGTGCAGCAGGGCCCAAACTAACCATTCAATTTACCATTTCAACTGGCTCGTCGTCTGACCGTGGTTGAAAATACGTTGGTGCTGTCCTCGGATCTTTCCCTTTGAAACTGATCCCGGAGCATCGCCAAAAGCCCGTTGTGTTGCTCCAGTGTGACGTTAGTTGAAGAACTTGACCCTCGCTTTATTTGCTTTATGTTCTGGAGGTCACGTTTTAGAGATCAATTGTGCGGCAAATGCGATTTCAATGGGGCAACACTTGGGAGTTATTTTAATTAACATCGCACTGGAGTAACACAACGGGCCATCGGCGACGGTGCGGAATCAAAGAGGAAGGGAAATAATCCGAGGTAAACACCACGTCATATTGTACACCGGTCAAATGACGAGGTCACACTTGAGCTGGCACTGCACCCCTCCAAAGTTCCACACCACACCACACCAACGTGAGGATATTTGAGACCACGACAGATTTAACGTGTACCTACTCCCTTTGTACACGATGGTCTTGGGATGGATTCGAACTCGCATCTCTCCGGTTGGACGGATGTAGTTGATGGAAAGGTCAGTCAATGGTAACACGACCACTCAAGATAAAAAACTTGGTAAAGATCGTCAATAGCCATTTCTATGGAGCCAAGACGTCCATCATCAAAGGGACAGCAGTCGCAAGAAGGAAAACGTTCTAGAACAGTAGATGTTTCGTCAAATGTATATCGAACTAGCTGAATAACCCGGCGTTCTTCGGGTTTCAAATTGTACCGCGACATTTCGATGCTCATACACAAACCCTGTAGAACGTGTTTCCTTGTCCATGTGTACCAATGACATATA
The DNA here is from genome assembly GCA_947359465.1 of Metellina segmentata. Classification (NCBI taxonomy): domain Eukaryota; kingdom Metazoa; phylum Arthropoda; class Arachnida; order Araneae; family Tetragnathidae; genus Metellina; species Metellina segmentata. Next base: position 135,395,943 of record OX375874.1, on the reverse strand, counting down.
TTGTGATACCATTTACAGGTCTCGCAGCTTAATTACCAAACTAGACGAGCAGGACCGAGAGTAATGAAAAAAGACGTCTTTGTTGGACAGCAGTCATGATAATGCTACAAGAGATGGCGCAGCTATTTACAAAACTGCGTATACTCGCTCGAACATTTGATGGATGGAAACAGGTGGGTCACGGCGTGGGATGATGATTTTAGCTGAGCTTGCAGAAATTAATTATTTCTGATGCTGAGAAACTGTAATAGGCATGTGAAAAAATACCTCGGAGGCGCCTGAGCAATAATCTCACGATTCGTTTTTTAATATTACATATATATACACACAATCAGAAATACGCGCTCTGCTCGGGTTTAATTAATAATACGTTGATTAAAAAGTCATCATCAACTATTATTTTTCAAAAAAGAATTTTAGCATCATTAAAGTGTTTGGAAACAAAATTTAATAACCATTTTAATTTCTCCATCGATTCTACAATTTACTTCGGCCGCAAATATACATACATGTTTTATCCATCCATATAATCCATTTCATATTCGTCGCACTTCTGCTGAAAGTGTTTTCTCTTTAAAGTGATTACTACAGAAGTTGATTTTGAGTTTTCGAGTGACTACGAATATTCCTGTGCATTCATTTTCAGTAAAAATATCGATTTTTTGACGGATAGTCTTGCATTTAATTTTCCTATGAATATGTTTTACTTGTGCCATTCTTGCACCTAGTATCCAATATTTTCGAATGTCATCATCAATATGAGAGGATGGTAAAAAAATTGTTACGGCATTCGTGGTTAATTTAGTTTGAAGCAAACGGACTTACTCCTGAAAATTCCTTGAAGCGGCATGTGAAATAACGGAGCTTGTGATAGAAGTAAATGTCATCGGTGTAAACAAATTAAACACAATCGATAATAATTTTTAATGAACAGAAGGTTGATTTTATAGTACTTTTACAAAGAGAAAAGCACTGCATTCAACGAATGATTCACGTGTATCTAAGGTAGATAAGAACAGTTTCAATAAGTAAAGCAAGCAATTTTGACTTTTTATCACTTAAAACAAAAAATTTCAATATTTCAAAATTGCTAACTGATATTATTCTAATATCAACAAATTCTTGTTTAAAATTCCCTTAATATATTTGAACTACAAGGAATGACTACCCGTTTCAATTTAACTTAACCGATCTTATTTTAAAGTTATTTTTTTAATTTACTTGTTATTTTAAAATAAGAAATTACACGCTTTAAAAATATTTTGATGTGTATATTTTACTTATTTTATGATACAGCAATCTACACACTATTACGTATTAAACCAGATTTAAAGAAAGTTGGTCGGAAATATACATATTCCACCAAAAGAATTAATTACCCATATCTAGTGATATTTTGCAGAAAATAAATCATTGAAATATAACTCCTGAATAATATTTCTGCAGTAGGTAATATCGGAACACAAAAGCACACAGAAACAAAACTTTAATCCGTGAAAAAAAATTCAGAAAATTCTGAAAAACTAATTCTTCTCTAATGTTTTAAATTTCGACTTTCTGAATACATTCTGAAATAGAATAATTCGACAAAAGACGAACAATATTTAAAAAGAACACATTTATAATAATTGGGAATCCTCAAATATAATACACACATATAAAATATAATAGACATCTCGCTGTGAACTCAAATACCCAAACAAAGAGAATTCTAAATCAAATTAAAAAATGAAACATTAATTCTGACGCTGCCAGATACCGAAAAGCAAAATTACGCTTTTATGATCAATGAGTTTTTCTTTTAAGCTTTCTCGTTCCATTAATCAACCAACCATTATTTCAACGTTATTACAAAATATAAGTTATGTAAAATTAAATGCTTAAATATTCTTTCTTCAATCAAATATTTATTTTTATTATTTTCATCATTGGAAGAAGTAAAGAGTCAGTTCAAACATGAATAGTATAATTTAATTTGTATAAAAAAATCGTTTTCCGTAAAGCAATCTGAGCTGCGTATAACAATCGTCCAATAAATGTTATTTATATGGCGATTTCAAATTGCTTTTGGCTTAGGTCTTAGATCAATTTTATGCATCTTCCGATTTCATTGAGTGTATAAAAAAGGATGTGTGTGTATATTTCATATACAGATCTATACACTGTTTGTCCCATCCGCACCCAATTGGGTACACTTCTACTTTAGAACACTGCGGAAAGCATAGGTTATTACTTTCCTGTCTTCAGAACCATTTGTAGCCATGGAAATGGGCACGCAGGTAGTCCTAAAAGTGCCCCTCGAAGCCCCCATTTTAAAATCTAAAGCTTGTTTTTCTGCAATAAATGGACATGAAAACACGTTCTACAGGGTTTGTGTAAGAGTCAACACAGGGAAATGTCCTATTTAAAACCCGATTAACGCCGGTTAATTCAGCTAGTTGATTATAAAATTTCGTATTATTTCGGATGTAGAGGTACGCTGATTTCTATTACATACTTCCACAATTGTAACATGCTTTCCGTATTGGACGGGTTTCCTCGGTCCTTCCCTTCGAGGGTTAATCCCACACCGTCGCCAATAGCCCGTCGTGTTGATACAGTGCAACGATAACTTAAGTACCTACAGTATTGAACGTAGTCGCGATAGCCCGGTTGAAATAGTTACGGATTATCAACCAGAGGGTTGCAAGTTCGAATCCAACGCGACTGTCGTGTATAAAGGGGTGCACGTTCGATCTGTCGTGGCCCATTTTTACCACCCCTGTTGACAGAGGGATCATTGGTGTATTTATTTCACTTCTTGTAACTGTACAAACAACACGTGTCTATCGATCAATCAAACTGCGGAGATTTTTTGTCGAGTTGACATCCAGTGTCATCAGTTATACACAGGGCTGAAGTGGAGGGTATACGCCGTATACCCTCTGGATTTTTCAGCACATTCCGTATACCTTCTGCATTTTCGTAAAACTACGTACACGCTTTTCTTTTCCAAGAAAACATCGCGCGAAACGGTACGCTCTGAAACTGGGAAGATAAATGGAGTGGGACAATGCGTTGTCATGTGACGTGAACCACCAGTTGACGTAGTAACATTTATTGAAAGGGATAGAACTACTTGGTCAAGAAGAATTGGCCCTTTTCAGAGCATAAGAATCGAATCGACGTGCAAGACCTAAAAGCTATAAACCTTGGTTTTATTCTACATTCGCGATATTCAGCTACGAATATAATCAATCATATAGCTAATAAAACATGAGCAAGAAATTAATTTCCCAAATTATTTCTTTAAACTCCAAATTTTATGAGCTTATTGATGAATCGACCACTTTAAGTAACAAAACGACTCAAATGGTGTATTTAAAAGCATATATAGATGACGAAAATGGTGCAGAATATATTTTCCTCGATTCATGTGAATTAAAATCGCAAGACTTTGGACACATTGAAAACACGCTTTCAAATATTTTAAAAAATTACGGATTTAAATGAGGAACATTTGAAGCAAAATTGGATTGCTATTGCCACTGATGGTGCAAGTCTGATGACAGGAAATAATTCTGGAGTAGGCCAAAAATATCCGTACGCTGCACTGCTTTAATCACAGGTTAGAATTGTCTGTAAATGATGCCATTAAAGATCTTTATGGATTAAACCATTTTAAATCATTCATTGATGAACTGTATTGTGTATAGAATCGATCGCCAAAAAACAATCGAACTTTGGTGAACGTTTCCCGTGAATTGGGCTTACAGTTCATCAAAATAGGCCGTTCTAAGTATACGTTGGATTGTAAGCAGTTTTAAAACGATAAAAGCTATTTGGAGGTCATACAGTATAAAGCGCTTTTTTACCATTTTGAAACCATGGCTGAAATAGAGAGTGAATATTTGAATTCAAAATCAACATTTACTGGGCTAGAAAAATAAATTGGAAGTCCAGAATTCGTCTTGAATTTGGGCCTCATGTTTTATGCAATAATTATCTATCCAGTCTAGGAAAACAACCCTTCCACGCGCTTAACAACTTATGAAACGAACAATTAGGGTCATCGAAACTTTTAAAGACACCCCAGGAGAAAAAACGCAGATAGCTGTAGAAGTAAAAGAAAAGTTTCTATATGAAGATATCACCGTTGTGTACATAATTCCAAAATCGTAGCTATTAATTCAAATCAATTCATTCAGAGTAGTGTCGATAGAATAAAATCCAGACTTTGTTCTGATGTTAATGAATAAAATTGTCAACTTTTGAAGAACATATCCAAGCTTAATCCAGAAAATTTAAATACAGGAGCTATTCGCCATGGAGAATAGGATGTAAAAAGGATCTGTCGACGTTTTGGTATAGATGAAATGTGCAATTTCAGGGTTTGAGGGACTTCAATGAAAACGCCCAAGTTGTTCCTGAAAAATTAAAGCCTCTTTTAAAAACAATTGAAATATTATCATGTTCCACGGCCGAGTGTGATCGCGGGTTTAGTTTAATGAACTACATAGTAACATATTTGAGATCATCTTTATTGATTTCAAACGTCTCTAATCTAATGTTTAATAATGCAAATGGTCCACCTATAGAACACTTTCAATCGGAAAAATTTGTTAATTCTTGGTCAACCATACGTTCTTCAAACTCTCCAAGAGTATGCGCTACAAAAAGAGACACAGTGACGGATTTCTCTCGTCAAGCAGTTTGGAAAATATTTCAATGAAGATGATAGAGGTAGGCCTTAAAATTTGTTAAAATAAAACAAAATTACATCCTACTTTATTGTGTTTGAATACTTTTTTCTTAACATTTCCTGTAATTATTTTATATCATAGTTAAATATTAATATAGTGAGATTTTCACATTTGGATATCACTCTATGCTAGTCTGCATATTTTGTTTTGAATAAATACAGTAAACTTCAATAACTCGAACCTTGTGAACACGAAATTCTGCTTAGGTCGAAGTTTCTTCAAAGTTCCAACAATTCCTTTCCTGTAGTAAAAAATGAATAGGCTTTTTTTCTCGATAATTTCAGCGAATTATTCGAACACTTCCCCGGTTCTTCGAGTATACCCCATCGGCGCCCGAAGGAAGGAAGTGGGTGTCTCCCCCCCCCCCTGGCTTATGTATTTTCTCTCTCTATATATACACGTATATGCGTGTGTGTGTACATGATTTTATGACCCCCCCCCCACGGAAATTATAAGTTGTAAGTACGTTTCGCCTCCCCTTGGAAAAAAATTATGCGGGCACGCATGGTATACCCTTTATTTTTTTACGACTTCGGCACTGTTTATACACATACTCACCTTTGAGTAACAATCCCCACAGGCATTTTGTCGGTTAACAATGTTTTAACTCTGCATTTGAATCTCGTATTATTGATCTTTTTCTCAACAGTTTATCCTCGTAAACCTTTGCGCTGGAATCTTCCCACTCATTTCTAGCATGGCCTCCTGGAGCACTTTCGCCACAAAGCCACTCACTTTTAGTGTTTTTGTGTCTACGATGATTTCATTATGATGTAAACCTCTAGAGAGTGCCACTTTTAACCCCTAATAACCATGTCCTGACGAATGAAAAAACTACATCTGAGGCTTAGTGTTATGTGTTGCTGATTTTCAATAACTGCAGCACTTTTAAATTTGACTTCATCTAGTGAATGTTATAAACACTTTGTACAGTCGCTGTTTATATTTTTTTTAGTGTTAAGGTGATTAGAAATTATTTAATTGGAATAAATAAAATTAACAGCATCAGAGTACGATCATTTGTAATACTACTACGGCATTTAAACAGTTCTTACTTTCTCTATTATTATTCAATACTCAGTGCACATGAACAAAAAATTCTCAAACCCAATTAATTTAACAATTAATTACGATTTTAGAAATATATAAACGTAAGATATGCATGCACAAAAAATCGTTTTACATTCTGAGCTCGACTTTAAAAATTATGACCCTTATAATCCAATATACCCCATTAAATATCGATTAAAGTCAAGTTCTAAACCTTAAAAATCATAATCCTCTCTTTTTAAAGTATTACTTGTTAAAATTAATGCAAATGATAATAATTTTATCCGATACTATTCAGTTGATGCTTAAGTTCGTCTCGTTTTTTATATAAATCGGAGAGAGAGACAATTTTATAAATTAAAAGTCACACTGAACCCGTCTAGCATGCCCGGGTCTGCATGGATATTTTTAAGCGTATGGTTTAGAGATAGAGGCAGCTGGTGCACCTTAAATCTGTCGTTTCCGAAAGTCCTCGCGTTGAGTTGGTGTGTTTCGAGAGTGGGGTACCAGCTCGGGTGTTGCCTCGTCATCTGACCGTGGTTCAAAGTTAAGTGGTGCTGTCCTCGTATCTTTCCCTTAGGGGATTGATCCCAGACCGTCGTCAATAGCCAGCTGTGTTGCTCTAGTACGACGTTAATAAAAATTGCCAACTGGGTAATTGGTAATATTTTACTAACTGGGTAATTGGTAATATTTTACTAAATGGGTAATTGGTAATTTTTTACCAACTGGGTAATTGGTAATTTTTTAATTAACATCGTACTAGAGCAACACAACTGGCTATTGACGTCGGTCTGGGATTAATCCCTAAGGGAAAGATCCGAGGACAGCACCACGTCATTTTGAACCACGGTCAAATGACGAGGCAACACCTGAGCTGGCACCTCACTCTTCAAACTTCCACACCAACCTAACATGAGGACTTTCGGCCACGACAGATTGAAGGTGCACCAGCCTCCTCTACACCCTACGCTTACAAACATCCATGCACTGACCCGGATTCGAACCAAGAACCTTTCGATCTAGAGGCTAACAAATTTCCAAGTGGGATGCTGTGGCCGCAGCGAACCCTGTTGGAAGAGTCACGGATTAGCTACCCGAGAGTTTCCTGTTCGAATCCAACCAAAGACCATCGTGCACAAGAGGGGCGGGCGCACTTTAAATCCGTCATGGCCACAATTGTCCTGTTGTTGTGGTGTGGGCGTTTGGTAAATGGGGTGGCAATTCAAGTGTTGACTTCATGGCCCAAAATGTCGCGGTGTTCTCCTCGGATCTTTGCCTTCGGATTTGATCGCGGACCGCCGCCAATAGCACGTTGTGTTGCTCCAGTGTGACTTCAATTAAATACCTACCTTGTGCTCTGCACCACCACGAACAACAACTCGGGTTCTTAGAGTAATGGTTAAACCACTGAGAGCCCTGACGGTACTCTGTGAGTTGAATCTTGTCCGAACTAACTCGATTCAGCGATTGAAATGAATTTCCAACTATTGCCAATGTCTGCATTTTGGAGACGCATCTGCTCTGAGAGAAGGGTGGCGGTGTCATGAAAGGAGTGCAAACTCCCTTTCCTCATCCCTCCTCAGTAGTTTAATGTAAAGGGCCGGCTTCAGACGAGGGAGATAAATACCATCTGACCTCCATGGCAGAGCATCTGATCGTAATCGAAAGTGGGACTCCATCGATTCGATCATCAGAGGCGTGCCAATGATCACAGGAAGAATCCCAACGGGTACAACACCACGACATATGGAACCACGGTCAGTTGACGAGTTCCCACCCCACTCTCCAAACGTCCACACCATGTCCAGCATGGGAACTTTTAAGATGAAGACGCATTTAACGTGCCCGTTTGTACACGGCGGTCTTGAAAATGGATTCGACCTCCCAACCCTCCAGTTGCTAGTCCGTTGGTCTTCCAACCAGGCCGCGAGGGTCTGTCCCTTCAGGAGCTGACAACAACCTGTTGTGTTGCTCCAGTGTTACGTTAATTCAAATACCTACCTACCTCTAACCAATCAAATGAATCAATAGATGGGCGTCCTCTCCCATCCAATCAGAGGTTGACGAAGGTAGTCTGAGGGTCACGTTACCTCTAGGTTAGGACCCAAAAGAGTCTGTTTTAGTTTTTCTTCTAGGGTTGTTAAGGTATCCAAACACGTTAAAAATGTCATTTTTGACCAACAATTCCCCAAACAAAAAACGTTTTGGATTGCATTGGATAGAGTACTTTCAAAGTATACTTCACTTTTCTCCAAGTCAAGGAGTTGAAGAGATATTAAGATTTTAATCATGGCGGGGGAATACTGGAAGTAGGTGTGGAAAACACCGGAAATTGCTATTAAAAGACCAAAAACCTGTCAAAATTGAAAACTTTTTTTTGTTGCAAATATAATTTTAGAAAGGTTTGTCAAATGTTTTAATGGGTTTCTCTTTTGGAAATGGTGTGAATATTTTAAAATAGAAGTGAAGAACAAAATTGTTTACACAAACGGTAAATGCAAGAGAGAGCAAACAATACACTTTAAACTACTTTTACTCTAAATTAATATTTTTGGATTATTTCCTCAATAATGTTATCGCACAAAAAAGTTATCAATGGATTCTTGTAAAACTTTGAGAACCTGTTCTCTATAATGTTGTCTAGGGAATGAACTAGTATAATTACGCTGAGTGGAAAAGTTTCCCCAAAGTTTTTAAATTAGAACCTTTTATATAGGACCATATGAAATAAGAATGTAAAACTATCACAAATCTTGTATTCATCTGTCAATCGCTTTTAAAATTTTTGTTTAGTTAAATATCCTTTTGATTCGAGTTCATTCTCTAGAAAAAATACGTGTAGTTGATTTAGGTAGCGTCATTTTTCAAATGGGTTGAATAGATTTTCGTGTAGCACATATGAAGTTACGGCATATTTCTTTAAAATTTCATACAAAATTATCATTGTTACAAAATTATTATTATATATGTGGTGCTACCGCAGTCGTTCCAATGAGATTTCCATTCTCTTTAATAAATTTCTTTATTCATTCACAAACACCGACACTATATGCAACATCCATCAGGATGACTATTTACACAATGAAGACACGCCCAAGATCGCCTGAACGGAATCCTGCGTTTTGTCAGCAAGATTACAGCATTACAAGCGTCCTTGTCTTCTGTTGCTAGCACCAAACCCTGACGGATTAGTGTCATGTGACACTCCGAAACCAATCAAATTCTTACACCCTTCGAACGAAGCTCTCGAGACATTTCCTCTGGTATCGGTACCATTTATAAATTAGCATCTGTCAAGTGAAATAACTTTGTTATAAACATTCTCACGAAGATGTCTGGCATCTCCCTTTATCGCCCCTTTAGAACACAACATATCGCCGATTAAAATCTTTGAAGTAGAAACAAGTTCCTTCCTGCTTTTAAGTGAAAAATAAATTTTCCTACCCTCACAAATATTAAAAAAAATTTATATCCCAATGCTCTTGTGTCATAACACTAAACATAAAAATATCATTAAAATGATTCTATACCCCATTAAAAAAAAAAAGGGGGGGGGTCTCGAACGCGTCCGGATATTTATCTTGAGGTCTCGTATTTTGTGTTCCAAAACTATTCCCCTTTCACCTAATTAAAGGACGAATCTTTTTGCACACGAAGGCTAATTGCCGCCGTTTTTTGCAGTTCGCGACCGGAACCCACTCTTGTCCTTATCCCTCAGCTAGTGAAGCCAAGTCGCTCGTTATCCTCTCACACCCCTGCTGCGTGGATCGGTTTCCACGGAAATAATTACGTCGTTTGCCGTGTCATGATTGGAGAAGCAATATTTTGTGACCACGCATAATTAGGGGTGTTAATGAATGAAAGAAATGGGGAAGTTAAACACCAATGGAACGCAATACAAAAAGCACTCGGGAATGAAAAGTGAATGACCTCATAAGGACTAAAGGCTTGGGACAGAAAATCGGGTAATAAAAGTGGGCGTGAGTCCTTGGGCATATTTCGGAATAAAGTTAATTTGGTTGCTTAGTGTTGATTTTTTTTTTGTGTTCCCCAGGGGAGTAGGTATTTTAATTAGCGTCGTACTGGAATACCACAACGGACTATTGGCGACGGTCTGGGTAGGTAAGCATTTTATTAAACAGCACTGGAGCAAAACAACGGGTTGGAATTAACCTCCAGACGGAAAGTTCCGAGGACAACACCGAGTCATTTTAAAACATAATCAGATGACGATGTGACACTTGGGCTCGCCCACCACTCTCCAAACTTCCACACTACGTCAATGTGAAAACATTTTAGACCGCGACAGATTTAAGGTGCATCCTTTGTAAGAAGACAGTATTTGGTTGGATTCGAACTAAAACCCTCCACTTGGTAATAACTTTGGTTACTCTTCCAACCGGACTAACCTATAATTTACGGAAACCATTGTAAATATTAAGGTAGGTAGAGGAATTTAATTAGTCATACGGTTTACGAGGGTTGGACCCAAATATGGAAACACCTCAAAACATGTAACCTTGCCTAATAGGGTGTAGAAAAATCGTTGGAATTCAAAACAGCTTGCAGTCTTCTCGAAATGGATAAATACAGTTCCTGTATGCTTGTCAAGGGAATCTTGTGCCATTCTTCCTGCAAAACGGTGGCAAGTTGTTCAGATAACGATGACGGCGGTGGATAGCGATCAAGCATTTTCCTCTTTAATGTAGACCATAAAAATTCAATAATATTGAGGTTTGGTGACTGTGGTGGCCAGGGGAGATGTGACAAATCATCCTCGTGTTCAGAAAAGCAGTCCTGGACGATATGAGCTGTGTGAACAGAGGCTTTGTCGTCTTGGAAGATACTATCACCATTGGGGAACAAATTTTGTACCATGGGATGGACTTGATCGTCCAAAATGTTCACATAATCCTTGGCCTTAATGTGCCCTTGCAGAATAATTATGGGGCTCACAGAAAACCACGATATGGCTGCCCAAATTATCACAGAACCCCGTCATGTTTCACTCTTGGCAACAAGCAGTTTATTATAGGCTTGGGTTGGCATTCGCCAGATGTAAACTTGGCCAGAAGTGGGAAACAGTATGAAATAAGACTCATCCGACCCAATTACTGTCTTCCATAGTACAGATTTTGTGACTTAAACACCCCTTTTCCTGTTACAGGCATTAGCATCACTGATGAATGGTTTTTGAATTGCAGCTCGGCCATAAATACCCTGCTTATGGAGCTCCCTTTTTTCTTTTAGTACTCACAGGGTTTGTGAGCTCGACATTCATTTCAACATTGTGTCATAATCCTCCTCAATGATCGTCTGTCACGATCCCTCAACACACACTGTCGTTCGCTCTGTGATTCAGCGGATGATGTTTTTCCGCTTTTCAAATATGCGGAATAAATCTTAGATACAGTACCTCTTGAAACACTAAACTCTTCGGCTACTTTGCTTACGAAAACACCAGACGAGCAATAACAATTTGCCGACGTTCGAAGTCAGTTAGCTCTGACACGATGCAATTACAACCTCACAGAACAGTGTCCCAACAAAGACTGAGTAGTGTATTTACGACGTTGTTTAGATGGCGTCAGTAGGCGAAAAAACTAGCGCCACCTACACATTTCACTAGAACAAACATTTCTTTTCAAGCATGCATTTCACGAGATGTTTCCAAATTTTTGTCCAATCCCTGTATGTGGTCTTTGAGGGACTCGGTAGCTCGCTTGTGAGTAACGAATTAGATTTACTAACGCATTGGAATCCAACCCAAGACCTATCCTCGATGGAAAAGATCCGAGCACAACACGACGTCTTTTTGAACTGCGGTCGGTAATGGTAATGGTAATTTTAGTTAACCGTCGTTTTTGAGCAACACAACGGGCTATTGACGACGGTCTGGGATCAGTCCCTTAAGGGAAAGATCCGAGGACAACACCTCGTCATTTTGAACCACGGTCAGATGACGAAGCAACACCTGAGCTGGCACCCCACTCTCCAAACTTCCACGCCAACTCAACGTGAGGACTTTCGACCACGACAGATTTAAGGTGCACCAGCCGCCTCTACACCATACGCTTACAAACATCCATGCCCGGACCCGGATTCGAACCAGGAACCTTCCGATCTAGAGGCTAACAGCTTAACCACTATACCGGTTGAACTGCGGTCGGATAACAACAACTGATACTGGCACCCCACTCTCCAAACTTCAGCACCACCCCAACATGAAGACATTTGAGGACACGACCGAATTAACGTGCAACAGCCTCCTTTTGTACACGACGGTCTTTGAGTGTATTCGAGCTCGCAAACCTCTGATTGGTAATCTGTTACTCTTCCGACCAGACTACCGTGGGACGCGAGATCCTCAACTCACTCGATGTTTAGCCTGTGCAGACAGAACGGAACCATCCCCTTTTGATTCGTGCCACCGTTCATAGCTGCAAAAATTCGACATACCCAGTAGTAAATGGTGCGCTTCTGGTACATTTAGAATAGGTATCGTCTTCACATCGAAATCGAGGCTGGAGTTGTGTCATAAAGGGGATCGAGCGAAGGGAAACAAATAGGTTATCGGAATCTAATTTCATCGCGCTTAAATATTTAGTTCGCAGAGGACTGCAAAGGGGCACGGGGATATGGAGTCCATTACTTAGAGGCTTCTCGTTTCGCTCCCCAAATCGAGATGTTTTCCTTCTCGAGGAAGTGCTGCTGCAGGGGAGACTAAAAGCTTTACCTTTAAGATGGGATTGGATGAGATGAAGAAAGTTTCGAACCGGTCAAATGTTCTGTTGATCTTACGCTATCCTAACTCCATTTTTGTGTACAATTCAGATGAGTGTGAGCGAGACTTCGTGTTTGCGGAGTCTGTGGTTTATTTGTGAAGAAGTTTCGACTGTTTTGAGAAAGATTAGACCTAATGAGGTAATTATTTTAATTAACATCGCGCTGGAGCAACACAACGATCAATTGACGACGGTCCTGGAATGAACCCGAAGAGAAAGATCGGAAAACACCACGTCATTTTGTAACCACTGTCAGATGACACTTGAGCTGTCACCCCTACACTCCAAACGTACACACCGCTCCAACGTGAGGACACGTCAAATTGAACGTGTTTACTATGATACATGATGACTGTAGTAGTTGGTCTATATACGAGTGTGTTGTGGGTATCAAGGTATTGTTTAGTTAACGTCGCACTGGAGCGACAAAACGAGTTTTTGACGACGGCCCTAAATCAATCCAAGGGGAACAGCCGACCAACCGGTATAGTGGTTAAGGTGTTAGCCTCTAGATCGAAAGGTTCCTGGTTCGAATCCGGGTCCGGGCATGGATGTTTGTAAGCGTATGGTGTAGAGGCGGCTGGTGCACCTTAAATCTGTCGTGGTCGAAAGTCCTCACGTTGAGTTGGCGTGGAAGTTTGGAGAGTGGGGTGCCAGCTCAGGTGTTGCTTCGTCATCTGACCGTGGTTCAAAATGACGAGGTGTTGTCCTCGGATCTTTCCCTTAAGGGACTGATCCCGGACCGTCGTCAATAGCCCGTTGTGTTGCTCTAGTAAACGTTAACTAAAAAATTACCAATTATTACCAAGGGGAACAAATCAAGGAATAGGCCCCATAATTTAGATCGACGGTCAAAGGACGAGGATAAACCTAAGCAGGCACCCCACCTCTGCACCTTTCCACACCACGCCAGCGTGTAGATATTTGAGGACACGACCCCTTTGTACACAGCTGTCTTTGTTTGCATTCGAACTTGCTCTTCCAACCAGGCTACCTTGGCCCTTGCCCTTAATAACAGCAAAAAGCAACACAACAAGCTATTGACGACAGTCCGGGATCAATTCCCTAAGGAAAAGATCCGAGGACGAAACCACGTCATTTTGAACCACGGTCAGATGACGAGGCAACACCCGAGCTGGCACCCCACTCTCCACACTTCCACACCCACCCAACGTGAGGACTTTCGGCCACGACAGATTGAAGGTGCACCAGTCGCCTCTACTTTTACAAACATCCATACTCTGACACGGATTCGAACCAGGAACTTTAAGATCTTGAGGCTAACACCTTTACCTCCAGACCGGTTTCATCCACTTACTCGCATCTTTGGGCCGTGGTAGAAAGGTTGGAAAAGTAACGGAAATCAACAAGAGGTTTTGCGAGTTCGAATCATGCCAAAGACCGTCGTGTACAAAGGGGGCTGGTGCGCATTAAATCCGTCGTGGCCTCGAATGTTCTCACGTTGGCGTGGTGTGGACGTTTGGAGAGTGCGATGCCAGCTCGGGTGTGGCTTCGTCATCTGAATGGGGTTGATAGTGACGTGGTTTTGTACTCGGATCTTTCCCTTAGGGGATTTATCACGGATTGTCTCCAATAGCCCGTTGTGTAGCTCCAGTGCGAAGTTAATTAAAAATACCTTACCATACCTTTTCGTAAGGGACTTCTGTAACTATCGAATTTTGATTTGATAATTGCATCAAATGGATAGATTTTATGACTACGATTCTTTGCAATGCATTTAAAAGTATATCTTAGGTTTGGAAGTGATCTTATTTCGCATAAGTGCTAATGACGAACATATGAATTACGTGACGAACATAATGTTTTAAAAATATTTTTCGACTCCTGGCTATTTTTGTATGGCCATTTTGAAATTGTTAGTTGTTCTTATTGATTTCTACTTCGTTTTTAGCGCTGCTTGTACATTAACCCACTTTACACCCATGAAACCCTAATCTCCCCTTCTCAATCCGATTGAATCTATTCCCATTGGGGATGCATGGGAACAGTTTTGCATCATTTTTAATGTGGGCCATAATAGCCCGGTTACAAGATTAGTGGATTATGAGTGTCGCAGGTTCCAATACAACCAAAGACCATAGTGCTGGTGCACGTTCAATCCTTCGCGACCTCAAAATGTTCTCACGTTGGCATGGTGTGGAAGTTTGGCGAGTGGGGTGCCAGCAGAGGTGACGCCTCGTCATTTGACCGTGGTTCAAAATTACGAGCTGTTATCCTCTGACCCCCTTTCTCCTGGACGTCAATAGCCCGTTGTGTTGCTCTAGTACGACGTTAATTAAAAACTACCAAATTACTTGGATCTTTCCTATCGGAATTGATCCCGGTATTTAGTAATTTTAACTAACCTCGCCCTGGAGCAACACAATGGGCTGCTGGAAATGGTCCTGGAACAACCCCTGATAGGGAAGATCCGAGGACAACACTTCGTAATTTTGTACCACGGTCAGATGACGAAGGTCACACCTGAGCTGGCACCCCACTCTCCAAACTTTCACACCACGCCAACGTGAGAACATTTTGAGACCGCGACCGATTGAACGTGCACCAGCCCCCATTTGTTCACGACGGTCTTTGGATGGATTCGAACTCGCAACTCTCCTGTTTGTCCGTTATTCGCCCATCCTGACTTCCGCATCCCGGGATTGATCTCAGGAATTGCCGGTGAGGCGTTAATAAAAATACGTACCTTGGTACCCAACCAAGCGTCCTTGACTGTCGTTTTATTTCAAATTTTGATGAACAACATTACTACGAAACCATAGTGTGAATCTTGCTTCGCTACATGATGTGTTGAAAATATGTTTGACTCGTTTAGTGGAAAATCTTTAGCTTTAATAATGATATGCCTTCATACGAATAATAAAGCGACTGAACACAGTTCTTTTAAACTTTTATAGATAATTTATTACAAGAATTAAAGTATGAAATAGTATACGAACTAACAGTTAAATGAAAGGGGCTTCGACACTACGAAGAAAAATCAATTATCAGAAATGATGAATTGAAACAAAAAATGTCCAGGAGAAAGGGCAACAGATAGACTCACCCTCGGTAAAAAGGGAAAATACGGTGAGGTTTCGGCACAGTGTCGAATCTAGTATAAGGAGAGGAAGGCCTCACGTCCTGCATCAGATACGTTCCATGGAATAGCGTGGTTCCCGGATTTAGCAATAAAGTATTCTTCCACGCAGTCCGCGAGGTCACCGGGAAATTCTTTCAGGCCATATCCTCCGCTTCGTCCCATTCGTCTTCCTTCGAGGCAACCAAGGGCCGTGGTTGCGTTGACTTATGTTCGATCCACGCACCACAGGGATTTTTTCCTCACCCAGTCAGTTAGTTCCAGATTAAATCAATTTTTTGACCCAACAATTCACTTTTTGTCTCTGCAACTCAGAAGATTTTCAAAGCTTCTATGTACCAATAGGGTCGCGTTCCTATTCTCAACGGAAGCCGAACGTATTGCTCGTGCACGTAAGAACGAAAAGTGGAAACAAATTGTTCTATAAAATTAACCCAACAATGACTTAACTTTGGGAGAAATTAATCATGATGAAATTTCAATGAATGGGCTCTTTAAGTATTGAGACTAGGGATGCAACATCGATGTCTTTTTTTCAAAGCATCGATGTTTTACAAAAAAGATCGATGTATTGGAGCCGATGTTTTTTTAACATCGATGTTTATACCTGTCAATGTTTTTACGTTGTCGATGTTTTATTTTAAATGAAAAAAGTACAATTATAAAATTTGAAAAACTAACCAAGTAGCATAATTTTCATAATCAGTAAATTGAACATACTTGTAAACCAAAGTGGCCAAGGGTGAAGGGTCTGAGATGTAGGGATGCAACATCGATGTCGATGTTTTCAAAATATTGATGTTTTTACCATCGATTTATTGAAGTCGTTGTTTTAACATTATCGATGTTTTCGTTTTGATTGAAAAAAAGCACCCTAGTCAAAATTAAGAAAACTAACCTTGCAACTATTTGTGAGTGATGGCAGGTCCCATCAGAAAGAGTTTTATCCCTAACGGGTGGTAGAACTGAGTGAAAGAAGAAGTCGCTTTAAGGTGGAGAACAAGCTTCTTTTTTTACAAACTGTAAATGACAAATATTGGTGCACAAAATATTTTATTTTTATTTATATTTTATAATAGAATTATATTTTTTTGTATATTTTTTTACAGTAAATAAAAAAGTTTGTTTTGTCCCCCCCATAATTTGATAAATTGTTAATAATAACTAACAATGATTATTGTTAAATAATAACTAACAATGATTATTATTTTATAATAACTAACAATAATTGTTAAGTACTACTAAAACAAAAAAAGTATAATCAAGCACATTGTTGTAAATATTAATTTCTTTCATATTATTCAGTTTAAAAATAAAAAAATTTTTAGTTGTTATTTTTTTTTACTTTGTTGTGACAGTTAAAAAAAGTCTTAGTTATAAATGAATAAACACGGACATGACAAATTAAGGTAAAACGCAAATGACGCTTAAAAACATCGATGGTTTTTGGGCGATGTATTGTCAACATCGATGTTTTAATTTTGAACACATCGATGTTTTGCTGTCGATTGAGACACGCCATTTCCATAACTTCAGTAACGTCATCAACCTTCCTTCCATGCTTGCTGGGATGGATTTGGGCAAAAATCAATAACTAGGAGAAGATAAATATTTTGCTTTTATGTACTTTTGAGTTTCGATTTCTCTGATCTCCAAATATAATTAAATTACCCCAAGCTCTTTCGCCTGTTCATCAGCTTTTTCGTTCCATTTTATTATATTACACGCGAGTACGGTAATAAATTTTTCGATTTCTTCAGAGAGCAAGTTTTAAGACTGCTCTGGCAAGAATCAAGATCAGCCATTTCAGATTTATCAGAGACGGGCGAACAAAAGTTGGTCTCCGTGAGCCAGCTTTGGATGAAGACGTGAAAAATATGGACGTCTTTATTTGATTTGGTTATGCCTTGGCGAAATGCATTAGTTGCTATGAATTAGTGTATGCTTATTCGGAATAGGTTATGTCTTGTAATCTACTGTGTATAATTAAGAATGGAGTGTTTGTTTGTACATTGAATATTTTCGACCCATATCAAGTTTTCTATCTGTTTTGAACCCTTGTAATACCAAATTCGCCTCTTGCGCGTTTGGAGTCGGAAATAAACAGATTGCCTTTCTTGCCCTTCACGTTTAAAAAAAAAACTTATTACATTTTCTGCCTTTTTCAATTTCAGCAGAGAGCAAAAAAAAATTTTTTGACTGGAATAGTGTTATTTGTTTTCGTAAAATTGGAATCGTTAAAGATAGATTCAAATTTTCAACGGATTTGAAATCGGCGGACAATTTTGCATCAGATTACTATCTTCCATCACGGCGTTGCCCGTGGTGTTGGTTTGCGAAGCAACCACGGGCACGGGCAACGCCGATAACAAGTAAGAACGATTGTTGAATTGCATGGCTAGACTTACATGATTATTAATTAGGGATATCGGCATTCACAAAGAATAAACAATGTGACTATTTTGGTACGTTTGATGCGGCTTTCAGCTTACACCTTATGTTTTTCATGTGAGTTACTTTGCTTATTACTTACCTTGGGACTATCATGGAAAAAACGAAAATGCACGAAATATATGAAATTTTATTGCTCATAATGTAGGCAGAAATATCATACTAATTTCTAAAGTATTACTGAAATAATTTACAGTTCAACTTTGCTGAAATTGTTAACTAGTACTATGAGCTTGTGCTTGATTTAGAATAATAGTGCAACAAAATAATCAAACAATGATTTTTTTAGTATGTGTCTTTTTATTAGACTTTGGTGAATTGCATGCTGTCACGTAATTACGTCTTAATTAGAGGTTACGATTCCCTGCTTTATAATAATAAACACAAATAGCAATAATTTAAGATTTGATTTTTACACTCAAGTTTGTGATAATATGAAAAAAGTTCAAATGCATAACTTATTTTTCATTGCACATGGTAGCATTGTAATAGTTATTTCATTATTATATCATTTCATTACATGGTAGCATTATAG
This sequence comes from Metellina segmentata, assembly GCA_947359465.1. Classification (NCBI taxonomy): domain Eukaryota; kingdom Metazoa; phylum Arthropoda; class Arachnida; order Araneae; family Tetragnathidae; genus Metellina; species Metellina segmentata. The sequence goes on along the minus strand of OX375874.1, from coordinate 135,377,277 downwards.
TATTCATTACATTATAGTCTTAATTTGGAAACCAAAAGTCATGCGCTTCCTCACCCTACCCCAAAGGGTAACTGTGGAAACGTCTGCCGCGATGAACATGGTCAACTCATTTACCCCACTTGAGTTGAGGCTAGTAATTCATTTGGGAATCTGAACATAAAGCGGTAGTTAACCCACCCGGTGGTCGACGGGATATCCGGTCAATATTTCAACTGCTGAGACCTCGATGAACGAGTTGTCAGTCGGAAAAAAAACAGACCTCATCTAAATCGTGTCCCCTTAAGCAAATCTGCAATATTTTGATGAGAAGTCTCGTCATTAGCAGAATGGGACAGATCTTATTGGACGAGATATCTCGTCGAAACCACTTGGAGGGTCAAAGGTGAGTTCGTCCCAGTTTTTCTGCACACAAAATTTGACGAGCACTCAATCTCTTCAGCATCAAATCTTGACTCAAAATAGCATCGAATCTATATGGTATGTGCCGTTCTCCGCTAGCATCATCATCTACCCGCTCATGCAAGATCCGGCGTTTGTGGCTCAAGAATGGGTCCGGATCCCAAACCCTTACGGCACCCCACGCGACACTCATCTCCTCTCGAGTGTTCGAAGCATTCTTGTCTTTTCGGAAACAAATAAGAATTGCTCCTTATTTTCTGCCATTTTAAATGCTCGACACAATTAGAAAACACAGCCCAATGACGCAATTTGTTTTACCGAGTACTCGCTGAAATTTCTTCTTTGAAACACCATCGAAACTTGACTCGCTTCTGCATCAACGCAGTAATAATGACTTTAAGGCCCGATGCACATATCCGGTTTTTCAACGTGCAGCGCCGCAACGGCAACGTAAGTGCGGTCTGAGATACATTAGATCCAATGGAGAAGTGCACACTTGCCTTCGGCGCCGCTGCAGCAACGCACGTCCAACTTGCGTACAATTTGTACCGCACACGTGTCTCCCGTCTCAAGTACCTTGTTTTCATAAATAAATGGAATATAAATAATAATTAATAAATGGTTCTGTATCCAGTAACACGTTCATTTTGTTCCAAAATATATTTTTTATACACCAAGTAGGCGAAATAAACACGTTTTATTCCATAGAATATTTGTCTCAAATGGCGCGAAATGAGTACTTGCGTCATTTCACGGTTATGTGCGTACAGTTGGGTTTCGGTGCCGCAGCGGCGCCCCACGTTGAGAAAACGGGTGTGTGCATTGGGACCGACAGTGATTTGTTTTAGATGTGAGTAGTTAGTGCTCATTGCAGTTTTGGTTTCAGATTCCAGCGCCTACTGCGACCCCGTGTGGGATGGGTTCCTGTGCTGGCCTGCAACTGCGGGGATGTCCACAGTCCACCTGCCCTGCCCGCCCGAGAAGGGCGTCGACGTCACGAGTAAGTCTGTTTTCCATTCATTCATTCTTCGTGGATTAACGGAATTCCGTTGAATCTGTACATTTCTGAAGGCAGGTTTACAATATTTTGTTATAAAATATTTTAAGATATATCAATTTTGTCCAACTTCAAAATTTTGATATCTTTAAATTTTAATAAAAAAATATTTAAGTTTTGAAAACATAAAAAAAATAGTTATTATAATTCCAAAATACAATGTATACCAACAGAAAAATTTCAGAGCAAAAACTTTAAAATTGAAGATTTTAGAATTTTGAGTCCCGGACCCCCGTAACTAAAATTAAAAAAAAACATTATTCATTTTATCAGATGGACCTCATGCAGACATATCACAGTAAATTGAAATTGATGAATATTCTGAAGAAAGTACAATGGAAGACGATGATTCCGATGATTTTTGATAGTTCCTATTGTGAGAATATTTAAGTTTTCTTCCAAATTATTAATGTTATTAAGATTCTTATATCTCATACTCTAAACCATATTTTCCGTTTTTGAGATATAACGAAATAAAACAAAACAAAAATCGTTTAATTTTGAATGTTTTCCCGATGTTTGTGTGTTAATGTTTTCCCAACTAAATCAATTTTAAACCACACAAAACTCGAATATGTTATAGTATGAAAGGTAAGGTTTAAAAAAAGCCCCATTCCGCTGGCTGGGTAGTGGTGGAAAAAACCTTCAGGCACAAATAGAATTTAGCACGCAACCACTTCATAGTCTCAGCTGAAGGTATTTCCACCACTACCGATCCAGCTGAATATTATTTTCTTTATTAATGCCTAAATGACTATCTCGTGTCCAATTTTCTGCCGATGTAAAATATTTAAAAAAACAACTTTCTTTACATGTTTTGAATGCCCCCTCCCCCCGCCTAGACCCACCCGAACTGGACCAGCTGAATTACGTTTCATACATCATCTATCCAAGACCAATTACTGGTAAGAAAATAATCACCCTCCAAATGTCACTGACTCCCGGACTATTAATACCTCGTTCGAGATCTGGTCAGTTTTGTTTGTGACGTTGCAGAGTGGCGTGCCAGCTCAGGTGTTGCGTGGTCATTTGACCGTGGTTCAAAATTACGCGTTGTTGTCCTCGGATCTTTCCCTTTAGGACAGTGGTCGGCAAACCGCAGCTCTGCCACGAATGGATTTCAACTACGTGCGGGGTGTCGGTCGTGTTGACGTAAAGAAAACACAATTTTTTCGATGTTGGAAAAAGTCATTTCATTTTAAAATAAATTATATCTTTTTGCTCAAAATTTTGAAACGGAAACATTAATTTATGTTGCAAGCCTGCAGAACCATCGCCAAGAAAATAAGTCGGTAATTGTTAAAAACTATTTCAAATCAACAATTAAAATATGAGGGAAGCTTTTCTACGCAGGTTTCAGAAATAACATAGCGACGTTAGCCTTTGTTACCAAAAAACCTCGCAGACGTGTAACAAAATTGAATTTTTCTCCTTTTAATATTGACATTGGCGCTTTTGAAATGCAATTACTGGAGTAAAAAAACAAAGAATTATAGAGCTCCAAATTTTAACTTACTGTTGATATGGAAAAATTGGAAAACAAGAATTGTTTTATCTGGTTTTATTTAATGTTAGTAACTAGTTTAAACCGACTCCTAAAAACATGGGCCGACCAACCGGTATAGTGGTTAATGTGTTAGCCTCTAGATTAGAAGGTTCCTGGTTCGAATCCGGGTCCGGGCATGGATGTTTGGAAGCGTATGGTGTAGAGGCGGCTGGTGCAAATTAAATCTGTCGTGGCCGAAAGTCCTCACGTTGGGTTGGCGTGTAAGTTTGGAGAGTGGGGTGCCAGCTCAGATGTTGCTTCGTCATCTGACCGTGGTTCAAAATGACGAGGTGTTGTCCTCGGATCTTTTTCTTAAGGGACTGATCCCGGACCGTCGTCAATAGCCCGTTGTGTTGCTCTAGTACGACGTTAATTAAAATTACCTTACCTTGTTTATGACGAGATGCCTCGTCAAGTCAAAACTACCCTGTTCCCCTTGTATTATACCAGAAACAACCCACCTATTACTTAAAGATCCAAGTAGGTTCCGCCTGATGACACTTTGGAACAGGTGTCTTCATCAGGCTGGCTGCTACTGGGTAGTTTTCGACGCCAAGACAAACCCCCGTGACCTCACTGAGTTATTCACACGCGCATAGTCCCACTTCACAAACTAGTCTTCCCTGCTTGACAGGTAACCATTTTTGACCTGAGTGACTTATATAATCTTTCGAAAGGATTATGTTCGAAGGAAACGACAACAGAATGTTTCCAAAGATTTCTATTCGAAGGAAACGGCCAACAGAGTATCGACAAAGAATTCAATTCGAAGGGAGCTACCTAAAGAATATTTCCAAGGGATTACTATAGACCATGAATACTTGATACAAATAGTTCTGAATGGCAACATAAAATACAACACAAATACAGAGATTGCATCTCCTAAAACCCTAATCCCAACCAACCAATCCTCCCTGTGCTCTCTTCTGTGTTCGTAACACTTGTATTGTGTGTGTATGTCCGTTGCTTGATATTGCATGTCTGTTGTCTGGCGCCACAAAGCCCCAACTATCCAATAGGACGCCCTTGCGCCACTAAACTCTAGCCAACCGACCGAGCTATGACGGAGGATGTTTCTCGTTTCAGAGTTCGCCAGCCGCAACTGCGACCGCGACGGACAGTGGGTGAGCCACCCCGAGAAGGAGAGCAGCAACGGATGGAGCAACTACTCCGACTGCTTCACCCGAGAGATCAAGCTGCTGCTAGAGAAGCTCTACACGACCACCGAGTCCGATGCACAGGTGAGCCTGCCAACCCCCTCTCTCCACCCTCCGTTTTCGATGCGATCTTTTCACTGTCTCTCACTCTCTGGGATTCTCTTTACCTTCTTCTATTTCCCAATCCTTTTTTCTCCTTTCTCGAGATGGTGTGCACGGGGGCTGGTGCATGTTAAATCTGTCCTGACCTCCACTATCCAGTGGACATTTGGAGAGTGGCTGGCATCACAGTTGTAGACCTTATGATGGTTCAAAATGACGAAGTAGTGTCGCTGAATCTCACAAGTGTGCTTGATATGCGCCAGCGGCAACTTCAGGGACAGGAATGCAATGACATTTAATTAATAAGTATTCCATGTTAACTCGACTGAGTGAGAAGCGAACAGAGTGTAAAAGGTTTGTGTGGATTCGGTTGAACGCTTGTTTGGATGTTCTGACTGAAACAATTATAGGTAATCTGTGTTTTTTACTTTAAAAAACTTATAAGGTGCCTATAGTGTTAAATTTTCCGTAGATTTTTTCAAATACGTTGAAATTTTCAATATATCTTTAACGATCCCGATTTTACAAAATGGAACTAAATAATACCAGCCAAAATGGTTTTTATTTTTTTTCCTTCCTGCTGAGATCGTAAGAGGGCAGGAAATGTAATCTGTTTTTGGAACACGAATGTTCGGGTGACGTCACACTCTTGCGAAAATATAAAAGATTCAATAAAAAAAATTTTAAAGAAAATCGTGAAATTTTGCGCAGATTCTAAACCCGTTGAAATTTTTGCTCTATCTGTAACGTTCTAGGAGATAGAAAAAAGAACTACATTACTAAAGTTAAAACTTTGTTTTTTATCGTCTGCTGAAAAATCATTCCTCCGCACAAAATGAAAACGGAAGAAATAAATTTAGAATCTGTCATTTCTTTACTGTGTTCCTATTCACAAGAATAACGATAATTAAATTTCATTAAATTCATTTAAAAATGTTCTAGATTTAATTTTAAAATTCGACGTGACCCTAAAATTGAAATAAATTCGGATTACCTGTGTGCCAAATGCAATTACTGTAAGTGTCATAGATTCGTCAGGATTTAGCGTGAAAGAAACAGACAAATTTTAGAATATTAAAGATTATCTTAATTCGCGCCATCACTGCCAATGTCTTTTTACCATACACTATACTCATACACATACCTCTTATTCTTGTCTTAAACGGGAGCCCGGTTGGAAAAGTTACGAATTTGAATCGGCCCCTAGACGGTCGTGTTCAACTGAGCACGTTACATGGCCTCAAATATACTCACACGTCGGCGTGGTGTGAATGTTTGGAGAGTAGGGTGTTGCCTCGTCGTCGGACCGTGCTTCAAAATGAAATGATGTTGTCCTTTCTCTTTGGGACGGATTCCGGACCGCCGTCAATGTGTTGCTTCAGAATGGCATTGATTAGAATACCTACCTTGTCTTAAACCTTTTTATCGCCGATTTTTTAATACCTCCTCAGCAATTTTACCTGAAATGGAGCATCTTCTTTTTACCATCTTTCATTCAAGATTTTTACCATACTTATAATTGATCAGTTGTTAAATTGAATTTCGTGAGATTTGTGGTTGTCTTTATTCTCATTTTACGATAACAAGATTTTACATTCTTGTGATAAAAGCTTAACACTCGCGTTTAATATCGATAGCTCATTTGATTTTATCTTACATCTTCTCTTTTGTCCTATTGTTTTTCGGATGTCAGTTAATCGTCCTGTGTTTGGCTTTCATCCATCTTTGGGATCCATAAAAGTGAACTATTCTTAAAACTCATTTTAATTCAGCTCTTCTAAAAAACTAAAAAGGGCATTTTGATTTGTATTCACTGAAAATAGATCCCTTTTTATCCTTATTACAGTAACAAGAACCATTTAGAATACATAAAATTTTTAAAGAGTGAACTAGCAAATAAGTATTACCGTGTTTAGCATGAATTGAATCTGACGCAACAAAGAAAAGTTCATTTTCCCAATGGAAAAGAAAAAAAAGGATTTAATATTTTCCCTCTGTTGTCTTCTATCCTTCCAACATTTAGAATTGTTTTTATATTTAAACACTTGCACCTCATTAAATAGCAGTTTTGTTTCTGTCTTCGGGCCAACAACATCAAAGCTATTTTTGCTGCCTCAGTTTAATTGGATATTTTCGATCTTTATCAGAGATAAAGTAACAAGTTTCCAAAAATGTGTTTGTAGTAACAAAAATTTTTTCGCAACTAGTAGCACAAAAAGTGTAAATTAACAACACATACTTTTGATCACTATTATCTCCGTTATCCTGTGCTTAGTTTGCAGAGTGGGATGCCTGCTCAGGTGTTGCCTCGTCATCTGACCATGGTTCAAAATGACGTGGTGTTTCCACGTAACTTTTTCTTGGTGGATTGCTCCCGGACCGTCGTCAATAGCCCGTTGTGTAGCTCCAGTACGACCTTAATAAAAATACCTACCGTTAAATAAATTACATACCGTATGCTCGGCACAATATGTCACAAGAAGACTCAGCGCCAGGAAGAGAAATCAACCGAAATTTCACCGCTTTTAATCTGAAGTAAGTTATTTGTTTTGTACCATTAATTCCTCCTTACGGATTGGGTTCCATCAATAGAGATCTCTAGGGTTACCATTAAGTCCATTTCAAGATTAAAGTTGGGAGTTCAATTTCGGTCTTCCTGTTACGCGATTATTATATTAGCGGAAAAGGATGTTTCGCGTTTGAGAAAGAAATTGTACTTCAAGTGGTATATACGTTGAACTGCGGATAAAATGGTCCGTTTCGTTTTATATTTCCGTATTTTAAGAGCGTATTTTTTATATGTATCAAAAGTGACGTATTGCCCTTATAATCCAACTTAATTTTGACTTTTTTTTTAATAACACAATCTTTCGAAGAAATTAGACACAAGAAATATAAAAAAAATTTGCAACTACACTGCTGTTTGTAAAAAATGCAACACTATGAAGGAATCATACGAATGAAATGAAATTTGCAGCAAATGTCAATTATAGGATGTTATGCAAAGTAATAAAGTTTCAGAGCCACCACGCACGCGTGGTGTGAGCAGCGCCCTCTGAACTGATGTTAAAAGCGCATAAATAGAGGGCTGTAGCTGAACGTTGAAAATAGTGCATGGTTATTTTTTAGTGGCGAACCTTTAGTGAGACCTAAGTATACCTTCACGACGAAATAGGGTGACATTTCAACAACTTACGGAGTTTGAACGGGGGAGAATCATCAGCCTCCGTGAAGGAGGATTTTCCCATCGCGCAATAGCAGCTCGTGTGCAGCGGAACAGTGATGCGAGTTTGGAAGCAGTTGACCGACGAGCAACGGACAACTCGAAAAACTGGAAATAGACGACGGAAGGTGACGTCAGCGCGCGATGATAGACACCTGGTCCACATGGCGGTGAATGACCGAACAGCTTCCTCCAGGCAGTTGGCAGCACCTTGGTCTACTGCTACAGGTGTACTAATGTCGGCTTCGTCAATTCTACGACGTCTGCTGGACCGTGGTCTGCGTGCAAGGATTCCTTTATACAGGATCCCCCTCACGCCAAACTTTCGACGGATGCGTCTGCAATGGGCTCATGAGCACAGAGCCTGGCGGGCTGATTGGCAACAAGTTTTTTCTGACGAATCCCGCTTTAATTTGTGCAGTCATGATGGCCGCGTTCGTGTTAGACGCTATGCCGGTGAACGCTGCCTTCCAGAGTGCGTTATCGATCGTCATAGTGGCCGAACACCCGGAATTATGGTCTGGGGTGCGACGATCTCAGCTGCTACGAATTGAAAGTAATCTGAATAGCAACAGGTACGTTTGTGAAGTGCTAGAGCCCGAAGTCGTTCCCTTCCTTCAAGACATCCCTGCCTGGAGCTATCTTTCAACAGGATAATGCACGCCCACATGTTGCAAGGAGTGTTCGAGAGTTCTTTTCAGCCCAACACATGCAACTTCTTCCTTGGCCTGCTTATTCGCCGGATATGTCGCCTATTGAGCAAGTGTGGGATTTGGTTGGTCGGCGTCTCGCTCGTGATCCGCGTCTTACAACTTCGACGAATTTTGGGTACCCATACAAACAATATGGAATTCTCTTCCACAAGTAGACATTCAACATCTGTTTCACTCCATGCCACGTATAATACACACGTGTAATAAGTGCTGCGTATGCTCGTATAGCAGCACTTATTACAGCGCGTGATAACTACACCAAATACTGATTTCGGACAGTTAATATTGTTTTTTCGATTTGAAAATGTATTTATTTATTTGTACTAATACAAGCCGTTTGTGTATTAAATTTCATTTAATTCTGATGACTCCTTCATGGTGTGTGTGTTGCATTTTTTACAAACAGCAGTAAATATCTATAAAGGATATGTGAGTGTATTCCCTATACAAATCTACACCGTTTGATCCATCCATACCCAATTGGGTACACTTCTACTTTAGAGCACTGCGAAAAACACAGGCTATTTCTTTCCCGTCTTGAGACCCATCTGTAGCCAGTAAAATCGGTACACAGGTAGTCGTAAAAGTGCTCTTCGAATGCCCTATTTTAAAATCTAAAGTTTGTTTTCTGCAATAAATGTACAAGGAAACACGTTCTTCAGTGTTTTGTGTTTGTGAGTTAACACAGGGAAATGTCTCCGTCATATTTGAAACCCGAACAACGCAGTGTTTTTCAGCTGGTTTTCATATAAAAAGTCTAGACTGTTAATGCTCTAAAATATATAAAGGGTGTAGCGGCATAGGGCTTTGCAGCAGTTTCATGGTGGTCCTCTTCGAAATTTCCTGTTACTTGAATTCGCCGTCGAAGGGAATCGGCTGGCGAATTTATGACCGGATGGGGGTTGAGGAGTGCGAGGTAGCCCCTCGTCTTTGAACTGTCGCGCTTCGTAAAAACGACAGGCGACGTGACTTCGTGTGCGGTCTCCCTCGAAGAAGAGAGAACCGTTGAACGTGTGAGCGTGAACGTACGTAGAACTGAACTGCTCCGATGAAACCACGGGATTGAAACCATATTTGTAATTACCATATCTTAGCCTCGAAATATCCTTAAATTGTACACCCGTAAAAAAAACGACTCACCCGATCGCAATTGCACAATTTACATCACAGAACAAAACGGAAGGTAGAAATCGGAAGGGGTGAATGTTTTCTACAAATATCAATATTTAAAATGTGTCTAAGGGGCCGTCTTCATATTAAACTCGGTGCTTGCTCCGATAATTTCAATACGAACCCCCATCTTTTATCACAAATTTGGATTCTACACACAATTTCAAGTGGATTTGATGAAAAAATTATATTAAACGGCGTAAAATTGACCGAGAAAATCCATAAGAACCACTGAGGGAGTGTGTAAATGTTCGGAGTTCAATCACATTAGAAATATTAATAAAGACGTGTAGTGGCCGTCGCTGTCAATGACCTATTTCAGGCGCTTTGGTATGGAGTCCATGGTTACTAAGTCTGTGTCCATTCTGATTGAATCCCAGGATCTGTTGGCAGAAATTTATGTTTTCACTTTGTGAACAATCCCCAATAACGATACTAATCATCGAATTTTACAGTCTCACTGCGCTACTGATTATGCACGTAATGAGCTGGAATTTGGAATTCCGTTGTTTCAGTAACAGTTGAATCACATGGTGTCAAAATTTGTCCATATTTTTATTCATAATTTTTATGAATATTAATTTCATAATTAATAAAAAATAACAAATTTAGTTAAAATGTTTATAGATCGTGTTTGGGTTTTGGGGTAGCAAAGGATGAAAAAACAATTTCCAAAAAAAAATTAATGTTTAGCAAGTATAACAAAAAACGTGAAACACTAATTTAACATTAGGAGATCTAATTTTCAAACATTTTTCTACATCTAATTTTCAAAAGCAGCCATTACGAAATTTCTGTTTTTCCCGCAATACCGGAAACGAAATTTAAAAATTAGTATCTCGGGGAATAGTTTTCCAATTTCAATAATATATACGTCATTTTTCAAGGATTTTCATCCTCAAAAAAAAAAATTAAAACAAAAAAGGTGAAAATACCTCATTCTGTTAATCATTCAAAATGGCAGAAAATAATGAGCATTTTCGACACACTATCCTTTTTTTTTTTCCGGAAAGGCGATAATTCTACTCAGACACAAAAGTAGGTATACTACACTACAATAATGGACCGGACAGCAAGATGCGATGGTATGATTGAAATAATACATGCTTTAAAAAGGTATGGTCCTCAGCGTGCTGCAATGACACTAGCTACCCTTCAGGGCATACTTTTAACAAGGTTTTGATAGACAGCTAAGGGTATTGGTGTCCATTCCTGCTGCAAGAATGACGCCATCTCAGTGGTAAGGGTCGCTCTAACACATCCCACACATGTTCTATGGGGTTTAGGTAGGGACTCTGAGCGGACCAGGAAAGACGTTTTGCATCCATATCTCGATACCACTGCTTGACAGAGGCTGCAACGTGACACGGAGCGTTGTCGTCCTGTAAATAACATTCGTCCGTTCCATAAATTGCCAGAGCGTAGGAAGAACCGGATGGTCCAAAATGTTCATGTAGGCGTTCAATTGACCAGGAACAACGTGCAAAGGTCCCAGGCCATACTACGAATAACACCCCGAAACAAGTTGTCGAATTTTATGCAATTCCGCTGGTGTCCAGTATATTATTCTAGGGTAGTGTGCATATTGAAACGTCAGCTACAGTTGCTTTTCCCGCAGTGAAATGAACTTTGCTGGGAACCAACTTTTCGAAAGTGCGATCCACAACTACAGGCAAAAGCGCGGCTCTAAATCCGAAGCCAAATCATGAAAGAAATAAAATACTTCGTACCATTTTGAACAAATTGTAGAACGAGGACGATGGAGGAGTGGTTGATTGTGATTACCTGAGGTACAACCATGGAAGTAGGAAAGATAATATTTCTAATAAGATCTTTCCTACTTCCATGGGTACAACACGCTCGTGATTTCCACTGCTTGAAGCACGGTGTTGCTGTGAAGATATCGTCGCTTGTATTCAGTACATATTGTGGAAATATTATAATTTTCTTCGGTTGTAAATAAACTAAATTTTATTCCTCCACTATCGAACCCTTCATTTCGTTGAGTCATCTATTCAGAGTTCCGGAGACGACGTAATAATATGTAGTGTACTAATGTGAATTGTACATTGCTTCCGTAAAATATAATACATGTATGTATAGTGCATTTCCAGTTCGTTTCCGTGCATTTTTATCATTCGTTCATATGCAGTGGATGGGGTGGGTTGTTTTTTAAGGTTTTTCTATTCGATTCACCGTCACGGTCCCGACCCTGGAGGTTAATCGAAGCTTGATTGCATTCAGCACAACCAAATAATTCCTTTTGTATCATACTCATACCATAGTATATGAGAACCATAGAATAATACTCGAATTGCTTCTTTAACTTTGTCGGATTTTGTGCAAATCCACTGCGTTTCTGCGTCAGAAACCTCGGAACTTGTATGAGCGCGTGATAATACAACTACCAGAGTGATGGAGAAAAGGCATCGAATGGCATATACTATATTGATTTAATGGGAATTTTTAGTCAATTAAATATTATGTCTTTAATTTTTGTCTAAAAACGGGACGCCCATTGTTTTGCTCGAGGGTGGGTACCGAGGGGATCGGTGCACGTTAAATATGTCGTGACCTCAAATGTTCTCACGTAGAAGTGGCACGGAAGTATGTTGATTGCCAGCTGAGGTGTGATTTTGTCATTTCACCGTGGTTCGAAATGACGTTGTGTTGTCCGGGGATCTTTCCCTTCAGGGTTTTATACCGGACCGTCAACAACAGCCCGTTGTATTGCAAAAGTAGGACTTTAATTGAAATACCTACCTACGCAATAACTTGTCAGAAAAAAGGCCTCTCATTTGAATATAATATTTTTGCCTGTCAGCGATAGTCGACGAATGTTTTGTCCATGTTGAATGTAGGTGGCGGAGCAATGCTCGATGGGAAGGCGAAAAAGAAATTCTTTAATCTCGCTTCTGTGTGTGGTGTATGTGCTCGTCTAGTGCAGTAAGTAAATGTGTTCTTGGCAGATTCGCCTTTTCTACGAGTTTTGGCCTCAACCCAACATTTTAGGACGATGCGTAATATCGGGTAGAAATTATGGTCGTATTTGTGAAATTTACAGAGTTTGATATGAAATTGACTTTGACATTGAGTGTTAGAGTTGAAAATGGTGAAGTTAGTCGAAATTTGAATTCTAAAAACAGCCCCTTGTGCAAACCACATGCTTGTGCACTTAATATATGCCTCTCGGAATGTTATCTTTAAATTTGATCTACTATGAGTAGGGCAACTTTTTGTTGCAGTAAAAATGGGAAAAGTTGCATTTATCATTCCCTAAAGTTGCATTTATTTTTGATACACTAAAATCTAAAATAAATTATTAGTAAAAAATGAAAATTTTCAAAATCTATTGACAATTTGAGTCGTGTACAACAGTATTATAATACAGAAGAACGTTGAATGGCCGATCCTTGGCCAGTCATTTCTTTAACATTGAAAAGCCAGCCGCAGTCACATAATGTGCTCTATCGGATAGTAGAAGCTCAACATTCAGAGATTTTAAAACGTCATCTACCAGGCGAACAACATATGGATGATTGACACTCACTTCGCAAACTCTGCAGTCGATGACGCAAGTTTGCTCTGGATTGTCATGAGTGCCAACCCATGTGTTAAAGTACTTCTTGCTATTTATTTCACTTTCGTCTGTTAGGACGAATACTTTCTTTCCATGAACTTCTTGTTTGATCCGCACTACTTTGGCGTTCGCAAGATCAGACACACGTGATTGAAGGGTTGATTCAGAGGGCAAAAAATGAAATAGTAATTTCACATAAATTAATTTTTAAGCTAAATTGTAAAAAGTTGCAATTATGCAAAAACATTGCATTTATATAGAAAGTTGCATTTATGTTGCGGTTATAACGTACTTACAATACACCCCATGTAAGAGGAATTATGTTATTATTACTTTACATGAAGCGTAGAACGTGTGAAAAAAAAGTTGGATTTGTTGCAAAACGTTGCTCTAACTATGAGCAATGCATGAATAAAAGTGATGGAGCAAAATTTTCCACCAACTGTGCAGGAAAGAAATTTGCCGAACAGGATTTTCCATACCGTGCTAGTTTTGGAGAGTGTTGTGCCAACTCGGGTATTGACACGTCATCTGACCGTAGTTCAAAATGACGTGGTGTTATCCTCGGATCTTTCTCTTCGGCCTTGATCCCGGACTGTCTTCAAAATCCCGTTGTGTTCCTCCAGTGCGACGTTATTTAAACTACATACTTACCGTACCAGATATATTTTAATTCGAATTCCATCTCCTATTATTCTCATCCTTCCCCTTTTTACGCGCTTGAGTTATTTGAATCAAATGCATTGACTAAAGCTCGGTTATAAGGGCTCTTTCATAAACAAAGAAAGAGTTTAGTTTTTTTTTTAGATTCTTGAGTTTTAATAATCAAGTTCAAATGAATCGCATCATTTAATGTTTAATAGGGCAGTGTGCCTATTAATAATTCTGAGCTCATTTCAATTTAAAATGGTTTATTGTCCCGTTTCCCTTAATGTCTTTTCCTTGTTTTCATCTTTTTTCGGGAAGATTTTTCTCTCATGCTAGAGATAGAGGCCGCTGCTGCGTTTAAAGTTCTTCCTCGAGCCAATACAAAAACCACTAATGTACATGGGCATTATAAATCAATATTATTGATACAGCATGGCGCAAAAGTCACCAGACAAGTTTAAAATAGTAGAATTCTTTTGCGCATTAAAATGCATATTTATTCCGTTATAAACAATAAATATATTTCTCGGAAATTATTTTTAGTTCATTTTGGAGATTGTAATTGTTTGTCACGTGTATAGGAAGGTAGGCATTTTTCGATTAACGTCGTACTGGAGCACCACAACGGGCTATTGCGACGGTCTGGGATCAACCCCGAAGTGAAAGATCCGAGGACAGCACCACGCCACTTTGAACCATGGTCTCATTTTGAATCATGGTCAGATGACGAGGTCATAAATTACCTGAAAAAATAATTTCAAATTAATAGCAAAAGTTATACTTTATAATGGTCTAGGGGTATTTCGACTCCTTTGTATATGAATATTCGATTAATTGATAGATTTATTACGTTAAAAAAAACCTTCATTCACTATTTCAAAACTTAATCTAGGGTTTGCTTTTTGTATCTATAATCTGACTCTCTTCCAAGAGAAAACAATAAATTTCTCGAGTTCCCGGCTGAAACCACACTGCCTAAAGTCTTCGAATTCCTTTAAGATTAGACATTCATACCCTTCTTTCTTCGCTGAAAGAAAATCCGAATGTCAAAGGACCCAGTTGCATTGTCACGGGGCACATTAGGTGCGTGAGAATAGAAAATATTGAACAGAAAACTGTTCTGTAACAAGATTCACAGTTCCCAGAAGCCTGGATTTATTCCACATGTTCTAGCTTCCGTTTTATTGAAACACACTATGCTTTAAGCCAGTTCTGTGTTGCTTTGGGGCTTCATTGATGCTGTTGGAATCAATTTATTCTTCAGGGTTCGTTTCACTTCCTTCAAGCACTTCTCAAATGTTTTTGTATGTAAACACCGCCTATTCCAAAGCAGTTTAATCTGAGTTTTCTATCACTTTGCTGCTCGTCGTCTGACCGTGGCTCAAAATGGAGTCGTGTTCTCGGGTCTTCGGGGGTTGACCGATGCCAAAAGCCTGTTATGTTGCTCCAGTGCGACGTTATTTGAAGTACCTACCTGCCTCTCAATTGGCTGAAACCAACTCCACTGAGTCAGCATTGCCAACGACTTCTCGTCCCACATTTGAACTTGTCCCCCGCCGACCAACTGGTATAGTGGTTAAGGTATTAGCCTCTAGATCGGAAGGTTCCTGGTTCGAATCCGGGTCTGGGCATGGATGTTGGTAAGCGTATGGTGTAGAGGCGGCTGGCGCACCTTGAATCTGTCGTAGCCGAAAGTCCTCCCGTTGGGTGGGTGTGGAAGTTTGGAGAGTGGAGTGTCAGCTCAGGTGTTGCTACGTCATCTGACCGTGCTTCAAAATGACGAGGCGTTGTCCTCGTATCTTTCCCTTCAGGGACTGATCCCGGACCGTCGTCAATAGCCCGTTGTGTTGCTCTAGTACGACGTTAACTAAAATTACCATTGAACCTGTTCCCATTTTCATCATCTCCGTTAATACTTCACATCAGTGGCCGCTTTAGCTCGGTCTGAGAGTAACGGACTAAAAACGCAGTTCAACTCCAAATGGGACTGGTGCACGTTCAATCTGTTGTCGCCTCAAATGTCTTCAGGTTGGCCTGAGGGGGAACTTTAGAGAGTGGGATACAAGATGAAGTGTTGTCTCTATCTGACCGTGGTTCAAATTGACGTGATGCTGGATCGTATCTTTCCCTTTGAGATTGATCTTGGACTGTCGCCACTAGCCCTGTGTGTTGCTCCAATGTGACATTAATTAAAATACTTACCTAATACTTCAATTTCCTCCAACTCCTTAAACCAATCTCCGCATTCTCATCAAGTTTTGCATTTCACTGTAATTTTAGTTAATCTGTATTTCGTTGCATTTTAACTTTTATTAAGTTTTTATTTTACTAAGATGGGGTTACACCATCTTAGATATTTCTTTTTAAGGTATTTTAACTTTCATAATTTGCTTTTTTTAAGGTTAACGCGCATGTTTTCTAGACATCTTTTCCCCCATTCTCCTTTTATGTCTCTTAAACTGTATCACCATGTCTCTCCACTACCCTACAATAATGGACAGGACGCCAGCGGATTTGCATAACATCCCACTGCATGTCAGATGTTATGCAAATCCAGTGCTCGCACGTTACCTGTTCAGGTTAAATACGATACGCGATGTTTTAACGTCGTTAGTTCGGTGTGAAATTGAGACAAAAAGTCGAAATTAAAGGAACTTCGTGACTTTGAAAACGGTGTTATAGTTGGTTGTCACATAATTACTGGTTGTCACACTATTAAAACATGTATTCTTTCCCTTATACCTTCATATTTTGCTGTTCGGTCCCGTAACCATTATTGTAGGGTAGTTTGTGTATGTCACGTACCACACGGAAGAGCCACCTACTCAATAACGCATTGTGCCTCCTTTGGCCTGCAAAACAGCTGCAACTCGCCTGGGCATAACTGCCATAAGTTCTTGGTACATGACTGGAGACAGGTTGTACCAAATGTCTAAGTAGCTGTCACAAAAAGTCGAGACATTCGGACATGGTGGACATGAGCTGCCGCTCCATGACACCCCAAATGTGCTCTATCGGATTAAGATCCGGCGAGTTAGGTGGCCAGGACATTAAGTGGAATTAATCAGTATGCTCCTCGAACCACTCCAACACAATCCGAGCCTTGTGACATGGGACGTTGTCCTGCTGGAAGATTCCATTTCCAGTTGGGAAGACAGACGCCATGTAAAGGTGCAACTGATCCGCAATGATGTTCAGATAGTTCGCAGCGTTCATGATCTGTTTTACTACAACTACGGGTCCGTCCCAGAGTCGCCCATGAGAACGTTCCCCAAAGCATAATACCGCCACCACCAGCCTATGTATGATCTGCTGTACAAGAGGGGAGCAACTGTTCGCTTGGCAGACGGCGTACCCTGACACGACCCTCGACGTGATGAATGAAAAATCGGGATTCATCCGACCAGGCAATTCTCTTCCACTCATCCATGGTCCAGTCTCGATGTTCCCGGGCCCACTGTAGGCGTAGTGGACAATGGCACTTGGTCAACAGAGGCACACGAGTGGGTCGTCTGCTGCACAGTCCCATATCCAACAGTGTCCGCTGAACTGTGTGTTCCGAAACACTTGCGCTTGGACCTGCATTGTATTGGGCTGTCAGCTGAGCCACTGTCTCGCGCCGATTTTGCTTTACCAAGCGGGACAGTCTCCGACGTCCTTTTTCTTTGATGACGCGCCTACTGATGGTGTCAAAGTCATTTATCCCCTTTGCATGAATACTAACAACGGCAGATGGTAAACAACCTACCAGTCGTTCAGTTTCTGTGATACTCGTTCCGAGTCTTCGGGCGTCGTCAATAGCCCGTTGTGTTGCTCTAGTACGACGTTAACTAAAATTACCATTACCATTACCGAGTCTTCGGGCCATTACGATCTTCCCTCTATCAAATTCGCTTAGATCAGCAGACTTTCCCATCACTAGCAAAAGTAAGTGCAAGAATGATCACTTACCTTCTCCAATAGCAGTTAAATACCATTCTCACTTAAACACGTGCACTCCACGTCATATATATACTCTCATTTCCATAAATTAAGGATAATACAAAATCACACGGAAATCGAACTCTAAAATAAAAATTTCACTTGCAGAATTATCGCACACACCTTCAAGTATAAAATCCAAATTACAGGAAACCATCAGATGATGCCGATAATACGTCACAATGACTAGTGTGTAAGAGAGGTGTATATAAGGAATGGTAGCAAAGAAGTAAAATTTTTCACAAGCGTTCTGTAAGCCGCTCAGTGCCACAACCGAATAGTTAAGGCACAGAGGACGCATGTCGATGATTTTTTTACGTGGTAGAATTATCGGCCCCTGGAATATGAGCATACTCAGACGGAAGTTTCAGTGGAACTTTGAATCGCCCAAAATGTCATCTCTAGGCTTTGGCAACGATTCCAAAATGATGGAAATGTCAGTAGACGGTACAGTACAAGTACCCCCGAGTTACAACGCCGAATGACGACCAGTATTTGGCAGTAACTGCAAAAAGAAGCAGACGGAGCACAGCATCCGACCTTTCTCGTCAGCTATCTTCAGCCAAGGGTACGACAGCGGTTAGTCTGTAGTAGAGAACATGCAATGTGGACATCGTCACAGTGGGCTTGTGTGATGTTTTCCGACGAGTCCAGGTTTAGCTTGCAGTCTGATTCACAGCGTACGTTCGTATGGAGAACGCCAGGTACACGCTACCACCAAGACAACATCATTGAACGACAGCGTTACGGGGGTGCAGGATTGCTCGTTTGGTGCGGAATTATACTGGGCTCCAGAACAGATCTATATGTTCAAATCGGAACCATGAGAGGCCAAATGTATCGGTACATTATTCTGGAACAACATGAACATTTGTTTAGGGGTGCCATGGGCGCAGAATTTGTGTTTACGAATGACAACGCCCGTCCTCACCGTGTAAGCATTGTAAACGAATGCCTTGAATCTGAGGATATCACCCTTATGGAATGACCAGCATTCTCACCTGACTTGAATCCAAGAGAGCATCTCTGGGACATGCTTGGCCGACGAGTTGCAGCCCGTCAACCACCTCCTAAATCAGCATTGCTTGCTGAGTGGAGTGATCTTCCCCAAGATCAGCTCCATAATTTGATCCTTAGCATGCCTAGGTGGTGTACGAACTGTATTTCATCGTCAGGGAGACATACAATGTATTAACCATCGAACCAACCATGTCATGTTAAATTTTTGAAGGTCGATATTTTTGGTAATTGCTCCCTCCAGTTAGCAAAAATCGTAGTTTTTATAAATGGTATCACACATACACCATCTTTTTTGTTCCTTATCTTTTGTTTAATAAATGAGCTTTATGAATTAGTCCCGTTTCTTTTCTTTCTGAACTTTTATTTGCCGGAGCTGGCATTATCCTTAATTTAAGGACATTAGTGTATATGTGTGTGTACGTCTGCGTGTGTATATCTGATGTTTCTTAGACCAATTTTTTTCGCATTTTATCGTTTGGCGTAGTTTATTCATTTTGTCGAAACCACTTACGGAATAATATGTTTACGATGTTTTAAGATTAAGATGAATTTTTGTACTAACACAGTGTGTGGATCTGTTTGTAGGGTGGGCTTTTGAAAAACTATCGCGTCTTCATCCAAGGTGAAGATGAATCAAAGGTTACACATTCTTCTAAAATCAAACATTAATTGAAATGAAATAGGGCGTTGATGCAGAAGTTCATTTTCAGAGCTGGATGGCATTGCAAAATCCAAGTGCTCTCAACTTCACAGGTGTCAAGTTGGGATGGGGTTGGAGAGAATGAATACGTGTAGGGAAAATGTGTTAGTTTGTTTTAATTTCGTTAAGCATCCAAAATGGCAGAAAATAAGGCGTGCTTTACTTTCTATCCTTTATCATGGCTAAAGTTAAATGTAACTAAGCCATTTTCCCGAGGCATTACTCGCTCACCCTAAATAAATGCCAAATACCGACATAGATGCAAGGACAATAGTAATGCAGTCGATTATTTATAAAATTGTAGAAAACGCAAGCGATATTTACACCGAAAATATAAATTGAGATGCAGTTTTGATTTTTACCATTCTGTGCCACTGAGTTCTTTTTCTGTGGAACGGACGAATTTTTGAGTTTTGGAATTTATTGAAACTGTTTTGAGTAAATATACAAGCATATCAAGAGTAGTTTTCAACGCCCACTCATTTACTACTACTCCGTTAAAGACAATAAGTTCTTGAATAGCAATATGGGATTTTTGGAGCGCGTTCTATTCTTGTCTCGAACAAACTTTACAACTACAGACAATAACAATACAATCGGCGAAATCCGAAATCATGAATAAATAACGCTTCTAGAAATGCGTTGAAATGCATGGTTTGTATTATGTTCTCCCTATAATCAACTTCAATCGTGAAACACTCGGAATTTACACCCACGCATTCCGACAATTTTGTTAAACGCGCCGTGTGTGTATAAGTGAGGTAATATTTAGCTTGAAATTATATTTTCGAAAAGAAATCGTTCGTTTAACAAATACAGGGCCTATATCAAACTTCTACAGTCAACCCCCCCCCCCCATATGTTTGAACTGACTTTTCCTTTTTTCATGATGTAAATAATGCAGAAATATTTGATTGATGAAAAAAATAATTTAATTTTACATAACTTACATTTTGTAATGAAACACGAAAAACGCGTTGATCTTAAAAGCGTAAATTTATTAGTAACTAGCAAAATACCCTACCTTACTCGGTTTGAATTGGTTAACTATAGATTGAAGAGATGGTCAAAATATATAATGTTTTAACTAATTAACTATTTAAATAGATAATATTTGAACACCTTTCGCCATCTTTATAATTTCTACCACTTACTTTGGACACAAATCCTACACATGCATATCCATTCATGTAATACATTTCACATGCATCCCACCCTAGTTGTATGACAAAACTGAACGACGCTGAATGACGAAATGACATTAATCTGAATGACGAAAGGTGACATTAAAGTTTATTTTTTATTTCCAATGGCAAGGCAGTACAATTGCGAAGACAAATGCAAATACAATACAAAGTACAGAGTTGACCGAGGTCATTTTAGCCTTATGCAAGGCCAGAATTGATGGTCACTTGTGAAGGGGCACCCAGTGGATGGACCATCATTGACCCTAACAAAGGACAGCACAGTTTACATCCATGCCCTAACCCCGGAATCGAACCAGGAACCTTCCGATCCAGAGGCCAACACCTTGACAACTAGACCGGTTGGTCGGCGGTGACATTAAAGTTACTACTACAAAATACTATTTTGAGGGAAATTTGGAATTCCCTTTTTTAAGTTCTTTTCATATTGAACTCAATTAATAAAAACGACGATTTACGGTGAGGGTTCTCGCACTCATAGTGAACAAAACAATATTTTTTTTTTGCTTGTGGGATGCTACATTGTGGAATTTTGCAATCTTCTGTCATACTGACTAATAATTTTTTTAATGTTTGAAAAGTTCTAGTTCGGATTTTTTAAATATTCTCCTTTTTTCAATAACTGCATTATTCTTTCAATAATAATATAAGTACACGTAAAATTTGCTTTATTCTGACTTACCTGTCACTTTAAGTGGTATACTTTGTGGTGGTGTTGCGTGTGATGAAAAAGAAGCACAATTTATTAAAATAATAAATATTTAAAACAGAAAACAAAAATGAAAACAGCGAAATAAAACAAAATAAAAGATGTCGGGAAAAAGTTTTTCTAAAGATATTAATTTGTGATTCCTTTTTATCTCTTGTTCTCGCAGTTGCCACAACTTAGAACTAAAAAGTGCACAAAATTTAGAAATGCGAAATTGATTCAGAGCGAAAGAAACACACGAGTTTCCGTTTTATTCCCGTTCATTGAAAAATTTCGTCTGTCCCAAATATTCGGAAATCGTTTACATTGCGCAAAGAACAAAAATAAGACTCAAGATACACTCATGTCCATAAATTAAGGATAATTCAGAATCACACGGAAATCGAACTCCAAAGTAAAAATTTCAACTGTAGAATTATCGCACATATCTTCAAGAATAATATCCAAAGTACACGAAGCCATCAAATGACGCCGATACTACGTCACAATGACGAGAGTGTAAGAGAGGTGTAAATAAGGAATGGCAACAAAGTAAAATTGTTCACAAGCGTTCTGTAAGCCGCTCAGTGCCACAACCGAATAGTTATGGCACAGAGGATGCATGTCGATAATTTTTTACGTGGTAGAATTATCGGCCGCCTGGAATGTGGGTGTACTCAGACAGAAGTTTCAGTGCAACTTGGAAAAACAAAAATGTCATCTCTAGGCTTTGGCAACGATTCCCAAATGATGGAAATGTCAGTAGACGGTACAGTACAGGTACCCCCGAGTTACAACGCCGAATAACGACCAGTATTTGACAGTAATTGGAAAAAGAAACAGACGGGGCACAGCATCCTACCTTACTCGTCAGCTATCTTCAGCCAAGGGTACGACAGCGGTTAGCCTGTAGTATAGAACATGCAATGTGGACATCCTCACATTGGGCTTGTGTGATGTTTTCCGATGAGTCCAGGTTTCGTTTGCAGTCTGATTCACGGCGGACATTCATATGGAGAATATTTTTGAAAAATGATTGGTTTTTAAGCAGTACTGGTAGAGCAAATCAAAATAATCGCAATACTCAACATGTATTCTATTTTTTCTGAAACTGCCAAATTATTGTTGATTTTAGTATACTTACTCATGTGTTTTAGCATGAAACTGATCTAAGTATAACAAGAAAGAAATGTTTAAAATTGCATCCCTTAAAGTAATAGATAATGTATAAAATAAAACATTCCAATCCAATATCTGGAACAAAATTCATGTGATGCCTGCACAAACACAATCGAACATAGAACAGAAAGACGGACAGACAGACTTTCGCAACCAAGTTCACTCACTAAATGAAGATATATATAAGCACTCACTGTATGCAAATTTCCTTGAAAATATATTAAACCGTGTGGACGTGTATAGGGCACATACAACAATACAGACAGACAACAAACGCGCAAGGGGCAGATTTGGCATCAAAAGGGTTCAAAACGGATAAAAAAACGTGAAATGGGTCGAAAATATTTAATGTACAAACAAACACTCCATTCTTATTTATATAAATGTATTAATTATTGAAACTAATTCAGATAATATTCGTACGCTTTTAGCATCAGTTCAGAGGGCGCTGCTCACACCAAGCATGGTGGCTCTGAAACTTTACTACTTTGCATAATATCCTATAATTGACATTTGCTGCAAATTTCATTTCATTCGGATGATTCCTTTATGGTGGTGCATTTTTTACAAACACCAGTATATATAATAAATATTTGTGTCACTGTTCATAAAATTGGAAATTTGTATATCGTAAAAGGTTCTGCCAAGATTAAAAATTATGCATATGTAACGGTTTTGGATTTAGGAAGAGCCCGCCGAAAATAATTTATGATGACTTTTTAATCATCGTATTATTAATTCAACCAGAGCAAAGCGGGTATTTCTGCTTGTGTATATATATGTAATATTAAAAAGCGAATCGTGAGATTATTGCTCAGGCGCCTCCGAGGTATTTTTTCACATGCCTATTACAGTTTCTCAACCCAATGCATCAGAAAAAATTAATTTCTGCAAGCTCAGCTAAAATCATCATCCCACGCCGTGACCCACCTGTTTCCATCCATCAAATGTTCGAGCGAGTATACGCAGTTTTGTAAATTGCTGCGCCATCTCTTGTAGCATTTTAATCATGACTGTTGTCCAATAAAAACGTCTTTTTTCATTACTCTCGGTCCTGCTCGTCTAGTTTGGTAATTAAGCTGCGAGACCTGTAAATGGTATCACAATATATGTCATTGGTACACTTATACTTTCGAACACTGCAGAAAACCTAGGCTATTTCCTCCCTGTCTTTAGACCCATATGTAGCCATGAAAATGGGCACGCAGGTAGTCCTAAAAGTGCCCCTCGAAGCCCCCATTTTAAAATCTAAAGTTTGTTTTTCTGTAATGAATGAACATGGATAAGGAAACACGTTCTACAGAGTTTGAGTTAACACAGGGAAATGTCGCAGTAATATTTGAAACCGGTTATTCAGATAGAAGCATTCCGAAATAGAAATATTTGTTATTATTGGTCAGTAGAAAAGGGTTTATACAGCATTATTTCACCCTAAAATGAATTGATGCAATTTTCTGAACTATACTTCTTTACTTGTGTTTAGAGGCTGTCTAAGCGTCTTTGCTTAAAGTTGTTTAAAAGTCTTTGTGTATGCTTAAAGTCTTCGTTGTATATTCTTGGAGACTATGTGCTTGTATAATTCCTACGGCAACAGGGCCGTGGAAGAGTGTTTGGAAAAGTAACGAATTAGCTACCGGAGGGTTGCGATTTCGAAACCAACCAAAGACCGTCGTGTACAAAGGATGTCTGGTGCATGTTAAATCTGTCGTGGCCTCAAATGCCCTCTTGTGTGTGTCATTATGCTGATGTTTGGAGTGTGAGGTGCCAACCTCACACTCCAAACATCATGTGAGGTGTGGCCTCACCATCTGACCGTGGCCAAACGGACGTGGTGTTGTCTTCGAATCTTTCACTTTCGCATGGATTCCTGAATGTCACCAGTAGACCGTTCTGCTGCTCCAGTAGTACG
The DNA here is from genome assembly GCA_947359465.1 of Metellina segmentata. Lineage (NCBI taxonomy): Eukaryota > Metazoa > Arthropoda > Arachnida > Araneae > Tetragnathidae > Metellina > Metellina segmentata. Next base: position 135,353,000 of record OX375874.1, on the reverse strand, counting down.
TTAGTTAGAAACCATATACCATTAGATCCATTTCTAATCTCGGAACTTTTTCTTGGGAGATTGATCCTGGACCGTCGTCAAAAGCCCGTCGTGTTGCTATAGTACAGTGGTCCTAAACCTTTTCAAAATCACGGAACACTTACAATTTTACAAGATTTTTGCGGAACAGTCGATAAAATAAAACAGTATGTATTTTTTTCTATTGCATAATGTATAAAAATTACATACATAACAGTTTACATATCAGTCAATAGCAAATAGCAATCAGTAAAAGAAATTAAAAGAAAAAAGATGAAAATTGTCAAACATTTTTAATGAGATATTTGGGGTGGATGACTGACAAATGTTTCCAATATCTGGTCAAACGTGTGAAATAGCTTCTCTCATTTCCTCTTTTATATTTGTCGGTCTTTAACTTTTTTTTTTGTCTCAATATTCATTAATGTTGGAAAACCACGCTCGCATAAGTACGATGTTGAAAATGGCAATAAAATTTTAATTGCTTTTCAGAAATGGTTTTTTAAACTAGGTTTGAACAGAAATCCAAAACTCTTCAACTGTTATTTCGGAAAATTTCCTTTTGAGAGTACGATCCGTTGACAACGTAATGAATTCTCCCTCTTGTAACGAAAACTTATAACTTGATGTGTTGACTGCAGAAAATGGATTTCGTATCCAATCATAACTTTCGATATTGAATGCGGGAAAGAATTTCGCAATTTCTTCTAAATATATTGTCTATTAACTTTTCTTCTAATAATATTGTCTATTAACTTTTCTTCTAATAATATTGTCTATTAACTTTTCTTCTAATAATATTGTCTATTATAATCATTGGAATATTGTCTATTAACTTTTCTTCTAATAATATTGTCTATTATAATCATTGGAATATTGTCTATTAACTTTTCTTCTAATAATATTGTCTATTATAATCATTGGAATATTGTCTATTAACATTTTTATTTTGTTGTCCCTATTATTAGTATGATCATTGATATTGCTTAAACTTGAACTAGTAGTACTAGTAGCGCCAGAATCATATTTTCGTTTGAGAAATTTGTCCATTTTGTCGTTTCGAATAACTATTTAAAATTCTGTGGATGGTTATTAGAGCAATTTTAATTTCTAGAATACCAATCTCTAGCAAATGTACTTCTACCTACAATTACAAAACAATACATTTTATGACACTGACAATCTGTCTAAAAAGTTGGACTTACTTGACGTAAAACAAAAATAACAGTAAACGTTTTAGCAAGAAACATACCCGTACACCTCGGTTGTTGTCATTCAACTGTTTGCATAAAGTCTCCGCCCACACCCGAAAGCAGATTTGATTCATGTTGTTATAGAAATCCGTTATAGTAATCTATTAAAGCCAATAATACAAGAACAAGTCAATACAATAAAACTAAAAGCAATTAATTTTTCGGTTTATTTCATCTTAATAGCCGTTTAAATTTTTCACTGATATTCAAACTTTGTCGGAACACTTTCTCTAAGTTCACGAAGCACCGGTTAACAACCACTGCGCTCTAGTATGATATTTTTAAATATACCTTACAGTATCGAATCTCATTCAATTGTTCCTTTAACCCAGATGCATGTATAACTGAAACGTCTCCTTGTTTGTTTTAGCGTAAAATCCAGATCGCGAAAGAGACTCGCATCATAGAAATGACCGGCCTTAGCATCTCTCTCATCTTCCTCCTCATCTCAATTTTCGTCTTCATCTACTTCGGGTGAGTCTCTCATTTCTTTATCCTTCAACAGAACCATTCTCATGCACTCGTAATGCCATCCCATCAGAGCAAATACCTACTAGGCTTCATCTTTTGTCTCCTTTGTTGCGCCCTTCATCCCATACTTCTCTTTTCAATCATCGTCCAGTTAGATTTCACAAAAGTACACTTCTTTATTGCAGGGCTCGAAATACCCAGGTGCACATGAAAATAAAATTGTGCACCTAATTTTTTCCCGAATGGCGCACCTAATTTAAAAACTTAGGTGCACCTGTATTAAAAATTTTATTTCGAGGCCTGCTTTATTGATAGGATTTAATTTGGAAAGTACACCTTCCAATCGGTTTGCACACTTGGATACGATTGGCATTCAAATTTTATTTCATGGATTCGTAACCCCAATAAATATTTACTAATGCTCATTTGTATGGTAAACTTCAAACTTTAGCATTCTTATCCGGCCAGCTATATAAAAATCGAATCAAATTTCGGGACGCAATATTTATTTACAGACAAGTAACGAAAACGGTACGCATTTCCAAACGTACAACAGAACGTACACTCTCGCTTCCAAACATTAACAACGCTCTCGTTTTCAAACACTAACAACGCTTTCAAGCGGAACAGAAGACAGATGTTATGACTTCAAACGGAACTCAGAAACAGGCGTAAGCATTTTTAAACGGGATCGAAACCGGACGCCAGCACTTTAAAACGGAACAAAAACATACGCTAGTACGTTCAAAAGGGGACAAAAACATACGCTAGTACGTTCAAACGGGACAAAAACATACTCTAGTACGTTCAACCGGAACAGAAACTCTCGCTATCAAACGAAACAGAAACAGACGCTCAGTATCAAACTGAAGAGAAACTTGCACTTGCAAACTCCGCGTCCGACACTTGCAAACGATGTGCATGCGCAGAAAATAGCACAAACATGTGTCCTTGGAAACAGCTAATAAATAGCTCCTCCTTCCGATTGGGCAGGAGATGAGGACACTGGTGTTCTGCTACAAAACTCTCATATCACAAAACTTAAAATAACACAAATTTGAAATTAACGCTGATAAAAATACCATTTCCACAGTATAAAGACTGAGACCTTTTAAAAGCACAAAAAAATTATAGTAATGGAACCAGAACGTATAGATACTGTAACAACTGTCTGGGCGTTGAACTTGCTACTAATCTTATATTCACTTGCCCTGAAAATATTCCCCCATCCACGTTTCTATCTTTACGTTGTGAAAATTTTCCACGGATTTCAAATCTGCGTAAAATTGTATGTCAAATCAATAACTAAAACATGATTTTCTTTTAATTATTATTATTTTTTTTGTTCTGGCCATACTCCAATAAACTGCTGCAGTGCCAACTTGGCGCATTTTTGCTTATTTCTTGGCACTATTTTTTTTCCATACCTGCCTTTTGTTTTTAGATACCAGTACAATTGGCATTCTCGCATTTAATATTCCATTCTACCGTTGTGGTGGTGACAGCTGTAATTCACAGAATTCAATAGACGTTAACTGGAACAACAGGAACGAAAAGAATGCGAACAAAAGTTACATCACCATTTTGGCTTATGGTCCTATTTTAATTTCATTCGGTGGTGATTTAAACACAATCTTCCTTTCTGAAGAATATTTCTTTCTGGAAGAAATAGTATTGCCGCCTTGATCATCTCTTGGCAAATTCCAAATCATGAAATCCATTGTACTCTCAAATAGGGTTGCCAGAAGATAAATATCAGAATAGAGAACATTTGGTAAAATTATTTAAAAAAAAAAAAAAAGAGGACAGAAAAAGTGAAAATTCAGAGAATTTTTTAATTACTTCCGAATGAGTGTTCGATCATTTGAAAATCTTGCGGGCCTGTATATATATATATATATATATATTCATTATGATATAATAACAGCAATATTTCTTATTCATATTATTCTAACACGTATCTAAATTCCCATTGGTTATCTATTTCTTCTCCAAATGAGACGTTTTAACATGGAGCTCAATATGCACTAAAAGGTTGAACTTCTAATTATTAGTTGATGCATTTTAATAATACGTATGATTTTCGTACAATGCACTAGATCGAGTACGTATTTGAATAGCTGTGGTTTACGTAACGATATACAAAAGGAAATGTGAATAGAGTAGCGCATAAAGTTTGAAATGGGAAATAACGAACTAAGAGAACAAAAAGTGAACAATCGAAAAAAGAGGACATAAAAAGATCCGACTTAAAAAAAAGGTCCGAGCGGAAAAAGAGGACATGTTCTCGTTCAAAGAGATGTTCTGGCAATCTAACTCACAAAGGAAACTAAAATGGTGTCCAAAGATAAGCTGATATGGAAACAAATAGCGAAATAAGCAAAAATGGGTGTGAATTAGGGTATGGCTCTGACGGAAAAGTACTTAATTTTTCAGCAGACATAACTAATCTTTTGCATTTCTAATATCAAATGGTTCATTGGTTTTGGGTCTATTCAAAAATGACGATTAGAGATTCTTTCAGTTAAATTAAAGTTTAATTACTATGTTACACTATTTACAGATTTTTATAAAGCTTACATATTAATGCAAATTGAGATGAATCAAATCAATGAAATTAAGAACACTTGAACTCTTGATTCGATTTCGAAAGAACCGAACTTTTACTAACAAAAACGTGAGCAGGAAAGGCGCGCATGACGGCCATCTTAGATTCAAATAATTTCCACAACCTAGTGAACGCCATTTTCCCATGCTTCCATTACAATGAATCTGGTGGTGTGGAAGTTTCAAGAGGTGTTGCCATCTGACAGTGGTTTAAAATTAGGTGGTCTTGTCCTCTGATCTTTCCCTTGGGGGATTGATTTCGGACCGTCGTCAATAGCCCGTTGTGTTGCTCCAGTATGACGTTAATTGAAATACCTACCTACATAGAATAAATCCGTCCGTCCGATAAGGAGTAGTGTGCTCTTACCTTAAACCCACGACACATCTGCTCGCACTCCATCCCTCAACGCCATCCGTCTATTCAAAAATGCCCCCGAGTACTCAAGTCTGCGATTGTGTCAACAAACAAATCATTCAAACTGAACAAAAAATGATACCATCAAATTCGCGACTCGCTCAATTGAGCTTAATGTGTAAATAATGTGACGGATAAACCTCGATCAGTCCAAACTTCTCCTCCCTATGAAACGTGAGCTTTGGACCAGAACTTATTTTCCGATTTGGACGAAATGAGGTTGAATTTGACGATTCAACAGCAACTGAACGATTCCAAAGAAAGGTTTCGTTTTTCTCATGTTCGATGCTTTATTTACAAATGCCTTCGGCATGAATGCCGGAGAAGATTTTTACAGGTCCCTGTTACGCAATTCTTTCAAAGTCACTCGGGTGGGGACAAAAAAAAAAGATGTTTATTTTATTTTAACACATATCCGAATCCAGCACTTGTTTCAAAGGGATGTCTTCCAGGGTTGCCAGATATAAAGGAGAACGCGCCTGGGTCGGCTTTAACCTTTACGCATCGGCAGATAAACAATTGTTACCATTAAAATTTATTTTACTCCAGTGGCATGATATAGATCTGTGTACTGCGGATGCTATCCCCTTTTTAAGAGACCGCTGGCATCGATCACCCTGTACAAGCTGTCGGAGACTGACATTCTTGAGGGTTCCTCCTTTTGTCCGGCTGTCGACCGTGAGGTGTGAACGCTTTAGGGGAAAGGCAGAAGGTCGCTCCGGTGATATCTGTCTCACGCCAAATGATACACCACACAATACTGTGAAAGGAAAGCGTCAGAAGTAAATTCTACTCAAGGTTAAATAGCTGAAGTTAGGTAATTGGGTTCGGACATGCAGGCGAAAGAGCCGTTCTCTGAGACGATTGAAAAAATCGAAGAACCGCAGCGTAAATGTTAAAAAAAAAAGGCACGAATGCGTCGGAGCTATTCGGAGGATGGCGCAAAAATTCATCACGATTTGGGCGCTCGGTGGCGTTGCATCGCAAAACCAAAGAGTTATCTTCTTCACACGGAATTTCACATCTTCTTCACACGGAATTACTCGAGAAGGGAGGAACTGCGTTATTCTTTTAAGTTGTGTTGAGTATTCAAATTTCAGTATTCAAAAGGTCAGTATTCTAAAGGTCAATTGAACGTCGACGCCTCCATGAACATTTTGGACCGTCAGGTTCTTCCTACGCTCTGGCTATTTTATGGAATGGACGAATGCGACTTCCAGGACGACAACGCTCCGTGTCACGTTGCAGCCTCTGTCCAGCAGTGGTATCGAGATATGGATGTCAAACGTCTTCCCTGGCCCGCTCAGAGTTCCGACCCAAACCCCATAGAACATGTGTGGGACGCGTTCGAGCGACGCTGACGAACCAGGGAATCACGTCCGAAATCTACAGGAGCCATTTTTTGAGCTGAAATGCTCATAGCTGTGTCGTTGAAAGTATGCTCAGAAGGGTTTCTAGGTGATTAGCGTATGGAGTCTTTCCCTTTTAGCATCCCATCTTGCTGTCCATTATTGAAGGGTATTCGAAATCATCCGGTTGCTCTTTGAACGGCCGTGTAACTGAGGCAGAATGAAAAGTAAAGATGCGGATCCTATTCCATCGTAATTGGATTGATTTTGTGAGTTACGTTGAGGTATTTTTGAACAGATAGCACGAGTCGCTAGTGCTTTGGACGTCCATTCAGCATCTGTCTCACTTTGGCAGTGTCCATCGAGGTATTGCTGTTATTTCTGTATGACTAGATATCTCGTTTTAGTTACTTGTTTTTGTAATGACTCGATGGATTCGTCCACGTAGATGTGCTGACGGTTTTTTTCCCCATCTCGTTCGAACCACCACCTGGAGGGTCGAAAGTTTACTCCTTCAATAGTAAAGGTTCGTCCTGTTTTGGGGACAAAAAATGAATAAACCTTATTTTCTATACTAAAACTGCTAGGCCAGCACGCCGTTTCCCGTTCTTTTCGTGGGGTGTGACGAGACCACTGCTCGCTAACGCTCACTGTGGAGGATGGAAAAAGAAACATTTTTCCAGGAGAAGGGAGTCGACAGCCTCACGTGCGGTGATAACTCAGGTCCCGGAAGTCTGGAGATCTCGTAGGGTCCGCCTCTTTTGCACCCCGATTTCTTGCACCTGACTTTCTAACGATCCCTAGATTCGCACGTGGGGGAGCTGACATTTTTAAGGGTGTTGCTTGGATTGGAAAACACCCGTTCGGGATTCCAAGGGTGTGGCGAACGCCTCCGAAAGAAACAGAAAAGAGGACTCGAGCGAGAGAAGCCGCAGTGGAAGGGGTAGACGTGATAGCTCGAGAGAGACAGTTATACGGGGAAACAAAAAGACCAACTGTGAGAAGAGAAACTTACTGTTCCTAAATGAATAATCGAGCAGTGATAGTTTGCTTGTAATTTAACTGCGATAAATAAAAGGAAAACTGCTTGGTCTAACTCCATCTGTGTGGTGCCCCAAAACACCACATCGCCAACCCACAGTGATTGCTACGTATTCCCATTTGGTTTGCTTCGCAAACTAACACCACAGGCAACGTCGTATGGCCTCGATATGGCTAGTAATAAATGTCAGTAAATTAGTTTTAAAATATTTTAGATTAAAATTAAAAAATTGGGCTGGACGCATTAAATTTTACTGATACATCATCCCGCGCTCCTACCAAGTTCAGAGTTGTTTTCTGGCTGGAAAGAAACTCACTGAACCGCTTAAGGCACGTGGAATCGTCCTCTATCAACACACCTTCTTTTGCGTCTGCGAAGCATTCAGCCCGGATGGAAGAGCGACGATCTTACAACCGGAGGGACCGTCGTGAACAAAGGGGCATGGTGCACGTTCAATCGGTCGCAAAATGTTCTCACGCTGGCGTGGTGTGGAAGTATGGAGAGTGAAATGCCATCTCAGGTGTAACCTCGTTATCTGACCGTGGTTCAAAGTGACGTGGAGTTGTCTACGGATCTTTCCCTTGGGGTGATCCCGGACCGCTACCAATAACCCGTCGTGTTGCTTCAGTGTGATATTAATTAAAAAATACCATATCCAGGTAGGGTCAGACGAGGAAATTGTAAACATAACTTTGCCAAAAGTTTCTTTCAATTTGGATGAAAACCAATGAGTTTTTCTGCTTCATACTGCATTTAATCGTATTTAATAGTTTTGAGTTGTGTTTTACTACATTATTAGTGTTCTTGGGGAGCATGAAGACCGATTTACTAAAATATCTCACACGTGGTGAAGTTGTTACAACTTCACCTGTCACGCCTTAAGAAGGCAGAAGAGAAAAATAACAAAAGAAAGCCGAGTGAGAAGAAATTGAATGAGCCAGGAGGTAAGCAAGAAACCAAGAAAGAAGCAAATGGTAGTTAAATCAGGAAAACTAGAGCACAGCGAGGATACAATCCGAGGATATGGTGGGAACTATTTAAATAATTGACTGACATTGACGGTGAGGTGTTTGAAGTTCTCCAAACATTCAAGCAAAATATGGAAAACTAGCTACAATGGTAAATTACATATTTGGAGCCATCCATGGAAGATATTGAAACGACTGCGTTTCTGCTTGTAGTTATTGAAGGGGAAAAGAGAAAGAAAACCCTTTTCCCGTGTGTGTGAAAGGTAGATATCGTTTCAGAAGAGAAGTTTGAGGTTGCTTTACACAAAAGCATTGATAATGCAGACTAAATTCGTTCTGGTTGAAAAAGACAAATTCTTTGTTTCGAAAGACCATGGCCAAAAAATCTTTTTCTCCAACCTGTTGTAAAGATGGTCGTATAGAAATTTTCCAATTTGAGGGCACTGTTAACGTGCAAGAAATGTAATGTTTGTTTCCCGTACCCCAAATGTATATTTTAAATTAAAAAATTTCTGTTTTTTACACTAAATACTTTCTTTATTCAGTAAATAATTTAATTATTCATTATTATGTATTCCTGAAAGATCACCTCATGGTCAATGCAACTTTCAAGTGTCACGATATTTTGCTGGGATAAGAAGTGGGAGTATGGGATAAATATAAACATCAAATCGGGGTAATTGTAAACATTGCATTAAACGAATCAAAATGCCATTGGGGTTCCTTCTATTACCATCATTACTGCTCGTACTGTCACTTGTTCAATGTTCAATATCAGGAGGAAAATCGTTGTCTACAATTACCCCTATTTTCAGGGGTAATTTTAAACATGTGGGGTTATTGTTAACACCCGAGTACGGTGTGAAATTTCTTTTCTGTAATCTTCGTAATACGTTGTTCAAGGCTCGAAATACCCGGGTGCACTGTGCACATGAAAATAAAATTGTGCACCTAATTTTTTCCCGCTAGGCGCACCTGTGCACCTAATTTAAAAACTTGGGTGCACCTTGTGCACCTGTATTAAAAAATATATTTCGAGGCCTGACGTAGTTAAATATGAAAGTAGGATGGTGACCAGTTTATGTAGTATAGTGAACTATGTTTAATTACTTTATCAAGAGTTTGAAAATAGGATTGAAAGTGAACATACACATTTTTACAATTACACCGCCGGACCCTAATGGGTGAAATTCCTTCTTTCCAATTCTATCCAAACGTGACACGTGTGAAGTTGATTCACTTCAGTTTTGCAATGCAGCGAATCGAGCGCCAAAAATGGGACGAACTTTCACATCAACCCAATATACATAGCAGAAATCCCAGTAATCGCACCACGTTGGCGTGGTATGGACGTTTGAAGAGTGAGGTGCCAGCTCAGGTGTTGCCTCGTCATCTGACCGCGATTCAAAAGGATGTAGTGTTGTCCTCGAATCTTTATGCCGTCAACTGCCCGTTGTGTTATTCCAGTACCACGTCAATTACAACTAACCACTGCGTGGCTAGCCCGGCGTTGCCCTTGCCAATTTGCTTTTGTGGGGTTATTGGTTTGCTTCGCAAACCAATGGTAATTCGTAGCCTATTGGATAACTAACAAATGGGCGTTGCCCGCGACAGTTATTTTCGTGGGGATCACATTACCCATGTTGTTGGTTTGCGAAGCAAACCAAACAATATAAATATTTAATTGATAAATTATTTATCAAAAGAAAATCAAACGTATAAGGTAGCTATCTGGTGTAAAATTTTCCGCAGATTTCAAATCATTCAGATCATCGCAGATTTCAAAATTCATTCTATCGTTAACGATCGATGAGACAGAAAAAGGCACTGAAGAACGCCATTGATAACTTTAATAATTTCTTTTGTTACTCAGGAAATCAAAATGAATGAATCTCGAATGAAACGACGGTCATTCGAATCTGTTTGCACCCATTCGAGACGGCAGGTGAAAAAATGGTTCCAAAAACTGACGTCAATATTAACGTGAGGGTGAAAAGTCTAAATTTTGATGCTTCTTCATTTCCGCGAACGAGAAGCAAGAATGGAGAAAAAACTATTAAATTCAGTCAAAATGTTCTCGATTGAATTTTAAAATACGAAGCGACCCAAAAATTGCAAAAAATTCGGACTACCCGTGTGCTAAATCCCATTACTGTAAGTGCCATAGATTCGTCAGGACTTTGTGGGCAGAAAACATACAAACACTTTCTTTTTTCTTTTTCACACGTTACAAATCTTCGTGAAAGGCGCAATCGCGAACTATTGTTGACATCGAAGGAAATGGCGCCAAGAATTCCCATTTTTGATCATTTTCCTATTCCTTGTTTAGTTCCGCCTTGAAGCAATTTCAACTACCGAGAACTCCTGATTGAGCAAGATTACATTTGTAGCCTATCTCAAGTGATTGTTGTCAGCCCAACAGGTGTTTATTACACTTCTCGCCCTCCCTTCCTCTTATTTGCTAGGTGCCGTGTCGTCATCGAGGAAAGATTCTTTCGGATATCAGTTCCAGGAAAGAAAGTTGATGTTTTCTTTTACCTTTTCGAAATTTCTTACGACCAACGGAAGAAATCGGAAATGTTGATTCGAGGCAGAAAAAAAAATAAGTTCTATTTCACACACAGAGAATTGTATAAGAGGGGTACGGCAGCTCGCTTGGTAGTGTAACGGATTAGCAACTGGAAGGGTGCGAGTTCGAATCGAACCAAAGCCCGTCGTGTACAAAGAGGGCTCTTAAAGAAAGCACTCGTTGAACCTCATGACCTCAAATTTCCTCGCGTTGTCGTGATGTGGAAGTTTGAAGAGTGGCGTGCGGATTTAGGTATTGGTCATAGCACCGTGGTTAAAAACTACGTTGTCCTCGGATCTTTCCCATCAGATTTTACAGATCGGAAGAATCCTGGTTCGAATCCGGGTCAGTGCAAGGATGTTTGTAAGCGTATGGTGTAGAGGCGGCTGGTGCGCCTTAATTCTGTGGTCGCCGAAAGTCCAACGTTCGGTTGGTTTAGAAGTTTGGAGAGTGGGATGCCAGCTCAGGTGTTGCCTCGTCATCTGACCGTGGTTCAAAATAACGTGGTGTTGCCCTCGGATCTTTCCCTTAGGAGATTGATCCCGGACTGTCGTCAATAGCCCGTTGTGCTGCTCTAGTACAACGTTAATTAAAAAATTCCTAAATTAATTACCCATCGGGTTCTATCATGACTATCGCGCCTTGGAGAGTGGGGTGCCATCTCAGTTGTTACCGTCATCTGACCATGGTTCAAAATTACGTGGTGGTGTTCTCTGATCTTTCCTTTCGTTTCCAGTTGCTCTTTGCTCCAGTGCTACGATAATTAAAAATTCCTACCTAGGGTAATTCTTACTACAATATTAATAATCTTACTACACCTGACGAACGCAACTTGTCCAAAAGTCCTCAGAACTTGGCAGGGGATCGTGCCATACCAAAATCTACTTGAGAATAATGCCCTCTTTCAATTTGTTATCAGCAGACATAATGACTTGGAAGAAAAATGGAATTTAAATTTTCATTTGGAGCCTTGTTTGAGGGATGTCGAATTTGTTTTTCCCGATTTTCTGCTTTGCTGTTGAAAATGTCATTTTTATAAACAAATCTTATCATCTTCCTTATTAAAAGCATCCAATCAACGTCAATAACTGTTGTTATATTTTCACTATCTCAGCAAGTTTTAGGTTTTTTTTTATTTGACGTATATATATATAACATCTAATGTTTTGTCATTTAAAGGAAGCTTTCTGAAAACGAGAGTTTTTGTCTGTATTATGCGCTTTTAGTGATGTAGGGTGTGTAATCAATAGCATTTTTGAGGACTATAATAGTAGAAATTGAAACAAGCGCGTCTTTTATAAGGCTACTTTTTTAGTCTCACTTCAATATTTTTAAAGTTTATTTATTGAGAGTTTATTTATTGTGATTAAAGTTGATTTATCATAAGTAAAGTTGATTTATCATAAGTGAAGTTGATTTATTATACTGGATATACTATTAAAATAAGATTTAAAATATTTCTATGCGCGTGATAAATAATAATTTTCAGCTGAAATAATCGCCTTTTCCTTTAGACTATCTCTCATGTGAGTATTCACATCAATTTTTAAGGAAACCAATGACAAACAAACGTTTGCCTCTAACCACAAAAATGACCTTAGAGCGACAAGCGCACAACATGGAGCAACAGGACATTGGAGACGCGATTAAACCCGAAATTGAAGGATCTTGGGACAACATTTTGAAGGCCATTTGATTCCCCGACAGATTTCACGTTAACCAGCCTCCTTTGTACACGACGGTCTTAGGTTGGATTCGAACTCGCAGCCCTCTGCTTGCTAATCCGTTACTCTTCCAACCGGACTACAGAGGTCCTTAACTTAAAGAACGAACTAAAAAGACGTCATTTAAAATTATTTTCCAATCTGAATTCGGGCTTCGTACTGTTTTTCTTTAGAGATGATTCACGTTTTCTGCCAACAAATTAAATGATCCTTCCGTACTTTTAATGGAATCATGTGGAGCAATGACCACCCCCAGGAGGAAATCTCTCTATGTTAAAAAAAGTTACCACCGCAGGATTGAAAACTGGGGTTTTTCGCTCGGTTCTTAGACGGTTTCCCGAGAAAGTACGGATCAGAAAATTACAAAATTAACCTGGTTTGTTCTACACCGTGTTCCCTAGACAATATTGAAGATTTTTTTTGTCCCGATAAGGCTATTAGTTAGGGTTTATTAAGTGTCAAATTTCAAAAAATGAAATTTCTAACGCGAGTGAGCAAAAGATTTTAGTCTTCAGTCGTGATTTTTTTAAAGCACCCCTATACGTGAAATTTTGCAGCTCGTCGAGTTTTTTTAGAAATTTCAATTTAGTTCCTGATGGCATTTTTTTGAAGTTCGGGGAAAATCGGGACATTTTCGTTATATTTATGTTAAAACTGTCAAATCTGTATCTTAATACTATTAGTTTTAAAATTTGAAAACATCGCAGTATTCCTTAGACAGTGGTTCCCAAACTATTTTGTTCGTGGAACCCCCAAATTTGTTGCCAATTATCGCGGAACCCTGAATATTTTTTATACAACGACTTTTCAAAATTTAATATCTGATATTAAATGAAACAAGTAATATTTTGGTATATCGGATTTTATTGAATTAAACAAAACTAAAAAAAAAATTATTATAGAAATAATTAATAAAAATACAAAACATCAACTAAAATAAATGAAAAAACTTTAATTTGAAGAATGCACCTGCTTCTTTGATTACATGATTCTCTTAAAATTGGGCGTTATGTATGATAACTGAACTCGTATATCTGGTGCAGCATCAGGTTTGTTACGATATTTGGTTTTTGTCGCAACATATTTTTAAAACCCAGCTTCACACAAATAAAAACGTAGTAAACTTCAATAGAATTCGAATACCCTGTTTTGATAAATTGGGATATTCATCGAATACATCTGACCAGAATATTGTTAACTAAACTGTTCTAAATTTGGTTTCTAATTGTGTATCCGAATTCAATTCAATCAATTTTTCATAATCCATGGAATGAAATCCTTTTGGTTTTTCTTTTATTTTGAAAGGATTTTGTACCCAGTAATTATCTTGATTCTCTAGGTTTGGAAAGTAATCACTGAGTGATTGCTGTAAACTGGACAGATATGTTTTTATACCATCGCGTATTTCCATATCTAAATGCACTTCAGATTCTTCGTCTGGAAACACTCGAAGTTGTTTTGCTCCACAGCTGAAATCCAATATTGTATTTTCCTTGAAAAGGCAACTAATTTATCTTTTGTGTGGAATATGTAGACTTGTCTTCCTTGCAGAGCCAAACATAATTCGTTCAATTTTCCAAATATGTCAGCAAGGTATGCAAGTGTGGATAGCAAGTGATATTATTTAATCGGTCTGTTAATTCAAATTTATGACCAATATAATACGCCATCAGTTCCTTTCGCAATTCAAATATTCGCACAAGCATTTTACCACGCGATAACCATCTAACTTCCGTATGAAGAAGTAAAGTGGTGTGAAGACTACCCATATCTTCGCACATGTCTTTGAAAATACGTGATTGCAATGGTTTACTTTTGATAAAATTAATAATCTTCACTGCTTCGTCTAGAACAGATTTAAATGTCACCGAAATCCTTTTTGTTACTAATGCATATCTGTGAAGAATGCAATGAGTACTGTTACAGTTTTTTGCAACATTTTTAATCCGTGCTACAGCACCACTCACTTTTCCTGTCATTGTTTTTGCTGCATCGCTGCATACTTCAATACATTTCCCCCAGTTAATTTCATGCGTTGTCATAAAATTATCAATGCAGTTAAATATATTTTCCCCCGTGGTGTTAATGTTCACACTATCACATAAAAGCAAATCTTCTTCAATTTTTTTATTAAAATCATACCGAATGAAAACAAGCAAAATTGCTAATCTAGCAACGTCTGTGGACTCATCTAGTTGTAATACATAAGCGTCACACGCCTGTAACCATGAAATAAGTTCTATTTAAATGTCATCGGCAGTATCGTTAATACGCCTTTTTACAGTCTTGTTAGAAAGAGACAAACTTTCAATTTGTTTACTATACCCTTCGCCGAATACACACGAAACGATATCTTGAACGCAAGGTTTAATAAGTGATTCACCAATAACATGTGCCTCGCCTGCTAGAGGAATACGGTAAGATACTTTATACGACGCTTCCGTTATCGTTTGATTATCTGTTTTGAATTTTTTTTATCACAAAACTCTTGCTTTTATTATGGTTTTCAAGTTTTCTTCTTAAAAAAAGAAATATCTTTGCCTTTATTTATTGGGTGATTTTTTTTTTCAGTCGCCTTATTTAAAAATTTTGAATTTAATGTGGTGGTCGATTGTATACTTTCCAAGAAAAATGTGAATATATTAGACGCCATTCTTATTTTTTTAATGAAATAAAATTTGTCACTAAATGTTTTCGTGGAACCCACTTTGGGAACCACTGCCTTAGAATGTACTCTTTCTTAGAGAACAATTATTTTTGAAATTGGTTAATAAATAAATTCGATGCGATCAAAAGTTGATCATACAAATTTCGTACTGTTTAGATTACGGAGCGACAGCGTTCATTCTTATTCACGTAAATTAAGGTACATTTTCTGACTAACGGGATTGCCAGATACCCTTGAAACTCGCTGTGACGTCATGCTTGTTTTTTCGCTGCATTCTCAGACGGTTTGCTGATTAAGTACACATCAGAATACTACGAGATTAACATGGTTTATTCAAAATTGTACTGGGAACAATATGAATTTGGTTTTTTTACTGATGCGACTATTAGTTTAGGGTGAATTAAGTGTTAAAGTAAAAAAGGCGAAATCACATGCGACACAAGTGTCGGTTTGCGAAGTAAACCAAATACGATTGCGTAGCAATCACCGGGGGTTGGCGATTGTTAGCGAGCAGGGGGAGGAGCCTTCGCTATGACGTCATGGACCGGAAAGTCAAATCAGGATTAGACGAATTGTTATTTTTGCCGTCGCAGGAGATTGACTCTGCAAAAGGAGCATTGGTTTGCGAAGCAAGCGTAGGTGCTGGCAAGCATAACCGGGCGTTGGCAAGCTTAGGCGAGCATGGGTTGGAGTCCCCTAGTCCTGAAAAATATTGTTTCGACTCAGTTTAGTCACCTCAAGCATAGAACTCGACGATCAGTGGAGATTCTTTTTCATTGGATCGACACGTCAGCTGGCACCCCACGCTGTAAAATTGCACGCCAACGCAAGTCCGTTTGAGCCTACAACAGATTTAACGTTCACCATTCCATCTTTATACAAGACGGTCTGTCGTTGGATTCGAACACGCAGCCCACCGGTTGCTAGTTATTCTTCCAACCGGGCCTCTAAGGTCCTCACGTTTGCGTGTGGTGTGGCCGTTTGGAGAGAGGAGAGCCAGCTCAAGTGTCACCTCATTATCTTGCCGTGTTTGAAAATGACGTGAGGTGGTCCTCGTGTTTATAGTGGACAATCTGCAATATTCTCTAACTCCAGTGCGACTTTAAATAATATCTACTCACCCGAATTGTGTAACTAAATTAAATGAAATGGATTTAAAAATGAAATGTCTCAATTTTATTTTCCAAATGAATTCGAGTGATTATATGTCATAAAACATCCCATACGAATGAAAAGAAATTTTAAGATTGCTTCCATAAAACGTCCCAAAATGTCACGTTAACTACGGCCCGCGGGCCAACTACGGCCCGCCTGAAGGTTTTATCCGGCCCGCGGTTGGAATTTTAATTTGCCTGTCCGACGGAAATTGAAATAAAATATGATTTATATATTATATATCCATCTCCTTTTCTACTTTGTTTAAATATTATTTTTTTTCTTCCTTTTTTTTTCAAAGGATCTTTTTACTTTCTCTGTTTTTGTTCAACAAAACATAAATCGACGGAAATAACAAGCACAGACAGCTTTCAATCGGTAAAATGTTAAAAGCGGAAGTTCTTTGTTAGTTATAGCTGTAGACTGGCGCCAACAAGCGGTATCTCTTTCTCGGGGAGTAGACATATGGGAATCCAATATAGGTGAATTAGACCACACATGTGGCAGATTGCGCATTTCTTTTGGCGCGAGTTTTAATATTATTGATGGCGTATGGAAAGATTGAGGACAAATAGCATCATTGTGAATAGTGGTGAAAGTATTAAAAGTATAGCGTAGCTAGTGCTTGTTTGGGTTATTCGTAAAAAATTTCAACCCCAAATTGGCTACTAAAAAACGAAAAGTTGATTCAGAGTGCCGTGTTTTTAATGATGAATGGACCTGGAAATATTTTTTTACAGTTGTTAAAGATAAACCAGTGTGTCTCATCTGCAATGAAGCTGTAGCAGTCTTCAAAGAATATAACATTTCCCGTCATTTCACATCTAAGCATAAGAATTCCAATTACGAAGCAATGTCCGAATATGAAAGAAAACAACATGTAGAAAGTCTTTGTGAAAAATTATCAGGCCGACAAAATTTTTTTTCAAGAAGGTAAACACTATCCAAGAAGCAGCCACACATGCAAGTTACACTGTAGCATACAATATTGCTCAAAATAATAAAGCTCTCAGTGATGGGGAGTTCGTTAAACAATGCATGCTCCAAGTTTGTGATGTTTTATGTCCAGACAAGAAAAATAATTTTGAGACTGTAAGCTTATCTCGAAAAACGGTGACTTCTAGAATCGAAGCCATCGATAGAAATTTGACATCACAATTAGAGTCAAAGATTGGCCAGTTTAAATTTTGCTCCATAGCTATGGATGAAAGCACTGATATAAATGATACTGCTCAATTAGTACTATTTATAAGAGGTGTTGATGAGAACTTTGAAATTACCGAGGAACTGGCGTGCATGCGTTCTTTAAAGGGAACTACAACGGGATGTGATATTTTTCGTGAATTTCAGGAAGGGCTTTTAACTTTGAAAGTGCCTATAACAAATATATGTAATATTACGACCGATGGAGCACCAAATATGACAGGAAAAAAATCTGGATTTCTTGGACTCTAATCAAAACTATCCCGGGAACAATGTTGTTTTTCTACATTGCGTTATACATCAAGATGCTCTGTGTAAATCTGCATTGAACATGAAACCCGTGCTTGATGCAGTCGTGAAGCTTGTAAATACTATTCGATCTCGTGGCTGTGCTTACTCACAGGCAATTTTGAGATTTTCTTCAGTCCGTGCAATCTGAATACTCTGATGTACTGTATTACACGAAAGTAAGGTGGCTTAGTGCAGGTTGTGTTTTCGAGCGAGTTTGGCAGCTGAAAGACGACATTGTGTCGTTCTTCCATGAGAAACAGTGTTCTGCGGAGTGCGAAATGTTAGAAGATACAGAATGGCTTTCGGACTTTGCATTTTTCCAGATCTTCTTTGTCATATGAGCAACTTGAATGTCAAGATGCAAGGGGAAAATCAATTTATCGACGATATCTGGGCCCATCTCAAAGCTTTTAAACTAAAACTTAATCTGTTTGCTGGGCAGCTAGCTAAGAACGACTTGTCTCATTTCTCGAGGTTAAATTCAATACCCTCAGTAAATGAAGAGAAGCTTAAGAATTATGAAGATGGCTTGAAAAAACTGCATTTTGAGTTCGAACGCAGGTTTCAAGATTTCAGTGCCATTCAAACAGAATTGGATATTTTTACCATGCCTTTCAACGTAAATTGTGAAGCAGTGATGTCAGATTTGCAGCTTGAATTAATTGAGTTGCAATCTAACAAACAATCATCTCAAGCAGTTGTTTCTAAATATGCCAAAGTTAGAGTTTTACAAATCATTATCGAAAGTAAGTTTCCCAAATTTAATATCTCACGCCCAGAAAATCAGTGCTATGTTTGCTTCATCTTATATACAGGGTGGTCCCGAATTCATGGTACAAACTTTAATGGTAGGTACAGGACATTGTAACAATGATTTATTGTATAGGAATGTATAGTCGCAAGTGACGCGGTGAGGCGTAAACAGGGGAAATAAAAGGAAAGAGAAATGGAGTGATCGGTTGGTATCATTGCCGGTAGAGGGCAGTAGATGTCTAGCCGCTGTTGAACATGATGCATCGCAGTAGGGAAAAGCGCCATTCACAATTGTGCTGCCGTAGACGATGGGTGACTTTACGTATGCAGAAAAAGCAGACATGCATTACATGTACGGCCGTGCAAATGGTAACGGCAGAGCTGCGTTACGAATGTATCGCGCGGAGTATCCTGATCGACGAATGCCGGATCATAGAATTTTTCAACGGTTACATCGTCAACTTTGTGAAACAGGTGCGTTCGACGTCAACAGACATGGCGCTGGTCGAGTAAGAGCTGTACGCACTCCAAGGCTGGAAGAAAGCATCCTGAACATTGTGGCTGATAGACCCGAGTCAAGCACAAGAACTGTTGCGCGTGACGTAGGTGTGAGTCATCAGACTGTATGCAGAGTGTTAAACGAAAATCGCTTACACCCCTTCCATTTTCAGAAAGTACAAGCATTGAATCCGGCAGATTATCCTCGCCGCGTGAACTTCTGCCTGTGGGTGATGCAGCAATGTGCGTTGCAGCCGGATTTCGTAGATTATGTGCTATTTACAGATGAAGCGACATTTTCACGCGAGGGTGTCTTTAATGCGCACAATTCCCATGTGTGGGCAACCGATAATCCACATGCAACGCGTCGACATGCGTTTCAACAACGTTTCAGTATTAATGTGTGGGCTGGTATTGTGAACGACTTTTTGATTGGCCCATACTTACTACCCACGCGGCTCACTGGCGGAAGCTATCTTATTTTTCTGAAAGAAGTGTTACCACAACTGCTGCATGATGTTCCGATCGCCATTCGTAACCGCATGTGGTTTCAGCACGATGGGGCGCCAGCACACTTCAGCATTGATGTACGGAATTACCTGAATGCCACGTTTGGTACTCGATGGATTGGGCGAGGTGGACCAGTCCCTTGGCCACCCCGATCTCCCGATTTATCGAGCCTCGATTACTTTTTATGGGGACATCTAAAGCATCTTGTTTATGAGACTCCAGTTGACTCAGATGAGGATCTCGTCGCTCGCTTATCTGTAGCTGCTGCAGGTGTGCGTGAAATACCAGGCATCTTTGAACGTGTACGCCAATCGCTCCACCGACGCTGTCAAGCATGTATCGATACTGGTGGACGCAATTTTGAACAATTACTGTAAACATGACACTTGTCAACAACGCTTTCAATAAAATCTTTGTTTTTCCTTTCGGCCGTTATTTCCCCTGTTTTCGCCTCACCGCGTCACTTGCGACTATACATTCCTATACAATAAATCATTGTTACAATGTCCTGTACCTACCATTAAAGTTTGTACCATGAATTCGGGACCACCCTGTATGTGAACAAGTGTTTTCAACTATGAACCTTAGAAAGAATTATTTCAGAAGTAGACTGACAGATGAGTATTTAGCCTCGTTCCTTAAAATCAGTACATCTCACTTCGAACCTCAATATAAGGAACTTTTAAAAATGAAATCGCAATTTCATTCATCTCATTAACATATTTAAATTGTAATAAATGTCTATTGTTTTTAAAATTTTAGAAAAATTTATCTTGGCCCGCCAAATTTTTTTTTTTAGATTTTTGGCCCGCGACCGAAAAAGTTTGCCCATCCCTGCGTTAGACTTATATTAATAAAAGTTCGAAAATGAAGAAAGTAGGGTCTTTCGAAACCCATCCAATGTGCTAGATGCCGGAGATTAGACGAACCGTGCGTTCAGTTATCTTAATCACGTCATTAAAACGCTCATTCTTGGAACACTCAAAATAATTTCGGTGTTCTCTCTCTTTTCTTTTGAAATAGATCGTGAGTGGGATATCTCGAGTGTCTCGGAGTTCTCACGCAGAATTTATTTCATCCATTTAAATCTTGACCCGGTTCGTTTGCTTCCTTAATTTCCGAAATGCTTTTAAAGGACGGATGAATAAAAGGAAAACATCTTCGTGGTGTCGGATGAAGTTTCAGTTGAAAAATGCGATCTGGGTGATATAAGTTTCAAATTGTATAGATTCCTGTGGGCGTTCGTAGAATCAGTGTTTTGAATTTGATTCACTTTTTGAATTTATATAAAGTCATTTCCTTGTTTGCTTTCTAAAGAGACGTTTCCACTGAGGCGTTTTCCTTTTGAAGCTGAATGTAGGAAGCGCTTCATTTTTAAGAATACGTCCGTTCGTTTCTCGTTTCCTACCAACAAGGCGAATTTTTTGCTTTTAAATTAATGTAAAAGTTCGTTCTCGGGTTTTTTTGTTTAAATGGAATAATAATTATTTTATTTAATAGGGGGCTCCACCCCCTGCTCGCTAACGCTCCTCAACCCTCACTGATTGCAACGCAAACCCATTTGGTTTGCTTGGAAAACCAACACTCCTTTCGCAAGCGTCTTGGTGATGGTCAGGTGTGAAAGTGTTTTGGCTTCGCAAACCAACACACGAAATATTGCTTGCGCAAGTTCTACTTATAAGGAATCAGTGCCACCAACGCCCAACATGGCATGTGACCTTATTCTTTCCCTGAATTATTTAAGTTACCCAAACACGTTAAAAAAGTCCTTTTGGATCAAAAATTAGAAAGAAAAAAAAACGTTTTTGATCTTATTGGATAGAGCAGGGCTCGAAATACCCGGGTGCACAGGTGCACTGTGCACATGAAAATAAAATTGTGCACCTAATTTTTTCCCGCTATGCCCACCTGTGCACCTAACTTAAAAACTTAGGTGCTCAAGGTGCACCTGTATTAAAAAATATATTTCGAGGCCTGGGATAGAGTATTTATTTGACTTTCAAAAGTATATTTCATTTTTCACTAAGTTGCAGAGATATTAAGATTTTAATCAAGGCAGGAAAACCGGAAGTAGGTACTGAAAACACCGAAAATGGCCGTTAAAAGACCCAAACTCTCAAGATTTAAATTTTTTTTTTTTTTGCAATTATAATTTTAGAAAGTTTTTTTAATGTTTAAATTGTTTCTCTTTTGGAAAGGGTGCTAACATTTTTAGAGAGAAGTGAAGAACAAAATTGTTTACACAAACGGTAAAAGCGAGTGAGAGCAAACGATACACTCCAAACTACTTTTGACTCTAAATTTATATGTATGCATTATTTCCTCACTTCAAATGTTATAACGCATAAAGGTATGGATGGATTCTTGTAAATCTTTGAGAACTTGTTTTCATCATGTTGTCTAGGGAATGAACAAAAATAATTATGCTGATTTGAAATGTTTTTAAATAATGCCCATTTATTTAAGAAATAGAACTAAAACTCAAATTCTTGTCTTCATTTTTCAATCGCTTGTAAAATTTTTTTATTTAAATATCCTTTTCGATACTAGTTCATTCCTTATAAAAATGCATGTAGTTTATTTTGGTATTTTTTTTTTCATGTAACGCACACACACACACACACACACACACACACACATTTCAAGTTTTAGACATATTTCTTTAAAATTTTATACATAATTAACCTTTCTACAAAATTATAAATATATATTTTAAATATTTATAGCCCAATGCTAATAACACTCAACATAAAAATATCATTAAAATGTTTCTGTACCAAATTTTAATAAAAAGGTCTCGAACGCGTTCGGATACCTTAAGGAATCAGTCCCACCACCAACAAACATGCCACGGGTGGGAGGGTATATAGCACATAATAATTCGTTATTCCTGATTGGACTATGCGGACCATGACGTCACAGCGATTTTCAACGGCTAAAAAAAATAATCGTTGCTACGGCTGCGACGATACATTTTATGTCTTACAAACCGGTTAGAAATGTAACCTTATCATCTCGGCGAAGAAAAACTTATATGCTGTCGCGAAATTTTACTCACGTCTTACGACTGAAAATTTGTATGTGTTTTGCTCACTCGCAACAAAAAATTTCGCTTATTTTACTTTGACACATAATGCACCCTAAACTAATATCCGCATCGGGGTAAAAACCTTCTGCATCTTGTTCCCTGTACAATTTTCAACAAACCATGTTAATTTCGTAATTTTACTGTCCGTACTTACTAGGTAAGCCGTCTGAAAATCGAGCGAAAAAGGCGAGTTTTAAATCCTACGGCGGCAGTAAATGCTTTTAATATAGAGAAAGTAAAATTTGCATTGATTCAATATTGTATGTGCCGTTCTGTTCGATACCCTTTCTGCAACTCTCCGTTAGCTGCATCATCCCGAGCTCCTAGAATCTCCGAGATTTCTGCCTATAGAACGGTAAGGTAAGGTAATTTCAATTACCGTCATACTAGATTGAGCTGGCACCCCACCACTCTCCAAGCTTCCACACCAACCCAACGCGAGGACTTTCTGCGTCGTCAGATTTAATGTGCACCAGCCGCATTCCAACGCTTACAAATATCTATGTACTGAGCCGAATTCGAACCCTCCCACCATCTTAACCACCAGACAGGTTAAAGAATCGATCCAGTTTCGAAATTTTCGGAACCCTTACGGCACGTGGCATCGACATCGGCACCCTCACCTTAAACAACGCATATCGTTTGCGAAGAATTTTTGCCCTTTTGAAAAGAAAAAGCGTACTATGTCGAAACAGCTTCTTGTTTTCTGTCATTTTCAATGCTTAAAGCAGGCCTCGAAATAGATTTTTTAATACAGGTGCACTTTGTGCACCTAAGTTTTTAAATTAGGTACACAGATTGTATTTTAGGTGCACATTAAAAAAAAACGTAATGTAAGAGCTTTAACTTAATAAAAACTACTTTATTAATTGGGCATGTTTAGATAGGTTAATAGTAGATAGTAATTAAAAATATTTAAACAATTTTTTTTATCTGCGAAAATATTACTTACAAATATTTAGTTATCATCAGACATTGGTGGCCAAAAAACACTTCAAAAATAAACGAGTACACAAAATTTTAAGCAGACAAAATCTGAGTTTGAAGATAAATAATGAAAATATTTGTTTGCGATATGCAGTGGCAATTCTTAAGAATTCGTACGGCTTTACATTTTATTGAAACACGAAGTGTTTACAGAAATGCGGAAATGCAGAATTCAGAAATTCCAACAGAACCATCTGGAAAAAGTGTCGATCATCGTAAAGTTCTGGTAGCAGTGACACCAAGTAAACCTTCCTCCTATATACACCCGTTACGACCCAGTGATTTTGTTCTTGCATAGTGTGTATTTAGGAATTTTAATTACCTTTCTTTAGAGCGGTCGATACTAATATTTAGTTCAGGCATCAAAATAAGATAGAACACGTCCCCTTTTTTTTCATGTTAGATGCACACCTTTATTTTCATGTGCATCTGTGCACCCGGGTGTTTCGAGCCCTGGTTTAAAGTGTAGTAAAACACAACCCGGTGACACAAATCTCTTCCACAACAACACTCTAAAATTCCTTCTTTCAAACACCATCGCGACACGAGTCAAGTAGATAAGGATTAGGTTATACGACGCAATACCAAAACTAGACGAACTTTTGTATCAACCCCACACATCAATAATGGACCGGACAGCAAGATGGGATGGTATAAGGGAAAGAATACCTTATTTAATAGGGGGATGGTCCCCCCACGGGCTGCAATGACACTAGCAATCCTTCTGACCATACTTTCAACAAGGATTAGGTACACAGCTAAGGGTATTGCTGCAAGAATGTCACCATCTCAGTGGTTTCCTCGTCCGTAAGCGTCGCTCTATCGCGTCCCACACATGTTCTATGGGGTTTAGGTCGAGACTCTGAGCCGGCCAAGGAACACGTATTACATCTATATCTCCAAACCACTGCTTGACAGAGGCTGCAACGTGACACGGAGCGGTGTCGTCCTGGAAGTCACATTCTGCCATCCCATAAAATTACCGGAGCGTAGGAAGAACCTGATGGTCCAAAATGCCCGTGTAGGCGTCGGCGTTCAATTGACCAGAAACAACCTGCAAAGGTCCCAGGACATACTACGAAAAACACCCCCAAACAAGTAGTCGGATTTTATGCAAATCCGCTGGCGTACTCGAAACTCCAATTTTAAAATCTAAAGTTTGTTTTTCTGCAAACAATGGACATGGACAAGGAAACACGTTCTACGGGGTTTGTGTATTTGATTTAAAATAGAGAAATGTCGCGGAGATAATTTAGCTGTCGCGGTCCTATTTGAAACCAGAGCAACGCCGAGTTATTCGACTAGTTAGACCTAAAACATTCTGCCGGTCTTGTATTGATTTCGAAAATTATAGTCCTCTGGTGTTCTCGTATCTTTCTCTTCTAATTTTGATCCTGGATCGTCGCCAATAGCCCGTTGTGTTGCTCCATGTGAGGTGAATCCAACTCCTTTCTACCTACTAAAAATTCTGATTTATTAGAAGTTCTAAACGTCTGACTAACAGTGTCAGTACGACTTTGCAATGGCTGTAAAAAGTGCAGCAAGCGCGTTTTGTTTAATTGCCCTCCTAGTGCTTGTCTCTACGAGGTTTCCCGGTTGGAAAAGTAACCACTAGCAACCGGGGGTTTCCGAGTTTGAATCCAACCAAGGACCGTCGTGTACGTAGTTGGCAGGGGCACGTTAAATCGGTCGTGGTCTCAAATATCATCACCCTGGCGTGGTGTGCAAGTTTGGAGAGAGGGGGTGCCAACTCACGATCGACCTCTTCATCTGACAGTGGGACAAAATCACGTGGTACTGTTCTCAATTCTTTCCATTCGGGGGTTAATCCGACGTCAATAGCCCGTTGTCTTGGTCCAGTGTCTGACGTTACTTAAATACCAACCTACGAGGTATCTCGTTATTAGCAAATCTGACCACATCTTGATCGCATCCTCGTCCGGCAAGATCCTTATGAGGAGATACCTCAAAATTCGTCTCGCGTTGGCGCGTGGTGTTGAAGTTTGGAGAGTGGGGTGCCAGCGGAGGTCATACGATCGTGGTTCAAAATGACGTGGTGTTGTTCTTTCCTTTGGGGGATTGATCTCGGGCCGTCGTTAATAGCCCGTTGTTGTTGCTGCAGTACAACATTAATTAAAATAGCTACCCACCTTCCTCAAAATGGGTTTAATCTTTATGGACTAGATTTCTTGTGAAAACCAATTGGAATGTGGCATAAACAAGAGGCACAGACAGATAAACAAAGAAATGCAAACACTATACCTTTGATCAGTATAAAAGTATATCCATGTTTTAGGTCAACGTCACCTAAAAATAAGTCTCCCGTCGAATATGTGACATCAATATATATTTGGTATTTTGGAGCTAATATTACGTCTACCAATCTCTTTCTGGTTAATGGTATTGGTGGTATTTTTCCTTTTCACTGACTTGCTTCGATTTCTGATAGTTAGGGTGAAACGTACGTGCTTCATGTGTTCGATAGACAAACAATTGCTATCTTATATTGTCAATGAAACGCGACGGAATGACAGAACTCGACAGAGGAAAAAACTTCCTATAGAACCAGAATGATTGAATTCTTATTGAGTTTGTTTTTAAGACCGTTCCATTCTTATTTAATTTTATATTAAGCTAGCTGAATAATCCGACGTTGCTCGGATTTCAAATAGGACATTTCCCTGTGTTAACTCATACACAAATCCTGTAGAACGTGTTCCCTTACCCATGTCCATTTATTGCAGAAAAACAAACTTTCGATTTTAAAATGGGGGCTTCGAGGGACAGTTTTAGGACTACCGGTGTTTTCATGGCTACAGATGGGTATGAAGACATGAAAGATGAAGCCTATGTTTTCCGCAGTGTTCTAAAGTATAAAGAATTTGGTGTCGATGGGTCACACGGTGCACTGTGTGTCCTTTTTTATTCTAGGTGGAAAAAATTCAATTTTCACAGATTGTCAAAAAGACATATCTTAAAAGTAGTATTCCCCTTAGCAAGACTACGGTTTTATTTTTCTAAATAATTCCTCCTAACGGGATGTACAAGGGTCCAAAGTAGGAATGCGACATCGATGTCTATGTTTTCAAAACATTGATGTTTTATAAAAAACATCGATGTTTTGCTGACGATGTCGCATCAATAGTTGCGAAACCAGTTTTAAGAAATGGGTAAAAAAGTTTAAATACACTGAATTTTAAAAACATCGATGGTTTGGGGGCGATGTATTATTCGATGTTTTAATTTTGAACATCAAAGTTTCAAACATCGATGTTTTGCAGTCGATGTAGCATCACTAGTTGCTAAACCAGTTTTAAGAAATGGGGGGGGGAGTATAAATACACTGAATTTAAAAAACATCGATGTTTTTGGGGCGATATATTATCAACATCGATGTTTTAATTTTGAACATTGATGTTTTGCTGTCGACGTCGCATCCCTAGTCCAAAGTCGAACTTTTTGCGTTGGCTGCAATACCAATCTGGCGAATGCGTATTAGTACTTTGAGGAAAACTGAAAAGTGTAGGTCCTATATTTTTTAGCGCTGTTGAGTAGATACTATCATTAACTTCCGTTCATTGAGTTATGTTTACGTGCTTTTAGTTTCTTGGGTACTAATTCATTAATTTGCAAGATCCTTTTGAATTTATAGCTAATTGGCGTCTTACGCAACTGCTGATTTCAAATTTCAACTCGATTTTTAAAATATTATACCACCGTACACCACTAAATTATTACATATGCATTTTAGCCTGACTCATTGGGCGTGCGCAGAACATAATATTTCTCGCGGAAGTCTGCGGAACTGATAGATAGTGCTTAAATTTCAGAATTACTATGGAAATTTTTCGGTCAAAGACGAGAATTATTGGCACTAAAAAAAAAGCTACTATTTTATTTGTTCGACTTGGCGTTGTAACGTAGTGGACCGAGTGCTGTTCCTTTCAACAAAACGAAACAACCTAGTTTACAAGTAACTTGCATTTATTTTGCAAATAATTATATATACACTAATTATAATAGAGATTTGCATCCCTATGACATGGGTGCTGCAAAACAGGCAATAACTCAACAGTCGCGGCCTCATAAACGAGCATCGCCAAACAAAATACCTCTGGTCTCTTGGAGCTCTGCAACCGATCTCCTTGTGCCTCCCCATTCAGCCAGCCACACATCACTTGCACCCCAAAACAAATAGCTGTTGCGACATTCATCAGCAGGGCAGATGTTTCAGGAATTCTCCATCAAAGGTCAGTTGCGGTGTTTGAGTGTGGAGTGGAAGTTTGGAGAGATGATGTGCTGACCTCGACATCTGACCGTGGTTCAAAATGATGTGGTGTTGTCCTCGTATCTTTCTGGGGTGGGGGTCATCCCGGACCGTCACCAATAGATCCTTCTGTTGCTCCAGTGCTACGCTAAATAAAAAATACCCAATACTTAAATCAACAGTTTCCATCTAGTTTTAAACTCGAAAACTCTCTTGTAACTTAAGTGCTTGTGCAAGACGCTTTGAAAGTGAAAATGCTGTTTGTTTTTCTGAGTTAATTATAACAGAGGTATAGGTTAATTCGGGTCGAACAAAGGTCTTATTTCTGTTGTCTTAATGATTAACAAATTAATTTCTATTTTAGGACGTCAGTTAACTGAACCAATTCAGTTAATGACATCGAGAGCAATGATTATTATAGGAGATTGTTTTCGCTGTTCAGAATGTTTAAATCCAAATGACTCGCATGACTTTCGATACTCTATTCCGAGACATTAATGGACAACTGGCTGTAACCTTGAAACGGGGTTTTGAATGGCGAAATAATTAATGGAACACAAAGCTCTTATTTCATGCTCGATCAAAGTATTCCGCTGTTGCTTTGAATCCTTTACCGAAGAGCTTTTATGTGATTGGCTTTCAAATACTCGCAATCTTTTTCAGTTTCGTAATTGGATAAAAGTTCACATATCTAACCTTGACATTTCCCCCACTATTAAGAAAATCAAAGTTTTGCTGCATCATTTTCTTCGTTTATATCTCTATACTCACAACTTAATATCTTGGTACTAGTAGATTTGTGACTAACACGATTGAATTGATGTGAACAAAATTGAATTAGAACGGGATCGGAGAAATCACTTCTCTTTTGTGGGAAAAATGTAAATTTCAGTCACGTGTTCGGGGAAGACAATTTTTAACAGTGTTTAGATATTTGTATTATTTCTACAATTTACTGTAAACGCAAATCGTGTTGTACATTATATCTAGCGTTTAAGGACAAACGTTATAAGTAAGAAAAGGCAAATGGTTCAGGAGAGAGTTTTTAATTGAATCATTTGAACCAGCATTCATATCTGTTTTTGTTCATAGTTGACTTGAACTAATTTAACCAAATGAAAGATAATTTGTTTTCACATACTCGTTTATTTTTCTCAGTTTGAGCAATTTGTGACACATACTGCTCTGCCCGAACACTTCGGGGCGCTCGGCCGGTAGAGTTACGGATTAGCAATCGGGGGTGTTACGGGTTCGAATCCAACCAACGACCGTGGTGTACAAAGGGGGCTTGTGCATGTTAAATCTATCGTGGCCTCAAATGTCTTCATGTTGTCGTGATGTGGATGTCGTGATGTGGAAGCTGAACTAAAATCTAGTTTCAGTCGTCTGGGACTAATGCTTACGCTGAAACAGAAACTGGTGAAAAATTTCAATTTAAAAAAGGCAAAAATCATTAGAATAACAAGTAGTCCGAATTTTTTGCAATTTTTCTATCGCGCCCGAATTTTAAAATTTAATCTAGAACATTTTAAAATTAACTCATTAGTTTTTTTTCACACCTTTATATCTTTGTTCTGTTCCGCTCCGGTAATTGACGAAAGGACAGTATTTTGCTACTTTCCCTCTGACGTCACGTCACAATTGTCGCTATTGACGTCAGTCTTTGGAATCATGCCAAGTTTTTTCACCTTCCGTCTTTTCGCAATTAAATGCGAATACATAGTCTCCACGCTCAAACGATTTCGCAGTGAACATTTTGACTGACATTGTTTAGGTCTTTTTTGTATAATCGGGATCGTTAAAGATTTCAACGGATTTGAAATCTGCGGAAAATTTTACACTATAGTAGGGATGCAACGTCGATGTTTTTTTTTTTAATGCGATGTCCATGATTTTTTAACTTTGTCGATGTTTCATTTTTAAATGTAAAAAGTACCATTGTAAAAATTAAAAAAATAACCAAGTAGCATAATATTTTCGTATTCATTAAACTGAACTTACTTTTAGACCGTAATGACCAAGGGTGAAGGGTGTGAAAAGTAGGGATGCGACATCGATGACCATGATTTGAAAACATCGATGTTTTATAAGAACATTGATATAGTTACCATAGATTTATTGGAGCCGATGTTTATTTAACATCGATGTTTTAACAATGTCGATGGTTTTACGTTGTCGATGTTTTATTTTTGAGTGCCAAAAGAACCATAATCAAAATTGCGATAAATAACCGTGCAACTAAATATTTGTCAGTGATAGCGTCATCTGTCCCATCAGAAAAATTTTTTTCCTTAACTGGTGGGATAGTTTGTGAAAAAAGAAGTCGGCTTAAGGTAGAGAATGTTAACAAAAAACTTCCTTTTTTACAAACTGTACATAACAAATATTGGGGCACCTAATAATTATAGGCTCCAATATTTTTTTATTTATAGTAAATAAACAATACGTTTGTTGTGTTCCCCCTCCATAAGTTGATAAATAATTAATAATAACTAACAATAATTATTGTAATGTACCTACGTAATTATACTTATAGTTAGTAGTAACTATGTCAAATTGTTGTAAATATTATTTTCTTGTAATGGGGGGGGGGAGAAAAGGTTAATTACACTAATGCTAAAAAACATTGATGTTTTTTGGGCGATGTATTTTCAACATCGATGTTTTGCTATGGATGTCGCATCACTATTCTATAGATTACATTTGATTACACCTTACATTTGATTTTCTTTTAATAAATAATTTTCAATTAAATATTAATGTTTTCGCAAGAGATCGTGACACCGCTCCGATTGGATCTCTACGCAATTCGAATTAGGTCGAATTTGACAATGACGATGTCATCACGGAGTAGCCCGTGGTGTTGGTTTGGGAAACAAACCATAGTTCATAATAGTAAAACTTGGTTTGCTTTGGAATTCGTAGGGAATTCATTCCAATAGGCTACGAATTTCCATTTGGTTTGCTTAGCAAACCACGGGCAACTCCATGATGGCTGTTATCGAATTTGGCCGCATTTGACAACGCTGTGATGGCTGTTATCTAATAGGCTACGAATAGGCCGATACGTTTGCGAAGCAAACCAAATGGGAATTCGTAGCAATCACGGGGGTTAGCGAGCAGTAGTCAAACCTTACGCCACGAAAAGAACTGTCACGGGCAACGCCGTGCTGGCCACGCAGTGGCTAAGTTGGTTATAATCCTTCCAAAATGTGTTACTGTAAATATTTGGAACAGGAGGAACTGAATGTTTTCTCGAAAAGCCTTCGAGCACACATAAAAAATAGCTCCTTGGTTATCTTTAAATAAATAACTTTTGACAAAATACCACGCGTTTTTTTTTCTTTGTAATATCGAATTCACCCTGGGGGATTCGGCATTGTGTAAACATTTAATAGCGGATGCGCAAGTAAAGAGTGAAATAGATTTTCAATGAAAAATGACGTTTAAGTTTTTGGTACGAAACTTTTAAAGCTCCCACAAAAGCGGAATTCTCGATTTCAATGTGCACTGCTGTCCTTTGTTTCATTGGCTGAGGTTGAGTTCAGAGAAGCCTTCGAACCGAAGTTATTCAAAAACAGTTTTAAAAGGATCTGCAAGAACAAAATAGATGCGGATTTTCCTGTGTTCGATTTTATATCGGGCTGTTCTTGACATTTCAAACGTGGTTAAGGTTCAAGGGCCGTGGCAGCCCGCTCGAAAGCGTAACGGATTATCTACCGGAGAGTTCGAATCGAACCATAGACCGTTGTGTACAAAAGGGAGCTGGTGCACCTTAATTTGGACAGCAGGGTGGAAGCTCACGTGTGACCTCGTCATCTGACCATGGTTCAAAATGATGTGATGGGTTAATCTCGGACCGTCGCCAATGTCGTGTTGCCTATCCATTCAATTTGAATAGCTTTGGGTACTGCATTTATACTAACATGGACAGATATTTTGGGACAAGAAGGGTTCGGCGGAGGTTTCGCGAGCCTGTCCTCGCAATCTCAGTTCTTAGTGGTCTCTGGAAAGTTTCAGCGTCTTATTGGCCCCTTTCAGCTGAAAACCACCTGTCGATGGAATCGAAGGTGTTCTCAAGGGGCTTGATATTTACGAGATCGTAATGTCAGTGTAACATCAGATTAAGAGGGTTTATTTTAGGTGCCCAGAACTTTATGACCAATGTCATTGTCAAGTGGAGTTCTGTAATAGTTCTTCTAGGGTTAGGTATAGACAGTTTATCACTTGAAAAGAGTTTTATGATCTCCAATTGAAGAATTCTTGAATATGTTTGATTTATGTCGCCTTGATCAGAGAAGCCGCGTTCAGATTGATAAAGTAGGGTAAATATAAATGAGTATTGACCCCTTTCTTATATACCCATCCATAAAAATGGGTATTTTCAAAAAATGTCATCTAACAGTACCAATCATTTTTGTAAGATATACATTAGAATGCAATAATGCTATACAATCAGTAGGTGGTAATCGGGTTTATGAAAGCAATATGAAGTACTGTATCGCTGATTGCAGGCAAATTTCCCCTGCCATGACAAAATTTTCTTCTGCAAAAAATTGTAATTTCAAGAAGAAAAAAAGCAGTTTTTCATGAAATGTTTTGAAAAATAGGGACATTTTGTGAGGCAGGGCTTGTAAGCAATATTTATGTTTTTGTAATGAGTTTATATAAAAATTAAATATACCATAATAAAATTACCCTATGTTATTGCTGTCGTGCGGGCCATATATGGCCCAATTGGGGGTGCCATTGCCCCGGAGGGTTGGACTTCTTCAGGCATGACACATCCGTTTTACAGGAAGGTCCCTTTCACACATCCATTCTCTCACATATCGTAATTTAGATCCCAATCAGAGGCCGATAACCCCCTGATGAGGTACCCCCAGAGGTATTGATTTGGTATGGGAACATGGAGGACTTTGTGACCACGACCAATTTAACGTGGCCCAGCTACCATTAGCGAACACGACGGTCTTTAGCCGGGTCCAAGCGCCGATCTCGCAACCATCAGAATTGCAGGCTCCACAGAACCCACAACCCTTCCGACGCGAGCCCGACGCTCTACTGACTGAGCTACCGCGGCTCAAATTACCCTATACATTTGCTTATAAACTTTTCTCAGAAGTTGGATATATTCAGATCTTTATTTCAATAAATTTAGTGTCAACCACCTTACTAGGGATTTATTAGATTACTCCCATACTTTGATTCCATATGCCATGGTATTGAACACAATGGACCTGTTACAGTAGACGACATGTGTAGCTTTTCTGACTACGCTAAATAAGTGTAAACTAAGCATAGATTGGTTGGTATCAGTAAGACAAGATTTTCAACATATTATTGACAGGACTTTAGGGATTCACGCAGAAAAATTTACTTTCTTCGTCATAATTCCATTTTTTAGAAGGGAAAAAACAGGAAAATTTTAATAAAAAGATGGAAATTTTATAAAAGTTCAATAAATTGAAATCTGGTAGTACTGAGATTTGAAATCTGGACACATCCATTTAGCGGCAGATCTCTTCATTAGCTTGTAAATTGCAAATTAAGTCCTATCCAATTAATTGATGCATCAAACAGATTTGGCAAATTACAGAGATAAAGATGGTTAAGGAAGTTCGTATGGGAAATAGTTGCCATCATGAGCCCATACTAGGGTGGAGAGGTTTGAGAGGGACAAATGAATTGGGGAAAATCGCCATTAGAACTAGGGATGCGACATCGATGTCGATGTTTTCAAAACATCGATGTTTTTTAAAAAACATCGATGTATTTAACATCGATGTTTTGGTAACATCGATGTTTATACCTGTCGATGTTTTTACGTTGTCGATGTTTTATTTTTAAATGAAAAAATAACTGTTATAAAAATTTAAAAAATAACCAAGTAGCATAATTTTCATAATCAGCAAATTGAACATACTTTTAGACCAAAGTGGCCAAGGGTGAAGGGTCTGAAAAGTAGGGGTGTGACATCGATGTCGATGTTTTATAAAAAACATCGATGTATTGGAACCGATGTCGCATCACTAGTTGCTAAACCAGTTTTAATAAATGGGGGGGGGGAAGTTTAACTACACTGCATTTTAAAAACAGCGATGTTTTTGGGGCGATGTATTATCAACATCGATGTTTTAATTTTTTAACATCGATGTTTTGCTGTCGATGTCGCATCCCTAATTAGAACCTTAAGCGCACCAATAACATCACCCGCCACTGAAAGAACATTTAGCACATTCAGCTGAATCCACAGTAAAAAGAAAAATAGTTTCAAATCAGAAAAGGCGGCAAAATGAAACTATTTGGCATAAAATTGGAAATTGCTAAATCAGAAACCTTTTTCAAAACCAAGGTTAGATGAGCGAGAAAGAGCCCCACGGAAGTACTTCATCTAAGAAGGGGGGGGGGGTCTAGTAAGTTGGAAGATGAGAAGAAAGTCTGAAGCTGTGATGAAATATGCCAGATGAAATATAGAAGCTTAGAGAAAAAATAAAGAACCGGATTCAGAAACAGGAGAATGTGAAGATGAACTCTTGTGCTGCTGATTATGAAAAGAGTGAATTATTTTCCGATTCAGAAGGATATAACATTACCAACGATAAAACACTTGGGAACTATGCTATGTGCTATTAATATCGTAAATTAATAAACATAGAAACTGTTTAGATTTAAAATGATTTTTCATAAAGGTGTAATTGTTATCATTTTCCTTCCTCATAAAAAAATTGTACACTAATAGGAAATGTCATTTCTATATAAAAGGTAATTACTGTGTTTTTCTACTTGTATTGCAGAATGAATACTTTTTTAAAACCCACTTTGAGAAACTATCGATGACTCTTTTTAAAATACTGCCTTTCCAAGAAATGTTTACTTATTTATTTGTTTTTCCCATTTTAATCTCTTTGAAACTATTCAATTTAGCCATCATATGTCATAAATAAATTGTTTGTGGGTAAATACATAGTTAAAACTATTGAAAAATATTGAGTACCCACTAAATTACCCATTTTGACAAAATACTCTGGGTATTTACCCGCGAAGATAAATGCCCGGTTTATTTTACATCACTGGTCCCAACTTTCAGGAAGCAGAGAAGTACCTTTAACACATTTACAAAATTAAATAACGTACATTTAACAAGTTGTTTGGAGCAGAATTGTTTTCAGTTTCAAAAGATACATATAAGTTAGCAGGATTTTTATCCCCACAAATGAAAAAATTAAATTGAAAAGTAATGATTAATTAATTAATGGCGTTATCAGAATTCATTAATTGTTTTCTTTTGAATAAAATGTTTTGAATGCTTGTATCTTTCGTATTCTGAAGTTAGACACGTAAATTAGGTAGAAGTAAAGTATTTTTTTTGTTGATATTTCTATTTGAGATAAAAAAAAAAAAAATTAATTATAATTCAATTAACGAAAAGAAATAAAAAAATACTGTTACGTAATAAACAAACAAATTGTAATCCTGAGTACATAAAATGTTTCAAAGTTGCGTTTGAATCTCACTAAAATTTGGCGTGAAAAAACTTTTACCGAGAAATTGAACAAATTGAAAAAAAAATGTCTTCTAACACCACCAATGAGAGATTTTTTCGTAAAATTATAGGATTTTTTTAAGCGTCAAAGATGGTTCAATTTTGTGTATTAATAACATATTGCAACAGTCAATATTGAAAAAGAAAAAATAATGGATTGGATTACATCCGATAATTGCGTTTCTTTGAAAGTGGTGTTTTTTATGTACATTTGAATGAAGAACACTTTGAGGTTCTATCCAAATGCTTCAATAAACTGGAAAATAAAAGTATGGATTATATACGACGAAGTTTTAAATTCTGTTTTTAAAAATACGTCAAAGCGAAAGAAATTTTTTTTATGAATGTTAAATTTGGATAACTGAACTTTTTAATCTACACTACCCTACAATAATGGATATGACAGCAAGATGTGGTGGTATAAGAGAAAGAATACATGCTTTAATAAGGGGATGGTCCCCCACGTGCTACAATGACACTAGCAACCCTTCTGGGCATGCTTTTAACAAGGTTTGGATACACAGCTATGAGTATTTAGTTCATTCCTTCTGTAAGAACGTCGCCATCTCGGCTGTAGATTTCGGAGGCGGTTTCCTGGTCCGTCAGCGTCGCTCTCACTCGTCCCACAAATGTTCTATGAGGTTTAGGTCGGGACTCTGAGAGGGCCAGGTAAGACGTTTTACATCCACATCTTGATACCACTGCTTGACAGAGGCTGCAACGTGACACGGATCGTTGTCGTCCTGGAAGTAACATTCGTCCATTCCATAAAATTGCCAGAGTGTAGTAAGAACCTGATTGACCCAGGCCATACCCCGAAAAACACCCCAAAACAAGCAGTCGGATTTGATGCAAATCCTCTTGCGTCCGGTCCATTATTGTAGGTAGTGTATTGTCTCCAATAATTGTACAACGCATGCTGCAATGTCGCGATACGACTCATTCTTTCTCTCCATCTCCACAGAGGCATGGAGCACGTTCACTTTATCGTGGCCTCAAAAATGTCCTCACCTTGGCGTGGTGTGGAAGTGAGGTGCCAGCTCAAGTATGACATCGTCAACTGACCGTGGTTCACAATTACGTGGTCCTTCGGGGGGTCTGATCTCTTTCCATTGGGGACAGATTCCCGTCAGAGATCTTAAGACCGAGCGGGCGGACAGGTAGGTAGATTAATTAACATCACACGGAAGCAACATAACGGGCTATTGGTGACGGTCCGGGATGCATATTACCAACCTTTACCTGGAATAGAAGACATGGGGAAATTTCAAGCCCGCTGATTCGTTGGTTTCAAACTGTCGACTATGATGTCACGTAGCGACGCCATTAATGTTGTCATTAATGCTGTCACTACGTGACATCATTAATGGCGATGCTTCACGTGGACTCTGTCATTACTCATTACTCGGTAGTTTCTACTTGAACTGAAAGCCGGTGGCAGAACCTCTGCAACATAAATAACGAATCTATATAACAGATCCCCAGTCATAACGAAAAACTCCCCTGTTTCCGCCTTCTATTCTGTTCCAAGGTCCCAAGTGTCCTTTAAAATTCAAAAATGGATTATTTTTTAATCATGCGTGTAGAATCTATACTGGAATTAAAACTAAATCAAAACATTTACGATCCAATGACGAGTCCGTGGCACAAGCCGTTGAACTGTTGGTAATCGTCTAAAAGCTATCGCTTTCTTTTTTTTATTAGTATTCTATTTTCGGTCGAAGCAGTTTCAACTTTTTTTTGGAAGTAAATAGTGATATTTTTCACACATGCTTAGTGCGCACTATGGGTGAGTGACGTCATAGATCTCGGAGAGAGATAGCAACGAATCAGCGGGCTTAAAATATCCCCATGTCTTCTATTCCAGGTAAAGGTTGATAATATGCGTCTGGGATCAACCCCGAATGGAAATATGGGAGAACAATACCTCGTCATTTGGAACTACGGTAAGATGACGAGATCACACCCGTGCTGGCTCCCCAATTTTCCACTCCACGTCAACGTGAAGACATTGGAGGCCGCAACAGATTGAACATGCACCAGCCTCCTTTGTACAGGATGGTATTTTGGTAGGAAATATCCGTAAAATGATGAAGTCAAACAGTCAAGACTTGTAATAGTATATTTTTTGAGTGATAGATTTAAGTTAAAACAAAACATGAGTTTGACGTTCAATGTCGAAACCTTCCGTTCGCTAATCCGTTACTCTACCAACCGGACTACCGCGGCTCCATTCTCTTTGTCAGTAAAACCATCATTGAGTGAGTCTTGTGTCTGGCACAAAAGTTTCTCTTGCGCCATTAAACCCCAACCCTCTTCAAACCGACCGATGGGGAGAAATAACACAAAGCCGAGCGCTCTATTTCGTTTGAAGGGGGATCCAACTAGCGTGTCTTTGCTGAACTGGCTCCGAGTCGGAGCCAGTTGCGTGGACTACTCCATTTAGGACCGTAGGTAGATCGGTAGATATTAAACTCGTAAAAAGTGAATCGATTCTTCAGTTCGATTCTTTCTACAGTCAGTCAACTATGATTATTGCCTTTTCTGGTAGTTTTTTTTCGTGTCTTCAATGATTTTGAAGCAGATTTATTGAATGAATGAATTCGAAATGGTAATTCGATTTCCATCACGAATGGGTAACGGTAAATTGAGATGACTGGCCGTGTGTTTGTTTAGCATTTTGTTCGTAGCATTTTGAATTTGTGTACAGAATTTGAACTATAATGTGAATCTTTCTGAATTTTGTCACATTTTATGCATGAATTCGAAATGGTAATTCGAATTCCATCATAAAGGAAAAGACGGTAAACTGAGATGATTGGGTGTGGTTTTTGTTTCGCATTTTGTCCTTAGCAATTATAAAACCGACCTCAAAACATACACTCACTCAAAAAACAATAAAAAGAAACACGACAAAGGATATGCGAATTTACGAAGCAACACCACTCACGAATCCCATCCCACTCGCATTCATGTCGCTTAACAAGATACGAAAAGAATCGAATTGAAGAATCGATTCGCTTTTCACGAGTTTCAATATCTCAATCGAAACTGGCTCCAGTTGAGCCAAGACACGCTGGTGGATGACTCGTTGTACTAATGCGTCGTTCTGTTTGCAGGTCCCTCCGCAACAAGCGCACTCACGTCCACAAGAACCTGTTCTTCGCCATGTTCGCTCAAGTGCTCCTCCGCCTCGTGCTCTACACCGACCAGTGGCTCTCTCGACACTCGATCGACAACGCCACCAACAAGAGCTCGCACCCCTACAGCATCGAGAACATAGTGAGTTCACTCCTATTCCATTATGCTCCACACCAGAGCAATAGCTTTTCATTGCAGAAGGGCCGCTGTAGTCTGGTTGGAACAGTGGAAACCGGAGTTCCGATCAGTACATGCTGCTTCTGTCGTGGCCTCAGCTCGGGTGTTGCTTCGTCATCTGACCGTGGTTCCAAATGACGAGGTGTTGTCCTCGGATCTTTCCCTTAAGGGACTGATCCCGGACCGTCGTCAATAGCCCGTTGTGTTGCTCTAGTGCGACGTTAACTAAAATTACCTTACCTTACCTGTGTCGTGGCCTCAAATTCCCTCAACTTTAGCGAGGTGTGGAAGTTTGGTGGTGGGTCGTGTGGTTGACCTTCCCTTTATTACAGGGTTAATAACGGACCGTTGAGATGCTGCAGTGCGACGTTAATGAAAATGCCTACCTACCCGGTAGGCTAGTCTGACCCACTATCGGTCATGGATTTGAGGGGCATTTTTAATTAACGTCACGGAAGCAACACAACGGGCTATTGACGACGGTCCGAGATCATTACCAAAAAAAAGATTCGAGGACAACGCCACGTCATTTTGAACCAAGGTCAGATGACGAGGCAACACCTGAGCTGTCACCCCACTCTCCAAACTTCCACACCCACCCAACGTGAGGACTTTCGGCCACGACAGATTTAACATGCAATACCCACCTTTGTACACGATGGTCTTGGATTGGATTTGAACTCACAACCCTCCGGTTGCTAGTTCGTTACTCTCCATTTCAAAGGATGGGTCACGTTGAGTTGGAGTGGAAGTTTGGAAAGTGGGGTGCCAACTCAGGTGTTGCCTCGTCATCTGACCGTGGTTCAAAATGACGTGGTGTTGTCCTCGAATCTTTCCCTTAGAGCATGGATGGACAAACTTTTTCGGTCGCGGGCAAAAAATCGAAAAAAAAAAAAAAATTTGGCGAGCCAAGATAAATTTTTCTAAAATTTTAAAAACAATATAGACCAGGGTAGATAATTTTTAAAATGGTAAAAAGTGAAAAAAAATTATAGTAGGATGAAACCCGTTTAAAAAGGACGAGAATGTAACAAAAATGAAAGGAAAAATAATTTACGGGCGATCTGAGGTCGGGAAGTGGAAGGGGTGAGTTTTTAAGGGTAAAAAACGGTGTATCTCAATTTCCGGCAAAACTACAAGTCCTGTGGAAAAAAATTAAATGACAAAGTTGTAGGTAATAAAGAGACCTACAACTTTTGGAATTACACTTTTTTCACATAACCTCAAAATTTATGTGAAAAATTCAAATAATCAAGTTTTTGGTTTTTTATTTTTATCTTATGCAAAAAAAAAATTTTTTTTCACGAAATTTTGTGAAAACTTACCTTTTTCAGGGTGGCGACAGAACCGGGAATTCAGGGAAATCAGGGATTTCTCAGGGAAGAATCATTTTCTGGAAAAATCCGTGAAAACTCAGGGAAGTTTCATTTAACTCAGGGAAAAAGTTGGAATTTCGTTTTGGAAATGGCATCCATTTGGTGCTTTTCCGTAAGCCATGCGGGCGCCACTTTGAACCAAAATCAAAATGTCGCCAATTTTGTTTTCATTCCGAAAATGAGAAGCGTATTTTTTACGTAAACATCCAGAAAAAAGAGTTGTATACATTGTATACTGTTTTATTAAACCTGTAACGGCCGTAAATCCTGTAGCCGAAGTCTACAGCTGTGCCACGTTCCCTAATGTCAATAATAGGAACGTAGTGCCTTGCGGCTTTGAAAAATACCAACGGCCGGAAAAACTTGCAAAAGTTAAACATACGGTTCCAATTTAATCAACATTTAAAATAAAAATCATTTATTTCTAAAATACCTAGATTGGCGATTTTGATTTTGGTCCAAAATTGCGCCCGGCTAACGGAAAAGTATTTAGATTGCGCATATATTTTTTAATACATATGTGTTAGAAGTTATTATTTTTTTCGAAAATTTTTGAACTGAGGTTTTTTTGTTGTTGAAAAGTTTGCGTTGCCCGTTACAGTTCTTTTCGTAATGGATTCGTCTTTGTCAAATGCGGCCAAAATCGTTTGCGAAGAGATCCAATCAGCGTAACGTCACAATCTCTTATGAAAATATAAATATTTAATTGAAAAATTATTTATTAAAAGAAAATCAAACGTATAAGGTATCTATTTGGTGTAAAATTTTCCGCATATTTGAAATCCGTTGATATTTTCATTTTATTTTAAACAATCGCTGAGATAGAAAAAAGCACTGAAGAACGCCAGTCATAACTTTAATTATTTCTTTTGCTTCAACCGAATCCGTTAATCTTCAAAATGAATGAATCTCGAATAAAACGAAGGTCATTCTTCTCGGCGGCGAAATTCGTATTGGAAAAAATATAAATTTTACAATTTAAAAATTATTTATTTGAAGAAAATCATATTTTTAGGTATGGATCTAATGTGAAATTTTCCGCAGATTTCAAATCCGTTGAAATTTTTATTCTATCTTTAACGATCGCAAAGATAGAAGAAAAAAAACGAAGAACGCCAGTTCGAACCAGAACGAACGAACTCGAATCCGTTGCTCAGGAAATCAAAATGAATTAATCTGATCTTTTTAACCACGAAGGTAGAATTCTTCACGGCGCCGGCGGCCAAATTCGTATTCGAAAAAATATAAAAGTTAAGATTTTTTAAAATTATTTATTTAAAGAAAATCATGTTTTTAGGTATCGATCTGATGTAAAATTTTCCGCAGATTTGAAATCCGTTGAAATTTTTCTTCGATCTTTAACGATCTAGGAGATAGAAAAAAGAACTACAAAAATCTCTGTTAAAACTTTATTTGTTTTGTTCGTCCGCTAAAATCGTTGCTGAGAAAATCTAACGGAAACGGAAAAAATAAATTTAGAATGTTATGTCTTTATACCGTATGCCATTCTACGGAAAATAATAATAATTAAATTCCAATTAATTAATTTTTAAATGTTTTAGATTAAATTTTAAAATTCGGGCGCGATGGAAAAATTGCAAAAAATTCGGACCACATGTGTGCTAAATTTCACTATTGTAAGAGCCATCGATTCGTTAGGACACTATGTACAAGACAGTTAGACAAACACTTCCTTTTATAATAGTAGAGATGTACCGAGCGCTGGCGCCATTGACGGATTCAGGGGCTGATGACTGCTTTTACAAACACATCAAAATAGTTAAAAATGTAAAATTAAATATTATATCTATAACTTTATATTATTTGGTCTATTAAGGAATACAGTAAAAATATTTTTTACTTATCTTATTTTTATTCATCTATCAGTCTATAGTTTTTCAGTTCATTAAGTGTCAAGTTTATCATAATAACAGAAGAATTGTTCTGCGAACGGATGGAGAAACTCAGGGAATTTCATGAAAAATACTCTGGAAATCAGGGAAAACTCAGGGAACTTTTTACTTCAATTTTTGTAGCCACCCTGCTTTTTATGTCCTAAAGACACTGTAATTTTTTTGATTTGAAATATTTATTTTTTCACCTTATTTTGACTTAATATCGAAAAAACACCCTAATTTTCAATCGAAAATTCTCGCGTCAAAATATTAGCTTTTTAAAAAAAGTTGGGGAGTTTTTTGTTCGTTGAAATCTCTTCTTTCTGATAATGTAAAAAAATATATACATTACTATGGTAAATGTTCTCAGAAAATGCAAAAAAAAGAAAAAAACTCGAATCCGAAATTTTTTTTTTAATCACTATGTACAATTTTGAGCTATTTAGTAAATTTTACACTTTAATTACTTGAAAAACGTAAGATTCTATGTTACATTGATCGACAAAAAAATTACAAATCCATA
Organism: Metellina segmentata; assembly: GCA_947359465.1. Taxonomy (NCBI): domain Eukaryota; kingdom Metazoa; phylum Arthropoda; class Arachnida; order Araneae; family Tetragnathidae; genus Metellina; species Metellina segmentata. Next base: position 135,310,506 of record OX375874.1, on the reverse strand, counting down.
AATCATAAAGATTGCAAGAAACATGCGAAAATAGTTGTTCTAAGTATTAAAGATAGGATTTAAAGGGGGGATTTCAATTAAAAATGTGATTGCTGCAATTTTTTTTAGTCAAAAAGTTGATTTATTAAATTCTAATTACATTTATGTCATACAAAATCTCATAATATATGAATAGAAATGTAAATCGTACTATTGAATTTAGATACTTTATACTGATTATTATTATTCATAATATATTTTTAAATGCATTAATCTTCATATTTATAAATCTTATCTTGAACCCTAATCACTTATCCATTACTTTTTGTCTCTTCGGTGGCATTTCTTCATCGTTAGATTCGACAAACCTATGGCTATGTAGATTCCAAAAGTGTGTTTTAAAGTAAATTTGTCACAGTTTTCTTGAAGTAACTCAGCCTGCACGTGTATTTTTATGAACGATGTTGTTTACTGCTCTGTACCTCGAATACTGGCTAACGGTTTTTACAGCTGCTACGAAATAACAGGTAGAAAGACCTAGACCCGCCTAGCCCCTTCCCCACTTTTCTATGAAATACCTTTTGATGGGCTAAAATTATCACTAGGTAACTCAGGTATATAAGTTATCTTAAAATAGCAATAAATAAGCATCTATACACATAATTTAAAGAATATTCTACAACTTTCTCAAAATATTGTAGATGTCTTATTAAATATTAACTTTCTTGGTTGTTAATTATAGTAGTATATTTCGATTTGTATTTTTTTGTTTATCAATGTAACATAGAATCTTACGTTTTTCAAGTAATTAAAGTGTAAATTTTACTAAATAGCTCAAAATTGTACATAGTGAATAAAAAAAAAAATTTCGGATTCGAGTTTTTTCTTTTCTTTGCATTTTCTGAGAACATTTACCATAGAAATGTATATATTTTTTTACATTATCAGAAAGAAGAGATTTCAACAAACAAAAAACTCCCCAACTTTTTTTAAAAAGCTGATATTTTGACGCGAGAATTTTCGATTGAAAATTAGGGTGTTTTTTCGATATTAAGTCAAAATAAGGTGAAAAAATAAATATTTCAAATAAAAAAAATTACAGTGTCTTTAGGACATAAAAAGGTAAGTTTTCACAAAATTTCGTGAAAAAAAATTTTTTTTGCATAAGATAAAAATAAAAAAACCAAAAACTTGATTATTTGAATTTTTCACATAAATTTTGAGGTTATGTGAAAAAAGTGTAATTACAAAAGTTGTAGGTCTCTTTATTACCTACAACTTTGTCATTTAATTTTTTTCCATAGGACTTGTAGTTTTGCCGGAAATTGAGATACACCGTTTTTTACCCTTAAAAACTCACCCCCTTCCACTTCCCGACCTCAGATCGCCCGTAAATTATTTTTCCTTTCATTTTTGTTATATTCTCGTCCTTTTTTAACGGGTTTCATCCTACTATTATTTTTTTTGGTTTCAAAAATTATCGACCCTGGTCTAATATACAAGTATTACAATTTAAATATGTTAATGAGATAAATGAAATTCCGATTTCATTTTTAAAAGTTCCTTATATTGAGGTTCGAAGTGAGATGTACTGATTCTAAGGAACGAGGCTAAATGCTCATCTGTCAGTCTACTTCTGAACTAATTCTTTCTTAGGTTCATAGTTGAAAACACTTGTTCACATATTTAAGATGAAGCAAACATAGCACTGATTTTCTGTGGGCGTGAGATATTAAATTTGGGAAATTACTTTCGATAATGATTTGTAAAACTCTAACTTTGGCATATTTAGAAACAACTGCATGAGATGATTGTTAGATTACAACTCAATTAATTCAAGCTGCAAATCTGACCTCACTGCTTCACAATTTACGTTGAAAGGCATGGTAAAAATATCCAATTCTGTTTGAATGGCACTGAAATCTTGTAATCTGCGTTCGAACTCAAAATGCAGTTTTTTCAAGCCATCTTCATAATTCTTAAGTTTCTCTTCATTTACTGAGGGTGTTGAATTTAACCTCGAGAAATGAGACAGGTCGTTCTTAGCTAGCTGCCCAGCAAACAGATTAAGTTTAAAAGCTTTGAGATGGGGCCCAGATATCGTCGATAAATTGATTTTCCCCTTGCATCTTGACATTCAAGTTGCTCATATGACAAAGAAGATCTGTGAAAAATGCCAAGCCCGAAAGCCATTCTGTATCTTCTGACATTTCGCACTCCGCAGAACACTGTTTCTCATGGAAGAACGACACAATGTCGTCTTTCAGCTGCCAAACTCGCTCGAAAACAGATCCTGCACTAAGCCACCTTACTTTCGTGTAATACAGTACATCAGAGTATTCAGATTGCACGGACTGAAGAAATTCTCGAAATTCTATCCGCGGGCCGGATAAAACCTTCTGGGGGGCCGTAGTTTGCCCATCCCTGCCTTAGAGGATTGATCCCGGACCGTCGTCAATAGCTCGTTGTGTTCCTCTAGTACGACGTTAATTAAAATTACATTACCTTACCAAAGGATGGAACCACAGTGATATTTCAACAGGTTGAACCGGATTCTTTTTACCATTGCATGTGATTCTGCTATTGAGCATGGCATGAGGTAAAAACAACACTACTACTTTTCTCTTGAAATCTAGTAAAACTCGAGGGATTAAGTTCGTTACGTTTCATAACTCAAACAGCTTCCGACACAAAGCGGATGAACGCTGAATTCAATTACAAATCCGCCCTTATTGTGCAAACTTTTAGTGGCCTTTACGCGACTCATTTAATTAACTTTGTGGATAAATAATGTCACGTTCACATTCTATTAGCAATTCGATGCTTGATATGAGCTGCGAGCGACTCTAATCCAATGAAACGACATTTTTTTTATTAATCATACCGATCGTCGTTTAGTTGTTATGAGATTAAAACCATGGTAATAACTAACGAGCTATTTAGAATTTTAATTAAATGAAGCAGGGCGCTAGAATGTAAAATTATTTTAAGATATCCCCATTCAGACTTAATTAAACGATTAATTATAGATTGTGCAAGAAGTAATAAGCTATTGAAGCAATGTGTTATAAACCGAGCCCTTACAACCCTTTAGTAAAAAACATCAGCTGCGTTGTAGGATTTAATTTGTTATTCTAGAATTTCCTTTGAAATAACCTTATGACATGTATAAGAAATGGTGGTTTCCTAGAAAGTGTTCTTTCTTATTCGGATTTACGTAATTTGCGTCGGTATGGAGATTTACTAACACACTACTGATTTTAATCATAAATATATTTTTTTAATGAAAATTCCATGTTGCAAGAAATGGCTACGGGATTCTTTCCATTTTCTATTCTTGGAATCAGTTGCTTTTTTGAAAGCTGAATGTCGATGGCGCTACTGTATAAAAAGTTAGGTTAGTTTTAATGAAATCGAGTTAAAAAGAGTTATAGCGAATTAAATAGTTTTAATTAAAGTTAAAAGTCGAGTTTTAGTTCAGCAAAGTACGTGAAATATAGTTTTTGCTTTGGAGAGAGACAGCGAGTTTAAAATACTGAAAAGCCAAATACATTTAAAGTTTTTCAAAGGATTTTTGTTTTCAAAATTCTACACACACACACACACACACACACACACACACACACACACACTACTCGCCTCTAAGGAGTGTGGGTGGAAATTATACAGTATCTCGAAGCATTCTGCTGGTTGTCTTAGGTGGTTTTACTTAACATTTGAGGACATTTGACAGATTTAACGTTCACCATCCGCCTGTCCATGACGGTCTTTGGTTGGATGGAGTTCAGAACGGGTCGTGTTGGCGAAAATTATACAAAATCTCGTACAACATTCTGCTAGGATCATGGGATTTAACGTTCGACCTCGTGTACACTCTTTGGTCTGATCGGATTTCATACTCCCAACCCCCTAAGTCAGGGATGGTCAGCCTTTAGCACACCATGCGTCAATTTTTTTCACATACGAGTTCAGATGCGCCATACAACACAAATACCTTCTAACGTTCATGGGTGGGGTTGGAATATATGGATAGGGGAGGAAAAAAACTCAGTCACACCAACTAAATCAGTTCAAAAGCATTTATTAGAGCACCAATCTACAATAGTGAGAGATGATCTCTCGAACGTGAGGGCGATCGTTGTCGTGGACCCCACTGATGGTGCTACAGCTGCCGGAGAGTATCGTTTGGTGAAGACTGTATGAATTGAACTGAGAGCACTCTGGTGTTCAAAATATGGAGATGGGTTAAGTTATGGCACCTAGTTCAAAAGAATAAGTAGGCGCAAGGATGCAATGCGCCACTTGTAAACATCCAATGCCCCACTTTTGGCGCATGCGCCACAGGTTGGCCACCCCTGCCGTTCGTTAGGTACTCTTCCAACTGAGCGGGCCCTTATTGTATTTTAGAAAGCATCTTTATTTGCACAAGCACTTAGGCTTAACAGAACTTCCGCTCTGATTCGTTGAATATTTGTGCATCGTGTGACGAGTGGGAAAAGACAATAGCATGCGGACCTTTTGTTCCAAAGTTTTTCCTGGCGCCATGACCGGTCGGTCTCGTATTTTCACATCTGCGAATCCGATCAACCTCGACTCGAGTTGTCGTCACAGAAATTATCTCGGGCCTTCCACGAGAAAAAGAACACGGGTGGTTTACAGTTCTGTGGTGACTCGGGACATTACATCTCTCGCAGGGTCGGCATAGAATCCGACTTCTTGCTCTGCCTGTCACACACGTCCTTTTTTTTTAACGATTCCGAGATCCAAAGAAGGGGCTCACAGCTGTTGAGTTCACACCCCTGAATGTTGTAGGTGTCATTGAGAACACCAGAATAAACATTCCAAGAGGGAGACGGAATCCCCCCGGAGGGCATTAAAGAAAAACGGGGAGACGAGACTAGGTGGGGCCATTGGTGCGAGGTGGCGACGGATGAGCTCTCGTGAGACAGCTATACGGTGAAGTTAAACACCGATGAAAAAAACTAACAGTGGAGAAAAGCTTGTTGTTTCTTTATGAACATTCGTTCATTGAATGTTCCATGTACATATTGTGTATACAGCAGGGCTCGAAATACCCAGGTGCACTGTGCACATGAAAATAAAATTGTGCACCTAATTTTTTTTCCCGTCAGGTGTACGCAGTTGCCTAACGTTTAAAAAAAAAGGGGGGGGGGAGATACGTGTTTTATGTTATTTTGATGTTTAAAGAAAATATTAGTAGCGACCTCTCTCGCTCTAAAGGAACGTAATCAAAATTCCTAATTGCACACTATGGAAAAACAAAGTCGCTGGGCCCTAACGGGTTTATACAGGAGGAAGGTTTACTTGTTCCACTGCCACCAGAACCTTCCTATGATCGAAACCTTTTCCAGATGTCACTGTTGAAGCGACTGTCGCGACAGCCGGAGAAGGGAGAATTTAGATCACTTGACCACCCGCGAACGACAGGCCTCCCGCATTTCTGTAAACACTTCGTGTTTCATCAATATTAATTATCGATGAATATGAATTAGTGGTTTCTAAGAATTGTCTGGCCACTGCGTATCGTAAAATATTTTCATTATTTATCTTTAAATTCAGATTTTATCTGCTTAAAATATAGTGCACTCGTTTGTTTTTTATGTGTGTTTTGCCCAGTAATGTTTGATGATGGCTAAATATTTGTAAGTAATAATTTCACAGATAAAAAAAAAATTTTAAATATTTTTATTTACTATCTACTACTAATCTATCTAAACATACCCAACTAATAAAGTGGTTTACATTACATTAATGCTCTCGCATTACGTTTTTCCTAACGTGCACCTAAAATATAATCTGTGCACTTAAGTTAAAAACTTAGGTGCACCTGTATGAAAAAAATCTATCTCGAGGCCTGGTATAGAGTCTTCCTAATTTTTGATGGAGACTTTTCAAGTAGTAATAAAAAAAGTTGTAAATGTATCCAGCTGAGTCCGACAAATGGTTATTCCTGTGGTGCAAAACCTCCACAATCCATCCACCTGTTCGAGAAACAGTTATAGAGTTTAACTTGAATAAATGCTCGAAAATACTATACCGCTTAAATATTCTTGGAAGCATCTTGAGGGAAGAGTTCCATTAGGAGTTCCTTTTAGTGGATCCCGCTGGAACGTAGAAAGGATCATTTGGATCGATTTCTAGATTCAATCTCAAACGTGGTATGAGCATTGGTGGGGAAAGGCTGCTATTGGCTGGTTTTGTTTATCTTTTAAAGGCCATCCTTTTCGTCGGAATGATTGCTTTATTAAAGTATTAATGCATCCATGCGCTGTATGCAATGTGAAACAAATATTCAATGAAAATACCTGGGTCGTGGTAGCACGGTTGGAAGAATAACGAATTCGCAACCGGAGGTTTGGGAGTTCGATACTAGATCCAACCCAAGTTTGTCTAGTTTGGAAGCGTATGGTGTAGAGGCGGCTGATGCACCTTAAATCTGTCGTGGCTTCAAGTATCCTCATGTTGGCGTGGTGTGGAAGTACGGGGAGTGGGGTTCCAGCTCAGGTATTGCCTCGTCATCTGAACGGGATTTAAAACGACGTGTTGTCCTCGAATCTTTCCCATTGAGATTGATACCGGACCGTCGCCAATAGCCCGTTGTGTTGCTCCAATACTACGTAAGTTAAAATACCTACCTACCTGCCTCTCATGATTGTTCTGTTTCTCGCATGCTCTGTATCTCTGATCTTCTCTTTCATTGGGTCCGTTTGTCAAAATGGTGTTGTCCTCGAATCCTTCCCTTTGGGTTTGATCCTGGACCACCGCAAATAGCCCGTTGTGTTGCTTCGATGTGACGTTACATACACTACCCTACAATAATGGACAGAACAGCGAGATGGGATGGTTTAAGTGAAATAATACATGCTTTAATAGGTTCCACGTGTTGCAATGACGCTAGCTACCCTTCTGGGCATACATTCTCAACAAGGTTTGGATACAAAGCCATTCCAACTGCAAGAATGTCGCCATCTCAGCTGTTGATTTCGGACGCGGTTCCCACAAGCGTCGCTCTCACTCGTCCCACACATGTTCTATGGGGTCGGGACTCTGAGCATACCGGGCAAGACGTTTCCTATCCATATCTCGATTCCACTGCTCGACAGAGGCTGCAACATGACACGGAGCGTTGTAAGTAACATTCGTCCACTTCATAAATTGAGCCAGAGCGTAGAAAGAACCTGACTGTCCAAAATGTTCATGTAGGCGTTCAATGTACCAGGAATACCATGCAAATGTCCCAGGCTATTCCACGAAAAACACCCCCAAACAAGTAATCGGATTTTATGCAAATCCGCTGGCGTCCGGTACATTATTGTAGGGTAATGTATATATATAGAAATAGATATATATATATACAGATATAACCTTCCAAAAATTCGTACTCTTCCAAGCTGGCTACCGCGGCCCTCACAAAACATTGGAACAACAGCTAACGGCTCCTCGTAACCAACTTGAAAAAAATGAATCTTGGCCGAGATTTGGGGCAAAACCCTTCAGAATTCGAAAGCAAAACTGTTTCGGTCCGAATCCGTACCGTCACTGCGTAGGTAAACAAATACGGCTCGGAAATGTTTGGACAGAAAATGCTTTATGCGAGTAAAGGCAAAACTTCTTTTCATACATTTTCTCATTCGCTCCGCGTCAAAGGAGGATCGGATGTCTGGCAGCGAGAGAATGCGCCCAAATAAAGCAAGGAAAGTCGCTCAAAGAATTCACACTACTCGAGTAATACTCGCGTAGTTGTGTTACTTTCGGGAATCGGGTATCTGCGAACGCATTCAGGTCCATATACGACTACTCTTAGGAGAAGCTAGTAGAACATAGATGAGTTTCTTTTGTTGAATGAATACCGAAACTAGAGGCAAATGTTTGCAAAAGCTATGATAGAGGAACATACAGTGTGTCCCGGAACTTCGTGTACAAAGAAGGGATGGGATGCATAGAACATCGATAGGAACGATAATTACACAGGAAAGCATGGGCAGAAATGTCACCCTCACGTGATAAAGAGACACAATTACGCCACAACACAGAATATAGTTTAAAACGCTTTATTACACAACAAAAGAGTACAATGTATGACATACAAGCATCACAGTTGGTATTCGAAATTACGCCCATTGGCATGGATGCACGCATCGACACGGATTGGAGAACATTTTGGAAGATTTCTGGCGTTTCGCTGAACGCAGCGATGGAGATTCGTGAAACCAGGTCCATTTCAGAATTTACGGGCGTGTCGTACAGAATGCTGTTCATGGCACCCCAGAGAAAATAATCAAGGAGATCAATCAGGCGACGGGACCGCCACGCCCAATCCAATTGTTTCCAAATGTCCGGTCCAAATGGTCACTTGCACACCTTGCGTAAAGAGATGGCGCCCTATCATGTTGAAACCACATTCCGAACATGTGCGGGGACATCGTTAAGCCTTTCCGGAAGTACCTCTTTAAGAAAGACGAGATACTTGCGAACGTTCAGTCGAGGTGATAAGATGCATGGCCGGACTAAACTGTACCCCACGAAACCCGCCCACACATTAACAGTGAAGCGTTGTTGTGCGGCTCGTGGTCGAGTTCCGTGTGTGTTGTCTAAGACCCACATGTGCGCGTTGTGCATATTGAACAACCCTTCGCGTGAAAAGATTGCTTCATCACTGAACACAACAGAACTGGAAAATTGCGTGTCGGCCGCACTTTGATGGAGAAACCACTGTGCAAACGCGACACTTCGAAGGGATCATCCGGCTGGAATAACTGAATTCTCTGAAAAAGAAAAGGGATGTAAGGCCCTGCAGCATTGATCCAGACGTTCCGGTGGCAACGGCATGCGCCCGTACACTGGTACCGGAATTTCGCCCACAGCATGCAACAGACCCTCTTCAAATATGAGTGTTCGTGCTGTTCGCGGCGTCCCAGTATCCAGCATCGTGGCTGTGAAGGATCCACGTTCCGCAAGGTTCTGATGTATCCGAGCGAACATTTGATGATATGATTGGGTTGGCGCCTCGTTGGATATGTTTCCCCATCCAACCGAACAGCATTTCTGTCGGCTAGGCCGTAGATGAAGTGGATGTCCGTCAACTCGGAGTTTGTGAAACGATTCATGTTGATCGCACGCAGACGGTGACAACAATGAGGAAGCCACACGTGCCGTCCTTGAGTCCTCGCTTACAGTGCCACCTATCGATTTCCGGCCATGCTTTCTATGTAATAATGGTTCCTAACAATGTTCCCTCTTCCAAGTTGATTCACGAAGTTCCGGGACACACTGTGAATTGGAATGGCGATTCTTGTTGGTTTTCCTTGTTGCTAAAGGGTAGCCAGGTTGGAAGAGGGTTGTGTACAGAGGGTGCCCGTTAGATCAGTCGTGACCTAAAATTTCCTCACTGGCGTGATGTGGAATTTTGGGAGAATGGGGTGCCAGGTCATGTGTTACCCTTCTCATCTGACCGTGGTTCAAAATGATCGTTGCTCCAGTGGGACAATAATCAAAATACCTACCTCGATTAAACACCAATGGGATGGGATTCTCAAAGCAAGCAATCCAACCCCCGGAATTTCGGTAGGTAATTTAATTACCGTTAACATTGGTGCAACACAACGGTCTACTGGCGACTGTCTGGGATCGATCGGAGGACAAAGTGTCATTTTGAACAACGGTCAGTTGACAAGGTCACTCCTCAGCTGGCACCCCACCCTCCAAACGTGCATACCACTCGAGCATGATGAGATTAGAGGCCACGACAGATTTAACGTGCATCAGCCCCCTTGGATTGGTTTTGTACTCGCAACCCACCAGTTACTCTTCCAACCGGACTACCGAGGCTTGAAAATGCCTCTCATGATTCGGGGGGTTGCCACTTCAAATCCAGCATGATCGACGAGTACAAAGGGAGCTGGTGCACGTTAAATCTGTCGTGGCCACAAATGTCGTCAAGATGGCGTGGTGTGAAAGTTTGGAAGGAGGTCAACTCACAGGTGTTGCATCGTCATCTGACCGCCATTTAAAATGACGTGTTGACCTAGGAACTTTCCATTGGGATTGATCCCGCAAAAGTCGTCAATAGCCCGTCATGTTGCTCCAATACTACGTGAATTAAAATTCCTACCTACCTGCCTTTCATGATTGTTCTGTTTCTCGCATGCTCTCATCTTCCCTTTCATTCTGTCCGTGGTTCAAAATGACGTGGTGTTGTCCTCGGACCTTCCCCTTCGGGGGTTGATCCCGGACCGTCGCCAACAGCCCCTTGTGTTTCTCTCGTGTGACGCTTCTTAAGTACCTACCTCTGATCTTTTCCCGTTGCCGTGCAATTGGAATACTCTTATCTGTCAGTCTCTCGATAAACTAGTTCAAATGAAAATGTAGGTCCCTCTTGGGTATTGTGCAGTAACGTTGTTGTGTGTTGTGCAGCCCGTGTTGTGTGAGTTGTGCTACGTGCTGATGGAGTACACGCGTACGGCTGTCTTCATGTGGATGCTTTTGGAGGGCTGCCACCTGCACACCAGCATCGTCATCGTCTTCCCCATCGAGATCAAGTTCGTCTACTTCCACTGCATCGGATGGGGTAAGTACTACCTCTCTCTCCCCTCCGGACACCCCTGCCACCTTTTGAACTCAACCCCATCTCCTGTACATGTATTTGGCAAGCTGGCGTGACAAAGTGCAACTTGTACATCCAAACGCACTTCGATAGTGAAGTTGGGTTACACTGCTATATACACTACCCTACCATAATGGACCGGACAGCGAGATGGGATGGTTTAAGGGAAAGAATACATGCTTTGATAGGGAGTGGTCCCTCACGTGTTGCAATGACACTAGCAACCCCTCTGGGCATACTTTCAACAAGGTTTGATACATAGCTGTGGGTATTGTGGTTCATTACTGCTGCAAGAATGTCGCCAGCTCAGCTGTCGATTTCGGACGGAGTTCCCTGGTCCGTCAGCGTCGCTCTAACGCGTCCCACACATGTTCTATGGGGTTTAAGTCGGGACTCCGAGCAGACGTTTTACATCCACATCTTGATACCACTGCTTAACAGAGGCTGCAACGTGACACGGAGCGTTGTCGTCCTGGAAGAAGCATTCGTCCATTCCATAAAATTGCCAAATCGTAGGAAGAATATGATTGTCCAAAATGTTCATGCTGGCATCGGCGTTCAATTGACCATGAACAACTTGCAAAGGTACCAGGCCATACCAAGAAAAACACCCCCAAAGAAGTTGTCGGATTTTATGCAAATCCGCTGGCGTCCGGTCCATTATTGTAGGGTAGGGTATACTACTAGCTTAATTATCCGCTCGAATAAATTAAATGTTGACTGAAAATGAAACAATCGCTTCTCGTGCATGAAAAAAATGGAAGCAGCATTCAAGTGTACGGTACCTAATTTTTTTAAAATCGCTTTAATTTTTTTATAGCTTCTATAATTTACTTGGGACGCAAATATGTAGAGATGATCTATCCATCCATACACTCATATTCAGCGCACTTCTGCTGTAAGACAAACTACAGACGTTTTTTTCGAAGGTGATTACTACAGAATTCGTTCGTAAGTGATTACCGTACGTTCATTTTCAGTAAAAATGACGAATTGTAGACGTCTCTTAGTATTTCTATGAATACTAGGGGCCCACCCCTGCTCGCTCATATGGATGCGACAACAAAGCAGGGATGTTCAATAGTCAAACATCGCAATTGAAACCAACGATGTATGTTTGGAAACTTTTTTTCCCATTTTTTAAAACTGCTTTAGTAATCTCTAACATTAATGTTCGCCGGGGTTGTGGGGGAGATTTAATTTGTCATTTTCCGGATTTATTAATTTATAACTAAGATTTTTTTAAACTGTCAATACAAAGTCAAAAAAAATTGTACGAACAATTAACAAATCTTTTGTTTTCTAATTGAATAATACAAAAGAAATTAATATTTACAATAATTTGAAATATAGGTACTACTAATTATAAGTATAGGTAGGTAAGTATTTGACAATAATTATTGTTAGTTATGAATTATTTATCAACCTATGGGGGGAAAACAAACTTGTTTTGTGGGGCGAGACATAATCCGACCAACCGGTCTAGTAGTTAAGGTGTTGGCCTCTGGATCGGAAGGTTCCTGGTTCGAATCCGGGGTCAGGGCATGGATGTAATTGTGCTGTCCTCTGTTAGGGATAATGATGGCCGGGTGTTCCTTCACAAATGACCATCGCTTCCGCAGCCGTGACTAAAGACGTTGGGATAATGTTCCTCTCCGCCTGCTGTCATTGGGGGGGGGGGGGAAACATTAAAAAAAATAAACTTGTTTTTTATGTTCTGCAACTAAAAAAAAATTGGAGCCAACAATTAATATATGCTTCAATATGTGTTGTCTACAGTTTGTAAAAAACTTTAACTTGCTAAGTAACTTGTTTGTTAACTTTCTCCCCCTTAATCATACTTCTTTTTTCACTCACTGTCCTACCAGTTAGGGGAACAGTTCTTTCTGATGAGACGGATGTCGCCATCACTGACAAATGCTTAGTTGCACGATTATTTTTTTAATTGTGGCTACTTTTTCATTCAAGAATTAAACATCGACAACGTAAAAACCTCAATGTGAAACAAACATCGGCACCAACAAATCGATGAGACAAGTACCGCTGATAAGGAGACTGGCGTGGAACAATTTTTGATACTTGACCTTAACCAACAACAATTGGAAAAAACAGGTCAATAATTTAATGTAGGCCTGCACTGGTGTTCAGATGTTTTAAACTTAAATGAATTATTAGTAACAGTACACCCATCCAACTGAAAGTTTATTTTGATTATATATATTTTATTTATAATATAGAAATACAAAAAAAGTTAGCTTATGCCATAACTGTTGAGGTAAAACTTGTATTTATTGTTATTTTTTTGTTGTAATGTAAAGATCTATATTAACTTAGTAAACATTTATATACATTCAATAAAATCTATTACTTATTTCTAAAGCCCCATTTCAAAACTAAATGCAACTTTATTTCCATAAACACAAGTTCAGGGAATGATCAATGCAACTTTTCCCATTTTTACTGCATTAAAAAAGTTGCCCTAGTGATGAAAAGAAACTGGTGATGATCCGCGCAATTGCTTTTCTAGCACGGACAGATCCTCTGAGAGTAGGACGGTACCTTCTCTTGTGCCAGCTTGATCCAGTATTTGCTTACGTCGGTCTTTACCTGGAATGCTAAAATAGGATAGGATCCATTGAAAATTAATTTTAGAATTTGTATTCCAACGTAATATCAGAAGGGCTGTTTTTGTGAAAAGAGGATCCTAACGCATATTTTATTTGCTAGAATGGCTGCTCGCGAATCAAGGCAAGCTGCTTCGTAGCAATCGCATGTATGTAAGACAGGTAATTTGTTCATTGCTATCGGCTTAAAATTTCAACATTGGTTCAATTCAGCATGGCATTTTTCTATTTTTGCAGGCGTCCCTCTCATCTTCGTACTGACATGGGCGACTGTCATGGCCACGCACTACTCTTCTACCATGTAAGTAGCACTTTCTTTACAATCTGGCCATGAACGAGGGAAGAATGTGTTCAAATAATGCGATGGGTACAGCTTTGATATAATAGGGTGCCAAAAAGGATTGTTCCCATATCTATTTAAGTGATTCTGTGAAGGTTAGTTATTAACGGACTCGAACTAATGTCATAACAATAACATTTATGAATAAACAGCGACAACACGAACACGTACAAAGTAGTAAAGTAGTCTAGTAGACTAGAGTAAAAGTAAGCTTTCGATAAAAGTATCTGTATAAGTATAAGAAATTAGTAGAACTCAGGCGGGATTATACTGATACTGACTGATACAGTAAAAGTCTGATACAGTTAACAATATGACGTCGGTGCTGCTTATGCAACAAACGCTGCGCACCACAGATATATTAGGATGATGCGAAATTTCAAAACCGTTTGATGGACAAGAATTGAAGAGAAATGATTTTATTGAGACTCAAATGACACTGAATCGGTACAGTGTATGCCCTTTCTCCATTTCTCTCCGATAGCTGCATCCTCATGCTCCTCCAAGTTCCGAGGTTCCTACTAAGTAAATTTAGAATCTGTAATCTTTTACGAAAGACAATAAAATTAAATTTCATAAATCCATTTTAAAATACTCCAGATCCCGCGACCCAAAAATTGCAAAAAATTCGGACTACCTGTATGGTAAATCCCATACCTGAAAGTACCATATATTCGTTAGGACAATTTTGGTTGCTTCTCAAACCAACACCACGGCCAACGCCGTGATGTAAGGTATTAATCTGGTCAATTTAAAATCCGTTGAAATTTTCAATCTATCTTTTATGATTCCGATTTTACAAAAAAAAAATTAACAATCCCAGTCAAAATTTTTTTTATTTTTTGCTCTCCTTCGCTGAAATGGAATAGGGCAGGAAATGTAATGTTTTTATTTTTATTTCAACGCGAAGGGCAGAAAATTCAAACTGTTTTTTTTTTTTTTTTTTTTTGAAAGCGAAAGTTCACGTAACGTCACAATCTCTTGGGAAAATATAATATTAAAAAAGAAAATCTGTCAAAAAATCTATAATAATAAGGTAATTATCTGGTTTAAGATTTTCTGCAGATTTCAAATCCGTTAAAATTTTTATTCTGGAAAAAAGAACTGAAGAACGCCAGTGATAAATTTAGTAATATATTTTGCTTCACTGGAATCCATTTCGCGGGAAATCAAAGTGAATGAATATCGAAACAAACGAAGGTCATTCGAATGTGATCTCTCCTATTCTAGAGACGAGAGATGAAAAAAACTTACGTCAAGGTGACGTAAGTATCGACGTGAGGGCGAAAAGTCTTAATTCTGATGTTTCTTCATTTCGCGAAAGAAAGAAGAATGGTGAAAAAATATTAAATTCATTTTAAAATGTTCTAAATTGAATTTAAAATTCGCCTCGACCCTAAAATTGCAAAAAATTCGGTCTACCTGAGTGCCAAATCTCATTACTGTAAGTGCCATAGATTCGTCAGGACTTTGAGTCTAAGAAAACAAACACTTCCTTTTATAATATCAGAGATAAACCTTATTATTCACACTTCCTAACACGTATCTTGTGTAATATGCCTCATAGAACACAGACAGATAGAACCTAAACATTTCTTGGGGCTCCACGAGAAACTTTTGCGTCGAAAAGGCTTAACTTATAAAATATCACATTAATTATTGTAATCTAAAGTTATTAAGGCATGGTAGAAAAAAAAAATGATTTACAAAAATTAATAAAATAGATACCGCGAGGTTGATATAATCCTAATAATTTTGGGTCGTCTTTATCTGCCACAATTCGCTACAAAAACCACGTCACAAAAGTGCCAAAGGCGTTGAGCACAGAAAATATTTATATTAAACTACCAATTTTAAAAAAAAAGTTAAATTACATTTATCGATCGAAATCAACATTTTTTTGTAAGAAAAGAAATCGAAATAACCTTGAATTGAAGATCCTTCTAGTATTAAACCAAACATCTAATGTAAACATGCCAGTACTGAAGTGTTATAACACTGAAAAACGTTGAGTAAAAACTATTCTTAAACAGGCGGATATTAAAATATGATTCTAAAACCTTGCAAAGAAAAGACCAGTAATTAATTCCCAAATTCTTTTTTCCTCTTGGATGAATAGCATCTGTTGTAGGGTTGATGAAATACTTGCCTAGTAAATCACTTAGCTTTAAAGAAAACAATAATCCCTGAGGTTAGAAATTTTAATTTCTATCTTGGAAGATTTTTCTTTAGAGTGTAATGAATCGATGGTGGGAGGGATGCGACATCGGTGTCGATGTTTTCAAAACATATATGCATTGGAGCCGATGTTTTTATAACATCGATGTTAAAATTGTCGATGATTTATTTTTAAATGAAAAATGTACCATTATAAAAATTAAAAAAATAATCAAGTAACATAATTTCAATAATCAGCGAATTGAACATACTTTGAGACCCAAGTGGCCGAGGGTGAAAGGACGAGAATAAAAGGGGGAACGTTGCACTAGCAACGAGACAATTGGCAACCAACGACCCATTCGAGCGCTTGGAATTAGAAACGCGACATTGATGTCGATGTTTTCAAAAATCGATGTTTTATAAAAACATAGATGTATTTACCATAGATTTATTGGAGCCTGCGTTTGTTAAACATCGATGTTTTTACACTGTCGATGTTTTTACTTTGTCGGTGTTTAATTTTTGAATAAAAAAAGTACCATTTTAAAAATTACCGTGCAACTAAGTATTTGTCAGTGATGGTGACATCCGTCCGAAAAACATGCAAAGAAGTGATGGTGACATCCGATCAGAAAAAGCTTTTTCCCATCACAAAGAGCTTTCTTCATCACTAGTGAAAGAAGAAAGTTTCCCTTTCAGCCAGTCGGCTGAAATGGAAAAAATAAAAAACTTTTTTTTTTTGCAAACTGTTCAATATTGGGGCTTATAATAATTATAGGCCCCAATAGATTTTATTTGCGGGACATAAAAAAAATTTTGTGTTTCTCCCCAAGAAGTTGATAAATAAAAATATAATTAACAATAATTATTGTTATATACTTACCTACTTATAGTTAGTCATACGTAATTCAAATCACTGTAAATATTATTTTCTTTGTGCTATTCAATTTGAAAACAAAAGATTTGTTAATTGTTCTTGTTATTTTTTTTACTTTGTTTTGACCGTTAAAAAATTCTTAGCTATAAATTAATAAACGCGGCCAATGACACATTAAATCTCCCTCTCGGGCTAGCATTAATGTTAGAGGTTACTAAACCAGTTTTTAAAAAATGTGGAAAAAATTTTCATACATCGATGGTTTTGGGGTGATGTTTTATCCCCATCGATGTTCTGTTGTCGATGTTGCATCCCTGGATGGTGGAAGCAAAATTGAGCCCCGTATCGCTTACACTTTTTGGTAGCCCGGTCGGAAGAACAATGGATTAGCAGACGGAGTGTTTCGAGTTCAAATCCAACCAAAGACCGTCGGGCAGGAATTGGGCTGGTGCACGTTAAATCCGCCGTGGCCTTAGATATCCTCGCGTTGGCGTGGTGTGGAAGTTTGGAGATTGGGGTGCCAGCATTACAATGTTCCTCAGCAGTAAAACTGAAAAAAAAAATAAACTACTGAAATGTCGACTTTGAGTTTTTAAAGGTGCTAGGAAATGTTGGTTTCGTGTTTTGAGGTTCAGTTTAGGTAATTTGGTAATTAACATGGTAGTCATTAGTCAAAAGTGGTCGACAGTCATTAGTCAAAAGAGCCGAAGATCAGGAGTACAAGGATAGAGATTTCTTTTGCGAGACAAATTTCTTTTTAAGAACCATGTTTTTAGAAGTCTCGGTTTAAACTAGCTACTACCATTAAATAAAACCAGATAGCATAAGAATAATCTGATTAATTTTGACAAAAAAATATTTTCTACATTAAAATAAAAATATGACAAAACACGCATTTAATGTCAACAATGACCTTCCATTTCCTTGCAAAGTTTGAATAAGTCAGGTTTTTAATTTCAAGTAAGATTCCGGGTTCAATAGGACTCAAAAGAGTGATCTAACAGCAAATGTTAGTTTTTTTTAACTGGTCAGGAATACTATTCCAGGTGTTGAAAATTATCAGTCTTCCTTCTCAAGGTCTTTCAAAGCAGAACACTTTTTCTAAAATCACATTTATTTTTCTCCAATTTTTCCAATCAGCATTAAGGAGTTCAAATTTGGATCTCTAAAATTCTTTGTTTTTTAACTCCATTTCAAAAGCGTCAATCTCAATATTAAAGGGAGAAAAATTCCATTCTGTTTCGTCGGCATTGAGAGGTTTTAACAAAGGCTAACGTCGGCTATGTTATTTCTGATTTCCTTAAACTTCCATAGAAAAGCTTTCTTGTTTCAGCAGGCTTGAAAAATGAATTAATGTTTCTTTTTCAAAATCTTGAGCAAAAAGGGGGATAATTTGTTTTCGAATGAAATGACTTCTTCCAACATAGAAACAATTGTGTTTCCTTTCCCCTGTAAGTTTACGGTTAAGATTATTTAGATAAGACGTAACGTCTACCATG
The DNA here is from genome assembly GCA_947359465.1 of Metellina segmentata. Classification (NCBI taxonomy): domain Eukaryota; kingdom Metazoa; phylum Arthropoda; class Arachnida; order Araneae; family Tetragnathidae; genus Metellina; species Metellina segmentata. The sequence continues at coordinate 135,292,403 of OX375874.1, read as the reverse complement.
GAATAAAATTTTTGGGTACACTGATCGTCCGTTAGTTTATGGTAGTCAACACCCTTCTCAAGAAGAAATGCTTTAATTTCAAGTAATAAGCAAACGAAACGTTTTTAAACGTTTGAAAGTCAACGTACCTTATTATGCAGCATAAGATCTGCGTATTCACACTTTCCATTTTAACTAAAAAATTCTTTCAATTGGCAATGATAAAGAGCTTTAGCTACAACTGTTGGCAATCTTGATCACCCATTCCATAACATAGCAAATTTCATCTGCAAATGTCTGCTTACAAAGCGCTTCTTTATGAATGATGCAATTTTAAACAACTCGTGATTAATTTTTTTCTCCAAAATAGAAACAAAACCTTTTCTTACTCCGGTCATACTTTTTGCCCCATCTGTTGAAATTGAAACCATTTTATCGAGTGTAATATGTTTCTCCAAGCATTCAATGACAGTATGTGCAATATGCTCGTCACGTGTTTGACCTTTTAGTGGCAATGATCCTCAAATTTCTCTAGGATACGAAGACGAAATAAATCGAACAAAAAGTGAAACGTACGCTGTGTCATTTATGTCACAGTTATTCGACAACAGCTAAGATTCGTCAACAGTTAGTGATAAAGCTGAAACCAATTTAAGATCTTCGGTTTGCTGATTGGTTATATTCAAAGACATTTTGACTGTTCTGTCTTTTACTGTTTTAGCAAACAGTGGTAACTCTTTGATTTTTTAAGAATTTATACCTTGTTCTTAAAATTCCGAATAGCTCTTCGGATGCATTTATAAAAGAACTTTTAATGTGTTCACCGTCTGTATGGTTTGCCTCTCTTAGTTTGCATCTCTTGACTAACACTAAATCTTGCAGTATTAACATTATTGGAAGATTAATAATTAAATACAGAACTTGGTTTTTCATGACTCTTCTGAAGTTCCTTTCTTTCTCGCATTACCGGCGGGATATTTCCATTTTAGCAGCATTGAGTTGAAATCGATCCGTGTCAGAACCACACTCAAGTGGCTAAAGAGCCGCGGTCTGCCGACCACTGTACTAGAGCAACACAACGGGCTAGGTACAGTTTCGGAAAAAAGTTGGCCACAAATTTTATTCTGAAGAGCGTATATAGTATTTTTCAACAGAGTCACGGTGGCCCGGTTGGAAAAGTAACGGTTGAGCAACCGGAGGGTCGAATCCAACAATAGACCAAAGTGGTCTGATGCACGTTCAATCTGTTATGGTCTTAAGTGAGCCCATGTTAACGTGGTGTGTAGGTTTGGAGAGTGGGGGTGCCAGCTCAGTTGTAACCTCGTCATCTGACCGCGGCTCCAAATGACGTTTTTCGTATCTTTCTCTTGTTCGATCGTTGCCAATATCCCGTTGTGTTGCTCCAAAGCGACGTCAAATGAAAATATCTAACCATCATATCTATCATCACTAACAGTTCAACTGCATTGAGAGAGTTTCTCCCTCCCCTCCCTCAGCCGGTATAGTGGTTAACCATCTAGCATAACTGTTCTAGACCTTTTTTGGCTGAAAAAAAATCCTACGTATGATTTTGAGGATGTTCCCATTTGGGAACATTGGCGTTTAGGATGAAGTAAATAGGGGCATTTTTCCCGAAAGGCAATTTTTTTGCAATCGAATCAAAAGGAGGACTAAGTTTGGTTTCAATTTCATACTTTTATATATTTCAATTCGGAAGGATACATTTTTCTCCTATTGCCAGTGCTACGGGGGAAACAAGACAAATGTATCTGCTTTTTGCATGCAAGGCTTTCTAACATTCATCTTGCACGATGCGCAACGTCCTTGGGTGCAAGCGACAGTGTTCGTCCGTCTTTCTACGGTGAATTGGTAGATGAGATCGTGGTCCTGTTCTTGCTGAGACGACTCTTGATCCTAGTGGAGCCTCTGCTTTGGCACCATACTATTTCCCTGATTAAATTTCTATCCTATATAGATACCCATTAGATGAGCATGTCATCCAAATTTTGTTCCCAAATCTGATGGGGTTTCCGCGAATAAGCATCTTATAAGAATGATGTCCGTAATACGGCACCATTGATCAGTCAATGCTGAGTTCATCGTGAAAAACTCCAAACTGAATCAAGTTTCAAGACATATTATCGTATATTGGAGCAATATTTTTTAGTTTATTACCCGGTTGAACATCCTTATTGTTGTCAACAAGATAAAAGTACTTTTTAAGCTGACGAGAGCGTGCTCTATCCATTATCTTAGGAAAGATTGTAACACATGTGTCTTCAGAATTACTCTAATATAAGTCCTTTGTAGGCACCGTGTGGTAACCGCTCAACAGAAGTAGACCTAGGAACTGAAGAATATCTTCACAGCTACCTGTTATTATCTGCCCCTTTGCAGTATATACAACGCTGTCATCCCAACTATAGATATTGCACATAATTCATAGGAAGTATTTTGTGGAATAACTCGAGGATCCATTGTCTCAAGCTCGGGAAATTTTTCAGTCAGCTTTTAGAGGCTTTTTCCTGAAATATCATTATTCAATGTTTCATCCCTTTTCCATCTGGGATGGGGTTCTTGTCTTCGCTTCTTTGCACTTGGAGCAGAACATGAGGGTGTGCTTCTCCTTTGATCTTCGCCCGAATCGGGAATTCGGTCATCTGAAATAGTCGAATCGCCATCTTCATTGTTAATCATCAGGTCAATATGGCCACAAACATCTTGAGAACGAACCTCATTCAAAGCTTCATCGTTGATGTGTTCTTCATCACTCAAATCAGCGTCTTCATCAGATAGTAATATGTAAAGATCTGGATCGTCTACGTCCTCGAGCTCGTCATCGGTTAGGCTGTTGAAAAATTCCTGCGCGGCTCGCAGGAACGTGTGATGTATCTCTGAAAGATGTAGTTGACACGGAGTGATACTTGAGAAGCACTTGAATTGTCAATTCCTATTAGGAATGGCGTATTAAGTAAAAAAAAATTAAAACTACATCGTTCAGCGCATACTATACCTAGTACTTTCCGAGAAAGAAAATCTTTGGTCAGAATGAAACCCTTTGGTTCAAACGACTACAGGTCACACCTTCGTCGAGTCTTGAAAAAGAAATGTTGTTGGAATGTGATCTTTGCAAAGGTCATTCAAAACGCGCTCCTCTCTTTTACTACCCGTAAATCACGTGATACATTTCAACCAACCATTTCACCGGGGGTACGTGGTTACTATTCTTGTAAAGTGATTAGGGTGAAAGAAATCATCCCAATCGTAAACATTTATATACCTGTAACAATGCGATTACCTTACAATAGAGTATCACGGTTTGCAGTGAAAACGGGTGTTAGGCACATGCAGATACAAAAGTGCCAGTTGGAGGTATGAAAGAATCAGCCACCACATTTATTAAGTCACCCATAGCAGAAGAATTGTGATAACTAAAAAAAAAGGAGAGTATTGACTCAAATTTTTTTTTTTTTGCGAGTTAAAAAAATCCCCTCAAACACTATACCCCAAACGCCAATGTTCCCATTTGGGAACATCAAAATTGTTGTAAGAATTACTTCTTACAAATGACACTTGAAAATATTTTGTTAATTTGTAAGAGAATATATGTCTCTTGACTGCCAAATCACGTCAGTAAAATTTAAAAAAAATTTAATTGAAAAACAGCAGAAATTAAAATGTGCATGACACTTTGAAGTTCACAAATTCAGTAAATTTGACTTAAATTATGTAAAAAATCTGAATTTATTTTTTGAAATCGATGACACCTAAAATAAATTCATATTATTATGTGACATTTCGGAAAGTATGAATATTCTAAACAAAGAATAAAGTGATTAAAAAAATTCACAAAAAAATGTTCCCGTTTGGGAACATTGGCAGGTAAAAGGTTAAGGTGTTAGCCTCTAGATCAGAAGGTTCCTGGTTCGAATCCGGGTCCGGGCATGGATGTTTGTAAGCGTATGGTGTAGAGGCGGCTGGTGCACCTTAAATCTGTCGTGGCCGAAAGTTCTCACGTTGGGTTGGCGTGGAAGTTAGGAGAGTGTGGTGCCAGCTCAGGTGTTGCTTCGTCATCTGACCGTGGTTCAAACTGACGAGGTGTTGTCCTCGGATCTTTCCCTTAAGGGACTGATCCATGACCGTCGTCAATATCCCGTTGTGTTGCTCTAGTAAGACGTTAACTAAAATTGCCATTATCTATGTAGAGGCAACTACCTTTACCACCAGAGCTGTGGGTCGGCATAATCGATATTGAAGAACACGCTATCGGTTCGATGACGGAAGTTTGTAACTTTTGTGGGGCGCACTTCTGGGAAAGAAAAAAATACTTCCGGTAGATTTACATAAAGTGTACCTGCGCTACAACTTTCGACGATAAACTCAATGAAAACAGTGTATGGGTGGATTGCAGTGCTGGGGAAATGGACACACAAACAACAGGATGGGTATTCGATTTCCAAAGAAGTGCTCACATTTCTAGTCTAAAAATTGGCTTAAAGTTTTTGAATTCCAAATTATTCGCGTTTTGATTCCAGAGCTACTGTTTAACATTTCTGAGAAATACAACAAATTTAATTTATCTATCTATATATTGCTGTTTGTAAAAAATGCAACACCATGAAAGAGTCATCAGAATTAAATGAAATTTAATACACAAACGGCTTGTATTAGTACAAATAAATGAATGAATTTTCAAAGCAAAAAAACAATATTAAGTGTCCGAAATCAGTATTTGGTGTAGCCATCAGGCGCTGCAATAAGTGCTGCTATACGACGTGGCATGGAGTGAAACAGATGTTGAATGTCTGCTTGTGGAATAGAATTCCATATTATTTGTATGCGCACCCAAAGTTCGTCTTTTGAAGCTGTAGGACGCGGATCACGAGCGAGACGCCGACCAACCAATCCCACACGTGCTCAGTAGGCGACATGTCCGTCGAATAAGCAGGCCAAGGAAGAAGTTGCATGTGTTGGGCTGAAAGAAGTCTCGAGCATGCCTTGCAACATATGGGCGTGCATTATCCTCTTGAAAGATAGCTCCAGGGATGCCTTGAAGGAAGGGAACGACTTCGGGCTCTAGCACATAACGGACGTACCTGTTGCTATTCAGATTACCCTCAATTCGTAGCAGCTGAGATCGTCCATGATACGAAATCGCACCCCAGACCATAACTCCGGGTGTTCGGCCACTACGATGTTCGATAACGCACTCTGGAAGGCAGCGTTCACCGGCATAGCGTCTAACACGAATGCGGCCATCATGGTTCCACAAATAAAAGTGCGTTTGGTCAGAAAAGACAACTTTTTGCCAATCAGCCCGCCAGGCTCTTTGTTCATGAGCCCATTGCAGAAGCAGCCGTCGATGGTTTGGCGTGAGGGGGATCCCGTATAAAGGAATCCTTTCACGCAGTCCACGTTGCAGCAGACGTCGGCGAATTGACGAAGCCGACATTAGTACACCTGTAACAGTAGACCAAAATGCTGCCAACTGCCTGGAGGAAGCTGTTCTGTCGTTCACCGCCATGTGGACCAGGTGTCTATCATCGCGCGCTGACTTCACCTTCCGTCGTCCACTCCCAGATTTTCGAGTTGTCTGGTGCTCATCGGTCCACTGCTTCCAAACTAGCATCATTGTGGACTATTCCGCTGCACACGAGCTGTTATTGCGCGATAGGAAAATCCTCCTTCACGAAGGCCGATTCTCCCCCGTTCAAACTCCGTAAATTGTTGAAATTTCACCCTATTTCGCCGTGGATGCATATTTTGGTCTCACTAAACGCTCGCCACTAAAAAATAACCATGCACTATTTTCAACGTCCCGCTACAGCCCTCTATTTATACGCTTTTAGCATCAGTTCAGATTGCCCTTTCTAACCACGCATGCATGGTGGCTCTGAAATTTTACTACTTTGCATAACATCCTATAATTGACATTTGCTGCAAATTTCATTTCATTCGGATGATTCCTTCAAGGTGTTGCATTTTTTACAAACAGCAGTGTATTGTAAAAAAAAAATTGTCGGTCTTTTTCAGGATTATTCACATTGTGATTGCTAGATAGCGAGTCACGGTGATAGCTAGTCTTGCGGTTAAACGGGCTAATTCATTTGGAGCACGCGCAGACGATAAACACCAGTTATATTTTTTAATTAACTCATTCATAAAATTTCAGAGCTCGCGCTAGAGAGTTTGCAATGTTCTCAGAAGAACCGCCCAATTCTGTCCATAGCAACTGTCGACTATGAAAAAATTAAAATGTACTATTACAACAAACAACACGAATCAGCTAAAACATTTAAAACTATGAGATTTATTCTGAATTTTAACAATATGTTCTACTAAAATATTTCCTTCTTTATGTGGAAATGAGTTGTTTTGTTCTTGACATTTTTTAAAACATTCTGTTTTTATTCATACTATATTTCCGTGTATAAGCCGAGAATTTTTTAAACGTTTTCTAAAGCTAAAGTACTGGTGTCTGCTTCTATACGAATCCGCTAATCTGGCCAAAAAAGTAGTCGATTTTCCGCATGCGATAGATATCGCAATGGGAAGGGAACCTTCCATTAACGTCGTTTACTAGAGATTCGGGATCAATCCAGCAAGCGATCCATACGGGGATGGATTGGGAATCAATCCCCCTCATTGTTGAAAAGTATAGTTCGCGAAGGGAACTAAATAGGATTGAGCAACAATCATCGGGGGTTGACGAGCAATAGCGAGCAGGGGGCGGAGCCCCCTATTATTTAAAAAATATTTTTTGAAATATCCTATTTTATAAACAATTCCTTCTGCTGGATACATTTCTTCATTGATGCGAGCGAAGCAAGTAAGGTTCGCGCAGCGAATCAGTGAGGATTGAAAATCCTCCGGGGATTGGCAAGCGATGGTGGTTAGGGGGCCCCTAGTTTCAAAAATTCTTCCACATTTCAAATTAATTTTTCATTCCATTCCGCATCACATATACAGTTTGCGCGTGCATAATTAAAAATAAAATCATTGTAGTTTGCGAGTGATTAATAAATTTAATATGAAGACAACAACGAGCAGCGCTAGTAACAGTTGCCACATGCGCGCAATTAAAATTATATTCACGTATGTATCGCTGGCAAGGATTTTTCCTTTGGGGATTGATCCCGAACCGTAGCCAATAGCCCGTTGTGTTACTTCAGTGAGACGTTAATTAAAAGAATACCAGTATCGCTCGCAATGATCAGTATCAACTGAAACTTATAATTAAGTGCCGTTTTCGTGAAGTACATTTATTCAACAATCACATAATTAATTTTACATGGAATAATCTAGAAGGATCACACAGTAATATCGACAAACAAGTAACACAAGCGAGTAACACAGAAGCAAACAATTTTTTTTTCAACTTCAAAATGTAAATTATTTAGCGTTTCATTAAAGTTTCAGTTAAAGAATAAATTAAATGCATTTAGCAGATTATCAAAATACACTTGGAGCACACACATGAATATTAAATTGACATAACAGGCTATAGTTTTAATAAATCCAAACAAGCTGTAGTCTTTGAAAAGAGCTCTTAAATAATAAATGCGTACCGATAATTTTGAAACAGACGTTTATAAAAGGGAGCTTTTAAATCCAAATTATTCTCGGAAGCCCTAAGCTCATTCAAGAATATGAAACATCTTTCGGTATTTATGTAGGTAGGGGAAGTATCATAATTCACTTCCAAGTACTTAATCGTTTTGCATATCTTCACCGTCCATTGGAAGCAAAGAAAAGTATCTGTGTATTAGCCATTATTCTCCATTTAGATCATCCAATTTCCGATGAGGGAAAATTGCGTCGAATTGCGAATGAAATGATAAAGTCACTTTAATTTCTATCCTTTCGATCTGCTCAATTGAAATGGACAATTTTCGTTTTAAATGCATCGGAAATTTGAACGGAAATCGATAGGGTGGACTCACTTTTAGAAACGGTTCCGCGAGACTTGTGCGCTTATTTATCACATAAGTTACGGAGGGCAGCGGTGGCTCGTTTGGAAGAGCAATTGGAGGGTTTCGCGTTCGAATCGAACCTGTACAAAGGGGCTGTTGCACGTTCAATCTGTCATGGCCTCAAATGTCCTCGCGTTGGCTTGGCGTGGAAGTTTGCAGAGAGGGGTGCCAGCTCAAGTGTTGCCTCGTCATCTGATTATGGTGCAAAATTACGCGGTTTCGTCCTCGGATCTTTCATTTAGGGGGTTGATCCCGAACCGTCGCCCGTAGACCGTTGTGTTTCTCCAGTGTGACGTTAATTAAACATCTACCACGTAAGTTACGTATCTGTTTAAAATTATCTCAATGATGCAATGTAAGAAGAATAGGTAGGTATTTTAATTGACGTCGCTCTGGAGCAACAAAGCGGGCTATTGGCTACGGTCCGGGATCAAACATGTAGAGACAGATCCGAGGACAACACCACGTCATTATGAATCACGGTCAGTAGGACGAGGTTGTGACCGAACTGGCAATCCACTCTCTAAATTTCCACGCTCCGCCAACGGGGCGACAGTTCGGGATCGACCATCGAAGGGAAAGTAAAGATACAGGGTGTTGTGGTTGCTAAATATGTAGGGCCTAACGTTTATGAAACATCTTTCTTTTATGCTACAAATATTTCACCGAAAAATTATTTTAAGGGATAAACAGCAAAAACGTCTACGAGGTAGGTAGTTGAATTAACATCGCACTGGAGGAACTCATCAGGTTGCTAGAGACGGGATAAATCCAAAAGGGAAAGATACAAGAACATTTCTTCCTTTTGAACCACGGTTAGGTCACACCTGAGCTGGCCACACCACTCTACAAACTTTTTTTTAACATGTCAACGTCATGACGCTTTGGGGGACACGACAACTTAATGTGCACCAGCCTCCGCGTACAAAACGGCCATTGGTTGGATCTAGTTTCGAACTCGCAACCCTCAGGTTGCTAACCCGTTACTCTTCCAACTGTGATACAGCGGCCCTTAAGTGAAAGATACCTTTAAAAAACCAAATGTATTGAGTTGATACAAAAGCTTGTAGGTTTTTTACACCATGCTCGCCCATGCTCGTCAATCCCATTTAATTTGCTTCGCAAGCCAACAATCCTGTCGCAAGTGATTTTGCCTCTTTTTTTTTACTTTAACACTTAATGCACCCTAAACTAATAGCCGCGTCAGTAAAAAATCATCTCCATATTGTTCCCTGTACAATTTTGAATAAATCATGTTAATCTCGTAATTTTCTGATCTGTACTTAATCGGTAAACCGTCTGAAAATCGAGCGAAAAAACGAGCATGACGTCACAGCGAGTTTCAAGGGTATCTGGCAAACCCGTTAGTCAGAAAATGTAACCTTTATTTCCGTGAAGTAGGATGAACGCGTATAGTACCGCGATCGAAAAAATATTAAATGTGTCTGACAAACTTTTGATCGCATCGAATGTATTGATTTGTCAATTTCAAAAATAATTGTACCGTAAGAGTACATTCTAAGGTATACTGCGATGTTTTAAATTTAAAAACTAATAGTAATACGATATTGATATGACAGTTTTAACAAAAAAGTTTCGAAACTGTCCAGATTTTTTCCGAATTTCAAAAAAGTATCAACTGGAAGCAAATTAAAATTTCTGAAAAACTCGACGAGCTGCAAAAATTTACGTTTTGAGGTACTCTAAAAAAATCACGACTGAAAACTGGAAATTTGTACGTTTTTTTCTCATTCGTGTTAGAAATTTCATTTTTTCAATTTTGATACTTAATAAACAATAAACTAATAGCCGCATCGGAAAAAAAGTCTTCACAATTGTCCAGGTAACACGATGAAGAACAAACCATGCTAAATTCGTAATTTTCTGATCCGTACTTTCTCGGGAAACCGCCTAAGAATCAAACGAAAAAAACAGTTTTCAATCCTACTGCGGTGGTAACTTTTTTTAATAAAGGTTGAAGAAATGGTTGTTTTATTGACACTCTATAATGACATTGAATCCGTATCTCATGTGCCGTTCTAGCTTTCATCATCCCGCTATCATAGGAGTTCCGAGGTTCCTGGCTCAAGAACGATCCAGGTGACTTCACTTTAGGTATCCGAACACATTAAAAAAGTCAGTTTGGACCAATAATTACAAAAAATGTTTTTTTATCTTATTGGATAGAGTATTTATTTGACTATCCAAAATATATTTGATTTTTTCTCTAAGTGAATTAGTTGCAAATGTATTAAGATTTTAATCAAGGCGGTAAAACCGGAAATGGCCAGTAAAAGACCAAAAATCTGTCAAAATTTACTTTAATTTTGCAAATATAATTTTAGAAAGTTTTCTGGAATGTTTGAATGGTTCCTCTTTTGGAAATTGTGTGGGAATTTTTATAGAGAAGTGAAGAACAAAATTGGTTACACAAACGATAAAATCGAGAGATAGCAAACGATATACATTTCTAGCTATTTTTGCTCTAAATTAATATATACGCATTATTTCCTCACTTCAAATGTTATAACGCAAAAAGTTATGGATGGACTCTCTCTGTTCGAAATATGCTGTCTGAATGGAACTCGAATACTTTCTGAGACTCAAAAGGCAAATGAGGAACTTGTTACTTCTAAAGGATGATCTACATTCAAATTCATCTCATCATTCCAAATAAAATCCTACTCTTAGGAAAATAAATAAAATTTTTCCAAGGGATTCCCTTCCATGAAAAGGGGATTGCTAAAAATATTCTAAATGATTCCACTCAAAAGAAAACACAAAATCGAATCTTTCCAAACGATTCTAGGGGGCGGGATAGAATGGTTGGAAGAGCATCAAACGAGCAATCGGGGGTTGCGAGTTAAAACACAACCAAAGACCTTCGTGTACAAAGTTGGCTGGTGCACGTTGAAACCGTAGTGTTTTCAAATGTCCTCACGTTGTATTTGTGTGGAAATATTGAGAGTGGGGTGCCAGCTTAGGTGTTCCCTCGTCTTCTGACCATGGTTTTTCCTCGAATCTTTCCCTTTAGGATGGGTCGCGGACCGTCGGCGATAGCCCGTTGTGTTGCCCTAGGAAGACTAGCGACGTCGATGTTTTATATAAAACATTCAGTGATGGCGACATTCGTCCCATCGGAAAGAGTTTTTTCCCTAACGGGTGGGATAGTTCGTGAAAAAAGCAGTCGGCTTAAGGTGGAGAAAGTTAACAAACTTCTTTTTTTACAAACTGTAAATAACGAAAATCGGGGCCTCTAATAATTATAGGCTTCAATATTTTTTATTTACAGTAAATAAAAATAAGTTTGTTGTATTCCTCCATCAATTGATAAGTAATTAATAATAACTAACACTAATTATTGTTATGCACCTACCTAATTATACTTGTAGTTAGTAGTACCTATGTCAAATGTTTGTAAATATTATTTTCTTTTATATTACTAGGGGGCTCCGCCCCCTTCTCGCTTGCGCTCGCCAACCCCCGGGGATTGCCACGCAATCCCATTTGGTTTGCTTCGCAAACCAACACTCCTTTTACATATGGCATTTGGTTTGCTTCGCAAACCAACATTCCTTTCGCAGAGTGAAACTATCTGAATAATTTGTATTATCCTGATTTCACTTTACGGTCCATGACGTCACAGCGAGGGCTTCGCCCCTTGCTCGCTTACGCTTGCCGACCCCTGGGGATTGCTACGCAATCCCGTTTGGTTTGCTTCGCAAACCAATACCTCTTACGCAAGTGATTTCACTTTTTTTTACTTTAACACTTAATGTACCCTAAACTAATAGCCGCATGTGTAAAAAATCTTCTGCATCTTGTTCCCTGTACAATTTTAAGTAAACCATATTAATCTCCAAACTTTACGATGTGTATTTTGTACTTTGTCGGTAAACAGTCTGAGAACAGAGGGAAAAAAGCGAGCCTTTTTCCTCGCCAAATAAAAAGAAATCGTTTTTATGGCAATTGTTGCTACGATAAATTTGATATCTGGCAAACCCGATAGTCAAAAATACAACCCTCCGCGAATACAATGCTCCGCGAATTTGCTCCGCAAAATAAAAAATACGAAATTTGTGTCACCAATTTTTAATTGCATCGAATTTATTTATGAACCAATTTTAAAAATAATGGTATCCTGTGAAAGAGTACAGTCTGAGGTATACTGCGCTATTTTCAAAATAAAAAACTAATAGTAATACGATATAGATATGACCATTTTAGTGTTAACGGTTGTAACAAAAAGTAGAGAAAATATCCAAAGATTCCGAATTTTGTATGACCCACTTTTGATCGCATCCAATTTAATTATTAACCGATTTCAAAAATAATAGTACCGTAAGAAAGAATACATTCTGAGGTATACTGCGATATTTTAAAAATTAAAAACTAATAGTAATAAAATATAAATACGGCAGGTTAAAAAAAAATAACAAAAATGTCCTGATTTTTCCCGAATTTCAAAAAATATTATCAAGAACCAAATTGAAATTTCAAAAAAAAAAAAAACTCACTGCTGAAAACTGAAAATTTGTATGTGTTTTGTTCACTCGCGGATGAAATTTCGCTTCTTCAATTTTGACACTTAATAAACCCTAAACGAATAGCCGGATCGGAAAAAAATCTTAATAATTGTCCAGGGAATACGATGAAGAACAAATCATGTTAATTTCGTTTTTTTCCGATCAGTACTTTCTCGGGAAATCGTTTAAGAATCGACCTTAACAACACAGTTTTCAATCCTGCGGCGTCGGCGGTAACTTTTTTTTAATATAGAGAGATTCAATTTGAAAATAAAAGATTTGTTATTTGTTCGTATTAATTTTTTGACTTTGTTTTGACCATTCAGAAAAAGTATTACTTATAAATTAATGAACACGGCAAATGACAAATTAAACCCCCCCCCCCCTTTCCCCCGGCGAACATTAATGTTTGAAGTTGCTAAACCTGTTTTAAAATATGGGAGAAAAAAAAGTTTAAATACACTGATGTATAAAAACATCGATGTTTTAATTCTGAACACCGATGTTTCAAGACATCGATATTTTGCTGTCGCATCACTACTAACTACAGCAACAACAGGGTACAAAATCGTAGGGCGTGCAAGTGTAGAAAAAAAGTCTTAACTGTCTCCAATAGTTTGCTCAGGGGTTTGATCTATCATATTGGATACATAAACGAACCAATTCCGAAGCAAAGGGTTCAACAAGCGAATTCAAATATGTATATCCTGTACTCGACAGACAGCTGTCACTGAATATTTTCAATGTTTTGTCGAGTCTGAAACGTGTGCTCAGACTCAGAAACTTGAGTTCTCTACTCTTAAACGTCCAGTGTCCACTGGAAAAACATCTATTATTTTGAATTCTTAGTCCCATTGTGTGTACGACATTCCCTATTTACTAAATCTGAAACTGCCGAATTTCCTTTTCAAGCCCCTTTCCCGAAATATATGTTTTGCATGTTATTACGTGATACTTTGAAACGGATGGAAGAATGTTGGGCACGGGATTCTGCACTGAGTGTATGTAATGCGTTCACGGCACATAAGTCTTTCCGTGCGATCATAAATATTCGAAAGAAAGAATTATTTTATTGCTACTTTTGGAAAAACTATATGTAATAATAGGCATAATATATTTGTGCAACGGTAGACCTGTTAGAAGTTTAACGGACTTGTACCGAAGACCGTAGTGTACACAGAAAGGCTGGTGCACGCTCATCGTAGCCTCAAATGTCCTCGTGTTGGCTTTGTATGGAATTGTGAAGTGGGGTGCCAGTTTAGTTGTTGCCTCCTTATCTGACCGTGGTTCAAAATGACATGGTGTTGCCCTCGGATCCTTCCCTTCGGGGATTGATCATGGACTGTTGCCAATAGCCAGTTGCGCTGTTTCAGGGCGACGTTAAAATGCCTACTTACAACTCGAAGGTAATGGGTAAGGGTAATTTTTGGTTAACGTCGTACTAGAGCAACACAACGGGCTATTGACGACGGTCCGGGATCAGTCCCTTAAGGGAAAGATTCGAGGACAACACCTCGTCATTTCGAACCACGGTCAGATGACGAAGCAACACCTCATCTTGGCACCCCACTCTCCACACCAACCCAACGCGAGGACTTTCGGCCACGACAGATTTAAGGTGCATCAGCCGCCTCTACAACCTACGCTTACAAACATCCATGCTCGGACCCGGATTCGAACCAGGAACCTTTCGATTTCGAGGCTAACACCTTAACCACTATACCGGTTGGTCGACTACTTACAACTCGAATGAATCAATCTTGCATTTTTTATTCCGCAGTTCCAATCTTTCTTTTCAAAGTATGCTATTGAATACGCGTTTTGAGTTCGGTAAACGAATATTTTTTTTCTCCATCAAACCATTTGGAAACTTAGGTCGACCGTATGGAGGGTGAAAAGGATATCGATTCGTTTTCTCAACCACTGAACTCGTATCGCCTGAAGATCGATGAAACTGTTTGACTCGAGATGAAAGCTATTTCGTTTGGAAGGGAACTGAAAAACGCGTTCTGATCAAATATTGATTAGTCGCCGAATCGTTTATTGTAGGACGCTAAGAGAGCGATTTTCTGCCAGACACCGTGAAAGTCAAACTGAAGCTTTAGGAGTGAAAGTACTTTTTGCACTTCTGAGGATAGGGGTGAAGTATCCTAGTACGTGAAGCTTGGAATTTTATTTTGTTTTTTATTTCATTTATATAAAGAAGGTTATTCAGAATAACACCTGCTTCAGATTCACTCTTCCTGCCTTTTACGTCATCCGAGCATGGTGCAAAATGACCTGGTGTGTACTCGGATCTTTCTCTTCGGGAATGGTCCCGGATCGTCACCAATAGCCCGTTGTGTTGCTCCGGTACGACGTTAATTAATATATCTACCTGGTGTTTTATCTTAACCTGGTTGGACGGGTAATGAGTTTGCAACCGGGAAGTTGAGAGTTCGAATCCAACCAAAGACCCTCTTGAACAAGGGATCCTGGTACACGATAAATCTTACCTAGGCTCAAATGTTTTCACGTTAGCGTAATGTGGAAGTTTAGAAAGTGGGATGCCAGCTCAAATTTTGACCTCGTCATCTAACCATGTTTCCAAATTATATGACCCATTTTGCTAATGACCCAATATTTCAACTAGTTACTAGATATACGACATCAACAGCAAAACATCGATGTTCAAAATTAAAACATCGATGTTGTTAATACATCGCCCCAAAAACATCGATGTTGTTAATACATCGCCCCAAAAACATCGATGTTTTCAAAATTCAGTGCATTTAAACTTTTTCCTCCATTTCTTAAAACTGATTTAGCACCTAGTGATGCAACATCGACAGCAAAACATCGATGTTGATAATGCATCGCCCAAACAATGTATGTTTTAAAAATTCAATGTATTCAAACCTTTTCCCCCATTTCTTAAAACTGGTTTTGCAACTATTGATGCGACATTGACAGCAAAACATCGATGCTCAAAATTAAAATATCGATGTGGATAATACATCGCTCCCAAACCATAGATTTTTTTTAATTCAGTGCATTTAAACTTTTTCCTCCATTTCTTAAAACTGATTTAGCACCTAGTGATGCAACATCGACAGCAAAACATCGATGTTGATAATGCATCGCCCAAACAATGTATGTTTTAAAAATTCAGTGTATTCAAACCTTTTCCCCCATTTCTTAAAACTGGTTTTGCAACTATTGATGCGACATTGACAGCAAAACATCGATGCTCAAAATTAAAATATCGATGTGGATAATACATCGCTCCCAAACCATAGATTTTTTTTAATTCAGTGCATTTAAACTTTTTCCTCCATTTCTTAAAACTGATTTAGCACCTAGTGATGCAACATCGACAGCAAAACATCGATGTTGATAATGCATCGCCCAAACAATGTATGTTTTAAAAATTCAGTGTATTCAAACCTTTTCCCCCATTTCTTAAAACTGGTTTTGCAACTATTGATGCGACATTGACAGCAAAACATCGATGCTCAAAATTAAAATATCGATGTGGATAATACATCGCTCCCAAACCATAGATTTTTTTTTATTCAGTGCATTTAAACTTTTTCCTCCATTTCTTAAAACTGATTTAGCACCTAGTGATGCAACATCGACAGCAAAACATCGATGTTGATAATGCATCGCCCAAACAATGTATGTTTTAAAAATTCAGTGTATTCAAACCTTTTCCCCCATTTCTTAAAACTGGTTTTGCAACTATTGATGCGACATTGACAGCAAAACATCGATGCTCAAAATTAAAATATCGATGTGGATAATACATCGCTCCCAAACCATAGATTTTTTTTAATTCAGTGCATTTAAACTTTTTCCTCCATTTCTTAAAACTGATTTAGCACCTAGTGATGCAACATCGACAGCAAAACATCGATGTTGATAATGCATCGCCCAAACAATGTATGTTTTAAAAATTCAGTGTATTCAAACCTTTTCCCCTATTTCTTAAAACTGGTTTTGCAACTATTGATGCGACATTGACAGCAAAACATCGATGCTCAAAATTAAAATATCGATGTGGATAATACATCGCTCCCAAACCATAGATTTTTTTTTATTCAGTGCATTTAAACTTTTTCCTCCATTTCTTAAAACTGATTTAGCACCTAGTAATGCAACATCGACAGCAAAACATCGATGTTGATAATGCATCGCCCAAACAATGTATGTTTTAAAAATTCAGTGTATTCAAACCTTTTCCCCCATTTCTTAAAACTGGTTTTGCAACTATTGATGCGACATTGACAGCAAAACATCGATGCTCAAAATTAAAATATCGATGTGGATAATACATCGCTCCCAAACCATAGATTTTTTTTAATTCAGTGCATTTAAACTTTTTCCTCCATTTCTTAAAACTGATTTAGCACCTAGTGATGCAACATCGACAGCAAAACATCGATGTTGATAATGCATCGCCCAAACAATGTATGTTTTAAAAATTCAGTGTATTCAAACCTTTTCCCCCATTTCTTAAAACTGGTTTTGCAACTATTGATGCGACATTGACAGCAAAACATCGATGCTCAAAATTAAAATATCGATGTGGATAATACATCGCTCCCAAACCATAGATTTTTTTTAATTCAGTGCATTTAAACTTTTTCCTCCGTTTCTTAAAACTGATTTAGCACCTAGTGATGCAACATCGACAGCAAAACATCGATGTTGATAATGCATCGCCCAAACAATGTATGTTTTAAAAATTCAATGTATTCAAACCTTTTCCCCCATTTCTTAAAACTGGTTTTGCAACTATTGATGCGACATTGACAGCAAAACATCGATGCTCAAAATTAAAATATCGATGTGGATAATACATCGCTCCCAAACCATAGATTTTTTTTTATTCAGTGCATTTAAACTTTTTCCTCCATTTCTTAAAACTGATTTAGCACCTAGTGATGCAACATCGACAGCAAAACATCGATGTTGATAATGCATCGCCCAAACAATGTATGTTTTAAAAATTCAATGTATTCAAACCTTTTCCCCCATTTCTTAAAACTGGTTTTGCAACTATTGATGCGACATTAACAGCAAAACATCGATGCTCAAAATTAAAATATCGATGTGGATAATACATCGCTCAAAAACCATAGATTTTTTTTAATTCAGTGCATTTAAACTTTTTCCTCCATTTCTTAAAACTGATTGAGCACCTAGTGATGCAACATCGACAGCAAAACATCGATGTTGATAATGCATCGCCCAAACAATGTATGTTTTAAAAATTCAGTGTATTCAAACCTTTTCCCCCATTTCTTAAAACTGGTTTTGCAACTATTGATGCGACATTGACAGCAAAACATCGATGCTCAAAATTAAAATATCGATGTGGATAATACATCGCTCCCAAACCATAGATTTTTTTTAGTTCAGCGTATTTAAACTTTTTTCCCCATTTCTTAAAACTGGTTTACGAAGTAGTGATGCGACATCGGCTCCAATACATCGATGTTTTTTATAAAACATCAATGTTTTGAAAACATCGATATCCTACTTTTCAGACTCTTCACCCTTGGCCACTTGGGTCTAAAAGTATGTTCAATTTGCTGATTATGAAAATTATGCTACTTGGTTAATTTTTAAATTTTTTTAACGGTACTTTTTTCATTTAAAAATAAAACATAGACACGTATAAACATCGATGTTACAAAAACATCGACTCCAATACATCGATGTTTTCTTTAAAACATCGATGTTTTGAAAACATCGACATTGATGTCGCATCCCTACTAGTTACCACCGTCCTAGCCTAAACCATTCGGTGTATCATTTTGACCCACGGTCAGATGAACACCTGAGCTGGCACCCCACTCTCCCAACTTCCACACCCACCCAACGTGAGGACTTTCGGTCAACACAGATTTAAGGTGCCGTACGCGAATGACCCAATATATCGTCATCAAGATGTTGTCGATTTTCGTATGAGAGCGAGAGATCAAGATCCGGTCTCAGTTTCCTTCTAATGGCGATATATCTCGTGCAAACAGAAATCCTAACGGTTTTTCTAATAACGAGATACCTCGACACGACTACCCCCCGGAAGGCTTAAACAAGCCTCCTCATCTCGTCACGCATGAAACCTACTTCCCATTTCAAACTGATTCATTCAATTGATACAAAGAAAATAACTCCTCTTTGACGTTCTATCGTCACTGAGCAATTATAGAGAAGATTACATATTCATGAAATCCACCAATTCACTTCATTCTTGGAGGGAAAAGAGGTTCTTTCTCAAGTGGAAAGCATCCATTTGCGTGAGCTTCGTTTCTTGCGACGCCATCTTGGATTTCGAGTTGGAAAAGATTTTTTTTGTCGGCCAGGGAGGGTTTCGTGGTGCTTGTCAATAATCAAGACTCTTTCAAGGGTGAATGTGTCTTTAATAGAATTCCGAAAGGTGCTTCAAATAACAGGATTCCAATGAATGGAGTTAGGATTCAACTACGCGTCAGTGGAATGGTTTCTCCAATTAGAGTACGTCGACCCACCGGTCTAGTGGTTAAGGTGCTAGCCTCTAGATCGGAAGGTTCCTGGTTCGAATCCGGGCATGGATGGTTGTAAGCGTATGGTGTAGAGGCGGCTGGTGCACCTTAGATATGTCGTGGCCGAAAGTCCTCACGTTGGGTAGGTGTGGAAGTTTAGAGAGTGGGGTGCCAGCTCAGGTGCTGCTTCGGCATCTGATCGTGGTTCAAAACGACGAGGTGTTGTTCTCGGATCTCTCCCTTAAGGGACTGATCCCGGACCATCGTCAATAGCCCGTTGTGTTTCTCTAGTACGACGTTAACTAAAATTGCCATTACCATCCTATGTAGAGGCAACCACCTTCACCACCAGAGCGGTGGGTCGGCATAATCGATATTGAAGAACACGCTATCGGTTCGATGACGGAAGTTTGTAACTTTTGTGGGGCGCACTTCTGGGAAAGAAAAAAATCGGTATGTGACCGTGGGTCAACATGACGTGCTATTGTCCTCGAATCGTTCTCTTCGGGTTTGTCGTCGCAAACAGCCTGTTCTGTTGCACCCCAGTGCGACGTTAACTTTTTAAAGAATACCCACATACATTAGGGCTGCAGTAGCCAGATTGGAAGTGTAGCGGACTAGCAACCGGAAGCGTGGCGTGGTGTGGAAGTTTTGAAAGTGAGATACCAGCTGAGATGTTGACCTCGTCATCTGACTTTGATACAAAATTACGTTCTGAGGTCCTCGGCAGCAATGTAGGTATTTAAATTAACGTCGCACTGTTGCAACACAACGTTTTATTGGCGACGGTGCGGGATCAAACCCCGAAGGGAAAGATCCGAGGACAACACCACGTCATTTTCTAACCACGGTGAGATTACGAGGCCACACCTGAGTCGGCACCCCCACTCTAAAAACTTAAATTAATGTCCAGACATAATGTCCACCAGCCCCCCTTGGTACACGACGGTATTTTGGTTGGATTCTAACTCGGACAATCCGGTTACTAATCTGTTACTAGATCGGAAGGTTCGAATCCGGGTCAGTACATGGATATTTGTAAGCGTATGGTGTAGAGGCGGCTGGTGCACCTTAAATCTGTGTCGAAAGTCCTCCCGTTGGGTTGGTGTGGAAGTTTGGAGAGTGGGGTGCCAGCTCGTGATTCAAAATTATAAAGTGTTGCCCTCGGATATTTGCGTTAGGGGATTGTTTCCGGACCATCGTCAATAGCCCGTTCTGTTGCTCTAGTAATTAAAATTACCATTACCATAATCCGTTACTCTTCCAATCGGTCTACCCTAAATCATCCTCGGATCTTTCCCTTCGGGTTTGTTATTAAACTTCCTAACCTACCTGTGTTTGGCCCAATGTAGTACTTGCGCACAATAAACCCCAAAACAAACCTAACCTAACACTAGTTCAATGTTAACCTTAGTCTACGGCAGTTGTACTTTGATCGTGCCTTAAGAAGAAATCCGCCAGTACAGCAGTTGTATCTTGAGAGTTACACGACTGGCGACAGTTGCATCTGCAGCCGTAGTCGAAAGTTTAATAACACTTTCAGTGCATGTCTTTTATTTGACCAACGATGGCGTCAAATAACACGAATGTAAGAATTAAACATGTTTGTGTTCCACAGATGCTGGTGGGGATATGCCATGAGTCCCTACTACTGGATACTTGAAGGACCCAGAATGTGCATCATCGGGGTAAGTCATCCTTCTGCAGCTCAATTCAAACGCACACTTTCAGATGGAATTCTTGAATTTGGAAACATTCCAAGTTAGCACCCTATTGCAGTTTTTAAAGAAATATCTAATAAATAAAAAATTGAATCGTATTAAATTATCTCTGTAAAAATGAAAACATTGGAGGGCATTCACCGTCACGTATAGAACATTCGGACAGATTTTAGTTATGAAAATGGTTGGATATTTGATATTATTTATTATTTATCAAACACAATTTTTAACTTGCAAACTATATTTTCTTCAAGTTTGATTATTTCAAGTATTTCAGACATTTCTTTGCAGGGTAAAACACTAAATCTATATATCGCACCTCGGCCAGAAAAGTGCCAAAACTCAAAATTGCAGAATTTGAGAAACATCAACATAAAGATTACCATACAACTTATTTTGAAATACGTGGGCTGTTCAATAAAGAATGATCACAATTTCTTTTAAAGGTGATTAAAAAAATCAAGAAAAATAAAACTTATAATGTATGTGCAGCGGGATAGGTGGAGAATAGATGGCGCTAGTATCACGGTCATGACGTCACTGCTCCGACCTTGGCAGCCGGCCAAGTACGCTTAGTTTTGCTTTCGCCTACTTCAAAAATGGATGTGACACGCGACAAGCATTGAAATTTTGTTTTGGCCTTAAAAAATCGTCAATTGAAGCCTATGGGATGCTACAGGAAGCTTGTGGGTGTTCTTCCCTATAGCACAGCTAGAAGATGGTTTAAAATGTTTTAAAGAGGGGAGTTCATCGATTTCAAAGGAAGGTGGAACGGGCGCTGCAGTGACTGCTCAAACAGAAGTAAACATCAGCACCGCTGCTGTGACAGTCAGAGAAGCTCGTCGAATCACATTAGGAGACCTTTCAGAAAGAATGAACATTTCATTGGTTGCCACTCACACGTTGCTCTCAGAAAAACTGCCCATGGCACGTGTTTGTGCCCGGTGGGTTCCGAGACTGCGCATTCCCGAACAAAAGGATGTGTGTGTGAAGTATGGATGCGACATCGATGTATTTTCAAAACATCGATGTATTGGGGTCGATGTTTTTGTAACATCGATGTTTATACGTGTCGACGTTTTTACGTTATCGATGTTTTATTTTTTAATTAAAAAAGTACCGTTATAAAAAATTTAGAAAATAACCAAGTAGCATAATTTTCATAATCAGCAAATTGAACATACTTTTAGACCCAAGTGGCCAAGGGTGAAGGGTCTGAAAAGTAGGGATGCGACATCGATATAGACGTTTTCAAAACATTGTTGTTTTATATAAATCATCGATGAATTGGAGCCGATGTCACATCACTAGTTGCTAAACCGGTTTTAAGAAATGGGGAAAAAAGTTTGAATACACTGAATTTTAAAAACATCGATAGTTTGGCGGCGATGTATCATCAACATCGATGTTTTGCTGTCGATGTTGCATCACTAGGTGCTAAACCAGTTTTAAGAAACTAGGGGGCCAGCCCCCTGCTCGCTAAAGCTCGCCAATCCCCGGAGGATTGCTTTGCAATCCTCACTGGTTCGCTGCGCTAACCTATGCTCGCTTCGCTCGCATCAATGAAGACATGTGTCCCCTAGCAGACTAGATTGTTTACAAAATATGATATTCCAAAAAAAAAAAAAACATTTTTTCCAATCTAAATTTGCTGTTTGCAGAAAAGATATATACAGTGCCTCTGAAATCAGAATTCAAATGAAAATTGTGCAAATTTTGACTCGAAATGTGATCGCTGCTTTGGAAATTGAATACCCAGCATGTTGTTTGTGTGTCCATTTCCCCAGTACTCGAGCCACTCACTTTTTCATTGAGTTTGTTGTCTAAAGTTAAAGTTCAAGCGTATTGTTGAACTACAATTGTTGGCCCTGAAAAGATACCCCGTTTTCTTTGATTTCTATTACAAACTACAACAGCTTACGACTATAATTAATTTTTTTCAATAAAATTTCATCCGATTACGCTATGAATTCAATTGAGGCCCGAGACTTCGTGATGGTAAACAAACAATCGCACAATGTTGCCAAAACGCAATAACAAATAACGTCTTTTTTGCGTGCCACGTAAGAGAATTATATATATAGATGGGGAAATAAGTTTAAATGCACTGAATTTTTAAAAAATATATGGTTTTGGGGCGATGTACTATCAACATCGATGTTTTAATTTTGAACATCGATGTTTTGCTGTCGATGTCGCATCCCTAGTGTGGAGGTTTGTTCGGTGTTGAAATCAAAGTTACAAAATTATGGCATGTTTCTTTCGAAAATTATCACTACTGATGAAAGTTGGCTTCATCATTATGACCTCGAGTCCAAACAACAGAGCTCTGAGTGGAAGTCTCCTTTATAACCGACACCGAAGAAGGCGAGAGTGGTTGCTTCTGCTTGGAAAGTTATGATCGTATTATTTTTCGATATTCGAGGAATGGTGTATGAGCATGTCGTACCACCACATGCAACTGTAACTGGAGAATACTCTAGAGGTGTACTGAAAACCCTCCAAGGCCACGTCCGTCGCAAAAGACCCCATTTGAAAGCAACAGGACGGATGCTACACCATGATAACGCAAGGCCGCATATATTGCCAATGTTGTTGAGTATCCTTCAAAAATCAACGTCACGTCTGTTCCCCATCCTCCCTATAGTCCTGATTTAGCACCATGCGATTTTTTTTTTCGTTTCCGAATTTGAAGAAACACCTACGGGGAAATCGTTTTTCATCATCACCGGCAGTGGTTAATGCTGCGGAGGCGATTTTGAAGAACCTGTCATAAAATGGTCTCCAGCATGTGTTTGAAGACTGGAAAAATAGGTGGGACAAGTGTATTGCATGGAATGGGGAGTATTTTGAGAACTACCATCAAAATGTGGAGGATTAGTACAAGTAATTATTTTTTATTCATTTGTGATCATTCTTTATTGAACAGTCCTCGTAGTATAAGCTTCTCTTTTAAATTTTAGGTAAGTATTTAGGGTGGTAACCTCTGTTATATTCTGTAGAATAGTAATATAACACGTTGGGGCAACTCATTCATATTTTTCAATGACATAACATCAAAAATTTTATATTTTGACCTGTCACTATTCTTGCCGGGGAGAGATATATGGGGCCACGGAGGACAGGTTGGTTGAGTGACCAACCAAAGACCGTCATGTACAAAAGGAACTGGTGCACGTTCAATCTGCCACGCCCTCAAATGCATGGGGTGGAAATTTCGATAGTTAACGAAGTTAAAATTTAGAAATTTTTTTAAAAAGTGGATATTCAGACCCAAAAGAAAGGTTCATCGGTTCTTAATTTGAGGAATCGGCGGGGAGTGGGAGTTTATAGAGATTGGGATGCCAGCTGTGTCCTCGTCATCTGAGTGTAGCTCAAATTGACGTGATATTGACTCTTTCCCTTCGGGATTGATCCCGGACCTTTGCCAGTACCCCGTTGTGTTGCTCCAGCGCGACGTTGATTAAATACCTCCCTCCCTTGAATTTGGCATTTTTAATAACAGCTCAAGAGTAATGCAACACGAAAAGTTTCCTCGTCTCTTGATAAGAACTGTAATAAATTAAATCAATTAGGTAGGTAGATGTATAACTTACGTCACACTGGAGCAACACGAAGGGCTATCGGTGGGTCCAGGATCCAACCCGAAGGTAAAGATCCGAGGTAAGTACCGTGTAAATTTGAACTACGGTCAGATGACGAGGTCACCTTAGTTGGCATCCCAATCTCTCGTGTCTTGTGTCAGGCGGAGCTTTACATTATTTGGATCTTGCGGCATAAAACCTAAATCCACCAACCACGCCAACTTGCGGACGTTTGAGGACACGATAGATTGAACGTGCACCCCCCACCACACTTTGTACACGACGATCTATGGTTGAATTCGAACAAAGGGATCGTGTACAAAGGGGGATGGTGCACGTTCAATCTGTCGTGTCTTCAAATGGCCTCACGTTGATGTGGCGCGGATGTTTGGAGAGTGGGGTGCCAGCTCAGGTGTTGCTTCATCATCTGACCATGGTTCAAAATGACGAGGTGTTGTCCTCGGATCTTTCCCTTAAGGGACTGATCCCGGACCGTCGTCAGTAACCCGTTGTGTTGCTCTAGTACGACGTTAACTAAAAATTACCAATTACCCGGACCGTCACCAACAGTTCGTTGTTCCAGTGGACGTTCATTATAATCCTTCCTACCTCATAAAAGATATTAGTACAATTTTTGAAATAAAATAAAGTTTTAAAGTATGCATTAGTACGGAATTTTTGTTGCATTTTCGTTCAGGAAAGTTTTATTAAAGGAAATTAATTTTGAAATAAAAGCACACACACCTGTGGATTAACTTACTAAGATACAAAAAAGGTGACTTTTTCTGAGGAGAATGTTCATTCAGTTAATAATCTAACGTTTATTGTATTAAATGAATAAACTCAAACATTTTATGAAAATATTTCGAAATCTTGTTCACTCCAATAATCCCAAATCAGTCAGGCGAAAAATGTAATCTGCAGGAATTCAGTGATAAGCAATTCAATGTGACGCAGAAATATGTTCGAATATAATTAATTTTTTGAAGGAAAAATATGCTTTTAGATTTTACGCGTTCCTGTCCTTTCAAAATGTAAAAGTTGTCATACTCTAGAGAATTTGCGCAATCTTTTTAAGAACGCAAAAAGTTATTAAAGGTTAATACTTTAATACTAATATTTATTGCGCTAGTATAAAGCAATATATATATG
This sequence comes from Metellina segmentata, assembly GCA_947359465.1. NCBI lineage: Eukaryota > Metazoa > Arthropoda > Arachnida > Araneae > Tetragnathidae > Metellina > Metellina segmentata. The sequence goes on along the minus strand of OX375874.1, from coordinate 135,266,956 downwards.
ATGTTCCCGAACATTTTTCTTTTTAAATCCGTTATTAAATTGTTAAAATGGAAAGGTTTAATCGAAGAGAGGTCTTATCATTTTTATTTATTCTATCTGCAAATGTGTGTATTATATTGAAAACTTGCAGAATACTCCGCCGTTGTTCGGGTTCAAATAATTAAATATTGATTGACTACTAATCACTTTTTTCATAAATGAATGCTAACCTCATTTAAGTTTACGGAAAATAATTTTTTGAATCGATAACTTTTTTATACTTTCCGCAATTTACTTCGCTCGTAAATCTGCATACATGATCTATCCATTCGTGTAATTCATTTCATATTCATAGCACTTCTGCTGATGGACAAAACGTAAAACTTTTTCTTTCTAAGGTGACTACAACAGAAGTTGATTTTGTGTTTTGGAGTGAGAGATATTACGACTATCCCTGTGCGCTTATTTTCAGTAAAAATGACGACTTTTCAAAGTATAGACTTGCACTAAGTTTTCCTATTAAATTAAATACATGTTGCATTTGAGCACCTGTTTTGCGATGTTTTCGAATTTCATCATCAGTATGAGTGTATGGTAACTTAAGTGTTTACGGCATTCGTGAGTAATTTGATTTGAAGCAAACACATTTTTTTATTTAAAATTACATTGAGTGGCACGTGAAATAATAGATTGTTTTAAAAATTAACGTCATCAATGTCGACAAAGCAAACTCAATCGATTATAATTTTTCAAACAGGAGTCCGATTTTACAGCGTTTTTAAAAAAGAAAATCACGGGCTATTGGTGACGATCCAGGATTAACCCCCAAAGGGAAAGATTCGAAGACCACACCACGTAGTTTTGAACCACGGTCAGGTGATGTGGTCACGCATGAGCTGACACCCCACTCTCCAAACTTCCACTCCACGCCAACGTGAGGAGGACATTTGAGGCCACGACAGATTTAACGTGCCCTCTTTGTACACGACGGGTTTTTGTTGGATTCGAACTCGTAGCCCTCGAGTAGCTAGTCCGTTTCCCTTTGTGATCAATGAGTTTATCGTCAGGGCTTTTCGTGTTCCATTACAAAATGTTAGCTATTTAAAAAAATTTATATTTTAAATATTCTTTTCCATCAATCAAATATTCATAAATTATTTATGGTATGTGAAGAAATAAAAAGTAAGTTGAAACATAAACATTGTAATTTAATTTGTTTGGGAGAAAATAATTTTTCGAGCATTACTGATGCAACAGTTTTATTGGTTTATCGAACTGAGGTTATTTCTAAGGCGTCTTTAGTTTCCTCTCTTCGGGGGTTAATATGTAGCTTACGTTACCCGCAGGGTTCTAAAGTAGACCCAATTGGAGTGGATTGCTCAAACGGTGGACATTTCTATAGAGTTCTGTGATAACTTTAAAAAAATTGTAGCAAGGACTGTCTGGGTAAATCTGTCGAGGCTTCCAATTTCCTCACATTGGCTTAGTGTGGAAGTTTGGAGAGTGGGGTGCCAGGTCATCATACTTCAAAATTAAGTGTGGTCTTCGGATATTTCCCTTCGGGGATTAATCCTGGACAATCTCCAATAGCCCGTTGTGTTACTCCAGTGCGATGTCAATTTAAATACCTACCTTCTCGATTTCAATATGAGAACAGATGCTTGTGTTTATGTGACTGTAAAGATATTTGGTTTTGTTGAGAGATACCAAAGACACAGCGTTTGTATAGAGTGCCCATTTGTTTCAGGTGAATTTTGTGATACTGCTGAACATCGTATGCATTGTGCTCATGAAAGTCCAAGTGAATACGCCGAGTGAATTCCAACAAATAAGGTAAGATTCCTCATACATCCATAGCTCTTATATGTAGCTCATTGCCTCTTGTTCACAATAATGGGGTCACTTAAATATTCCTGAGAATATCTAAATTGACTCACTTTTGTCTTGGAATAAAGAATTGCATAATACACTCCCTATGCAGCTATCCAACACTGGATTCGGCAATGCAAATTTGTTTCGAAAAAAATGAAATACAACAGACAAAACTTCGCATTAGCCATACCCATTTTACACATGGACATTTACTGTCTGGACATCACGTGGACACTTACGCCTACTCAGAAATGTTCAATTTTCCATTGTGTATGTTTACTGTTCGACGCATTTTGACTGAATGTAGATCTTTTAATAACCATAGACAAGTCTATTTGGAGTTTCGAACCCAACCCTAAAAGACTGTTTTAAAAGTCTACACTAAAAATGTGTTGTTATTCATCTCTGACATCGGTTTTGCGAATCCTGTTTCGATTTTAGGTACCGCTTCAGTCTACGTTTATAGCGGTGGCAACGACCTTGGCGCTATTTTTTGGCGCACTTCTAAAGTCGCCATGGAAAGAATTATTTCAAATGAACCAATGAAATCAAACGACCGTTTAACAGATTTTGAAAAAACTATCTAGATCTAGAATATTCAAAAGAAAATTTAAACTATCTCCACCAGCTGAGGTTGACATTAAAACCGTAATAAACGTGATACAGATGGGTTGCCTTAACCTGCCATATCTCAAAACTAGAAGTGCGCCAAAAAAAAAAAAAAGCGCCAAGGCCGTTGCCACCGCTATAAACGTAGACTGAAGCTGTACCTGATTTTATACATTGAGCTAATCTGCGATCAAAAATGAAAAATTTTATAACAATCTTTATTTTGCCGCCTGTGGCGCCATCTTCTTATTGCAGTACAAACATCCCAACGACACCCAAAGTAGTGTTCGAAAAAGTGCGAAATGAACCCTTCGAGGGGGATATTTCCTCCACCGAGATCTTACCCATTTTGCTTCTCGTCATCAATCATGCCGATTGAATTCCTAAAGCCATTGCCTTTTGGGACGATATTAAGATCACTTTTTCTGAGGATATATCCCTCAAGATCTGGAAGTTTGTCACCTCGTCCAGACAATCAACAGGAGGGTTAACGAACCCCTGCATATGTTCTCAAAAGAATTGAGGTCCAGTCTGGCCAGCAAAAGTCACCCAGTGCACAATAGAGGGGTGATTGAATTATTTTTCTAAATTTTTCAACCCTCCAAGTGGTTTCGCTATTTTGAATATTCTTAAAAGTTCTTTTCATAAGCGTTAAATTGTCCTATGATTTCATTGATTCTTAAAACGCCCTCTTTTGCCCCTTTTCGCCTCGATTCTCGTCAATCCAGCGGAAATCCCCAAGTTCCGCACATACACAACATGAAGTAGAGCCATCAAAGAGCGTAACATACACACAATCTCCAATCTTGTTTTGTAATTACAAATGAGCATACAATCACCAGCCACTTTAGATAAATACACAAGCACCAATCATCTTTAACCATTACAGATAACACACAACACCAATCTATTCATTACAGATAAACACCAATCTTTTTCCATCACAGATAAACACACAATACCAAACTTTATCCATTACAGATAAACACACAGTACCAAACTTTATTCATTACAGATAAACATGCAACACCAATCGTTATCCATTACAGATAAACATACAATCACCAACCTTGTTAAGTCACCATAGATAAACATACAATCACCAACCTTGTTAAGTCACCATAGATAAACACACAATCGCCAACCTTGTTTAGTTGTTTCAGGTGGGCCATAACGTCGTCCTTTTAAAGTGAATCAACGTGGTTCGTTTGGTGTTTCAGGAAAGCGGTTCGCGCCGCCCTGCTACTGCTTCCCCTGTTGGGCATCACGAACATCATGGACATGATCCCGGGGCCGCTGGATGGAACACCCCTGCAGTTCGCCGCCTGGTCGTACACGGCCCACATCCTCAGCGCCTCCCAGGGCTTCTTCATCTCCCTGCTCTACTGCTTTCTAAACAAAGAGGTGAGTATATCAATCTCTTTGCTGCACCGAAAATGGGACTCGTCTCGTGGTCTTGGTCCTAGTAGAGGTCCTAGTAGAAAAGGTTCACTTGTGTCTTCCTTTATACCAAGGCATGTCTTTAGGCCTGAGATTAAGTCTTCAAAATTTCATTAAGACTTCAAGTGGTACCCAGCACGGACTCATGTCAAGGTCTTGGATATGTTTCCGAATCCTAGTAGAGGAGTACGTCTTCCTTCAGGCCAAGGCATGTATTGACACGTGACCTGAGGTTAAAGCTTCAATATTTCATTCAATATCTTCGAGACCCACTAACCATAATTGGTTTACAGCGTTCTCTAGGGTCCGGGGAGGGCTGATCCCCGCTGCACAGCAGACAAGACCAACCACCGCACAAAACAATCCCCACGGAGCGCAAGCAGCCACGGACACCTTAGGGCAATTGATTGGTTCTAATAAAATTTATAGTTGCAATCAAGGCTTCACATGCTTTGAAAAAGAGATAATTTAGATTGACCTATCGAAAAAAATAAAAGGCCAAAAGAGCAACAAGCCCAGAACATAACTACTGGTAAAACTGGAAACTACACGTAAAACACATTGTAAAAACTAAACCCCGCGCGCAAAAGCGGGTTACAATTCATACACTCAAAAGTGGTGAAATACTACTGCTAAATAAAAACCGGTGAAGACCATGCAAGGCACCGAAAATATAAAAATATTTATATAAAAAAGGAACAGTGATGTGTACAGTTGCAAAATAAAGGTAAGGTAAAATTTACTAAAAAATTGATCCGGCGGACGGATCGGTCATTTGAACTTTTTTTTATTTTGAGAGGTCCGCCGGGAAATAGTTGACCCCGGGAGGTTCTGGTAGCCATGGAAAAGAGACCGGAGGCTTTTTCAAGCAGGTTTTATTCTTGGTAGCTGGTTGATTCCCCCGGGGCCAGCGAAAATAACAACTAAAATTGTGGGGTATAGAAAGGATGATAGGGTTTTAGATGTTAATAATTGGAACCGTGCACCCCGAGATCACTCTTGAGGACCGATGTTGGTCGATAGTCGTCGCGACTGGTCAGAAAGGATCCGAGGGGGGGGGCTGCACTTGTGGGGCACGCGTAAATAAATGGGGATAAATGTGCGAAAATTATTAAAACACTAAAATACAGTTAACTGCCCCGGACGAAAAATTGTAAAAACGCCTCCCCTCCCCGAGAGATAAAGTAGTTGAGACACAGATCTCAAACCCTGGGGAGAAATAAAAAAGCGTGAGATTTTACTAATAAAAAACACATTGTTTGGTTAAGATTAAAAGTTTTTTTATAAAAGACTGCACATGGATCTGTAAAAGTAAACCCCATTTGTAAAGATTTTTTGTTGTATGCTCTAGTGGACTAGAAGTTTAAGTGCGATGTGCCAGTGGGTGATGACTTTAAGTAGTTTTAAAGAGAAGTTTATTCCCGTTTAAAATAGAATCAAGGAGGAACATGATTAAAATATTTGTACAAAGTGAAAATTTATGGAGATGAACACAAGAATAAAAATAGAACTTGTAAATTCATTCCAGTTGGGTGAAGTTCTATAAAGTGAGAGTTTTCAATCTTGTGGTTTATCGAAGGTAAATTTGAATTAAAAGTTTCCATACTATCTTCATGGATGGAAGCGATGGATTCTTTAAGGAGGTGACTTGTGCAGCTTGATGGTCAGTTGGTATAACATGAAGAGATATTCTCCATCAGGTCCCAGAATATTAACAAAGTCACGAGGAGTGTTGAAGACGCATAATCCTCCTCATTCTCTTGTTGTGGGTAGATTCAGTTTTCAGAGATGGTTAGGTTGAAGACGTTGGGCAGCCACCGCATGGAGGGAAGGCTCTTCAATACCTGCATTGAACGTGTCCAATATCATCAGGAGGCAATTGCAATGAGCAGGCATTGTACCCACCCAACACAAGGTGATTGCTACGCAACCTTTCGCAAGCGTCTTGTCAGGTGAGAATGTGTTTTAGCTTCGCAAACATGAATGGCTTGCTTGCTGCTCAAGTTCAAATTGTAAGGAATCAGTCGCACTACCACCCAACATGACACGGGCATGTCAACTCCTTCCTTTCCTGAAAGATTTATTTTTAAACTGTTTAAGCAATATCAATAACACCACCACTCAACATGGCTGCGGTATGTAGCCTCGTTCCTTCTCTGAAAGAAACTGACGTTTGGATGACCATGAGGAAACTGTTATTGAAGTGAAGTTGTGAAACCCATAAATTCGATGCAATATTTCCTTTTACACTATGTTTTGTATCTTTTTCCCATCGTTACACCTTAATGTTTTCAGCAGACACATTTCGACAGAGTAACATATTGTTGACCATGTGCAAATAGGGGACGTTTAATGTAAATACCTACACGTTTAAAAGTCTGACTTGTTGATTGCCAACGCAAACGCCGGAAGGTGAACCTGAAACTGTCTTTAATTCTTTCTTCAGTTTTTTGTTTGATCAGCTGCACTAACAAACAAGATTCAAACGACAGTTAAAAATTCAAACAAATGAATTCGATTCAAACTATACTACGAGTTTCAACGGCCAAATAAAAAAAAAAGCTACGATAAATGTTATGTATGGCAAACCGGTTAGTGTGTTAGAAATGTAATCTTTCCCTCGACGAAAAAATTGTACGCTTTAGCGAAATTTTTAAAATACTTTTCATTTCATTTATTTATTATCCAATTTTAAAACAATGATACCATAAAAAAGAGTACATTCACTTTGACGTGGTATTTTCAAATTTTAAAACGAATTGTATGAAGCTATAGATATGAGCCTTAGTTTTGCATCTGAAATTACGATCTAAAAATTCCGAAACTTGAATGACCAACATTTAATCACATCGAAAATTTATTTATCAACCAATTTCAAAAATAATTGTTCATTCTAAGGTTTTCCGTGATAGTTTCAAATTTAAAATGTAATAGCATTAAACTATAGATATGATAGTTTTAATAAAAAATGACAAACATTCCCCGGTTTTTTTCCGAAATTCAAAAAATTATTACCAGGAACCAAATTGAAATTTCTAAAAAAACTCAGCGAGATGCGAAATTTCACGTAAAGAGGTATTATAAAAAAACTCGCGGCTGAAGACTGAAAATTTGTACGTGTTTTGTTCACTCGCAAAAGAAATTTCGCTTTTTTTATTTTGCAAAAACCTTCTATCTGGTTTCCTGTACAATTTGGAACACACCATGTTAATTTCGTTATTTTCTGATGCGTACTTTCTCGGGAAGCCGACTGAGAATCGAGCAAAAAAAAAATCGAGCTTTCAATCCTGCGGTGGAGGCAGTAACTTTCTCTCTATATTAAAAAAATGTTACCACCGCCGCCGCAGGATTGAAAACTGTTGTTTAGCTTTATTCTTAGACAGTTTCCCGAGAAAGTACTGATCGGAAAAAAACAAAATTACCATGGTTTGTTCTTCATCGTATTCCCTGGACAATTATTAAAATTTTTTTCCGATGCGGCTATTAGTTTAGGGTTTATTAAGTGTCAAAATTGAAGAAGCGAAATTTCTTCCGCGAGTGAGCAAAACACATACCAATTTTCAGTTTTGAGTCGTGAGTTTTTTTTTTTTAAAGTACCTCTCAACGTAAATTTTTGCCACTCGTCGAGTTTTTTTTTTTTTTTAATTTGATTCTTGAGAATATTTTTTTGAAATTCGGGGAAAATCGGGACATTTTTGTTACTTTTTTTCAAACTGCCGTATCTATATCTTATTACTATTAGTTTTTAATTTTTAAAATATCGCAGTATACTTCAGAATGTACTCTTTCTTAAGGTACTATTATTTTTGAAATCGGTTAATAATTAAATTGGATGCGATCAAAAGTGGGTCATACAAAATTCGGAATCTTTGGATATTTTCGCTACTTTCTGCTAAAATCGTTATATCTACAGAAAAAAAACATCATTTTTTAAATTTGAGAACATCACTGAATACATTACATTACACTCTTTCTTATGGTACAATTATTTTTCAAATTGGTTAATAAATAAAATCGATGCAATTAAAAGTGGGTCATACAATTTTCGGAACTTTCAGATCGTAACTTCCGATACAAAACTAAAATGGTCATATCTGTATAGTATTACCGTTAGTTTTTAATTTTAAAAATATTGCAGTATACGTCAGAATGTACTCTTTCTTACGGTACAATTATTTTTAAAATTGGTTCATAAATAAATTCGATGCACTCAAAAGTTGGTGACACAAATTTCGTATTTTTTATTTCGCGGAGCTGATGAGGGTTGTATTTCTTACTATCGGGTTTGCCAGATATCAAATTTATCGTAGCAACAATTCCCATGAAAACGATTTCTTTTTATTTGGCGAGGAAAAAGGTTCGCTTTTTTCGCTCTGTTCTCAGACAGTTTACCGATAAAGTACAAAGTACACATCGTAAAGTTTGGAGATTAACACTGTTTACTTAAAATTGTACAGGGAACAAGACGCAGAAGATTTTTTACTGATGCGGCTATTAGTTTAGGGTGCATTAAGTGTTAAAGTAAAAATAAGTGAAATCACTTGCCAAAGAGGTATTGGTTTGCGAAGCAAACCAAACGGGATTGCGTAGCAATTTCCGGGGGGTCCGCGAGCGTAAGCGAGCAGGTTGCGAAGCCCTCGCTGTGACGTCATGGACCGGAAAGTGAAATTAGGATAATACGAATTATTCAGACAGTTTCACTCTGCGAAAGGAATGTTGGTTTGCGAAGCAAACCAAATGGCATATGTAAAAGGAGTGTTGGTTTGCGAATCAAACCAAATGGGATTGCGTAGCAATCCCCGGGGGTTGGCGAGCGTAAGCGAACAGGGGGCGGAGCCCCCTAGTTTTTAATATAGAGAAATATGTACTTTCCTTGCTAGAGAATAGCTAGGCATTATATTGAATAATAAACGCTATCGAGTCAAAGTAATAAAAGAGTCATGAAAAGATTTATAAAAAAAGTCGTATATGAAAGTAAGAAAGGCAAAATAAAGTATAGGACTTTCGGATGGTATGTAGTATCCGATACGTTACAACTTTCGAGCGATGTATTGCCAATTGTGGTAACCTTCCCGTTTTCGTTTTTTTTTTTTCCCTTCTTAGTTTTAAGGCAACCCTAGATATTTTCTCCTGACGATAATAAACGGGTCTCATGATTGGTTAAGGAAGAAAATACGCTTTTCCACTTTTATTTTTAATGTAGAACGGAATTAAAATTTAGACAGTCTTTGAAATTGTTGGGTGCATATGAATTTTGCTCTTGATTTATAAAATCGACTTGTTTTATTAATTTTCAAAATTTTTAGGATAAGTTTGGAAAGCAGATTGTAAGTTACAATTTTTTAAATTTGTCACTTTATTTAAATTTCAATTAAAATTTCGAAAAAAAATTTGAATTAAATTTGATTTTTAAAATTGCAGATTGGAATTTAGAATTTTTTTCCCCTTTTGGTTGCTCATTTCCCCTTAGTTGATTTGATATAGCAGTGGATAGTGTTATTGAACGTTAGAAAATGTTTTTTTTTTTTTTTTTTTTTTGCAAACATGTAGTAGCTTGATTGGGAAGAAGGTGAAATGTCTTTCATGTGAGAATGATATGATTTTAACATTGAGAAAGCATGCTGGTGATAGGTAGGAGTGGAAATGTAGAAAGATAGGACAAAAATTTGGCAAAAGAAAGTATAACAGGAGTAAGAAATTGGAGGGTAAATGGGTGTTTGGAGGACTTGAACGAGGGACGGATAAATGTTTTATGGTTGAGGTGAAAAATAGGAACCAGAAAGTTTTGGCTGAGGTAATTCAGAGCTGAATTTTGCAAGGAACTACAAAAATTTCTGACCATTGGAAGTCATATGCTGGTATCAATACCCGAAGGACAAAGAGTTCAAGGGTTATCGATTCGAGCATAACTAGGATGAAATTGACGCAAAATTGCGTACATGTTCGGAGAAAACCAGACTGAAATATTAGAAAATTTTCAAGTGAAATTTAAATTGCTTTTTTCTTAATTTTTAAACAAATTATTATTATTATTTATGCACTGTATGCAAAGGTTCACGTTGTATATGGCGGCCATCTTGGAATTGCTTACATCGGCCGCCATCTTGATTTGGCGTAAACAATCGCTTTCGCGGCCTAACGTTGCGGATGCTACCACTCCACCGGACTTTCTTATGGAGGAAAACGAGAGAAAATAAAATAGGAACCTATACTTGTTGGAACAAGAATGTAAAGAATTTTTTTTAAATGGCACTTAATTGACTTTAAAATAAATTAAATAATGAAACAAGTGTCGTGAAAAGGCTTTCATTAAAAATATACATAAATGAAAGAGGAAAATCTATCTACACTGCTGTTTGTAAAAAATGCAACACGATGAAGGAATCATCCGAATGAAATGAAATTTGCAGCAAATGTTAATTATAGGATGTTATGCAAAGTAATAAAATTTCAGAGCCGCCATGCATGAGTGGTGTGAGCAGGGCAATCTGAACTGATGCTAAAAGCGTATAAATAGAAGGCTGTTGCGGGACGTTGAAAATAGTACATGGTTATTTTTTAGTGGCGAACGTTTAGTGAAACCTAAGTATGCCTCCACGATGAAATAGGGTGAAATTTCAACAACTTACGGAGTTTGAACGGGGGAGAACCATTGGCCTTCGTGAAGGAGGATTTTCCTATCGCGCAATAGTAGCTCGTGTGCAGCGGAACAGTTCCATAGTGATGCTAGTTTGGAAGCAGTGGACCGATGAGCACCGGACAACTCGAAAAACTGGGAGTGGACGACGGAAGGTGAAGTCAACTGGCGATGATAGACACCTGATCCACATGACGGTGAATGACCGTACATCTTCCTCCACGCAGTTGGCAGCAATTTGGTCATAGCTACAGGTGTACTAATGTCGGCTTCGTCGATTCGCTGACGTCTGCTGCACCGTGGACTGCGTGCAAGGATTACTTTATACAGGATCCCTCTCACGCCAAACCATCGACGGCTGCGTCTGCGATGGGCTCATGAGCACAGAGCCTGGTGGGCTGATTGGCAACAAGTAGTCTTTTCTGACGAATCGCACGAAATTCTGATGCATCAATTTTATTTGTGGAACCATGATGGACGCATTCGTGTTAGACGCTATGCCGGTGTGCGTTATCGAACGTCATAGTGGCCGAACACCCGGAGTTATGGGTGGGTTCGATTTCGTATCATCGTCGATCTCAGCTGCTACGAATTGAATGTAATCTGAATAGCAACAAGTACGTCCGTTATGTGCTAGAGCCCGAAGTCGTTCCCTTCCTTCAAGGCATCACTGAAGCTATCTTTCAACAGGATAATGCACGCCCACATGTTACAAGGAATGTTCGAGACTTCTTTTCAGCCCAACACATGCAACTTCTTCCTTGGCCTGCTTATTCGCCGGATATGTCGCCTATTGAGCAAGTGTGGGATTTGGTTAGTCGGCGTTTTGCTCGTGATCCGCGTCCTACAGCTAGAAAAGACGAACTTTGGGTGCACATACAAACAATATGGAATTCTCTTCCACAAGCAGACATGTTTGACTGATCCACACCCAATTGGGTTCATTTATACTTTAGAACAGTGCGGAAAACAAACTTACTTTCCTGTCTTCAGACCTATCTGTAGCACTTACAACCATGAAAATTGACGCACAGGTGGTCCTACAAGTGTCAATCGAAGCCCCAATTTTAAAATCTTAAGTTTGTTTTCCTACAATAAATGGATAAGGACAAGGAAACACGCTCTACAGGAAACAGAAAGCATAAAATGGTTCGTATCTTGGACGCGCGTTTTCTCTGTAAGCATAATATTGTCACAAGGAACGCCGTGCGAGTAATAATTTAAATACTTAATTTATCATAACTTATACATTTTGAGTGGAACACGAAAAGCCCAAACGAAAAACTTATTGATCATAAAAGCGTAATTTTGCGTAATAATATTTGAGATCTGGCCAACCAGAATTAATGTTTCATTTTATAAATTTGATTTGAATCTCGTGTTTGTGTATTTGAGTGTGTTTGAGTTAACATAGAAATGTCGCGGTCATATTTGAGCATTATTAAAATTCATAAACCATTTATCGTCTTCATCAATATTTTTCTAATTTCGTTTACGAATTGCTCTGTTTCAGCTCAGAAAGTCGAAACTCTACTCTTTCGTTTTTCAGAATTCTGCATTTTTTCATCGGAATTTCTTTTTTGTTTGTATATGTCTTAAGGGCTGGACGATCAATTTTATTGTCAATGTGATTGACGGTTTCGATTGATAGGTGCTTCAATCTATCCGTCAATCTCATTCGGTCAATGTTTTTCGAAGGAGCGCGACGTGTTTCATTATTGAGTTTTAAAATGGTTTTAAATTCTGATTTGGGCCTTCTTGTTTTGATTTTGGTTGTTTGCAATCGAAAAAAAAAATGAAATAGGAAAAAACGTTGGTTCAAAGAGTGGAATAAACTGAGAAGCCGCTTTACTCATTAACATTTACTAAACTTTCTGCGAGATACTGAATTGTACGCATAATATTAATTTTTTGTTTTAATTTTTCTTCAGTATAATCTGATTCATTTTGTTTTAACGCATTAACAATTTTTTGAAAAGCTATACTTCTTTTTTTTACATATTCACTTACTTTTCCATAACTCAGGATAATTACGATGCAAAGTAATTAAAAGCTTCACAATCACTTCTCGTAGCGCTCGCCTAATTTACAATTAGCTTGCGTTTATTTTACAAAAAAAAAAAATTATATCTATATATATACACTTTATTATAATTGAGATTTAAATCCCAGATCCCTTTATGTCAACAGATTTTCAGGGAATCAGTTAAAAATCACTTGCACTCAGTTTAAAACATCGATGCTTAAAAACATTAATGGTTTTTGAGCGATGTATTATCAACATCGATGTTTTGTTGTCGATGTCGCAGCCCTAGTCTCAGCTAGTTGAATAGGGTTTAAAAAAATTAGAAAACATAAAATTCAACGAAGAACGCGTTATAGATACCCCCTCCTAAAGCAAGGTATAAAAAAATTATTAGTTTGCTACGAAGAAATTCTGTTTTAAAAAAAGAAGACAGTGTCCGATTAATTTGTTAGATTTTAGAAAGCCCTCGACGTCGAAATCATTTTTTTAATAACTCGTTAATTTTTAAATATATTGATATGTATAAAGAGAATTGCAATTTTATAAAGAATTTTCCTTCTAAACTAGTATTTTTGTTAGTCATTGGTCATAATTGAATAAAATTTATATATATTTATATGCTCACACACACAACGTTGTACTATTGTCGTATTTCTTATATTCGTATTGCGAAAATATAAAAGTTTCAATTGAAAACTTATTTATTAACAGAAATTTACATTTAAGGTATCTATCTGGTGTAAAATTTTCCTCAGATTTCAAATCCGTTGAAATGTTTACTCTATTTTTAACGATCGCGAAGATAATAAACTTGGATTAGAGAATAAAAAAACACAACTGCCCGAACTATTGACAATTGCGTATTTTAAACGATCAATCGGAACCGTCCATCCATTAAAATGTCTATCAATGTACGTCAATCGCCTCCTACACGATCCATTTGAGCTTCAATGAGCCTCATTGACAATAATATTGATCGTCTAGGGACCCACGTAATCTTTTGCATATTACAATGTATTATTTAGGAACTAAATACTTATATTCACATCCAAAGTAAATTGTAGAAGCTGTGAAGAAACGAAATTCTATTTTCGGTATAACTTAAATGATTGCATTTTTCTGTGTAAGAAAGGGGATTATTCTAATTCACTTTGCTATCAATTTTTAACCATTTCAACTGGAGTAATGCTGTGTTATTCAGCTAGTATCAAATAAAAATACAGAACTTTCTAACTGAAGAAATAAGACATTTTTATTTTTCCGGTTTGTCATTTGGCATTGCATAGAATACCTAAGAAATGTGTGAAATCTTAATCGTATTATACTTTGCTCCACTGCACTAGCAACCTTCGAGTTGTAGGCGGTTCGATTCCTGCCAGATGCACTGGGTGCATTTCTCTCTTCTGTAACTTCCATGTGTGTATCTATTACTTGATAGTGCATGCACCACTCTCCAAACCAGTCAACCCTACTTAGCCCCCAAACGACCGCTATTCTATATACACTACACTACACTAATGGACGCCAATTGAACATTCTTCCTACGCTCTCCCAATTTTATGGACAGCCTCTGTCAAGCAGTGGTATCGAGATAGGGATGTAAAACGTCTTCCCAACTTAAACCTCATAGAACATGCGTGGGACGCGTGAGAGCGACGCTGACGAAGCAGGAAACTACTTCCGAAATCGACAGCTGAACGGGACCCGTAGTTGTGTATCGAAACCTCTTTGAAAGTATGCCCAGAAGGGTTGTGTTGAAAACAATACTTATTAGGACAGGCAATTAATCTACCTTACCTTCACTTGTCTTGCTTCAACTACTACTTTAAGAACCCGGGTCGTTGAATGAGAATAACTTCTGTTTTATACCTTACAGCAATCTATACTCACAAATTAGCAATGAAACCAAAAGGACTTTTTATATTTACAAACTTAAAACATTTATTGCTATCATTAAGTATTTACACAAGAATACGTACATGTTTAAGCATTATCATGTTGGCAAGCATCAGCTCTCGTGACATAACACTATATGCAGCCAAAAGGGAGTTCAAAAACAAAGGTTAGTTTTCGCAGCAGTGCCGCCACCTACAGTCAGCAAAATAATTAGTCTAGTTCGCAGTTGTTCGGTTGCTAGTGTCATTGCAGCACGTGGGGGACCATCCCCCTATTAAAGCGTGTATTTTCCCCTTATACCATCCCATCTTGCTGTCCGGTCCATTTGTGTAGGGGAGTGTACATACCTAGGCATCCTATATACTGTCTGCTTTCCATACTTTGCCCGATAGAAAAGTAACGCATTAGTACCAGAGGTTTGAGAGTTCGAATCCAACCCTAAGCTATCGAGTACGATGGGGGCTAGTGCAGGTTAAATCGGTCGTAGCCTCCCAATGGTGTGGTATGGGAGTTTGGATCACGCATTGCCTCGTCATCTGACCGTGGTTCAAACTGAAGTGATGTTGTCCTCGGATCCTCCCCCCTGCGGGGGTTGATCCCGGACCGGCGCCTATAGCCTGTGTATTACTTCAGTGCGACGTTAATTAATACCTACCCCAATTCTTCTCTTTTTGATGTAAATTGGTTCGATTGTAGTCACGGTCCCGGTTCAGTCGCATCGGGTTGCTACTTTCTTTTGTACTTGCTACTTTCTTTTGTACTTGTTACTTTCTTTTGTACTTGCTACTTTCTTTTGTACTTGCTACTTTCTTTTGTACTTGCTACTTTCTTTTGTACTTGTTACTTTCTTTTGTACTTGCTACTTTCTTTTGAAAACCGTTACTTTTTTTTATTGGAATGTGCCTATTCTATTGGAATATTGAGTGTTGTAGATGAGTATTCCTTCACGAAATTCGAAGTTTAGTTTTTCTGATGGTAAGCTGTTTTTAGTAAGTGACTCTTCCTTTATTGTGCTTACGGTTCCTCAGGATAAGCAGCTTTATTATTTTTTTGATATCCTTAAGGAGTCGGGATTAATTGCATAGGAATTATCCCACGTAAAGTGCAACGGTCCGATGAACTTTTGTGTAAGAACTTCAATTTCAGACGGTTACACGTGAAGAATTTTCCGTTTTTTTTTTAAACTTTATTCGAGCCGTTTTACATTTTATCCCCGTTAATTATTTTCCACTGAAGCTTATTATTTTTAATTAAAAAAAAGACGATTTTTTCTAAGAATATTTTTTTGGGGGCGACATAAAGCCGACCAGCCGGTCTGGTGGTTAAGGTGTCGGCCTCTAGATAGGAAAGTTCCTGGTTCGAATCCGGGTCAGTGCATGGCTGTTTCTAAGCGTAGGGTGTAAGGCGGCACCTTCAATCGGTCGTAGCCGTCACGTTGGGTGGGTCTGGACGTTTGGAAAATGGTGTGCCAATTCAGGTGCTGCCTCGTCATCGGACCGTGGTTCAAAATGACGAGGTGTCGTCCTCGGATCTTTTCCTTAAGGGATTGATCCCGGACCGTCGTCAATAGCCCGTTGTGTTGCTCTAGTACGACGTTAATTAAAAATTACCAATAAACTTTAATGTGTGAACTTCAATTTCATATGGTTACAAGTAAAGTATTTTCCGTTTTAAAAAAAAAGGAACGTTTTGTATTTTGTTTCCGTGAAATATTTTCCACTGAAGCTTATTATTTTTAGTTTTGTAAAAGGACGATTTTTTTTCAAGAATATTATTTACTTGGTGACATAAGAAGGTCGCCAAGAGCTCTGCCATCCATCGAGCCTGAATGAGTACCTAAATGAGTTGCAAGAGTGCCAAATTCTGCTTTTGAAACCGCCTTTTTTCCTCTGTTTCAGGTGCAGGAAGCGGTTCGGAAGCACTGGCGCTTCTACAGGCTGTCAGCCGAATCCCTGTTGGTGTGTTTCTCGAGACCTGGTGAGTAGTTTGCTCAACGACCGCATCTTCTTCATAAGTATACAATTCGATAAAAATAGATTTATCTCTGTTATGTTAAATTGGGTAGGTAGCTGTTTCATGCAACGTCACACTGGAGCAACGCGACGGGCTATTGGCGACGTTCCGGGATCAATCCCGAAGGGGAAACATCCTAGGACAACAACGCGAAGTTTTTGAACCACGGTCAGATGGTGTGGTCGACACCCGAGTTGGCACCCCACTCTCCAAACTTCCACACCACGCCAACGTGAGGACATTTGAAGTCACGACGGATGGTCCCTTTTTGTTCCCACCAGCCCCACTTCGTACACGACGGTCTTTGACTGGATTCGAACCTTCCGTGTTGCTCTTCCTACCTCAATAAGCACATGAGATTCCAAACACATCTCGACCAGTGACAATCTCTTCTCTGTGTGTCTACTCTGCGTCCTGACCCATCGATTGCACTTAAAATAATGAAATTTGGCCCCAATTTTTTGACATTTTTGTGTAGCGCCCGAATTTTAAAATTTAATCTAGATCATTTTAAATTAATGTATTCATTTTTTTTACCTTTCTTTCCGGAATGAGACGTCACTTATACGTCGAATGAAGAAGCGAGCCGATTTTGAGATTTTCAACCGCTGACGTCACAAGCGTTTTTAAACCGAATGCCTTTGGAACCGTGCCAAGTTTTCAGATTCTAACGTGTTTCGATTTATGTTGTTGATACTAGCCACTTCGCGGCCTTGCCCGTGGAGTTGGTTTGCTACGTATTCCCATTTGGTTTGCTTCGCAATCACCGGGCGAGCAATGGTCACACCTGACGCCACGAAAAGAATTGTCAGGAGCAGTGGCTAGTTTCTTATAAATTAAGGATCATTCGAACTTAAAGGAGCTATAACGTAGAGGGCCCGTTGGTGTGACAACGACACAGCCTAATTTGTAAGTAAACCTCTATTTCTCTATAACTTCCAATCAGGGATTTGTATCCCTCGGGGCGCTGAGAAGAAACTAAAAACTACTCAACCTCACCAAACGAAAAACCTTTACTCCAACAGTCCTCTTGGGCGGTTGGCAACCCGAGGATTGCGAGTTCCAAGAGCGTCGTGTACAAGCGGTCTGGCGCACGTTGCAACTGTTGTGCTCTTAAGCCGCCTTTACACCGCACAACTCATCCTCTGGAACCAAACTATACACGAGTATAAAGACAAAAGGAACAATGCCTGGAGTGAAATTTGTGAGCCATCTTGATGGAAAGTGATGGGCCGATTAAGTCCACAAAGCGGTTGAAAAAAGGGACGAAAAGGGGTGAGCAGAGGGGAGCGTCCTAGGCACAACAAGGGAGAGAAATGGAACAGCAACTCCGTTGGAAACGCGGCTGCAAAGGTCCTCACGTCGATGTGGCGTTTCAGTTTGGTGTTGTCCTCGCTTCTTTCCCTTCGGGTTGGATCCCGGACCGTCGCCAATAACCCGTTGTGTTGCTCAATTGCGACATGAATGAAAACACCTGCCTAGTATATAATCTTTTACGTGACTCCGTACTGTAGCAATTCTTTCCAGAGTCGCTGCCGGTGCCCAGGATCCGGCTGGACGACAAGACCACCCCGAACGAGGTCCGGCCAGGCTCCGAAGAGCCCAACAGCACTTTATAGCATGAGGCTCCCGCAGGCAACCCATCAGAGGCCAGGAATCCCTCGCATGCGCGGTACATGGCAGACACCTCTGTGGTCGTCTTTCACAGGGAACAAGAGTGACTTTCTCTGCACGCACGTTGTACGAACTCTGCATTTTTAACACATGGATGTACATATCGATGTACTATATTCTCTTCCTGTACTTGTGATAATGTTATGCTTCTTCTGTGGCAGGACTGGCCAAACCGTGGTCCGCATTTGACCTTCCCCCCCCCCTAGAATCGTACAAGAAGCGATAAATACTAAATACAGGGGTTCCCTAAAGTTACTAGACCATTCAAAAATAGAATAACACTCTTTTGGGAAAGTGACCTAATAGGAGATACATTCTATAGCAAAAAAATCAACTCCCCAAGGAGTCCTATTGCGATAAAAATGGGTTAATGTGAAGAACACACAAAGAAAAACAAACAATTAAAATTTCAGAATAATTGAATGATTTATTTCAGAGTTTGGCCGTTACAAGGGAAGGATGTCAATATGGCATTGGTCCACCTCTGCCCTGGATGCGTCACCCGGTGTGGCATAGACTTAAAAAGTTCCCGGATGGTCTCCTGCGGAATTTCTTGCCGTTTCCAATTGTCGGGCTAAATGGTCAACATTCTGGGATATTTGCAATCACCTTTCCATAACGTCCCTGTATGGGAGAGAGATCAGGAGACCTAGCTGACCAAAGAAGTGCTGGAAAAGCTTGAAGACAATTCATAGCAGCCCGTGCCGTGTGCGGCCGGGCATTATCTTGTAGAGGAGCAAGTCTGGGGGACAGGGGGGTTTGAGGGCAAAAGGAACGGTAACACAACCGATCGTAGAATGTCATCTACGTACCGATGTGCTGCAAGTGTGCCAGAAATGACTACCACAGGGCTGTCAAAGTAGATGGCATAAAGTACTGTTGTAGTGGTGTGTGGCGTGCGATAGTAAGGACGTCTGCGGTTGTCGTCAGAACACACTTAGAAACGGAAATCGTCACTAAAGACTACACGTTCCCAGTCAGAGCCGTTCTAAGTGGATCGAGCCCGGAACCACTGTTAGACAACTCCTTCTTGGTGCGTCGATTTTTTTTTTTTTTGTTATAGGGTATAAATTTTTATTAATTGCGTTGGTCTTCATCTGACCGTGGTTCAAAATGAAAATACCCCTTCGGAATTGATTTCGCCAATAACTCGATGTGTTGTTCCAGTGAATTGCGGTTAGTGACTGTCTAAAGAATTTAAAAAACATTTATTTCGATTTTCAACACTGTCACTAAAGCAGTTTCAAAATGTTAAAGGATTATTTTTGGCAAAATAAATTGCAAATATACGCGAAAAACAATTTTGTAAAATGTCTCGGATCGGCTACCCAGTGAGAGAACACCAAGCTTTCTTAATATGAAACTGCATTCAAAATGACAAAAACAAAATCTGCTTAATATAAAACTTATTGTGTAAAAACTTTTTAATTTCCTTACACGTCCAGTCAAAATGAAGTCTCTTAAAAGCGATTTGCCATTGTAGGTTGTCACTGAAGTATGAGTCAGCTTGTAAAGGGTCTTTCTAGCGAAGAGTTCTTGATAGTTCCAGCAGATGACACCACCGTAAAGATAGAGGAGTTCACTTCCCTTATTAAAAATCATATTTAGTCTTTTATTACCAATAAATATACTTGGAACGTTGCTCAGTCGTGAATTTTCTCCATGTCTATTCTCCAAGAATTACATGTACAAAGGGCATTCCATAGAAACTGAGAGTGAAATTTTTACGTAGTGGCAACACCGCGAAACTAAAAAATAAAAGTGCAGGCGATTTTTTCAAACTGTTAACTGTACAATTATAAATATTCCAAACAAAGCAGACGATTTTATTTTCCTAGTTTCGTGCTTGTTTAAAGAACTGCTTTTGTTTGCCCTATAGAAATGGAGGTGAGTGCTTCAAAGTTCAAAAACGAAATGCGTTCTGCCATAAAATTTTGCTATCGTTTGGACAAAACAGCTCCAGAAACAGTTAAGTAATGAAAGAAGCTTGCAAAGACAAATATTTTGGTGAGTCTACGATTCTTAGATGGCATGGTGATTTCAAAAAAGGATGTTTGCCTGCATAACTGGCTCCTAAGCCTGCCGACCACTAAGTTCTGTGAATGATCGAAATGTTAACACTGTGTGGGCAATCTTGCAAGAAAATCGGCGAATAACATGTGAGGAGATTGCGGCATCAACTAACATTTCGAAAACGTCGATATTTCGCATTCTACGCAACAATTTACAGCTTCGCCATGTTTGTTCCAGATGGGTCCCTCATCAGCTTACTAAAGAACAAATGCAAACAAGAAGTCACCAATGTTGTGAGTGGAAACAGATGCTTCAAAATGATACGTATTTCCTAAAGACTGTAATAACAGGTGATGAAACTTGGGTGCATCATTTTGATCCCCTTACCAAGTCCGCAACAAGTGTACACTAATTCTCCGCCTCCGAAAAAAATCCGACAAACCAAATCTGCTGGAAAGGTCATGATGAGTATTTTCTTTGATCATAAAGGTGTAATTTAAAGGTGTCTATCAGCATACTGTGCCTCCAAAAACTACTGTAAATGGTGAATATTATATTTCAGTTTTGAAAATTTTGCGACAACACATATCGAGAAAGCGACATGAACGGTAGGGAATTGGACATTACATCCCAAAAATGCTCGCCCGCATGTCGCTACTTTTGTTCATCAATATCTTAGTAAACGCAATATTAAAATCATGCCTCATCCCTCTTACAGTCCACATCTCGCACCATGCGATTTCTGTCTGTTTCCGGAAGGAGAAGCTCCGTGGTAAAAAATGTAATACAGATTCTGAAGTTATTTCAGCAATGCAGGGTTCTTTGAAACAGCTTCCACATAAAGGCTTCTCTACTTGTTTGTTGAACGATGGGACCGTTGCATATCATCTAAGGGAAGGTATTTTGAAAAAGAATGGTGTATTTTTTTCTGTAAAAATATCTCTTCATTTTTTATGATTTTACACTGTTTTTATCGAACGCCCTTTGTAAATAATTTGAAAAATAAAATTAAAATGTTCTGTTTTTAAAAGTTTTTCCACCACGAGAACTGCTTACGACACCAAGTCCGAGTTAGCAGTGGTTGTCATAGAAACATGACTCATTCATTTTGAGTAGGTATGACGGTAATTTTGTTTTCTTTTTCACGAAAGTTCGCGTGGGGAAAAGGTAGTTTACGAGGAAATATATTTTACTTTTTGGAATTATTTCCAATTTGTCATTAAGTTAGGCAATGGTGTGAGAGAGAGACGAAATCGAATGTATTTCTTCAAGCCTCCCCTATGGAAAATAGGATCGGTTCTGTTGCTATGGCAACGGACGGGGGAAGACTGCAGCTGTTCTGGTTACAGACAGTACCAGATCCTTGGTACGCCAAATTGCGTTATATAACTTGGTAAATAGTTCTTTTGACATAGTAGAGTACCCGAAATGTGATTTATCTCAAAACTGTAGTTTTATTTTTAAGCCTATTTGGTAGTAGAAAGAACACAATTTCGAACTGTTATACATCATGCTGTCTATTTTTTTGGTAAAGAGAAAGAAATTGCAGACAAGTGGTATGCCTTCTTGTTCTGTAATATATTTTTGTTCTAAATGTGTCAGGATTTTCTTTTAATTTTTCACATTAAATTTCTTTTAAAGTTTCAAACTTTTAAAAAGAAAACAAACGACCCATTAGTGTTACTGTGAAGTAGAATCTAAAATATCAAATTTCTCACCACATAAAAATTAAAATACATCAATAACACATTTGTATATTTTTTTAAATGCAAAGTAAGCAAATTTTAAAACGTTAAAGAGTTTCATGTTTATTTTAGAATTGTTTTATCGGGAATTATATTACCCCCGGGAAAACGGTTTAAAGCGGAACTTTAGGTCTGACCAGTCCTAATCTTTTGCTTCATTTGAAGTCATCTTAAATGTGCACGGTATTTTTCCAGTGACTTAAACAGGAAAAAGAAGTCTCCAGTAATATTTTAGTCAGTTTACGCACAGAATGTTTCGATCCTCGGTAAGATTTTAATTCGGAACGTGTATGAATTTCGATTTCAGTGTAATCGTATGTGTCATATCGAGAAGGATTCCTGTGGCACATTTTCGGCAAAAGTATGAAACCGTGGAAGTCGAAAACGTGTAATTTCTTGTTGTTCCGTAAACATGCGCAATAAAATCACCTGCACCTGTCAAATCAATTTTTTAGTTTTTTCAACTAGATACCTAGTATATTTAATATACTATCTAATTATTTCTACTAGATCTCTGTATAAAAAAGGATGTGTGTGTTCTCTCTACAAATCTCCACCATTTGACCCATCCACGCCCACTTCTACTTTAGAACACATAGGCTGTTTCTTTTCTGTCTTCACACCCATATGTCGCCATGACAGTCCTAATAGTCCATGGTAGTCCTAAAAGTGCGAAGCCCCCAGTTCAAAATCTAAAATTTGTTTTCCTGCAATAAATGGACGTGAACAAGGAAACACTTTCTACAGGGTATTTGAGTTAACACAGGGAAGCGTCACGGTAATATTTTAACTGTGGCGGTCATATTTGAAACGGTTATTCAGCTAGGCTCTACTATTATAAAAGGAAGTGTTTGTCTGTGTGTCTCTGTCCAGTGGCCTGACGAATTTATGACACAATAATAATATTTGGCACGCAGGTAGTCTGAATTTTTTGCGATTTTTGGGTCGCGCCGTATTTTAAAATTTAATCTCGAACATTTTTTAATGGAATTTAATGATTATTATTTTCCTTGGAATGGGAACACCATAAAGAAATGGCAGATTCTAAATTTATGTTTCCCGTGTTTCCGTTTCATTTTGCGAGGAACAATTTTTCAGCGGACGAAAAAAACAAATAAAAAGTTTTAACTGAAGTTGTTTTTTCTCTCTCTCTCTCCTAGATAGTTAAAGATAGAATAAAAATTTCAACGGATTTGAAATCTTCGGAAAATTTCACATTTGATCGAAACCTAACCACGGGTAACTCCGTGATGGCGATTATCCAATAGGCTACGAATTTCTATTTGGTTTGGAGAAGCAAACCAATAACCCCACAAAAGCAACTGGCACGGCTAGACACGAAGAGGCTAGTTGTATATAAAATAAGGGTGATTTTACTGCGCATGTTTACGGAACAACCCGAAATATCGTTTTCCGACTTCGTGGTTTCACACTTGCAGACGATACAAGCCAATGGGCGCCAACTTTTGTACTCTTGATAAAGATGCTTAATGCACTCAACTGTTCTATTGGGTTTTGGTTCAAAAGTTCTTCCTCTTCTCGATGGCATTGAATCGCAAAACACAAGTGTTACACACTGCACACGTGTCAATTTTTTATGTTTGAAAATAATTTCAGCGAGAATTTTGGAAGCGATTGAAGGGGTGAGTAGAAGAAGGGGTGACACTTGTTTACATTTTGAGATTATTGCAGTTTTAGAGTTGCCTCGGGGTGAGGTTTGACTTATGCTGACAACTTGAGCAAACACCCCTATATGGATACTTACAGCACCACCTATACCAAACTCCTTCTCAAGTCTTTGAGGCCAAGTATCTCGAAACTACAGAAATGTCACGTAACCCCTTCAATTGTGTTGTATTTTTCAAATTGTGTGGAGCACTAAAAATGACAGAAAACAAGGAGCGTCATGCGGAGCATGTTTTTTGATTACCGAAAGGGCAAGACCGCTTTGCAGGCTCAATAGGAGACGTGTGTCGCGTAGGTGCCGCTGACTGGAAGGTTCTTCAGCCAGAAACCTCGGAGATGCGGCATTGACAACAAAACGTTTCATTGCATCGATGTTAATGATACATCGCACAAAAGCATTCGATGCATTTAAACTTTTTTCTCCAATTTTTTAAAACTGCTTTAGTATTTTCTAACATTAATGTTAGCCCGGGGATGGAAATATTTAATGTGTCAGTTGCCGTGTATATTAATTTATAAGAAAGATTTTTTTTTATTTATCTGTCCAAAACACAGTCAAAAAATTAATAAGAACAATTAACAAAACTTTGGTTTTCAAATTGAACAATAGAAGAAAAAAAATAATATTTACAACAATTTTTTTTTTTAAATAGTTACTGTTAACTATAAGTAGAGAGAGGTAGGTACATAACAATAATTATTGTTAGTAAAAACCACAAGTGATAGACGGATCCATTCATACTCTATTGAATGGGTTTGCGAGTTCGGAACTCAATCCGACCGAGGGGTAGTACACGTTCAATCTGTCGTGACCTCAAATATCCTCGCGTTGCGTGACGCGGCTGTTTGGTGAGTGGGGTGCCAGCTCAAGTGTTTCTCGTCATTTGACCGTGGCTCTAAATGACGAGGTGTCCTCGGAACTTTCCCTCCGGGTCTGATCCCGGACCGTTTCCAATAGCACGTTGTGTCGCTCCAGCGTGACGTTTATTAAAGAAATGCAAAAAACTATAGAATAATATTTGAATATAGGATTCTAGAAAAAGCGCGTGTTACACATTTTTTCACTGACCGGTTTCTTTGCGGAGCCAATGTTTTACCGAATCAGTGCAGTTAAACTAACTACTGTTGCATTGGTATCTTCTAAAAGGCTACATCTGAGGCTAAACGTTTTCTGATTTAAAAAAAAAAGCTCACTCTTTCTAGGCGTCTCCTGTAGAATTTTCAAAATGTAACATACACTCCCTTTAGACACCCATTCAATTATTATAATTATATTAACAATAATTTATTTTTTTTTAAACACAGAGCCTATTTAAAACCACACTACAAAGTAATTGCATTACTCATTTTTTAAACGGATGATAAATTTTTAGTTTTGACTCGTTTTTATAAGATTGAAAACCTTTTTTTTTCAAAAAGCGATGAAGTCTCACGCAGGATGAATAGAGATAAAAAGAAAATCAAATGCTAATTTCCAGAAACAGATTTTCACGAAGGTTCAGTCATTCGTGTTCTTAGTTAAGTTTTATACTCTACGAAAACAACGAAGTGGCTTAAAAAGACCTTTTTAAAAATGCGATGGCTTTGACTTTGCATAAAATATGCCATTTTCGACCTTTAAGCCCTTCATCCTGACCTCGCTACTAGAGATTAGGGATGCGACATCGATGTCAATGTTTTCAAAACATCGATGTTTTTTTTTTAAACATCGATGTATTGGGGTCGATGTTTTGGTAACATCGATAGTTATACTTGTCGATGTTTTTACGTTGTGGATGTTTTATTATTAAATGAAAAAAGTACCGTTATAAAAATTTTAAAAATAACCCATTAGTATAATTTTCATAATCAGCAAATTGAACATACTTTCAGACCAAAGTGACCAAGGATGAAGGGTCTGAAAAGTAGGCATGCGACATCGATGTCGATGTTTTCTAAACATTGATGTTTTAGAAAAAAACATCGATGTATTGGAGCCGATGTCACATCACTAGTTGCTAAACCAGTTTTAAGAAATTGGGAAACAAGTTTAAATACACTGAATTTTAAAAACATCGATGTTTTTGGGTCGATGTATTATCAACATCGATGTTTTAATTTTGAACATCGATGTTTTGCTATCGATGTCGCATCTCTAGTAGAGATGCGACATCGATGTTTTGATTTATTGGAGCCTATGTTTGTTTAATACCGATGTTTTTACACTGTAGATATTTTTACGTTGTCGATGTTTTTTTTGAGTGAAAAAAGTACACCATTGTAAAAATTTAGAAAATACCCGCGCAACTAAGTATTTGTCAAATAGGGCGACAGCCGTCCCATCAGAAAGAGCTTTTTTCCTAGCTAGTGAGACAGTGAAAAAAAGAGTCTGCTTAAGAAGGAGAAAGTTAACAAACTATTAGGGCGTATAATAATTAGAGGCCCCGATATTTTTTATTTGCAGGACAAAAAATAAGTTTGTTTCCGTTTATAACAATAATTATTGTTAGTTATTATCAATTATTTATATACCTATTTATTGTGTGTATATATATATATATATATATAAAATCGTAAATATTTTTTTTTAGTATTATTCCATTTGAAAACAAAATGTTTCTTAATTATTCTCATTAATTTATTTGACTTTGTTTTGACTGTTCAACAAAATCTTAGTTATAAATTAATAAACAATGCAATTGACAAATCAAATCTCTAACATTAATGTTTAGCGGTTACTTAATCAGTTTTAAAAACATCGATATTTTTTGTTTCTTCGTTTTTCGATCAACATCATGGTTTTTGTTGAACATCGATGTTTTGTTGTCGAGGTCGCGTCCCTACTCGAAGCGGTACAGCTTTGATATACGCCTTGTTTGGTGGCTACGCTCTTGGTGAATTTTTATAGCGAGTTATGGCAGGCGAATGTAACCCATCTTAATTAGTGTTAGTTTTTATGGCAATCTCGTCACGCGGAAAGTTTAAATATTCGTTTCGAATATTCTAGAATGTTCTTTTCATTTCCGTTCAATTGTCCTTTGATTTCATTGGTTCTTTTAAATTGTTTTGGTATGGTAGGTTGGTATCGCACTGAAAGTCGCACTTAGAGCAACACAACGGGCTATTTAAAAATTATTTTTCATTTCATGTAAATGGTAGCAACGGATTACCAATCAGATGGTTGGGAGTTCGAATCCAGCCAAAGACAGTCGTGTAAGTGGTGCACGTTAAATCCATCGTGCCCTCACGTTGGCGTGGCGTGGAAGTTGCCTCGTTATCTATGTGGTTCAAAATGACGTAGTATTCTCCTTGGATCTTTCCCGTGGGAATTGATCCTGGATCGTCGTAAATAGCCCGTTGTGTTGCTCCAGTGTGACGTTAATTAAAATATCTACCCATTTTGTCGCTAATAGCCTGTTGTACTGTTCCAGTGCGAAGTTTATTAAAATACCTACCTTCTTTCAAACACTATCAAAGCTTTACAATCGGAAGGTTCCATGTTCGAATCCAGGTCCGGGCATGGATGTGTGTAAGCGTATGGTGCACCCTAAATCTGTCGTGGCCGAAAGTCCTCACGTTGGGTGGGTGTGGAAGTGTGGTGCCAGCTCAGGTGTTGCTTCGTCATCTGACCGTGGTTCAAAACTACGAGGTGTTGTCATCAGATATTTCACTTAAGGGATTGATCCCGGACCGTCTTCAATAGCTCGTTGTGTTGCTCTAGTTCGACGTTAATTAAAAATTACCAAAGCTTTACACGTGTGATGGGGTAAGACTTCGGTTATGCGATATAATGCCATCCTGCGCAAAAAAAGGTCGAACCTTTCCATTATCCCAGTATATGTTATAAGATATCCATCTTTCACATGAATGATTCACTCTTCTGCAAATGGAGCACAACTACTGATTGTTGGGGATTTAAGTACTTTAATTAATAACTAACCGCACCCCGGCAAGAAAAAACTCAAAATTGTAGAATGTGAAAAAAACATCAACTTAAAGGATACTATAAAACTTATATTGAAATAGCATAAACTTCTTTTCAATTTTAGGTACGTTTTTATGGTGGTAACTTCTATTATATTCTTTGGAATCTAACACGCTGGGTAACCTAAAACATATTTTTCAATGACACAACATCAAAATTTTTATTTTTTAACTAGTATCCCTTTAATTGCCGGGGTGCGAAATGTAGCCGTACTACAATTGGTATGACAGTGCTCAAAGCACTGTCCTCCTGATGAGGTTAAGATTGTGATGTGATATAAATTGTTTTGATGTATTTAATGTTGGATTATGCATGATAAAACGTATCTGTTTGAATCTATTTTGTACTAAATCTATTAATGTTCGCGCATGTGAAATGAAATCTACTCGAAGCTACTACTTTTACAGCACACGTCTTATACATGCATGTTGATGCACTTTTGTGTGGCATGAACTTACACCTCTCCATCCAGTCAAATAGGATCGTTAGTTCCATTGATGAATAATTATTTAATAACAAAAAATATTAAATAATTATATACTCGCTGATACACGTCAACTCGGCATTCATTCATTCACGATTTGCGAAGACCATTAGACGTTTGGTTGGAGTACCTGCCCCGAGGGTTCTACATCTCCAGTGAACTGAACGGCTTGTGTGTTGATGGGTTATGGAGCACAGGGGTTCAAAAGGACCCTAAATCTCGGGTATTGAAATTGAGACTCCGCGTTTTGATATTGCCTTGAGAATGAAATAATTTGAAATGAGGAGACAATTGGTCATTTGACTAATCTTTAGTGTCTACTTGACTAGTGTGCCGTGGATCACAGCAACACTGTAAAAAGAGAATAAAGAGTTAAGATAGTTAACAAATTAAAATTTAGGAATTTTTTAAAATAAGGTTCGTCGTTCTGTTCTTAATTTGAGGAGTTAGAGTGGAAGTTTATAGAGAGGTGGGGTGCCAGCTCAGGTGTTGCCTCGACATCCGACCCTGGTTCAAAATGACGTGGTGTTGTCCTCGTAACTTTCCCTTAGGGGATTAATCCTGGACCGTCGTCAAAGTTGTGTTTCTCCAGCGCGTCGTTAATTACAATACCTTTCTTGCTGCTATGTGGCATTTCTTATTCTCTAATGTTTGTTAATGAAGGATCCTTACTTTTGAAATTCAAGTGTTTCATAATGAGGTAGGTATTTTCATTAACGTCGTACTGGAGCAACACAACGGTTATTGACGACGGATCAATGTCAACGGGAAGTAATTTTTTATGACATTGTTACTGTGGAAACTCTTAAATTTTAAGAAAATTTAAAATTTTATCCGTGTGGTGGAGAGTGAAATGAGTCGATATAAAGTGATTATTCCTGAACGTTTAATGATGTAGTTGACAAATCGAAAGTACTATTTATTTTTTACCTAACGTATAGGAGAGATAATATATTATGTTATGAAGTAAGATAGGTCTTGTATATATTAAAATATTTGTGAATGAGATATATATTTGCCAACATAATGTGTTAACTAGTATGCTTCTGAAAAGTCTTAAGTTAGAAACATTTAATTTTGTAATGTATATTTCTTACAAAAATGTCGTTGTATTTTGCTTATGATCCTGTATTGAAATATTATAGATTCATCAAACGTTGTCATGGAAACAATGTTTTGTATATAAACTTTGTTTGTGAAAGTAATTGGAGACAAAGAAGACGTACTTGTGATGTACCTATGTTTAAACAGTTTGCACAAGATGTATTTAAACTTTTATAAATATTTCCTACTTATTTGTGAACTGTTTGTGATCTATGGCATACTTTTCTGTGTATACCTTGGAAATAAAATGGTATTTAAATATTTTTATGGATTTTTCACTCATAATGACTGAAGGAAATAAATTTAGTGGCCAGTTATTACATTTAGTACTCCTGGTATTGTACAGATAACTCTTTTTAAAACTCGAATCATTTCGTCTATCTGTCCCGACATATTCTTACTTTAAAAAGTGCAATTAAGATATAATGGTAATTAAAAATCTCTTTCCTTCAAAGGATTAGAAATTATTTTGCGTTGCTTGAATCCTCACGTGACGTTTCTGTTTTTCTTTGAATGCTTTTGTTCGACAAAAATAAAAACTTTGAACGGAGTAAAACTAAGATCTTTTAAGCCTAAATTTTTAAGTAGATTAAAATTATGAAGGCTCGTTCGATTAGCAGCTGTCATGTTTATAAAAAGTTGAATATTTCTGGTTCTATGATGGTAGAAACAAAATTGAAGTGTCATTTTATTCAGGAAGATCTATATTATTTTTTAAGATAATAAAAAAATTTGGAATTTTTTTTTCATATTTTGAGTTTTAGAGACCCCCTAAAACGCATTTCAGAAACGTGTGTTAAAATGTAATTATACAACCCACGTAATGAATGGGAAGATTAGTTATTCCATTTAATATCCAGAGAAATATTTTATTTTCGTATTCACACACAACACAGATTGACTAATTTCTGCAGCAACGTTAATGAATAATTCTTATTTTTAATCTCATATTGCTTTAATCTATGAAGGAAACGTGAGTTTCGTGAAATGCTTTTATCTGGTATTAATGTGATTATATATAAAACCTACGTTCTCTAATTTGAAGAAATATGGTACATGCTTTTCTATAGCCAATGTCAGATCTTTCCATTCGGGTTTCGACCGACCCACCGTTCTGATGGAGCCTCTAGATCAGAAGGTTCCTGATTCGAATCCGGGTCACTGCAGGGATGTCTGTAGGCGTATGGTTTAGAAGCGGCTGGTGCACCTTAAATCGGTCGTGATCGAAAGTCCTCGCGTTGGGTTGTTCTGGGCCGACCAACCGGTATAGTGGTTAAGATGTCAGCCTCTAGATCGGAAGGTTCCTGGTTCGAATCCGGGTGCGGGCATGGATGTTTGTAAGCGTATGGTGTAGAGGCGGCTGGTACACCTTAAATCTGTCGTGGCCGAAAGTCCTCACGTTGGGTTGGCGTGGAAGTTTGGAGAGTGGGGTGCCAGCTCAGGTGTTGCTTCGTCATCTGACCGTGGTTCAAAATGACGAGGTGTTGTCCTCGGATCTTTCCCTTAAGGGACTGATCCCGGACCGTCGTCAATAGCCCGTTGTGTTGCTCTAGTACGACGTAAACAAAAAATTACCAATTACCAATTGGGTTGTTCTGGAAGTTTGGAGAGCGGGGCGCCAGCTCAGGTGTTGCCTCGACATCTGACCGTGGTTCAAAATCACGTGGTGTTGTCCTCGGATCTTTCCCTTGGGGGATTGATCCTGGACTATCGTTAATAGCTCTTTATGTTGCTCTAGTACGATGTTAATTAAAAAATTACCATTTGGGTATGGGGCCGCGGTGGCCCGTTGGGAAGAGTAAAGGGTTCGAATCCAACTCAATACCGCCGTGTACAAATGGTACACGTTAAATCGGTCGTGGCCTCCGATGTCCTCACGTTGGCATGGTGTGCAACTTTGGCGAGTGGGGTGGGTTGTCATATCGCACCCCGGATAGAAAAGTAACACAAGTCAAAAAATAAAAATTTTGAGGTTATGTCATTGAAAAATATGTATGAGGTGCCCCAGCGTGTTATATTACTATTCTAGAGAATATGACAGAAGTTACGACACTAAATACTTCCCTAAAATTTAAAAGAAGCTTATACTATTTCAATATAAGTTTTATAGTATCCTTTAAGTTGATGTTTTTCTCAAATTCTACGCTTTTGAGTTGTGTCACTTTTCTTGCCGGGGTACGATATGTTGCTTCGTCATTTGACCGTGTTTCAAAATGACGTGCTGTTGTCCGCGGATCTTTCCCTCTAGGGATTGATCCCGGACCGTCGTCATTCAACTGTTTCGCAAGTTCGACAGATTATTAAAAAGATATCGATTTCAACGATTATCTAATGAATCGATGATTTGAGCTGGTGCATAATGTTACTTTTCCATCTTCTGACACCTTCCAGTGAGCCCAATTTAACATATATCGATTAAGGTACCAGTAGACATTGAAAATCGCGAAATTCGGTGAAATTGAACATTTTTGTTTTTTTTTTATTCTAAAATATTCTCCAACTCATTAGCTTCAAAATGATACCATGTTCGTTACGAAATTCAAGTTACTTTTTAAATAAAGTCCATTTTAGTAAAGGTACACAGTGAAAAATTTTCGTTTCGTTTTCCGCTCGCGTTAGGCCTAACTAAAATATTGATGTGGTATCAAATATTAGCTATAATTCCAACATTTAATTATTTTAGAATAATTTTGACGATTTCACATGTTGCCGAATGGCAATAATGTGTAAGTGCAGCTTTAACTGATGCGTTTGTGCTTATTTTGAATTTAAAAATCGTTTGCTCGTTTTACGTTTAATTTGCTTGCTTTATCATTTGAGAGTTGAAAAATTTATATCACAAACTGTAAACTTGATTTCTGAAGAACTAGTTTTTGCCAGTGTAAGACATTATTCCACCGGTGATAACTTCAGTTTGAATTAACCGATTTAAAATTTTTTAATGCAATTAAAAGTGCATAATGCAGAGCAGAGACTGTACTATAATCAAATATGCTAGTGAAATAATTGATTTTTAATTTAATTTTGAATCTTATTGTTTTTGTAAAAAGAGTTGATTTTTAAAT
Organism: Metellina segmentata; assembly: GCA_947359465.1. Lineage (NCBI taxonomy): Eukaryota > Metazoa > Arthropoda > Arachnida > Araneae > Tetragnathidae > Metellina > Metellina segmentata. Next base: position 135,234,749 of record OX375874.1, on the reverse strand, counting down.
ACTTCCAAACAAAAATATCTTATTAAAAAGCTATTTGTTTTAGATGTACAACTATAGTAGTGTCCCTGCACCATATCAGTTGCTTTCATTTGCAATTAAAATTGAAATTATAAATAAATTATAAAATGAGTTATGACCGGTACCGTAAGACCCTAATTAGCTTAGTAAATTTTAATTAATTAATTTAATATGACCAATTTCAAAAAAAAAAATTTGCAGACATGTTAGTTTTTTAACGCTTATGAAGTATAAAATTTTTTGTTAGTCTGGCTCCAAAATATAAAAAAAAAGTTCCAACGTATACTGGTACCTTAATGGATATAAATTTAATGCCGATTGCAGTTAAAAGTTTTTGCCAACCAGTTCAAAAAGGAGAAAAGTCACCAATTTGTTTCAATAATTTTAACTTGTATCGATTATAATTAAGTTTCGATATATAATGGCCCATTTTATAAAGGTAGGTATGTAATTATCGTCGTACAAGAGCAATACAACGGGCTATTGTCCCAGGGACGTCGGTCCGCGATCAATCCCTAAGGTAATAGTAATTTTAGTTAACGTCGTACTAGAGAAACACAACGTACTATTGACGACGGTCCGGGATCAGTCCCTTAAGGGAAAGTTCCAAGGACAACACCACGTCATTTTAGTTTGTTTGTTTTGGGGCTCTATTGCTCAGACACATGACATACAATATTAAGTAATAGACGGAATGAAACAGTTAGAAAAGCGAAATGCCTCCCCCCCCCCTTCCCCTCGTTATTTTGAATCACAGTCGTGAGACGATTTTATAATTATACATCCTCTAATCTTAAATGGTGTAAAATTTTCAATTTTTTTTTTAGTATAAGTTTGACTTCGGAACATGTACGACTCTAAAAACGTTATTAGCATCGCTAAGTCATGATACTTCTTCTACCACATTTTTTGTTGAATTTATTGCTTTCAAATAATTTTTATATTGCTCATTAAGAAAATATTTGTTTTACCCTCGGGTTAATATATTACCCTCGGGTAAATATTTGTTTTACCATTCACAAGCAAATCCTTATCGGACAAAAATGTAGTGAAAAGTTTGTGAATTTTATTTTCAATCGTCATCTTTGGAAACTAGTATGTTTTAAAAATGGATAAAAGTATACAAATAAAAAAAAATTGCAGATATTTTATTGATAAACAAAGGCACAAACATCACATTTGACACAAAACATTTCACTGCGTTCTGTACAACGACGTGGGAGTACAATAGAAATGTCTAGAGTGTGACAAAATGAGAGGGAAACTAATGTAGAGTGAAAGGGATAAACACAGGGTAGTGGTGGTCATTTTTAATTAACGTCGTAATATAACAACACAACGAATATCTATAGACACAACGGTCCGGGTAATTTTTTTTAGTTAACGTCGTACTAGAGCAACACAACGGGCTATTGACGACGGTCCGGGATCAGTCCCTTAAGGGAAAGATCCGAGGACAACACCTCGTCATTTTGAACCACGGTCAGATGACGAATCAACACCTGAGCTGGCACCCCACTCTCCAAACTTCCACACCAATCCAACTTTCCGATCTAGAGGCTAACACCTTATCCAATATACCGGTTGGTCGGCAGCAGAAAAAAATACCCCTAGGGACGAATCAAACCTGTGTCGCCTCCAGGTAGCATGGTGCAGTGGGCATACCCGGAAGTGGCACCAACAACGGACTTGACATCAATTGGCTGTAGCGAGAAACAAATATTTCGGGTTCTTCAAAATCAGTCGAATCCCTCATTCCGATCCCACCTGTAAGCGAGAGGGATCATGTATCGAAGAGTACTAACTCAATGGCAATCGGTAAAGATCGCCTACGAGGAAATTAAAAAGCATAAATCAGATGGCAAAATGTCAGCTATCCTGTAGTCTTTTTTGTTAATGTTTAGAGTAAGTCTTTTTCTTTCAGTTTATGAGAAAGGTGGGAAGATTGTAATAAATCAAAAACCACATGAGAATCTTAAAATTGCTGTCACGAAAAATTAAAAAAAAAAAGTGACTTATAACATTTTGCCATCTGAGCACAGAAATTACATATTCACACACACACGTTCATTCAAAACTATCCGGTTAAGCTTTGGTTTCCTAAGAAAGTGGATACTTCATGATGCCGCGGGCACAACTAGACGGCCGTCTTAACAAGAATCCGGAGGTGTCAACTTAGAAGGACAGAATACGTTGGAGAATAGGCAACACAGACGGGGTTTATTTGATTCGAGAAACAAAACAAAGTGGTTTTTTATTCTCGAGTTCAAAGTTTCTAACTTCGGGATCGTTGAAGGTAGAGTGAAAATTTCAACAGATTTCAAATCTGCGTTAATTTCTACGCCAGATCGATATCAAAAACAGTTTTATTATTCAATTATTTACCATTTGTGATTATTTATTAAATAATTAATTAATTATTTGTTTAAAGAAAATCACATTTAAGGTATCGATCTGGTGTCAAATTTTCCGCAGATTTCAAATCAGTTGCAATTTTTATTCTGTGTTTAACGATCCCGATTTTACAAAAACGAATTAATCAATGGCAGTCAAAAATGTTTATTTATTTCGCTCCTCTTCGTTCGAATCGTTTGGAGCAGGAAATGAAACGTGGCCGCTACAAGAGAAAAAACGTTCCCCAACTGTTTGAGACCGCTATGACGACAGTCATGGAAATGGCGGCTCCGATCATTTTCGTTACGCTCGCAAACAACGCTCTCTAGGAAACCAACACCATGTGTTAGTATAAACAACGTTTTAGTGACGTCACCCACCGATACATCACGGCCACGCTTTCTTAAGCTCTGGTTTCCTAAGAAAGCGTTATAAAAGCATTGATTAATTCGTTTTTGTAAAATCGGGATCGTTAAACACAGAATGAAAATTTTAACGGATTTGAAATCTGCGGAAAATTTGACACAAGATCCATACCTTAAATGTGATTTTCTTTAAATAAATAAATAATTATTTAAATAATAATTAAACAATCAAATGGTAAATAATTTAACAAGAAAATTGTTTTTGATATCGATCTGGCGTAGATATTTACGCTGATTTGAAATCTGTTGAAATTTTCACTCTACCTTCAACGATCCCGAAGTTATAAACTTTAAACTAGAGAATAAAAAGCCCCTTTGTTTTGTTTCTCGAATAAAATAAACCACGACAGCCGTCTGTGTTGCCCATTCTCCAACGTATTCTGTCCGTCTAAGTTGACACCTCTGGATTTTTGTTTAGACTGCCGTCTAGTTATCCCCGCGGCATCATGACGTATCACGGCTGTTAGATAACGGCTCGACTTTCTTAGGAAACCGAAGCTTTAGCGTCACTGCCTTGTGATAGTGCTTGGTACAGCTACAGTCTACGTTTATGAGTGGTGGCAACGGTCTTGGCGATTTTTTTTTTTTTTTAGGGGGTGGTGTCTTGGTTTTTTAGGTTTTCAGTGCCTAGTGATAGTGCTTGGTGCTACAGTCTACGTTAATGAGCGGTGGCAACGGCCTTGGCGATTTTTTTAGAGGGCACTTCTAAAGTCGCCAAAGTAAAAATTTATACAAAAACTTTTTTTCTTTCAAAAATATTTTTCTTTTTACAACGAAAAATGAAAGCTTGAAAACACATTTGAGAACGTTTTGAAAGCTTTCGCAAAAAGTAGTAAGCTTAAACACATTTGTGAACCAGCAGAAAAACTAAGCTGCGAATGTTGGGTAAGAATACCCTGAAACTTATCAATTACACTAAATACAGTAGGCTGTTTGAAAAGAAAAAGATTTTTTTAAAAGAAAAAAATAATACAACCTGATACATCAGAACTGTTCAGAGGAAAAAAAAAATTATTTAAAAAAAAACAAGAATATTCCACAAATGGCCAAAAACAACACATGTCAGAAGTATGCCGTGAAAAAAAAATTATAATAAAATAATAATTCCTTCAACTGTAGAAATACAAATAAATAAACCAATGGTATCAAAGAAAAAAATTTCAAAGGACCAATGCAATCAAAGGATATTTTAAAATCAAAATAACCAATGGAAGCAAAGAAAAAATTTCAAACGAACCCATGAAATCAAAAACAACTTTTACAGATTTTGGAAGAACTTTCTGGATTATTCAAAATGAAAATTAAAAGTGACCGTTTGCCGAAGTTGCCATGAAAAACCGCAATAACCGAAACGACAGATATGTTGCCTTCATCTACCGTAACTCGCTACTAGAAGTGCGCCAAAAAAAATCGCCAAGACAGTTGCCACCGCTCATAAACGTAGAGTGTAGCTGTACCTGAAATATAAATCTACAGATCATTACGTATTCAATCAAAGATTTAAGGAAAGTGGGTCGAAATATACATTTTTCCGCTACGAAATTACCCATGTCTAGTGATATTTTGCAGGAAATAGACTAATCATTAAAATCTAACTCCTAAATAATATTTCTGCAATAGGTAATACACCGGAACGCAACAATGCAAACAGTAACAAAATTATAATCCTTGAATAAAATGCAGAATTCTGAAGAAAAAAAAAAAAAGTATCTATTCAAACGTGTTGAATTTCGACTTCGTGAATATATTGCGAAATAGAATAATTCGACAAGACTTTTCAACGATATTGATAAAGACAATAATGATTTAACAAAAAGAACACATATTTATAATATTTGGGAATCTTCACATATGACTGCAACATCTAGCAGTCAACTCGAATACCCAAACACGGAATTCTAAATCAAATTAAAAAAAGTAAACATTAATCCAGACGTGGCCAGATACCCGAGTAGCAACATTACGCTTTTATGATCTACGAGTCATTCTTTGGGGCATTTCATGTTCCAGAAGTAAGTTATGTAAAATTAAATGTTTTAAATATTTTTTCTTCAATCAAATATTTAATAATTTACATCAAAGGAAGAAATAAAAAGTCCGTTAAAACATAAGTATTATAATTTAATTCGTTTAAGAAATATTGTTTTTCGATCGATACTACGATACGACCAATACTGGTAAAACAATCTGAGATGCCGTACAGCAATCTTTTATACTTAAAGTGGGGCTCAGGTGTTGGCTCGTCATCTGACCGTGGTTTAAAAGGGAACTTTCCCATCGGGTTTGATCCCGGACTGCCGCCAATAGCCCGTTGGGTTGCCCAATGCGTCGTTCGTTTAAAATGGATACCTTACCTACCTACTAACCGGGTTAACGTAGTGCCTCCTATAACTTGCTTTGTGCAGAATTCAATGATTCAACTCAATATCAGTAGTTGAAACTAATATCGAAGAAGGTAGTAAAGAGACGCCATTGCTTATCAAAGTTGGACTTGACAGGTTAAAACCCGAAGAGAAATATCTGAAAACACCACGTCATTTGGTAATGGTAATTTTAGTTAACGTCGTACTAGAGCAACACAACGGGCTATTGACGACGGTCCGGGATCAGTCCCTTAAGGGAAAGATCCGAGGACAACACCACGTCATTTTGAACCACGGTCAGATGACGAAGCAACACCTGAGCTGGCACCCCACTCTCCAAACTTCCACGCCAACCCAACGTGAGGACTTTCGGCCACGACAGATTTAAGGTGCACCAGCCGCCTCTACACCATACGCTTACAAACATCCATGCCCGGATTCGAACCAGGAACCTTCCGATCTAGAGGCTAACACCTTAACCACTATACCGGTTGGTCGGCTCGTGTTGTCCCGGGAAGGGGTCGATGGATAGATATTTTATTCTTTGCACTGGAGTAGCAGAACGGGCTATAGGCGTAGGTCCACGATGATTTCCGAAGGGAAAGATCGAGGACACACGTAGTTTTTAATCACGGTCATATCCAGGGCCGACCAACCGGTATAGTGTTTAAGGAGTTGCATCTAGATCGGAATTGTCTGAGCAAGGATGTTTGCAAAAGTATGGTGTAGAGGCGGCTGGTGCACCTTAAATCTGTCGTGGCCGAAAGTCCTCACGTTGGGTTGGCGTGGAAGTTTGGAGAGTGGGGTGCCAGCTCAGGTGTTGCTTCGTCATCTGACCGTGGTTCAAAATGACGTGGTGTTGTCCTCGGATCTTTCCCTTCAGGGACTGATCCCGGACCGTCGTCAATAGCCCGTTGCGTTGCTCTAGTACGACGTTAACTAAAATTACCATTATCGTCGCAGGGTAAAAAATAGCAAAACTGCCTCCTCGTGCGGAAGCCGGTCGAACCTCCACTGACCCCGGGGCCTACGACAACGTCGGGGGGAGCGCAGGAAGACCCCCCGACGCTGCCGTTTCCCCGGGAGCGGGTTGCCGGACATCCGGAGGAGACAGTTTTGAGCCCAGACTATTTGGAACAGTAGGTACCTTAATTAAACTGGAGTGACACACGGCGACTGTCGAAGACGATCCGGGATCGAAACCCGAAGGGAAAAATTCGAGAACACTCAGTTTTAGATCCACGGTCAGATGACGATCGTTTTCGAGCGGAAATTTCGAACAGAGCCACTTGGCGAAATTGAGTGATTGCGATACATTTAATGATGATGTGAAATTGAATTAAATGTCAGTGCGTGTGAACATATGGAGTGGGTATCGAACCAGGTACCTTCCGAACGCGAGGCTGAGGCGCTGTCCACTGCGCCGCCTGGACTCGATACAATTTTGCTTCCAATCGAACTCTTTTTCACCTGCAGAATCAAAAATATGGAATTATTTCAAGTTCCATTTTTTAAATAAGAGTATTATAGTTTGTACGCTGTAAATCCCATCTTTATTGAAATGCGATAGGTTATTATAGATTATTATCTTTTCTAACCATTTGAGAAAACTGTGGCCGAGGCGTTTTCATGAATCATACTAATCAAAATACACAGAATATATCAGTTTCCTTTCTACTTTTGTTGGAGTATTTCGCCTTGTTTTCACTTTTGCCGAGCGAATGACGACAAATATTTTATTTCTACAAGAGCGGAAAAAATTCGAACCGTCCCGCTTGATTCGTCCTGGTTCGAATCCGGGTCAGGCTGTCGTGGTCGAAAGTCCTCACGTTGGGTTGGTACGGAAGTTTGGAGAGTGGGGTACCAGCTCAGATGTTGCCTCGTCATCTGACCGTGGTGTTGTCCTCTGATCATTCCCTGATCTGAATTTTTGTAAAATCGGTATCGGTAAAGACAGGTTGAAAATTTCAACGTATTTGAAATCTGCGGAAAATTTGACACCAGAGAGATACCTTATGCATTTGATTTTCTTTTAGTAAAAAATTTTTCAATTAAATATTTATATTTTCGCAAGAGATTGAGACATCACGCCGAATCCCCATTTGGTTTGCGAAGCAAATCAACACCACGGGCAACTCCGTTATGGCTGTTTTCCTATAGGCTACAAATTCCCATTTGGTTTGCCTTGCAAACCAATAACCCCACAAAAGCAACTGCCACGGGCAGGGCTAGGCACAAAGTGGCTAGTAGTAAATACTAGCCCAGCATTGTCTGTCCTCGTGGTGTAAGGTATTAATCTCGTGTAAAATTTTCCTCGGTTTTCAAATCCGTTGAAATTTTCAATCCATCTTTAACGATTCCGATTTTAAGAAAAAGGAACTTAACAATCCCAGTCAAAATGTTTTTTTATTTTTTGCTCTCCTTCGCTGAAATGGAATAGGGCAGAAAATGTAACATGTTTTTACTTTTATTTTAATGCGAAGGGCAGAAAATGTAATCTGTTTATTTTTGGAAAGCGAAAGTTCACGTGACGCCACAATCAATTTCGAAAATATAAAAGAAAAAAAAAGAAATCAAACGTAAAAGGTATCAACATGATGTAAAATTTTCCGCAGATTTCAAATCTGTTAAAATTTTTACTCTACCTTTAACGATAGCTGAGATAGAAAAAAGCAATGAAGAACGCCAGTGAAAACTTTAGTAATATCTTTTGCTTTGCTGGAATTCGTTTCGCAGGAAATCAAAATGAATGAAGCTCGAAACAAACGAAGGTCATTCGAATATGTTTTCTCCCATTCTAGAGACGGGTGATGTAAAAAATTTGGCATGTTTCCAAAGGCTGACGTCAAGGTGACGTGAGGGCGAAAAGTCTAAATTTTGTTGTTTCTTCACTTCACAGAAGAAGGGGGGGGGTCATGCGAATGTACAAACTTATTCCTCATTCGAAAGCGTTGAGTGATTGACTATTTTATTTACTCATCATCTGACATTGGTTCAATATTACTCAGATCTATCCCTTCGGGGGTTGGTCCCAGACTGTAGCCACTAGCATCTGACCGTGGTTCAAATTTACGTGGTGTTGTCCTCGGGATTCCCCTGTGTTTTCAACATTCAAACCAGCCAAAGACTGTCGTATACGTGGGGAAGTGTGCATGTTCAATCTGTCGTGACTCCGTTGACGTGGTGTGGAAATTTGGAGGGGTGGGATGACAGCTGAGATATGTTTTCGTCACACGACCGTGGTTCAAAATCATGTGATGTCGTGCTCGGATTGGGTTATCCCCATCCGTCGCCAGTATCCCGTCGTGTTCCTCCAGTGCGACGTTTATCAAAATGCCTACCTACGAAAAATGACAATGAAATAGTGTTAGTATTACAATGAACTAACTAATCGTACCTACATAGTACGTTTGATCACTTTTAACAATATAGTTTATCAGTACAATTGAAATTTAATATGTCACATTATTAGAATGGTAAGTATTTTAATTAACGTCGGGCAACACAAGGAGCTATTGAAGACGGTCCGGTATCAATCCCCCCAAGGGAAAGGACATTTTTAGAATGAATGATTTCATTACCTTAGAGTACTCTCGCATTTGTTTGTTTTCGGCCACTGAAATATTATCCCTCTTTGGGACAACGCTAAGAGCATTCGCTGAGAGATCGAATGTTCATTACCTTTGACATTTGAATTAAACATATCGGGACAATAAAAGGAATTATTCGAGCGAAGCATTATATGTAATTCAAGACATTCCACTGAAAAAGAGAAGAATCGCTTACAATTGTCTCTTCGAAATGACTGGATCGACGGAAAACTTGTAATTGCGACTCTCCAGATTTCTTGTTACATGATTTTAAATAATTACGTGGAGTTGTCCTTCCCTTCGGGTCGTCACTACTAGCCCGTTGTCTTGCTCCAGTGGGACGTTGATTAAAAATATCAATACCATACCGGTAATTGTAATTTTTAATTTACGTCGTACTAGTGCAGCACAACGGGCTGTTGACCGAGGTCAGATGACGAGGACCAGAGCTGGCACAACAGCTCTCCAAACTTCCACACTAATTCAACGTGAGGACTTTCGATCACGACAGCTTTAGAGTGCACCAGCCGATTACTTAGCATTGTCTTGTGTTTGGCGCAGCTTGGCCAAATACGGCTATAAAATCCCAAAATCAACCAGCCATGCTTTATTCCAATAAATAACCAAGCGACAGTCATCAGATCGAGCGATCGGGAAAAATAACACGAAGCTACGCTCACATGGTCCGTCTATTTGATCAGAAGGTCCATGGAATAGACATTGACCGAATAACGAATTGGAGGAAGCCGAAGAGCAAGTCATTCACTACAAGCCATTTGAAACACTCCGAAAGTTACATGATAGACCGTTGTGTTGCTCTAGTGCGACGTTACTTCAAAAATAGCAATACCCAAACCTATACGTCCAACCAAAGATCGTCGTGTCCTCACGTCTGTGGTGTGGAAGTCAAGTGTCACCTCATCTGACCGTGGTTCAAATATAAGTGGCGTCCACGGATCTTATAAAAAAAAAATTTGCTTTGATTTCATTGGCTCTTGTAATGAATTCTCTGGGTAGCGTGCAGATGAAGAATCGACAGTCTAGCTTAATTAATATAAGAATTTATTTACAGTTTTCTTGATTAATAATTTATGTACACGACTCGGAAATTAGACATAGGTCTGTAATAATTAGATCGGACAACTTGTCTCAGCTAAATTCTAACTAACAGAAGAAAAGTCTCCAGCAGAAGAAAAGTCTACACCGAAGAACGGTTCTAGAGTAGTATAACGGCACTACGCTCGTACAAATTTATCTCGGGAGGAGATCACTTCGTCGGCGACACAGATCCACACCGACGTCTGGTGACGGTCTACACCAGGACTCTAGGATGTTCCTTCCAAATAAAGTCGCGGGGACTTTAGTGTTCAGCCTTTCGAGGCTTCTGAGTTGGTGTCCTCTCAGGGCGAGGTCACACCGAACTCCGAAATAATTTCTCAAAAGGGGAGAAATTTGGTCGACCTGTAAGGGTCTCTGAGAACGACGCACCTCAGGATGAGATCAAATCAAACTGATATTTTTCTTCTCACGATTCCTCGGCTCGGATTTTTGCACGCTCCGGCCGCTGGGCGGAGCTGGTCCTCGATTGGTCCTGGTTGGCTCTGATGTCACTCCGTTGGGTCTGTCATTGGCCTCGTATCTGGCGTCGGGTCGTCTAACCGCTCTCGGCTGTTTCAACCCAAGCTGGTGATAGTAATAAATAAAGGCGTGGAAGAACGACTTCTTATTGTCGTCTTAGTGTCAATAGTCCAGACAGACTGGCGACTCTCCATTGTCCGCAGCGGTTCGCACCTGTGCCTCTCGGCGAACTCCGTCGGGGGTTAAGATTTCGCATTGGGAGGATAAATGGATGGCCTTCATCAATGAATCCTCACACTCTTTATACTTTTTTTCCTTTGATTGCATTTGTTCTTTATAATTTTTTTATTTTGATTTTATTACTTCTAAATTATTTCCTCAAATTGTATTTTGTTTCATCATGTAAATTGTAAAAATTCAAACGTTCAGCATCGGGTTGTATAGTTTCTTGCTATTTTCTTTCCTTTGATTTTTTTTAAAGTGAATATTAAAACAAATTAAATTAAAAATTGAAAAAAATTTTGACGAAAATATTTTTTCTTTGATTTTATTGATTTTTTATAATTTTTTCCCTTTGATTTCATTGATTCTTTTGTATTTTTTCCCTTTGATTTCATTGGTTCTTTTAAATTATTTCCTCAAATTTCCTTTTGTTTCACGTAAATTGTAAAAATTCAAACGTTCAGCAACAGGTTGTATAGTTTCTTGCTATTTTCTTTTGAAAATCGTTACCTTTTTGTTTTTGATAATGCCTTTTGGTGTGAAACAACGTGTACCATCAAACTTATCCATCTTACAGCGTTAATAAATGTTCGTTAAAAAACTTTTTATTTACAGTTGAAAGTTAATAAACTTTTTCTAAAAATCCTTTCCTTGGCGCTATAAAAAGGGCGCCAAGAGCGTTGCCACCAAACGCGACAGAGAATGCAGCTGCATCAAATATCCCCTGAGAAAACCAGACGACGAGACAACCATCAGGAGGTTGAAGTTACCAATTTCCGGAACAAGACCGGCGAAAGCCAACTCTCAGAATCGGAGCCACAAAACCACCAGACAAATCAATCGAAATCAAACGGCATCAACTCGCAAAGATCCATGTTCCGCAACAGCCTGCAGTCGGGACTCCTCTCCCTCTTCTGCGCGAGCGGGCTCGACCCCCTCCTGACCTGGGGCACCCGCGGGAAGGGGTGCTTCAAGCGCATCATGGACGACGAAGCGCAGATCATGGTCCTCGAGGTCACGGCAGCGCAGTTCTGCACCACCTGGATGTCGCTGCCCCGGGGCATCCGGGGCACCTTGGGCATCCGACTGCCCTACCTCACCCTGGTAGTCAAGTACCTGAAGCTGCCCTTCTGCTTCGAGTTTTCGGTCCTGGACTCCCAGACTACCAAGAGGCGGTTCCGTGCCAGCAACAGCCAGTCCAAGACCAGCGCCGACCCCATGCTGTGCCACATGTCACTGTCACTGAGCGAGGGATGGAACCACATCAAGGTCGACATGGGGGGCTTCCTGGGGGCCGCATACGGCACCGGGTTCGTCGAGTTCCTGTCCTTGCAGGTGAGTGGTTCAAAATGACGTGGTGGCTTCGGATTTCGGAACAGCTACACTCTACGTTTATGAGCGATGAAAATGGCCTTGGCGATTTTTTTGGCACACTTCTAAAGTCGCCAAGGAAAAAATTATTTCTTCACTCTTTCACTGTCACAAATTTTTTTCATTTCACAACACACTTTTTAAACACATTTCAGAACGTTTTAAAAAGTATATTTTTAAAAAACTTTCACAAAAAGTAGTAAGCTTAAGCACATGTCGGTGGAGTGGTCGTTCACAGTAAGACGTTTGTCGCCAACTAATTTTTGTCGCCAAATCAAGATGGCGGCCTAATTCCGTAACAGCAGATAGGGTTGCCATAACAAAAACGGCAGATGTGAAGAAAAACCGCAAAATGTGAATGTTACCATATTTGGCGACAAATCGCCTTCTTACCGTGAACGACCACTCCACCCACATGTCAAAACACATTTGTGAACCAGCAGAGAAACTAAGCTACGAATGTGTTGGGTAAGAATACCCTGAAACTTATCAATTACTCTATATACAGGGGGCATGTTGAAAAAGAAAAAGATTTACAAAAGAAAAAAAGCAAGAATTAATACAACCTGATAACGTCAGAATTCTTTCGTAAAAAAAATAATGAAAACGAAAATGGTCAAAAAAACAAAACTCTTAATCCTTTCGTGAAAACTATTATAGTAAAATATAAATTCCACAACTGTCAAAATACGAATAAATGGACCAATGGTATCCCAGAAAATGATTTAAAAGGACCAATACAATCAAAGGATATGACAAAATAACCAATGGGAGGAAAGAAAAAATTTCAAACGAATCAATAAAATCAAACGACTTTAACGGATTTTGGAAGAACTTTCTAGAATATTCAAACTGAAAATTGAAAGTTTCCGTTTGCCGAGGTTGCCATGAAAACCACAACATCCGTAACGACAGATGTGTTACCTTAATTTATCTTAACTCGCTTCTATAAGTGCGCCAAAAAATTGCCAAGCCGTTGCCATCACTCATAAACGTAGAGTGTAGCTGTACACAAATTTCTCCCTTAAGCACCGTACGTACCGAACTGAAAATGGATGATTGATTGACCCCTGCGACAGGTTTAGTTAAAAAAACGAGCTACACTCTACGTTTATCAGCGGTGGCAACGGCCTTGACGATTTTTTTTGGCGCACTTCTAGTAGCGAGTTACGGTAGATGAAGGCAACCCATCTGTCGCTTCGGTTGTTGTGGTTTTCATGGCAACCTCGGCAAACGGTAACTTTCAATTTTCATTTTTAATATTCTAGAAAGGTTCTTCCGAAATCCGTTACTCGTTTGATTTCATTCGTCCGTTTGAATTGTTTTTCTTTGTTTCCATTGGTTATTTACATTTTAAATATCCTTTGATTGCATTGGTCCTTTAAAAATTTTTTTTCTTTGATAACATTGGTTCATTTATTTGTATTTTAACAATTTTGGAAAAAAAGAGAAAGAAAAAAAGAGTTTTGAAATAATCCTTTCCTTTGCAACTTTAGAAGTTCGCCAAAAACAATCGCCAAGGCCGTTGCTACCCATCATAAACGTAGATTGTAGCTGTATCAAAACGACATCCAAATTGAGAGAGCACAAACACTCCCTTGCCTTCGATGTACCGACAAGAAGCGGATCACTTTGCTCGTGCTCGAACTGCTCAGTTCATCGTCCACACTGAACGAACAATCAAGCAAACCTGTCGCCGGGGTTAATCAATCATCTTGGTTCAGTTCGGTTCGTCCAGTGTGGACGGGATACCATAGATTTTAGGGGATTGATCCCAGACCGTCGTCAGTAGCCCGTTGTGTTATTTCAGTACGACGTTAATTAAAATACCTACCTTGCAGGTGAACGCCAACTGCCGGGTTCGTAGAATCTTCTGCTCCGACAGGTGGTACGACGATGAAGAACTCCCCCTGGGATATAGGATGCCCAAACCCACTGCAAAGACTAAGTCCAGGCTGAGTAAATAATAATAATAATGAGAGGATACTTCCAATCTACGCACGATTTAAATTTCAGACTTCATTATTTGTACTTGTATGATATACACGAAATGTGAATCAGTCCAATATACCACGAATCCGTTACTGAAAACATAAGGAAAACTGAGTTTACTCATTCTGCCTATACATTCAATATGGTTTCGTGTGTTCAAGTTCAATAGCATATAACCACTGGACTCAAGTCACCACAAAACTAAAGTAACCTCTGATTTTGTAATAAATGAATTTCGATTGTTTGGTATTCGATTTCTTTATTTTGATAGTACTTTTCCGTACCAATAAACTTCGACGCAAATTTTTTTTTTAAATGTTTCTTGGCGCGATTTGGGGGAAAGAACCTATTTTGGGAGAACACGCCCTACGCGATTCTTTTTTTTAAGGTTTCGTCCATTTAAACAAATTTTATGACTTCCACATGATTACCATTTGAAAATGTATTTCACGGAATTCTATAGACGAAAATTCTAGACGCCATAAATGAATGAATCTAACAGCAGGTAACGAAGGAATGCGTAATCCAGTAAACCACGTTTTTGTTCGGAACCCATTCGTTGGTTATTCGACGCAATCTTTTGGCGAAAAAATATTTCTTGCTTGAAGAGCCCTTGCCCAAATCAAGAAATACATTGCACTAGCAGAAGAATAAGCTAACACAGCGCCAAAAAATAAAAGGTTGATATGGAAACAAAGCGTGCGAGGAAATCGTAGAAAATGCGACGAGTTTATTGGTATGGCAATAATGGTAAGGTAATTTGAATTAACGTCGTACTAGAGCAACACAATAATTGACGACGGTCCGGGATCCTAAAGAAAACATCCGAGAACACCACCATGTAATTTTGAACCACGGTCAGATGACGAACCATTTTGAGGATCATGTTACCAAAACTAGAAGACCCATATACTGACTATTTTCGTCTGTCGGGTGGAAACGTAATTTATCATCTTTTACATTACGGAACGGGAGAAGACGCCCATCGACTGTTTCATGATCCGATTGGTCTATATAGCACGTTGTGTTGCTCTAGTACAGGGGTCGGCAACCTATTGAAATGGAAGAGCCAAAAGTTACAATTTACAACTCGTACTTGCTCGTACGAATATGTCGACCCGAATATCGTCAGCACTCCATATGCCAACTTCTTCACCTCACTGTAGCATTCTGGAAGACTATTCCATGCGCCGAATATGAGGGCCTCAACTCGCGGATTTTCTTTTAGAGCTGTCCACTTGTGACGCGCGATGTGCATGCATTTCTGGACCTCCAACTCTTCCAACTTGCTCTTGAGTTCTGTGAACTTGCCACTCCACAAGTCTTTGGTTTTCAAATCTTGCAATTGCATTTGAAGCGATCCAGCATCAATTCCAAATGGCTCAATGTTTCTCTCATTTGTATTTGTGTTCAGAGGATTTACTATGAACGTGAGAGTACTATTTTTTGTTTGGAATTGCTCGAATCTCTCAGCGAATCCATCCTTCATGTTTTTTAAAGCTATGCTGCAGTAATTCGTGTCAATAGTTGCATTGGTCTCATCGCGATATTGCTTCAGATTTTTAAAATGAAGTAATTTACCGCTCTCCATGTCTTCAACACAAATAAGTAATTTTTTTTCGAAACAAACTACTTCTTCAAGCAAGGCATAGGCTGGGTTGCCCTTTCCTTGCAGTTTTAGATTTAGATAATTTAGTTTCATTGTGGTATCTACCATAAAGTTGAATTTTTGCAGCCATTTGTCTTCTCCCAGTTTGGGATGGTCAATGCTTTTTTCATTGAAGAATGTTTTTATTTCACTCAAGCACAAAGCAAAACGTTGCAATACGTTATCTTGGTGAATTATGCAGTGAAACGTTAGAATTTCGTGGTTTATTTTTTTTCTGAAGAATTTATGTTACCCCTCTATGTATTCCTTCCATACTTCTGGCTCCATCACATAAACGTTGCTACATAAACGATTTTATTTCTATCTATTCCATTGTCTTCCAGGCATTTTTGCACATCATTTGCTATATCTTCTCCACGAGTTTGCCCTAAGAGTGGTAGCACTCCTAGCAATTCTTCTTTTGGATCTTGGGACGACATATACCTGTAGTCAAGGGTAACTTGTGCCGTGTCTTTTATGTCGCAAGACTCATCTATAGCAAGTGATAAGGCAAAAGCCAGTTGAATGTCTTCCACTTGCATATGTGGTACATTTGAAGACATTTTAGCAGTTCTATCTTGTACTGTTTTAGCAGATAATGGCAAATATTTGATTTTTTTTTTCATAATTTCTGCTTTGGTTTTAAAATTACGAAACAGTTCTTCAGATGCACGTATAAAACAATCTTTGACGTACTCACCATCTGAGATCTCACCATCTCAGCATCTAGACGTGTTGTCTAGACTCTAGACGGTGGCTGTTTGGGTGAGACGGAAATGGAATGCAATTGGCTGAAAGATAAACATGGTCACGGAGTCTCATCTCTAAGAACAAAACAATAGTTCAAATTTATCTCATTACGGTCATGTTAAGCGTATAGATTTGTAATTAACGATTATGAAAATAGAAGCTATTGAGAAATTAGGTACTTAAAAATATATTTTCTTATTTTTTAAGGGTTTTGATGATAAATTATTAATTTTTTCGTATGGAACTGTAGAGCCGCAACTTTACATCAAAAGAGCCGCATGAGGCTCGCGAGCCGCAGGTTGCCGACCCCTGCTCTAGTACGACGTTAATTCAAATTACCTTACCTTGGCGATTTCACCATTTTTATCACCTTTCTATAAATGTGCATTCACACCATCGATCCTGTTATAAGATGTTTCGTCGCCAAACGAGGCGATACGCTATCGAATCGGCCAATCAAGTCAATGGTAAACATAGCAGTCACGTGAGAACGTGAATTTAATAATAATTATTATATTATTTATATAATTATTATATTATAATAACATTTAAAATGGCAATTAAAGCCATCTGAAAAATAAATTATATCAATGTTCAGTTGAGGGTATGGGTCAGTGTCAATTTCAGCATCGGGAGATTAGATCTGAAATTCCTTTTCCGATTCTGAATTGTATTCAACTGGTTATGAACTTATTATGTCCATGAAAGTATCCGTTTTGATTTGAATATGTTGGGTTGATGCAGGAGTTCGTCCCGTATTTTTGACAAAAAATTAGTAAAATTATTTTATTGACTAAAAAAACGGACGGGGCTGTGTCGGGACACGGCCGCTAGGTTTAAGGCATAGAATACGTCAGTCAGTAAGGCCATAATGGTGAACGATTGAGAAATTAGTAGTTTTAATTTCACACATCAAGTGTTCATCGCTCCGTACAAGTATCACAATTGCTACACTCGTTCAGGATTGTGGTACATTACCGACCTCCATGGCTTGAACTCCATCATTCAATTCTAAAACGTTTGTCATTAGGCTACAACTTCAGTCTACGTTTATAGCGGTTGCAACGGCTTATAGGCGCTTTTTTTTTTTGGCGCACTTCTAGTAGTGAGCTATGGCAGGTTAAGGCAACCCATCTGTATCTACGGTTATTGCGGTATTTTGGCAACCTCGACAAGCGGAAAACTTAAATTTTCATTTTTAATATTCTAGAAAGTACTTTCAAAATCCGTTAAACTATCGTTTGATTTCATTGGTTCATTTGAAATAATTATTTCCTTGGCGACTTAAGAAGTGCGCCAAAAAAAGAGCCAAGACCGTTGCCATCGCTATGAACGTAGGCTGAAGCTGTACCGTCATCAGATATGCTATTTGAGTGGAACTGAGCGATTGTATGTTGGGGTTTAATGGTCCGAACTGAGCGGTGGAGGTACCTACTTGGCGCACTCGTATCAGGCATTTCTTCAACTCGAATGAGCGACCCTATACTTTCAAGAACTCATTCCAAGCCCGTTGATACTCGGTATCGAATGTACGGATCTTGGATTCCCCATCTTGCTTCCTGTTGACGTTTTTATATTTTCTCGTTTTTCTGCATATATTTCGACATTTTGAAATTTTCAATTTGAAGTCCGATATCGAAACAAGCATTAAATATTAATGTTTGATTTCTATTATTATTTATAACGCGCAGAGACGAAACAAATAACACCTCAAACGTCGTGCTGAATTAATGTGAGCGGCAGAAGGCATTTTCGTGACTCAACTTTGCGCTGCGATTGCATCAGCCGAAGACGTCAGCGCGAGATCAATGAGTATTTAAAACATTCTTTGCTTAATGCTCTATTGAGTGCGATATCGTTCATTTCTGAGTGATTTAAATTTTTGAAATAATTAAATTTTCTACACTTACGCTTTTTTGACACTCAAAAATTAACCGCGGTTCCCCAGTTTCCAAAAGGTAAGACGTATTCTACGTCAAAAGTGACAGTGAATCAATATACATAGTATGCGCAGTTCCGTACGATGCACTTTTTCCATCTCTCCGGTTAGTGCATCATCACACGCTCATACGAGTTGAGGTTTCTAAGCAAAAGAACTGATCTGGGGTTTTGTGAAACTTTCCTAACCCTTACGGCACATGGAATCATCGAAGGCTCCCTACACGCCGCACTTCTTTTGCGACACATTCTTCCCTTTTGAGAAATAAAAAACATACTATGTCAAAAAGGCTCCATATTTTCCCGTCTTCTTTTCAAAAACACAACCCAATAACAATCTTTTACCCCAAGCACTCCCACCAAACGTAGAAAACATTTCGGTTGCAATGGAATAGAGTGCCAAATATAAACACAACACTTTTGCATCAATCGCAATAACCACAAATTATTTTTTAGACACATTTGATATTTTAAATTCCCGGATTATTGTTAGATACCGCATATTGTATTCCGACAAATCTCTAGCACGGACAGCCGAAAACAAAGGACTTACTCATTGTGAATGTGGAACTCAATGCACTAAAAGTAAAAGTTTAATATCAATATAGGAGCGAGAAAAATAGACACAATAAATGTTTATGCAGTTGATTTTACACTTAAATTTACCGCATTTTGATCTCAACAACCCAATTTGCTTTACATTGGGAAGTTATATCTCCTTAGAAAGATGCTAGAAAACTGTATTACAATATATAAAGAACTTTTTAAATATTTAATCATTTTTTGAAACATATAATGATGTTTTGTACTAAGGGGTTAGAACGTACTCAAGAGAATTTCCGACGCTGCCCTTTAATTTCGAAACCCTAAAGAAAATGAGTCGGTTGATATACGTTTGATAGCTCGGTCCCGACGCGAGATTCAATGTCCTTTATTATTGTACAAGCCACTGCGTGACCAGCACGGCCTTGCCCGTGACAGAGTTTGCTTCGTAAACACCACGTGCAACACCGTGATGGCCTCGTCATTGTTAAATGAGGCCAAATTCGAATAGCGAAGAGAGTCAATCGGCCGGTCACGTCACAACCTTCCGAAAATATATTCAATTGATAAATTATTTATTCAAAAATCAAACGTAAGGAAAAGCCGGGTCCCAAAATGCGGGGTTTTTTTACTAAGCACCTACGTCAATAAAATTGCTTCAATTTCTATTTGAATGATGAATTAGTTCTTTAGTTTCAAAAATGATACTTTTCAATGTGAAAAAAACTATATTTTGGAGGGTAAATAAATAATTTTTTGGAATTATGCAAGTACCCGGTTTTATCCGACCTGTTTCGGATAAACCGATTATATATACCGTTTTTTAATATAAGAATAATTAAAAAACGTTGTTTTACTGATGATATATTTATTTATAACAATCGATTTGTACAATGGCCTTCCTACACTTAGGAACATACGTAGGTTTTAAATAAACCTACGTATGTTCACGGAACGTTAACGTTAAAATCACGGAACGTTCACGTTAAAATCACGGAACATAAATAATTTTGAATTTAATGTGTTTGGAATGTATAGTCAATTAAGTTAATGGATCAGATTTGTAAGAAGTTTGAAGAACAGAAATCCCAAATAAAATTTTGATCATGCTCCTCTGCGTTGCTACAGGCTTCATGCGCCCATCCTTTACAGTTGAGACACTATACAACCTTCCAGAGATTTTGACCTGGCGTATAATTCATTACAAAAGATACAGGCTTAGTCACATTCCACGTTGTCTTCATCTGATGCAGAGTCTGTCTCAATTTTTAACTTTTTCTTCCGTGTTTAGACAGTTTTTTTATTCAGTGCCTTAGGCCCGGTTCACACATCCGGTTTTTCAACGCGCGGCGCCTCTGCGGCAACACAAGTGCGGTCTGAGATGCATTAGATCCAATGGAGTAGTGCACATATGCCTCAGACGTCGCTGCGGCGACGCACGTCCAACTTGCGTGCAATTTGTACCGCAGTTCCCCACGGCGCCGCACACGCTTCTCCGTTCTAAAGTACCTTGTTTTCATAAATAAATGGAATATAAATAATAATTAATAAATGGTTGTATCTAGTAACGTCTATTTTGTTTCAAAATATACTTTTTATACATCAAGTAAACGAAATAAACACGTTTTCTTCGATAGAATATGTATCGCAAATGGCGCAAAATGAGTATTTGCGTCATTTCACGGTTTTGTGTGTATAGTTGGGCTTCGGTGCCGCAGCTGCACCGCACGTTGAAAAATGGGATGAGTGCACCGGACCTTAAACATTTCTGCTTTAAGTTTTTCTTTTATTTTATTCTCCAGACCAAGCTCCAATTATAACTTATAAGATGAGGAAGTAAAGCTTCGGTTTTCTAAGAAAGCGGAGCCGTGATCTAGCGACCCGTGATATATCGGTGGGTGACGTCACTAAAACGTTGTTTATACTAACACATGGTGTTGGTTTCCTAGAGAGCGTTGTTTGCGAGCGTAACGAAAATTATCGGAGCCGCCATTTCCATGACTGTCGTCATAGCGGTCTCAAACATTTGGAGAACGTTTTTTCTCTTGTAGCGGCCACATTTCATTTCCTGCTCCAAACGATTCGAACGAAGAGGAGCGAAATAAATAAACATTTTTGACTGCCACTGATTAATTCGTTTTTGTAAAATCGGGATCGTTAAACACAGAATAAAAATTTCAACTGATTCGAAATCTGCGGAAAATTTGACACCAGATCGATACCTTAAATGTGATTTTCTTTAAACAAATAATTAATTATTTAATAAATAATCACAAATGGTAAATAATTGAATAATAAAACTGTTTTTGATATCGATCTGGCGTAGAAATTGACGCTGATTTGAAATCGGTTGAAATTTTCACTCTACCTTCAACGATCCCAAAGTTAGAAACTTTGAACTCGAGAATAAAAAACCACTTTGTTTTGTTTCTCTATTAAAATAAACCACGACAGCCGTCTGTGTTGTCCATTCTCCAACGTATTCTGTCCTTCTAAGTTGACACCTCTGGATTCTTGTTAAGACGGCCGTCTAGTTATGCACGCGGCATCATGAAGTATCACGGCTGTTAGATAACGGCTCCACTTTCTTAGGAAACCAAAGCTTAAGAATTGCTGTCCTCCCCCGCCGCTTGTCGGGCTTCAGCAGGGTGGCAACAAAATCGTGTCGTAAGTATAGCCAGCCTCACGGCGTCAAGACGCTACCTTGAGTCTCTTTTGGGCCTTATTTCTCTTGGGAATTATTGAGAAAGAAGTCTTTATATTGAGAAAAAGAAGACACGATAACCGGACCTAGATTCTGTGAAGAAGTTGAAGGTTGCTGATCATCAACGTTTAGTATCTCAGCCTTTATACGATCATTGGTTTGCGAAGAAACCTCAGTTTCTGAACACACTTCAACTTTCGGTCGTTTAGGCAAAGGATTGTCAGTGGTCAGTGATTCGACTTGAGGTTGTTGAGGCAAAGGATCATCCCCGATCTCCATTCGTCTTCCACTTGTATCGGAGGGTGCAAAGAGGTGATCTTGAAATGCGTCACTGTTGAATGGGTAAATCCCGGTCTTCGCAAACCCCTCAACAGCCGTCTGAGGAATCGCTGCCCTCGAATATGCAGCTCGGAATACAAGTCCGATTTGGTCAATTGTCATAGCACGGCCAGGATGGTTGATGAGCCACTTGCTCACTTCCTGTCCGTAGAAAGCACTCAAAGGTGCCATTAGGGACACATCGAGTGGTTGAAGGCGGTGGGTGGTGTGAGGAGGGAAACATAAGAGGATCACGTGGTTTTCTCTTGCAGCATTTAGTAGTTGGATACTTTTGGCATGTGAAGAATGACCGTCTAGGATCAAAAGAACTGGCTTCTCTGCAGAGGGATGCGAGAACGCAATAAACTTCCGAAACCATACCAGGAATGTTTCTTTAGAGATCCACCCACTCTTATTGGAAGCTGCAAACGATTCGGGAGGAGCGTCATCCAACAGAAGGGGATTGGCTTCCGGAAAGATAAACATCGGGGCCATGAAATTGCCCGCAGCGTTCATGCACGTCTGTACTGTAATGAGAATTGCCCGCTCGTCAGAGCTCAGACAATCTGCCTGTGTCATCCCGCTTAGAGGTAATAACTTCGAGGATTGGTTGGGAAAGGTTAATATACCGGCTTCATCAACATTGTACACATCACAAGGTGGAAGTGGGTGCTTTTCATAAATAGACTGCAATAGAGTAAAAAATTTTTGAACCCCGGTGCGGTTGAAGGCCCGAGCTAAGGATGTTTTCTCATGATTTCTCATTGAAAGTTGTGGATTTCTAGAAATAAAGCTGTACAACCATTCTTTCCCGGCCATCTTTTTTACTTTGTTGAATGTGTGAGGAATACTATTTTTTTCTGCTATCTCAAATGCAAGCTCTCTTAGATCTGTCTGTGTCAATCCAAAGAGTCTTTCTTCCAGTTTCAGGATATGCTCCACAAGTTCCTTTTCTTGATCGACGGAAAAAATTGGCTTATATCTGCCCAAACCTTTCTTTGCAGCGTCCTCCGCGGTCAACCCGTTCTGCCGTGCTTTTCTTACTCTGTCTTCAAGGGTACTTTGAGGTACATTGAATAAAGCCGATGCTTTCTTGTATCCCCTTCTGCCAATCAACACTTCTTGAATAGCTGCAGCCATACTATCCTTTGACCAGCTTTGTCTGTTTGTGGTCCTTTCATACTTTGCCTTTCTAGCCAATGGGCCATCTGGAAAAAGTTAAGGTGATTCACCAAGTGAGTTATTGTGAAATGTTTTAATATTCACTTAATTTTTTTTTATGCGTGTGATTTTTATACTAACAAGATTATAAATTTGTTAAAGTTTTTATTCTGTCTACCCACTCAAAAAACAAAAACATTTTTTGGAATAAACTAAAAAACACGATTTAATTTTTTTAAATAATTTTTATTTTAAATGTTAATTTTTTATTTTAATTTTGTATTTGTGCAAAGTAAGATACTACAATATAGAAGCCAGTCATAAAGATGCATTTTTATACCATTTGTAAAATGATTCTTGCTCTTAAGTAGTTATATTTTACAAATTAAACAAACTATTTCCATTTCAGAGTTTAAAAAAAAAAAAAAAAAGAGTTCAAAACCGGGTTCAAACTACCCGACTGCCAAAGTCTCGGTTTTATCCGACATCATTAATCAGAAAAGAAGGCTTAGCATACTTCAAACATGAAGTAAAACGTGGTTTAATAATTTAAAATAATAGCTGTAAGGGGTGTTATCAGATGTTGTACTTACCTAAAATAAATCTTTAAGCAATTAGAAACTGCAGAGTAAAATTGGTGGAGTTAATATCGAAACTTTTCTACTCGAATTTTTCAAAATATCGCCATCGACAAACACATAATCTACACTGCCTTTCATTAAACTCCAAATAACATGGCTGCTGTCTGCAACTAGTTTCATGCGTTATCCGGTAGATGGCAGCAATAATCTAGCCAAAACTGCCGGGTCATTCTATCTTTAACGATCGCCGAGCATTCTTCGTATAAGCAGCTGTTGGTTGATCAGGACTTTTTGCAGGTATATGGGGATCTGGCACGACGGGGCCTTCTGGACCTGGTGTAGGCTTTCCTACACCAGGGGGATGTGCAACAACAACAACGATCGCCGATCATAACTTTTTATTTGTTTTGCTTCACTCGAATTCTTTGCTAAGGGAATCAAAATGAATGAATCTGATCTCTTTAACCCCGAAGGTCAAATTCTTCGAGGCGGCCAAATTCGTATTGAAAATTAATTTAAAACAATTTAAGAATTATTTCTTTAAAGAAAATCATTTTTTTAGGTATCGATTTAATGTAAAATTTTCAGCAGAAAATTTCACTGAATCTTGAACGATCTAGGACAAGGAAAGCGAACCTTTTTCTGAAGGTTGGTCAAATTTTGTTCATTATCTTTTTAGTACTAGCTCGTGGGTCACTTGGAAAAGAAGAAGGGAGCATGGTAAAAAACTACTTTTCTTTTATTCTCAATTTTTTTAATCCTTTAAAACGTCGATTCCTTTTTGTTTTACAACTTTTACTTTTGCAAGTGAAGAGCAAAAAAAAGTTTTAAAAGGGGAGAAATCGTGCCCCTATGCACTGAGTTTTTAATGAACAAGGAAAAGAAAACACACACATTATTTATATACAGGGTGGTCCCGAATTCATGGTACAAACTTTAATGGTAGGTACAGGACATTGTAACAATGAATTATTGTATAGGAATGTATAGTCGCAAGTGACGCGGTGAGGCGTAAACAGGGGAAATAAAAGGAAAGAGAAATGGAGTGATCGGTTGGTATCATTGCCGGTAGAGGGCAGTAGATGTCTAGCCGCTGTTGAACATGATGCATCGCAGTAGGGAAAAGCGCCATTCACAATTGTGCTGCCGTAGACGATGGGTGACTTTACGTATGCAGAAAAAGCAGACATGCATTACATGTACGGCCGTGCAAATGGTAACGGCAGAGCTGCGTTACGAATGTATCGCGCGGAGTATCCTGATCGACGAATGCCGGATCATAGAATTTTTCAACGGTTACATCGTCAACTTTGTGAAACAGGTGCGTTCGACGTCAACAGACATGGCGCTGGTCGAGTAAGAGCTGTACGCACTCCAAGGCTGGAAGAAAGCATCCTGAACATTGTGGCTGATAGACCCGAGTCAAGCACAAGAACTGTTGCGCGTGACGTAGGTGTGAGTCATCAGACTGTATGCAGAGTGTTAAACGAAAATCGCTTACACCCCTTCCATTTTCAGAAAGTACAAGCATTGAATCCGGCAGATTATCCTCGCCGCGTGAACTTCTGCCTGTGGGTGATGCAGCAATGTGCGTTGCAGCCGGATTTCGTAGATTATGTGCTATTTACAGATGAAGCGACATTTTCACGCGAGGGTGTCTTTAATGCGCACAATTCCCATGTGTGGGCAACCGATAATCCACATGCAACGCGTCGACATGCGTTTCAACAACGTTTCAGTATTAATGTGTGGGCTGGTATTGTGAACGACTTTTTGATTGGCCCATACTTACTACCCACGCGGCTCACTGGCGGAAGCTATCTTATTTTTCTGAAAGAAGTGTTACCACAACTGCTGCATGATGTTCCGATCGCCATTCGTAACCGCATGTGGTTTCAGCACGATGGGGCGCCAGCACACTTCAGCATTGATGTACGGAATTACCTGAATGCCACGTTTGGTACTCGATGGATTGGGCGTGGTGGACCAGTCCCTTGGCCACCCCGATCTCCCGATTTATCGAGCCTCGATTACTTTTTATGGGGACATCTAAAGCATCTTGTTTATGAGACTCCAGTTGACTCAGATGAGGATCTCGTCGCTCGCTTATCTGTAGCTGCTGCAGGTGTGCGTGAAATACCAGGCATCTTTGAACGTGTACGCCAATCGCTCCACCGACGCTGTCAAGCATGTATCGATACTGGTGGACGCAATTTTGAACAATTACTGTAAACATGACACTTGTCAACAACGCTTTCAATAAAATCTTTGTTTTTCCTTTCGGCCGTTATTTCCCCTGTTTTCGCCTCACCGCGTCACTTGCGACTATACATTCCTATACAATAAATCATTGTTACAATGTCCTGTACCTACCATTAAAGTTTGTACCATGAATTCGGGACCACCCTGTATATGAAATATTATATTTTAATAGATAATATAGTTACAGGTATGGGTATATATAGTAAAGTTAAAGTATATTTTTAATGAGAAATCTGTTGTTTTTGTCAGATAATTTCTTAATATTAGGTTCATATTCAGTATTCATTAGTTAAACTCTGAAATGAATTTACTGCAAAATGCGTTAATTTCTACAGGTAGACTTTACAAAATTCATCGAAGAAAACAATTTTTCGCGTGAATATGTGGATCCAAACATCGTTAAAAGAGCATTAGCAACTTTCTTCATTAATATAAAATTATTTGGTAAAGAATCCCATACGTTTAATATAATATTTTCAATTTTTAGTGTGGGATCATTATAATTTGCACTAATTTCAGACATTTTCCCTTCTACTTAGGAAATCAATTATGAAATTTATTTTTCCAAACTATGCCGCTTTGAAATTAAACTAATTATGGATACCTAGCCACTTAAATTCGTTTAACTCCATTGTTTCGAATTTCCTTTTGTAGATATAAAACAAAATGAAATGTATTTTCTATACTTTTAAATTAATTAAATCTCTCCTCAAATGCTTGTTTTATTTCCTGTATATATAATCATTAAATATTTTTTATTGCTTTTTCTTGAACGTCAATCGTATTTTCCATTGTTATTGTGTTTTAAAAATGTTTTTGTAATTGAGGAAAATATTTCATGATTTTCATTTCCAAATCACTAGTAAAGATGTCGCGTTTCGTCATAAATATCCTAATATAAATCTTAAAACTGCATTATGTACAATGTTTCCTAAAAGTTCCCGTACTCCAACTTTAAAAAAATTTATTGCCCGTGGTTTTTTTTTATAATTTTTGAATTTTATCGTCTGTTTATAGTTTTATCGACTCTTGATTTTTTTTATCGTTAGATTTTATTCGCACTCAAGTTAAACGATAATAAAGTTCCACGTCATTTTGTTCTTCATTGCAAGATAAATTTATCACGCATTCAGAGAATTGCTCTGTTTGAGGCTTATTTTGAATGTAAATCACATAAGGTTTTAAAGAATTTTGGCGACATAAAAATCCAAATGATGCAATATCGAGTAAAGGTACGCTATATCAACTTATTCAACAATTTGTTGCATTATTAGAAGTGAATGAACGACTCTCAGTTCCAACAAGACGTTGCCACCTGCCATACACGTTATGAAACCATGGGCATGCTTCAAAATTTGTTTGGCGATCGACTCATCTCAAGACACCTTTGGCCACCTCGTTCCCTTGATCTGAGCATCTCTGATTTTTTTCCGGTGGGGATATTTAAAGAACAAAGTTAATGAAGATAATCATCAAACAATAGGTGATCTGAAAATTGCCATTACTCAAAGTCACTATCAGCATTTTGAAACGAGTTTCTAAAAATATGCGCAAACGACTTCAGCTTTGCCTCCATGAAAAGGGCGGAAATTTTGAACATTTATTATAAATATAAGTCAAAATTGTTTTCCTAAGTTATGTTAAAAGTACTTTTAACCATTGGTATTAAAATAATTGTTTTAAAGTTTGGTGTTTTTGTATCATAAATTCACGAATCGTCAGTACGGGGTCCCCTGTATAATCAATAAATCTAAAACATTAAAAATCATTTATGCCTTTTCTTTTTAGTTCTTTATTAACACTTGTATTTTCTTCATATTTTTTAAGAGAGGTTCGAAAAATAATTAAAATTCTTTATGTATATGATGAAATAGGGTCAACGCGTGGGTCATTCAAAAAGCCTGACGGGTCATAGGTTCGCCATCCCTGATCTAGGAGCTAGAAAAAGATCTACATAACTCCAGTTAAAATGTTTATTTTGTTCGTCCGCTGAAATCCTTGCTCGGAAAATAAAACGGAAAAAAAAATTGTTTTTTAATTTGTTATCTCTTTATAGTGTTGCCCTGCGAAGGAAAAACAATACTAATTAAACTCTCCAATAAATTAATTTTAAAATCTTCTAGATTAAAATTCGGACTAGTTGCGAGTGAAATTTCAGAAGTGGCATAGCTTCGTCAGGACAGGTCACAAACACTTCCTTTTATAACTGAACAACCCAGCGTTGGTTAAAAATGTCCGCGACATTTCCCGGTGTTAACTCAAATACGCAAACCCTGTACAACGCGTTTCCTTCTCCATTCATTACACAAAATCAAACTTAAGGTTTTAAAATTTTGTGTACCAATTTTTTTATGGTTACACATTGGTACGAAGACAAGAACACTGCGGAAAACAGGCTAAGTGTACCAAATTTGACGCATGCAATCATCTAAGCATGTCTGGGAAGACGTTTTACATCCATGTCTTGATACCACTGCTTGACAGAGGCTGCAACGTGACAATGGGCGTCGTGGACAGGACAAAATGTGTATAGGAATATACACACCCACATCCCTTTCCATACACTACTCTACAATAATGGACCGGACACCAAGATAGGATGGAATACATGTTTTAATTGGGGGAAGGTCCCGCACATGCTGCAATGACACTAGAAACCCTTCTGGGCATACTTTAAACAAGGTTTTGATACACAGCATTTGTTTCCATTCCTGCTACAAGAACATCTCCAACTCGGCTGTAGATTTCGGACGCGTCCCACACATGTACTAAGGGGCTCATGTCGGGATTCTAAGCATGTCTGGGAAGACGTTTTACATCCGTCTTGATACCACTGCTTGACAGAGGCTACAACGTGACAATGGGCGTCGTGGAAGTCACATTCGTCCATTCCATAAAATTGCCAGAGCGTAGGATGAACCTGATGGTCCAAAATGTTCATGTAGGCGTTCAATTGACCATGAACAACTTGCAAAGGTCCCAGGCCATACCACGACCCCCCCCCAAAAAAAAAAAAAATATATATATATATATATATATATACGCGACCAATTGACAGTTGGAACGATGTTCGCCAAACCCAAGCAAGCCCATCCGACTGGAAGAGCGACTCACTCCATCAAATAGTTTTCCAGTTGCGACTACCAAGCGAGTCTGCAGGCTGTGTTGGATGGGGTGATGTTTGGTATGTGTGGATATTGAGGGTTCCGCTAAGTATTGGGGTGGTTTCTTGCGAACCTCACGCTTTAGGACATCCCGTTCGGTCAGTTCGAGTCCCGGTAGTCTTCACATCAACAACAGTTGACCGTGATAATTGTGCCGCCACTAGTGTGACAATCAACTATAACGCACCTCTTTCAAAGTTCCTTTCGTTTCGACATAGTGTCACACCGAACTAACCGCGTATCGTATTTAACCTTAGATGCCAGCATTAGAAGTGCATAAAATGAGACATGCAATTGGATTTTTTACAAATACGCTGGCGTCCGGTCCATTATTGTGGAGTAGACTAGCCACTGCGTAGCCAACACTCGTTGCCCGTGACAGTTCTTTCCGTGGGGTCAGGTGAGACCACTGCTCGCCCAGTGATTACTACGGATTCCCATTGGGTCGTAGCCTATTGGGTGATGGCCTCGTCATTGTCCATACGGCCCAATTCGAATTGCGAAGAGATCCAATCGGCATGACGTCACAATCTCTTGCGATAATATAAATATTTAATTAAAAAAATATTTACTAAAAGAAAATCAAATGTATAAGGTTATCTTATCTGGTGTCAAATTTTCCGCAGATTTTAAATCCGTTCAAATTTTCAATCCATCTTTAACAATCCCGATTTTGAAAAAAAAAAGAACTAAACAATGCCAGTCAATGTTTTTGATTTGTTCTGCTTTCCTTTGCTGACGAATCGTTTGAGAGCAGGAAATGGAAACTAGGGATGCGACATCGATGTCGCTGTTTTCAAAACATCGATGTTATACTTGTCGATGTTTTTACGTTGTCGATGTTTTATTTTTGAATGAAAAAAATACCGTTTTAAAAATTTAAAAACTAACCAAGTAGCATAATTTTTTAATTCAGCAAATCGAACATACTTTTAGACCAAAGTGGCCAAGTGTGAAAGGTCTGAAAAGTAGGGATGCGACATCGATGTCGATGCTTTCACAACATTGATGTTTTAGAAAAAAACATTGATGTATTGGATCCGATGTCCCATCACTAGTTGCTAAACCAGTTTTAAGAAATGGGGAAACAAGTTTCATTATCAACATCGATGTTATAATTTTCAACATCGATGTTTTGCTGTCGATGTCGCATCAATAGTTGGAAAACCAGCTTTAAGAAATGGGGAAACAAGTTTAAATACACTGAATTTTAAAAACATCGATGTTTTGCTATCGATGTAGCATCACAAGTTGCTAAACCAGTTTTAACAAATGAGTGGAAATAGTTTAAATACACTGAATTTTAAAAACATCGATGTTTAAAAACCTCAATGTTTTTGGGTCGATGTATTATCAACATCGATGTTTTAATTTTGAACATCGATGTTTTGCTATCGATGTCGCATCCCTGATGGAAACTGATTTCCCTCATCTCGAATCAAACGAAGGTCACTCTTTGCATCTGCGTTCGTATTGGAAAAAATATAAAAGTTTCACTTCAAAAATTATTTATTTAAAAAAAATCATATTTTTAGGTATCGATCAAATGTGTAATTTTCCGCAGATTTCAAATCCGTTGAAATTTTTACTCTATCTTTAACGATAAGAAAAGAACTACAAAACTAGAGTTAAAACTTTTTAATCTGTAAACTTTTATGCTGTTGCCATTGTAAGGAAAACAATTAAACATGTCATTAAATTAAACGTGCAAGATTGAATTTTAAAATTTAGGCTTCATACAAAAAGTTGGACCTACCAGTGTGCCGAATATTTCTTCAATCTTGATTTAAAAAATAAACGGGACACACTCTTGCATCAACCCAATATTTACCTACCTTCCTGCCACTGCGAACTATTGCACTTCGAGGCTCATTTGTCATCAGACTCGTATTGCGTCCAACGTAATGAGTTTGAAGACAAACCGTGCCCCAGAGAACGCCACTAGGTGATTGGATCCAAACTGTTTACAAAACATGGAAACACCATCTGTCTTGTTTACAACAGAGTCATGCAAAAGGCTCTACAATGGAATCCCAGTAAACTGTCCACTGGGATTCAATTCCGTTGTTGCCGACATACACCGAACAAATGCGACAAAACGAACATTTTGGGTCACTTCAGTCACTGGCCGCGGTTGGAAGAGTAACGGATTAGCAACCGGAGGGTTTCGAATCCAACCAAAGACCGTAAAATACAAAGGAGGCTGATGCCCGTTCAATCCAATGTCCTCACGTTGGCATGGAAGTTCAGAGAGTGGGGTGTCAGCTACGGTGTGACCACGTCATCTGACATAATGGCGTGTTGTTCTCGGACCTTTCCCTTCACGATAGATACCGGACCGTCGTCAATAGCCGGTTGTTGTTGTCGTCGTGCGGGCCATATATGGCCCAATTGGGAGTGCCATTGCCCCAGAGGGTTGGACTTCTTCATACATCCGTTTTACAGGAAGGTCCCTTTCACACATCCATTCATTCACACATATCGAATTCAGATCCCAATCAGAGGCCGATAACCCCCTGATCAGGTACCCCCAGAGGTATTGATTTGGTAAGGGAACATGGTGGACTTTGTGACCACGACCTATTTAACGCGCCCCAGCTACCATTAGCGAACACGACGGTCTTTAGCCAGGTCTAAGCGCCGATTTCGCAACCATCAGAATTGCAGGCACCGCCGAGGACAGAACCCACAACCCTTCCGATGCGAGCCCGACGCTCTACTGCTGAGCTACCGCGGCTCTAATAGCCCGTTATGTTGCTGAAGTACAACGTTAATACGAACCGAAGATAACACGTAATTTTGAACCATGGTCAGATGACGAGGTCAACGAACTTCCACGCCACATAATCGCAAGGGCATTGGAGGCCACGGTAGATTGAACGTACACGACAGTTGGATTCCAACTCGCAATCCTCCGTTTGCTAATCCGTTACTCTTTCAATCTTGTTACTTTCAAGGAAAAACAGATCCATCTGGATTTTAAAAAACTAGCTACAACAGCCCATGTAACAAAAAGGTTACATTCTCTTCTTCCAACCTGCGTTTGTTTCGCAAATCACAAACCAGACTAGTTTAAAAAATCGTTTGAGGAATCAAGGTTTTATTGGATGCGTACCGTAATTCAAATGAGAGAATACATAAAGAAAAGATGAGAACACTCGTACAATTCGTAGCCCCTACAGCTAATCGAAAGTTCTGGAAAAGAATCCTCTAAAAAAAAGAACAGAAACTGTTCGTTGCAGTCGAATGCTTGCTCCAGTTCCAGGCGGTCACTGCCTGAAGTGCCGACGCACCTATGCAGCAGAAATCTGTTGTGGAGTTTGTGCTGATGGTTCACGGAGCTTGCGTCAGGAGCCTTTCCACTGCGGAATTCACGTCTCCGAACGTCGCGATCAAGGCTGAAATCGTGAATAGGTGATTTAATACACTCATCACATTACTTGTAAGACAAAATGGGGTCGCGGGGGAAAAAACCCGAACCACCTCCGCGGTTGCGAGCGCTATTCGTATTACAGCAAATTCGAAAGCATCCTCAACAAATTACATGTTTCAAAAATGCATAAGGTCTCTACTATTATAAAAGGAAGTGTTAGTCCCTCGCTATTCAGTGTCCTGACGAATCTAGGGCACTTACAATAATGAAATTTTGCACACAGGTAGCTCGAATTTCAATATTTAATCTAGAACATTTTAAAATTGATTTATCGGAATTTAATTATTATTGTTTTCGATAGAATGGCAACAGTATAAACAGATGGCATATTCTAAATTTATTTTTTCCGTGTTTCCGTTTGATTTTACAAGCGATGCTTTCGTCCAAAGAACAAAACAAATAAAAAGTTTTAACTGGACTTACGTAGTGATTTTTTCTATCTCCTGGATTGTTAAAGATAGATTAAAAATTTCAACGGATTTGAAATCTGCGGAAAATTTTACATTAGATACTAGATTAGATTAAAAATATGATTTTCCTTATATAAATAATTTTTAAATTGTAACTTTTATATTTTTTCCCATACGAATTTGACCTGTAACCCCAAATTCCATATCCTGCACTCAAAACGATTCAAGCAAAGAAAAGCAAAACAAATTTTTAAAATTATGACTGGAATTGTTTAGTTCTCTTTTGTAAAATTACAATTATTAAAGATAGATAGAAATTTTCAACGGATTTGAAATCTGTTGAAAATTTTACATTAGATCTACTAGATTAGATTAAATATATGATTTTCCTTATATAAATAATTTTTATTGTTACTTTTATATTTTTTTCCCATACGAATTTGACCTGAAACCCAAAATTGCATATCCTGCACTCAAAACGATTCAAGTAAAGAAAAGCATAACAAATTTTTAAAATTTTGACTGGAATTGTTTAGTTCACTTTTGTAAAATCACAATCATTAAAGATAGATAGAAATTTTCAACGGATTTGAAATCTGTTGAAAATTTTACACCCACGATAGCTTATAAGTTTGATTTTCTTTTAATAAATAATTTTCAATGAAATATTTACATTTTCGCAAGAGAGTGTGATGTCACGCCGATTGGATTTCTTCACAATTCCAATTTGGCCGCAATTGACAACGCTGTGATGGCTGTTACCCAATAGGCTACAAATTCCCATTTGTTTTTGGAAGTAAACCAAATGGGAACTCACAGGAATCACCAGGGTTAAACCCACGAAAAGAACTGTCACTGGGAACGCCATGCAGTGGCTAGTACAGAACGATTCGAGCTGTTGAATCAGTTTCTTACACTTTTATGGATATCTTACGAAATAACATTTTTAGCGCTGATATTTTATACTGCGTTACCATCAAACATCCCAAACAAAATTTACTTAATATTTTATTTAAAAAATGGTTTTTAGTATGCAATAATAGTTAGTAAATTATTGTTTGAAACAATTATGAATTACAACCTTATTTTGATAGGAATCAATTCAGAAAGACTTTTAATACGACCATGCAAAATTTAACTCTTTCTGATCATTAGTTTTTGCGCTACTTTAAATTTTCCCAATTACTGCGATTTTAGGGAACAAACAAAAGTTTACAAAACGTCCGACAAACCTCGGATATTAATTCTCAATTAGTTTGCACTTGCATTAGAAATATAATAATTCTCAGGTCGCTGAAAAACACATTTGAAGCACCCTTGCACATTTTAATTGGGTTAGTGATTAGTACAATTAATCTATATCTACGAACAGTGTCTTGCTATGCGGAAATGATCACCGAAATCTGCACTAACTTAAGGATCAAGTATCTTGGTATATAAAGGTGGTAAAGTCATGAAATTTCATATTTAGACTAATTTACCAATGCAGAATCTGATTGCGACATCAAAACACGGCGTAACCGTAAATTTTGTTGTTTGTGAAAACTTTGTTATGAAGATGTCCCCTTATGCAATTTTTTTTTAATTTATAGAGGATATTATTCCCTATTGAATGATACCTTTGAATTCGCTCTAGTGTGAATAGTGCTCGAAATAAAGGAGGGGGATCAGGGTTTTTTCCCCGTGACCCTACATAAAATTGTTTGGATAGGGTTTCAAGGCACAAGGGCTGTACTTGGCCAGCAAAACACAAGACAATGACAAGTAATTGAAAAGAAAGGTAAATACAGCCACACAGGAGCAACACAGCAGTCTAATGTCAACGGTCCAGGATCCCGAAGGAAATACCCGAGGACGGTACCTCGTCATTTCAAACCTGTTAGATGACAAGGTCAACGGCACAGACGGTGTGTCCCGATTTATCAATGGAACCCCAACATCATTCTGGTCTGTTGAGCCTAACCTAACCACTCCATTGGATTTTGCAAGCTTCATCCGAATTAGGAAACATTTGCTCTCAAAATGCTTAAAGGGGCAAAGAGATGTCATGGAATTAGAGGAAGATATTAAGGACTCATCGGTGAAATCAAAAACTGTGAGGAACATATAAAATATCCTGGAGCAGTGTAATGGGGACCGACCCCCAAAGGGAAATATCCGAGAACATCGCCATGTCATTTTGAACCACAATGAGATGACCTTTAAACAAGGAAAGGTAAATAAAAAGTAATATGGATTTTGATGTGCGATACACAAAGGCATGACGTAGCAGAGGATTAATTGCATATCCCACACAACAAGGATGAAAACATTCAAAATGAAAATACGACGAAACTCCTGAGACAATTTTCGACCACATTTTGAATCGGAAAAGCGGTCGATTGAAAATACGAACTTAAAAAAGAATTGACTGAGACACTAATGTGCATATTTAAGATATGCATGTAGAGTTTGGAATAAGTTTTGTCACCACTTTGCTAACCAGAAGCAAAGGCATTCATTTTATTCAATTCAGAGACCAAATAGTTTTCACGAAATATAAAACCGAGTAAGGTAATTAATTCTCAGCTTAATGTGAACACATAAAATCAGTCTCCCATTTTAATGGTACACTCAATAAATCTACAGACGATTCCGATTTTCCGCACTTTTCAGAAATCCTGGTTATCAAAAACAAAAACTTATGTCTCCCTACCACATGTCAGGGTAAACAGAATCATCCCAGGAAGTTTTTGAAAAATAGGAACAAAGAAAAAGTAGAAAATGTGGAAATTTATACAAGATCATACCTAGCATAGAAACAACTTACTACAAAAAGAGCTGCAGTCAAAAATTCGTTCGCAGTCACGAAACATTAGCTTCGTCCTACAGTTCCTTGAAATAAAACAATGGTATATTTCCTTTTACTAAAGGAGAAAAAGAAAAGTTTAAATAGTAAATTCCGTAAATAAACTCAGCCTTGTGTCGTTAAGATCCAAAACCATCAACCCTAATATTCAGTAGAACTTAATCTGAGAATCTCCACATCCAGAGCGATTAAGTAGGTAGACCATAGTAAGTGAAATAGGTTAATTTGAGAAGATTAATAATAAAATACATGGAAATTTTCATAAGTAGTATTGTTTTCATACTTTTTGGTATTTTTTTCACGTCACATTTGAGCAACACAACGGGCGATCGTCGACGGTCTGGGACAAACACCCGAAGGGAAAGATTCGAGGACATTATGTCATTCTCAAGCATGATCAGATGATATGCTCTCAACTTCCACACCATTAAAACATGAGCATATTTGAGGCCACTGCAGATTTAACATGCAACAGCCCCCTCTGGCTGGATTGGAACTCGCAAAACCTCTGGTCGCTTCTCCGTTCGTGCTGCCACTGCCGAATTCGAGGACTCGTTTTTAAAGCATTGCAAGATGTCCACAACATGCTAGTGTTCTAATGCGGTAGATGACTCAGGGTTAGTCCATATTAAGAAAGCTTACCAGTGGAAAAGGTACTCGTATACAAAATGGTGTCTGCGATGGAATAATTTGATTCGGCAAGTCAGTCACTCTCCATTGCTAGACGACGATAAACTAGCAATGAGTCGTGGTGGTTGATAATTTGCCAATTTTGGAATCGCTAAGTGTTGCTGCTGTGGTTCGACTTTGAAAGTTTACTTTTTTTCTATTCGCTAAATAAGGGGCAGGCAAAACGAAACCAATGCCTTTCCAGTCTCTGTGTTTAACGTGGCTGGTGACAAAACTTCGAAATGGACTTGAAAATTTCCCTCTCTACACTTAAATCGATAACATTTATTTTCAGAGGGTGCTGCTGCATTCTCTGACCTGTCTGAATGCAACGCTCTTGGCGCATTTTCATGTTGGCAAGGAAAGAATTCTTAATACTTTTTTAACAGAAAATAATAAGCTTTAATTTGTTATTTAAGCTTTAAATTTCGCAAAGGAATACCCTGAAACATATCAACAACACTCAATACAAAAAGGAAATTATTTTCAATAGAATATATCAAGAAACGTTTTCTTGTTCGTTTGTTTCTTACATTTACATGATATAAAAAAGAATTTGGGGAAACAATTAAAAAAAAACAATGAAATCAAAGGACAATCTTTAAGGATATGAAACTAACTTTCTAGAATGTTCAGAAAGAAAATTTAAACTTTCTGCTTGTCGAGGTTGCCGTGCATGACCGTAATAAAGATGGGTTGCCTTCACCTGCCATAACTCGCTACTAAAAGTGCACCAAAAAACACGCCAAGAGCTTTGCCACCAAACGATTCAGTTGGCATTTATACGAAATACATTTTGTAATGAAAACTTTGTATGTGCTTTTGGGGTATTTGTATGGTTGTTACAAACCGAAAGTACTCAAAACCAGCCAATACATAGCACGGCGAAGCTCGAAAGCTCTCGTTTGACAAGACGAAGAGCCAAACATCATCATTACCTTGCAGATTGGCTTGTCTGTTGTGGAATCCCATGAGCTGCATCTGTTCCAGCTGGTTCTTGTACCGCTCTTCAGCTGCACCCTCCCCCTGCAAAGATAGATTAGAAAGCAATCAGTGGCAATCACAAAATAAACATTCACACTGCCACCAGTTGAGGCTTTTGCGTCCCATTTTTCAGTGCAGGGAAGTGTTAAGCGGCAATGCCCGTTATTTTATACGTGAAAATAAACAATAAGCATACTGAGCAGATTAGACGCGACTAGCAGGCTCCAATCCTGGCGAGCAAGAACAGGATCATGCAGGTTTAGGTATGGTGAAATTCATTGCTAGTGACATTTCGTCCATCGAGATCGGTTTCGCCAATGACGCGACGTGTCGAGACAAAACTGCCTAATTGAACCGAGGGAAGATCCGAGTAGGTAAAACAAATTGTCTTCAGAATGGGCGATAGTTAGGAACAGCTTTATGCATTGGAGGTTCGCCACTATACAAAGAACTCCACAAACTACTACCGAAGGTTTAGTTATATTCCAAACATATCACTATAACTGGTGATCAAACTTTTCGCCACCCGTAAATCTACACGTGCACAAGTCGTACTCGGGCGACAGTTGGGGTTTACTTTTACTAGAAAGACGATGAGAATAAAAATCTACATGAATGTTTTACACATGAGCAAGTATGTCAGATATTCTGTTCTCTCAACTGTTCGCAAAACAATGGGAGTAGACTCGAGATCACGTCGCTATCGATCGATTGAAGCGGGTAGCTACACATGCGTGGCCATTCGCATTGGATCGGAACTTTCGACAGACATGCGAATAGGGTTGGTTTTGCATCTGAAATGCCCCTATACTCTGATGGGACTAATATAGAATCGAGATGGTTTATAACAGTCAGGTCCTAGTATTGGTCATCTCTTTAAGATTGTTTCGAGTCGTTTAATTAGCATCCAATATTTTATAAAACTAGGGGGCTCCGCCCCCTGCTCGCTTACGCTCGCCAACCCCCGGGGATTGCTTCGCAAACCAACACTCCTTTCACAGATGCCATTTGGTTTGCTTCGCAAACCAACATTCCTTTCAGAGTGAAACTATCTGAATAATTCGTATTATCCCGATTTCACTTTCCGGTACATGACGTCACAGCGATGGCTTCGCCCCCTGCTCACTTACGCTCGCCGACACTGGGGATTGCAACGCAATCCCGTTTGGTTTGCTTCGCAAACCAATACTTATTTCGCAAGTGATTTCACTTTTTTTTTGCTTTAACACTTAATGCACCCTAAACTAATAGCCGCATCAGTAAAACATCTTCTGCATCTTGTTGCCTGTACAATTTTAAGTAAACAATTTTAAGTAACAGTACAATTTTAAGTAAACAGTAAGTTTTAAGTTAATCTCCAAACTTTACGATCTGTACTTTGTCGGTAAACTGTCTGAGAACAGAGGGAAAAAAGCGAGCCTATTTCCTCGCCAAATAAAAAGAAATAGTTTTTTTGGCAATTGTTTCTACGATAAATTTGATATCTGGCAAACCCGATAGTCAAAATTGCAACCCACTACTGCTTGCGGAATCTGCTATGCGAACTGAAAAATACGAAATTTGTGTCACTAACTTTTGATTGCTTCGAATTTATTTATGAACCAATTTTAAAAATAATTGTACCATAAGAAAGAGTGTAATGTAATGTATTCAGTGATGTTCTCAAATTAAAAAAATAATGGGTTTTGCTCTAGATATAATGGTTGTAACAAAAAGTAGCGAAAATATCCAAAGATTCCGAATTTTGTATGACCCACTTTTGATCGCATCCAATTTAATTATTAACCGATTTCAAAAATAATAGTACCGTAAGAAAGAGTACATTCTGAGGTATACTGCGATATTTAAAAAATTAAAAACTAATAGTAATAAGATATAGATTCGGCAGTTTAAAAAAAATTAACAAAAATGTCCCGATTTTTCCCGAATTTCAAAAAAATATTATCAAGAACCAAATTAAAATACCAAAATAAACTCGACGAGCTGCAAAAATTTACGTTGAGAGGTACTCTTTAAAAAAAACTCACGACTGAAGACTGAAAATTTGAATGTGTTTTGCTCACTCGCGAAAGAAATTTCACTTCTTCAACTTTAACACTTAATAAAACCTAAACTAATAGCCGCATCGGAAAAAAATCTTAATAATTATCCAGGGAATACGATGAAGAACAAAGCATGTTAATTTCATTTTTTTCCGATCAGTACTTTCTCGGGAAACCGTCTAAGAATCGAGCTAAACAACACATTTTTCAATCCTTTTTTTTAATATAGAGAGATACAGAATCCTCAGCCCTTCAAGATTTGAGATTTGTGTCAAAAAAACCTTAATCTACCCACACACGCATTCTGCATTTACAATAGTAAAATAGCAGATATATAAATAGAAATAATTTTTAAAAAAGGAAAAACCTTTTGAATACAATGCAACATATTTTACTTGCAAATCTTTTAATTTTTCTGTGTGGTATTTACCCCAAACAGGACCATTATTTTGCGTTGTTTCATCCATAGGTCCGGGTTTAACTCCTTCTTGTTTTAAAAATTGTCGGAAAATGTTAAAAAGCGAGGAAAACAAAAAATATGACGGTTAGCAAAACGTCCGGATTTGGGACTTTGTACTGCATATGGTTTCAAAGCTGACATATATATAACCGAAAGGTTATTTTACGAACATCGACGGCAGCACTACTGGCAGACAAGGAAGTAAGTGATATATACAAATGATAACTGAAGTAGCCGAGAGGAATGGGATGCAAGATGCGAGACTTATTCGATTCCCTTCAGTCTGCAATTTCTCACCAGCAAATCCATCGAAATCGATGGTTTGAGGCACCAGTTTGTTTCTCTGCACATTCGTTTCTATTAATAAATTTTTGAGCCCCACTGTAGGTTCCGTGCAGAATCACGCGTACCTTTGGTAAATGTAAGCCACTTTAGTTAACAGTATATAGCTAAGGAAATCCAATGTACTCACGCTCCCACCTTGTGACATGGCGTTCACCATGTTCCGCATGAAGAGACTAAAGGTGTCGTCTGCTTCCCCCGCCTCACCACTCCGGTCCTCGGTGCCCTGGGGAAAGATCGGCTGTTGGCCGGGAAGCCTGCATTGAAAAAGTATACATTAGCATCGTCTCCAAACTTCCACAGCAATGCGAGGGCATTTGAGGCAGATTGAACGTGCACCAGCTCCGCGACTTTTTGTCGAATTCAAACCAGAGTGGTAACAAAATACTTGAAAAAAGTTCCCTTATCCACACATGATTTTTAAATATTTAGGGTCAGATGGGGTGAAAGGAGAATTCTCCATAAATATTTTGTATTTTTTCTCCACAGAAATTTTAATTGTTACTGTAAGGGTTGAAACCTTTAAGTGAACCAAGTGAAAAAACTGGAACAAAATACAAAATATTTTGATTATGAACTTATTATACCTGACCCTACATCATCATACTTATATATCAAAATCAAATGGAAAGATACATTAAAAAAAATGTAACTGCAAACAAAAAATCTTAATTTAATGCACACAAAAACATCATTAGTTACCAGGGTTGGACTCAATGAAGTATTTCGGAAAAGCCCATTTGAAAAAAAAACCACAATTTTGTATACATTTTGGGTGTTTAAAAAAAAATCTCAATTTTGTCCAAATTTTTAAAATATAAGCAAAAGTTTCAGTGATTGAAAAAATACACACAAAATTGTAGTTATAAAATTTTTAACAGAATTGATAACTTTTATAGAAGATATATTTTTAATTCACTAATTTTGTACACATATAACAAACTACCATTCTTGAGTGTGTCATTGTCTCTTCAGGAAATGCTGAACTTTGACCAGTTTTCCTGCTTTCTCTACCCCTAGTCTATTTATCAACTTCGTCCATATGTAGAGAACACGTATAGATGCCAAATTTGTTGGGCAGCTGAGGAGTCAAGCGAAAAACATGCAGAATCCTTCCCAAATTTCTGTGTTTTACACTCCATTAGCAACCACCACTTCAAAGGATTACTCTTGTACAAGTTCAAAACTTCTACGTTAAAAGCGTTTGGGGAAAACAACTCACCGTCTTTGATTTTGAAGGCTTAGACAGATATATTTAGGTTTCAGATTGCAACCAAGTTTTCCCGGCTTTGCTTGCTCTGCTGATAATCTGTTGCCTATAACATGATAGGTCCATTATATTAGCCAGGTGGTAAAAAAATAGTTGCATTGCTTTATTCATCATTTGTTGTATCTGTTACTTATATGCAGGGTGGCTACAAAAATTGAAGTAAAAAG
This sequence comes from Metellina segmentata, assembly GCA_947359465.1. Classification (NCBI taxonomy): domain Eukaryota; kingdom Metazoa; phylum Arthropoda; class Arachnida; order Araneae; family Tetragnathidae; genus Metellina; species Metellina segmentata. The sequence continues at coordinate 135,193,102 of OX375874.1, read as the reverse complement.
TTCCCCGAGTTTCTCTTGATTCCCTGAGTTTCTCCACCCGTTCGCAAAACAATTCTTCGGTAATAATGATTAACTTGACACTTGTTGAACTAAAAAACTATAGACTGATAGATGAAGAAAAATAAGATAAGTAAAAAATATTTTTATTGTGTTCCATAATCAACCAAATAATATAAAGTTATAGATAGCATAAATTCATTTTACAATTTTAACTATTTTGATGTGTTTGCAAAAGCAGCCATCAGCTCCTTATTCCGTCAGTGGTGCCAACACTGGGTACATCTCTACTATTATAAAAGGAAGTGTTTGTCTGACTGTCCTGTACGCTGTGTCCTGACAAATCTATGGCACTTACAATAGTGAAATTTGGCACACATGTGGTCCTTTTTTTTTTCTTCGCGCCCGAATTTTAAAATTTAATCTATAACATTTAAAAATAAATTCATTGGAATTTAATTTTTTGTCTTTGAATGGCAACAGTATAAAGACGTGACATATTCAAAATTTATTTTTTCCATTTCCGTTAGATTTTCTGAGCAACGATTTTAGTGGATGAACAAAACAAATAAAGTTTTAACTGGAGTTATGTAGTTCTTCTTTCTATCTAATAGATCGTTAAAGATAGAAGAAAATTTTCAACAGATTTCAAATCTGCGGAAAATTTTACATCAGATTGATACCTAAAAACATGATTTTCTTTAAATAAATAATTTTTAAATTGTAGTTTTTAATTTTTTTCAATACCAATTTGTCCAGCAGCGGCGCCGCGAAGAATTCTACATTCGTTGTCAAGAAGATCAGATTAATTCATTTCGATTTCTTGAGCAACGGATTTGAGTAAAGCAAAACAGATTTTAAGCTATGACTGGCGTTCTTCAGTGCTTTTTTTCTATCTCAGCGATCGTTAGAGAAAGAATAAAAGTTTCAATGGATTTGAAATCTGACGAAAATTTCATTTTAGATCGATACCTAAAAATATGATTTTCTTTAAATAAATAATTTTTAAATTATAACTTTTATGCTTTTTCCCATATGAATTTCGCCGCCGAGAAGAATGACCTTCGTTTGATTCGAGATTCATTCATTTTGAAAAGTAACAGATTCAGGTGAAGCAAAAGAAATAATTAAAGTTATGACTGGCGTTCTTCAGTGCTTTTTTCTATCTCAGCAATTGTTTAAAATAAAATAAAAATATCAATGGATTTCAAATCTGTGGAAAATTTTACACCAGATAGATACTTTATACCTTTGATTTTCTTTTAATAAAATTTTTTTAATTAAATATTTATATTTTCATAAGAGATTGTAACGTCACACTGATGGTATCTCTTTGCAGACGATTTTAGCCGCATTTGACAATGATGAGTCCATCACGAAAAGAACTGTAACAGGCAACGCCGTGCTGGTATTATTATGACAGCAGACTACCCTATAAATCAACACAAACTCGTAAACTTTTCAGAAAAAAAAACCTCAGGAGTTAAAAAAATTTCGAAAAAAATAAGAATTTCTAACACATATGTATTAAAAAAATATGCATAATCTAAATGAGTACTTTTCCGTTAGCCGGGCGCAACTTTGGACCAAAATCAAAATCGCCAATCTACGTATTTTTGAAGAAAAAAAAAAAGATTTTTATTTATTCTGTATTTTATAATAATTTTTTTTTCTAATTTAGCTGTCTTAAAAAAGTGTAGGATTTCACAACTCATTTTTTGAAGAACCATGAACATCAATTATGGTTTTGTGACCCTAACACGAGATCGGCAACCTTTTCTCTATTTCTCGAATTTTCCCGAGGCCCAAAAAACTTTGGAATTTGTTTGTCGAAAGACTATCCGAAAATCACACAAAGCAGCTGGAAGTTAACGAACTTTGACAGTGGAACATTATTTACTGTGAAATTTGCATTATCCACACTAAGTACAGAGATGCCAACTACAACGGATTCTCCGCAGTTTCTACGGAAGCGAATCAAAGTTTTTTTCTACGAAAAAATTTAATTTTATTTATTTTTCTCAACACATCAATTAGTTTACTTATTTCTGTATTTTTTTCATTAGTACATTCTTTTTTGGTTAATGAGAAACAGTGCTTAAATTTAATTATTAAATGTTTTTATATACAATTCTTTCATACACAATTATTGGTTCTATATGTGTTTTCACGTATGATATACCTTACCAATTATAAATAACATAATGTGTTGCATATATGTTTAAAATTTGTAATTAAATAATTGAATTAGTGATACGTGCTTGTTATTAAAGCCGATTTCTTAAATTTGTACTCAACTACTGAAAAATTCTCAAGACGACGGATTTTTCCTTAAGTATTACAGAAAACTTCCATCGCAGGTTGTCATCTGTATGTACTGGGGACCAAGGTGGATGGCGGAAGAGTAGCAGATTAGCAACCTCCAGAGGGTTACGCGTTCTAAACTCGATCCAACCAAAGACTGTCGCGTACATTAAATATATCATGGTCACAAATGTCCTCTCATTGGTGTGGGTGAAGACGTTAGGGAAATGGGATGTCACCTCGTGGCATCCGTGGTTTTCGTCACCCGACGTCGCTTCGAAACGACAAGGTGCAGTCCTTGAATCTTTCTCGGACCATCGCCGATAACATGTGGGTGACATCCATTGAACCATCCCATAGCATATACTAAAAAAAGTTTTTCAGTAAAATCTGCAGAGAAAATGCAATCTACAGCCTCACATTACAAAACACACCCTTGCAAAAACGACAAAGAGTAATTGAAGGGCTAAAGTGGAAATTTGCATAATTCCCGATGCCCCCCACCCCAAAAAAATGGCGAGAATCTAGTTTCTCGTTGAATTTGAGGCACTCGAGTCGACGCATCCAAAGGAGAAGGGAGCGAATCGAAGCAAACGCAGAAGGAAATCTCACATGTTGAAAACGTCAGGCGCTGCTTGGTGCAGTTGGTCCAGGCCCTGGTGGATGTTCAGCATGGCAGACAGAGCTTGGGGGTTGGAGACGAACCTCTGGATTTCCGGATTCTGCATCTGAAAAGACAATACGTTAATGGGGTTTGATGCTGCAAGAGTGATGTTGGGCCAATCTGAACCAAACACAATGTGAAGAAACAGGTGTGCATGAAAAGAAAGTACAAAAGACCCCATGTTCACCAGAGGCAATAAGCCCTGTGGGAAAAGATCACTTGGGTACCTTGGTGTAGTGAAGCCTGACGTGCCTAAAGGAGTGCCCCAGGGAGAATACAATGAGGAAGAAAAAGCAAAGAGGGTAGGCAAGGGTAAAAATGAAAGAGAAGATTACTCGGGTAACTCAAGGTTGGGATTACATACCTGAAGATGTGCCCCGCAGTTTTTAATGATTTAGAAGTTTTCCAAACATCTGCAGGTGTTTTTGTAATAAGTTGTTTCTCTTAGATGGAAATCTTGCCGAAATTTCCACATCTTGTAATTTTTCTTTTGATCTTATTATTTTTCTAAAACAGATTTTTTCTCTACTATTATAAAAGGAAGTGTTTCTCTTTGTACTGAACGCAGTGTCCCGACGCTTCTGTGGCACTTAACAATAATGAAATTTGGCACACAGGTAGTCCACGTTTTTTTTCCCCACATTTTTATATTGCGCACAAATTTTAAAAATTTAATCTAGAACTTTTTTAATTAATTTATTATTTTTTCACCATTCTTCCTTCTCTCCAGAATGTGACGTCACCGCACCTCAAAAGAAGAAGCGAGCAGGTTTTGCGATTTTCGACCGATGACGTCACGAGCGCTTTTCGCCCCGAAACCTCGGAAACCGTGCTGAGTTTTCCAATTCTTACGTGTTTTGATTTACATTGTTGATTAGTATGACTTTCTTGCTAGCAATTTCAACTTTGTTACAGGCAAACACTATTTAAGGTTTTCTACCTTCGCAATCGATAGAGATAGAGTAAACATTTCAATGTATTTCAAATCTGCAAAACTCATTCTTAAATTATTGTTTTGTCTTTTTAATGTTTTGAGTATCAATAAGATGTGTCCAGCCTGATTTTTAAAATTTAATCTTTTATATTTTTTAATTAATTTATTGGCATCATGGCATTGTCTGTGGTGTTGGTTTGCAAGGCAAACCAAATGGGAATGTGTTGCAATCACTGGGGTTGGCGAGCAGTGGTCACACCTGATCCCACGAAAAGAACAGTCACGGGAAACGTCTTGCTGGTCACAAAGCAAGCTCAGAGGCAAGTATCCTGAACTTGACTCCAAACAAAAGCCTGAGGCAGTAGATGCAGCAGCACCAACAACAAAGTCTCATATTGAGATGGTCAGTGTGCTCAGCTTATTCAAATAGAAATTTAGTATTCTAAAAACAGCTACATTAACAAGACCAGATTTGTGAAACATTTCTTAGAAATCAAACAAAAAAGTAAAGTGCATGACGAATGGGATACACCAAAACTTTAGCTACTCGATAAAGCAAGTTTGATACTTCAATATTTCCCACTTTAATTCCATCTCAATTTTTTGGTAAAGGTTTGAGTATGACAAGATTCTGGTTATAGCTTTGGCAGAAAAGTATTCCATGCATTAGTATTTTATTAGTAGAAAGGTGATCTCTAGGAAATAAAGTAATCAACTTTTGGGGCCATGGCTTTCAGATGAGCCAAATTACTTTTTGCCGACAAAAAGCATTAAGTAGTAGTGAGTTTTTCTAAGTAGTAAAGGAATGTTGCAGTTTTAAGAGTTAAAATTGAACTACTTACTTGTCTGATAAAGGCAGGTAAATTCCGTCTCATTTGCTCTTGAACTGATGGATTATTTCCAAATATTGGATTGTTGATCATAACCTACATGATTAGAAAATAAATTAGTAATACAGTCAAATGAAATTGTCGAAATTACTTTAATGTGCATACATTACAAAATATCAGCCATCAAGAATTACAATAATTCATTTAAATGGTATGTAACTAAGAATTTCAAATAAAACATCCTTTCTTTTCAAACATTTGTATGTTCAAATGAAATCTGACTGACAACAGAAAAATGTTCTCAACTGATACTTATTTTATATACATTTTTCAAGTGGAATGTATGCATTTTTAGTAAACATTTTCTGAAATGAACACATTTCTCATACTAAGGGGGAATATTTTCGACCTTTTTCTAAAATAAAAAGCATTAAAAAAGTAATGCCTCCTAGATCCAGAAGTAACACAGAACAAAGTTGATAAGAAACATTGAAACAAAATAGCCTTCCTTACAAAAGGGAACAAAATTTTCCCAACAGCATTGTAAACAAAACTTACAGGAAGTGTATTGATACATAAAAACTAATTAAATAACTGCCATCACTTGTTTCGGCAATTAAGCTTTGAACAGTGAAATCCAGACTGGAATAAATGTACCGCTATCTTGAATCTTTTAGCGGACATTGAAACTATATCTGAAATATTGGGTTCTCGTGAAATCAATTCCTTCCTTCCTTCCAAAATGGCAAGCAGTTAGCAGAAGGGGTAGGTATTTTAATTAATGCAGCACTGGAGCAACACAAGGGGCCATTGTTGATGTGTGCGGTCAAACCCGAAGGGAGATTCGAGGACAAGACCATGTAATTTTGAATCACCGTCAGCCTTCAAGGTCACACCTGAGCTGTGTGTGGCACCCCACTCTCCAAACTTCCTAAAGGCACTACAATTGAAAAAATAATTAAGCGACAAATACTTTTAAGGAATGTGAAAATCTTCAGTTCTGTGCTTCAAAAAAAAAAGTTTCAATTTATAAATGGTTATTAATACTAGTAAACCCTCAGTGTTTTTGGCAAGATACATCAAGATCTGACCAATGACGAGATATCTCGTCAGAACGAGGTTGCCGATTCTTTCACGACACCAAGAAGCGATCAGTTTGTTTAATGACCAAATACCACGCCACAACCCCCAATAGGGTCCTCGATTCTAAAACGATAAATAAACTGGCCCTAAATAGACACCTTAACCTTATAGGTGTTGTAGGTGCAGAGGCTGTCTTATGGCAGAGGAAAGTCCAGCACATGTTCTGTGGGATTGCCCAACGATCCGAGTACCTGGGATACCATCGTATCGAACCTTGGGAACTGTTGAACATTCTAATCGGGTACATGCCGAAATTTATTTCCGCAATCGGTCTTCAATGTATCAGTAGGGGATTTCAATACAATAGACTACTGGTCGCGGCACTCTTAAGAGTCACCCCCAAAATAAGTCATAAAATAAAAAATAAGGTATTTTCAAGTCCCTTAAAAACAACGGTCACCGACCTGGCTCGCGACCTCCGGGTTGGCGGCCAACGCTTCCATCATGGAGTTCATGTAGGGTGCGCTGAACATCTCCTGAACGAGAGAGGGGTTCTGCACCATCTGCTGCATAATGTTCTGCAGGGAGGGAGAGGAGAAGAGGCCGGTGAAGGTCTGACTGCCCTGGGTGGGAGAGGCGTTGCTGTTCGGTGTGCCGCTCGGCAGGGTGGTCTTCACATCCTCCTTGGGAGGCGCGGGGTCTTCTTTGGGAGTTGCTGAAACAGGAAAAAGTAATATGAAATATAAATTTGGGGATTTTCCCACAACCGGATCTTTTGGCATGAAATTCCGAAAAAAAGGCACTGAGCACAAGATGATGAAATCATTGTAAAATTAAAAAAAGACAGTAAAATAAAACAACTGAAGGAGGTGGGTAGCTAGGTATTGCAATTAATTTCGCATCGGAGGCTGTCGTCGACGCTCCGGGATTGAACCCGGAGGGAAAGGTTCGAGGAAAAGACAAGCAGAAGAGGTATTTAACCTTTAGACTACAATTTTCAAAGTGATGAGAATCGCGCCAAGAAAGAATTGTGCTAGTAATATCTATAGCCATATTCAAAAAGGTGAAATTAACGTTGCAAAACACGACTGGCTATTGCCGACAGTCCAGGATGAAACTCTGAGGGAAAAATCTGAGGACTGCACCTCATTATTTTAAACAGAGTGTAAAAAAATCATGATTTTTATTTAAAAATCAATTAATCGGACTATTTTTATTTAAATCTGATTATTTTGATTTAAATCAATTTTTTTTAATTTACATTTTTGCAGGCCCTGTACATTGTTTTTATAATAATTATATATAAATTTGTTACATAAAAAATTGAGTTTGTGACATGATATGGAAACCAATATTTATTTTAAGTAAACAATCAGAACTTGTGACATGGTAAATCAATATTTACTTAACATTTGTTTAACTTTAAAACACAAGCTGACATCCTACATAGTTCTTCTTGAGAAAATTACATCTTCATGTTAACAAATTTATCAGTAAGTGTAAGTAATTTATCAGTATCCACATAATTTTGAACCGTGGTCGGAACATTTGTAAGAATTGTTTATTCAAGCAGTGTAAAATTAACGGCATCTGGCATCCCACTCTCCAAACTTCCACACCACGCCAACGTGAGGACAGTTGAGGCAGCAACAGATTGAATGGCACCAGCCTCCTTTGTACACTGCGGTCATTGGTTGTATTTGACTGGGTTCATGGAAACGTGATCGGAAGGGTAGTGGATTTGCCACAGGAGGGTTGCGAGTTCGAAACTCGATCCAACGACAGTTGACAAAGGGGACTGGTGCACATTTAATCACATTGGCCTGGAGTGAAAGTTTGGATAGCAGTGTAAAATTAACGATGCAACACAACTGACTATTGACGGCAGTTCAGGATGAAACTCGAAAGGGAAAGATTGAGGACAGCACCTTGTAATTTTAAACCACTGTTGGATGACGAGATCATACCTGAACTTGCATCCCACTCTCCAGACTTCCACGCCAAAATAAGGACATTTTATAATAATAAGGCAACGACAGATTTAACGTGTTCCCAACATACACAACAGTCTTTGGTTTGATTCGAATCTGTTACTCTTCCAGTCGGGTTAGAAAATTTAAAAATCTTTTTAAAAGCATAAGCTACACTATTGCAAATTACTAAATTGTAGCATATAAGCTGCCATGCATACCTCACCCAAATGTAAATAGGACGGTTGTATTTCATGGCAATATTTCTGCACTGTACAACATCAAGTAAATGGGCATACACACACTAGGGATGTGACATCGATGTCGATGTTTTCAAACATCGATGTTTTATAAAAACATGGATGTATTTGGAGCAGATGTTTGTTTAACATCAATGTTAATACTTGTCGATGTTTATACGTTGTCAATGTTTAATTTTTAAATGAAAAAAGTACCAATTATAATAAGCAAGTAGTATAATTCAGGGGTGCAGAATGTCTGAATGCAGGAACGAGGTTCGGGGGAAATTCAGGCAGCTGTGGGGACATTTTTGCCCCCCCCCCACAAGTTTATATTAAAAAAAAATAAACTTCTACAAAGTCAATTGCCATCAGTGACGAACAAATATTTTGGCTTGTGACTATATTTATGTGCCCCTCCCCCCTTTTTCTTAACTGAATACGCCTCCCTCCACCTTCATATTTTACTGAAATCCGCAAAAGAAGCTAGACAGCAGTTTCTATCTGATCTCTCACTAGCCACTGCGTGGCCAGCAGTGTTGCCCGTTACCTTCTCTGTGGCCCATGACAGTTCTTTTTGTGGGGTTAGGCGTGAACACTGCTCACTAACCCCCAGTGATTGCTACGAATTCACAGCAAACCAAATGGGAATTCGTAGCCTATTGGATAACAGCCATTATGGTGTTGCCTGTGGTGTTAGTTTGCTTCGCAAACCAAATGGAATTTCTTAGCCAATGGAATGAATTCCCCGCGAATTCCAATTTTGTTTGCTTCCTATTCATAAGGCTTCACAACTATTGAAAGAATCTTTGGACAGGCATTTCCATGGTGGAAGATACCATTTCACATGGTTTTCTTCAGCATCTCGTCTCAAGGTATATAAGAGACACAGAAAGGCTGCCATTTCTTGGTAACAACTAATACAATCCATCAAAGTAAAATTATTTTTTTATTGGAATAAATATAGGTTTTTTTATGTAAGCAATAGTCTTTAGGAGAGTTCTTAATCATCAACATTGTACTCTAACAGTCGCTAAAACTGGAATAAAAATACGGGGACGTTTTGGACAAAACAAATTGTGTTCTGGAGAAATATTGGGCCCTGAAACATTCTCTGCACCTCTGGTATGTTTCATAATCAATAAATTGAACATACTTTTAGACTAGGGATGTGATGTCGATGTTTTATAAAAACATCGATGTATTTACCATCGATTTATTGGAGCGGATGTTTGTTTAACATCAATGTTTTCTTTTTTAATTAAAAAGAAATATTAAATAGTAAAAATTAAGAAAGATAACCGTGCAACTCAGTATTTGTCAGTGATGGCGACATACGTCCCATGAATTTTTCTCTAACTGGTGGGATAATGAGTGAAAAAAGAAGTTGGCTTAAAGTGGAGAAAGTTAAAAAACCTCTTTTTGTACAAACTGTAAATAACAAATATTAGGGCACATAAAAATTATTGGCCCCAATATTTTTTATTGACAGTAAATAAAAAATATGCTTGTCATGTACCTACCTAATTATACTTAGAGTTAATAGTACCCAAGTCAAATTGTTGTAAATATTACTTTTATACTATTCAATTTGAAAATAAAAGAATTGTTAATTGTTCCTGTAAGGTCAGAGGCTTGGAGGAGAGATAAGGAGACATCTCCAAGGCTTGTGACGTCATACCACCTCCGTCCGAAGAGGGGAAAGAAGGAGGAAAAGGTGGGGTGAGAGGAGAGCAGTTTTGGGAAGGGACGAAACAACAGCTCGTGTGAAATGGTGTTTTTTGGCTTTTTTAAAAGCCTATGTTTGATTAATCCAGAGCAGAGATACACCTTGCTCTAAACGTGTACAATTTCATCTTTTGTTAATTAAACATTTAGTTTTTCTAAACAATGTTTGTCTGTCTTCACAAGACAAACACCCTTTCCAATGACGACTAAAAATTGGGAAGCGGAGAAAAGTTAACTATTCCTATTAAATTTTTTGAGTTAAAAAAATCTTAAGTTGTTATAAATTAATAAACACAGCAGATGACAAATTAAATCCAGGGTGGCTACAAAAATTGAAGTAAAAAGTTCTGAGTTTTCCCTGATTTCCAGAGTATTTTTCATGAAATTCCCCGAGTTACTCCATCCGTTCGCAGAACAATTCTTCGGTAATAATGATAAACTTGACACTTGATGAACTAAAAAAACTATAGACTGATAGATGAATAAAAATAAGATAAGTAACAAATATTTTTATTGTGTTCCATAATAGACCAAATAATATAAAGTTATAGATACAATATTTAATTTTATATTTTTAACTATTTTGATGCGTTTGCAAAAGCAGCCATCAGCTCCTGAATGAGCCAGCGCTGGGTACATCTCTACTATTATAAAAGGAAGTGTTTGTCTGTTAGTCTGTCTTGTAAGCAGTGTCCTGACGAATCTATGGCACTTACAACAGTGAAATTTGGCACACAGGTGGTCCAAAATTTTTGCAATTTTTCTATCGCTCCCAAATTTTAAAATTTAATCTAAAACATTTAAAAATTAATTAATTGGAATTTAATCATTACTATTTTCCTTAGAATGGCAACAGTATAAAGACATGAGATATTCTTAATTTATTTTTTCCGTTTCCGTTAGATTTTCTCAGCAACAATTTTAGCGGACGAACAAAATAAATAAAGTTTAAACTGGAGTTATGTAGTTCTTTTTTCTATCTCCTAGATCGTTAAAGATAGAAGAAAAATTTCAACGGATTTCAAAACTGCGGAAAATTTTACATCAGATTGATACCTAAAAACATGATTTTCTTTAAACAAATAATTTTTAAATCGTAACTTCTATATTTTTTCCAATACGAATTTGGCCGCCGGCGCCGCGAAGAATTCTACCTTCGTAGTTAAAAAGATTAGATCGATTCATTTTGATTTCCTGAGCAACGGATTCCAGCAAAGCAAAACAGATAAAAAATTATGACTGGCGTTCTTCATTGCTTTTTTCTATCTCAGCGATCGTTAAAGATAGAATAAAAGTTTCAGCGGATTTGAAACCTGCGGAAAATTTCACATTGGATCGATACCTAAAAATATGATTTCTTTAAATAAATAATTTTTAAATTGTAATTCAATGCGATAAGAATGACATTCGTTTGATTCGAAATTCATTTATTTTCTGTTTGGCTTCGGGTGAAACAAAAGAAATAATTAAAAGTTATGACTGGCGTCCTTCAGTGCTTTACTATCTCAGCTATTGTTTAAAATAAAATGAAAATATCAACGGATTTCAAATCTGCGGCAAATTTTACACCATATACGTTTGATTTTCTTTTAATAAATAATTTTTTAATTAAATATTTATATTTTCATAAGAGATTGCGAAAAGATTGCGTCACAAACGATTTTTGCAATGACGAATCCATCACGAAAAGAACTGTAACGGGCAACGCCGTGCTGGTATTATTATGACAGCAGCGTACCCTATACATTAATACAAACGTAAATTTTTCAGAAGAAAAAACCTCATAGTTCGAAAATTTTCGAAAAAAATAAGAATTTCTAACACATGTATTAAAAACATGCATAATCTAAATGAATACTTTTCTGTTAGCCAGGCGCAACTTTGGACCAAAATCAAAATCGGCAATCTAAGTATTTTTGAAAAAAAAAATATTATTATTATTTTTTTAATGTTGATTAAACTGGTACCGGATGTTTAACTTCTGCAGGTTTTTCCGGCTGTTAGTATTTTTCAAAGCCTTAAGGCGTTACGTTCCTATTATTGACATTAGGGAACGTGGCACAGCTGTAGACTTCGGTTACAGGATTTCCGGCCGTTACAGGTTAAATAAAACAGTATACAATGTATACAACTCCTTATATTCTGGATGTTTACGTAAAAAATACACTTCTCCTTTTCGGAATGAAAACAAAATTGGCGACAATTGATTTCGGTTCAAAGTGGCGCCCGCATGGCTAACGGAAAAGTATCATATGGTTGCAAAATGAAATTCCAACTTTTTCCCTGAGTTAAACGAAACTTCCCTGAGTTTTCCCTGATTTTTTCCAGAAAATGATTCTTCCCTGAGAAATTCCTGAATTCACGGTTTATCTCTTAAATTAAACATCAATGTTTTAATTTTGAACATTGATGTTGCATCCCTAACACACACATGGAAAGTTTTAGTCACACAGAAGAGAGAAATGCAAAGTACAATATTTTTCATGTTAAAAGTGCGTCGTGAAACACTAATAAAAGCAGAGGTATGTTAAGAGAAACAGACTGTATAAATGATAAAAAGGAATAATAAAAACATGGAAGGAAGGACAGAAATAATATTACTTTTTTACATTGATCTTATCCACAATTTTATTAATACATATTCAAATGGTTTTGTATTCAGATAAAGAGTAAGCTTATTTTATTCACCTTCTACGCCTGTGTTACCCGTAGACTCTGCCAAACTCTGCAAAGAAAACAATATTTTCCATGAAAACAGAAAGAGAATTATGTAAACCAAATATTTTTTTGTTCATTTTTTAACTAACTCCATCATTAAATAAGTAAATAGTGATGAGAAACAAAACGAAAGTATTCAGATTGTCAGGATTTTCCTGCTTCAAATGTGTTTTTATCCAATTACACTAACAAAGGGCAAACTGTAACACATTAAAAGCACAAAACTAATTCAATAAGTTTATATGAGGATAGGATCAGCCAACATAGGATTTTTACACTGAGATAGTCAAATATACAATTTACTTTGTTTAAAAATTGCAATTGTTTTAACAAATAGTTGTCATTGAAGAATCAATTAATGTCAGACTGAAGGCAAATCCTAGTATAGCAATGATTATCAAAACAAAAATTCGTAAACTAATATTTCTAGATAAAAGTTAAGGTAAACCGTAACAATTCATTGACAAAGTTTAAGTCTCTGTTAATAGGTCTTTTTTAACAAATGAGATCACTGTGCTTGCAAGGTTCTCAACGTTTCCTTTAACCATCTTCACATGCATCATTGAAAAATGTAAATACATTTTAGGACATACCAAAATACTGTAAACAATCCAAGAATCATTATCCAAGGTTTGTCACTTTTTAAACTTTCGGTTGCCCACTAAAATCAAAATAAATCAGTAAAATTTAACGGAGCTCAGAAACTAATGATTGGAATGAGCAGAACCTTGTTTGCATGGCCATACTAAACAAAGTTGGCTGGGTTGGACCCAATAAATTTTTAAAAAAAAATTGAAAAAACCCACAATGTTGTATACATTCTGAGTGTTTTTCAAACAAAAAAAAAATCTCGATTTTGCCAATATTTTTAAAATATAAGCAAAAGTTTCAGTGATTAAAAATATACATACAAAATTGTGGTGGAATTGTATTTGGAATTTGAGGCATGAATTTACCCTTTTCCTTTAATAATCAATGAGACATTGTAGTTGCAAAAAAAAGTATTTATTTACCTCTACAATATGTTTAAGGACACTTTCATAAAAAAAAATGTTCTAAAACATGACAAAAAATTTATTATTAAACTTCTATTTTGGTACTAAATACATTTCTTTTTTTAAAAAAAAGTTTTAGTGATTTTTTAAAAAACCCAAATTTTTTCTGAAAAAACCTGGATTTTTTTTTTTTAATTGTCTGAAAAAAAAAACAGGCATTTTATGAAAAAACCCAGTTTTACATGTTTTTTGTTTTCAATCCCATGTAGGTTGGGCTTTTTTTTTTTTAAACTAGGTTTTTGCCAACCCTGATACTAGAAGTTCTTCCGAATCGATTCCCATCACAATATAAGTTTACAATTTGTAATTTTTTTAAATATTTTAATTTAATAATAATTGCATATTAAAACTATTTTTAAATAAATGTTTGGTGTATTTTGCTTTGGTTGTTTAACAGTTGCATAGTACAAAATTTCAGCGCTATAGAAAGATTACTTAGGAAGATATCCATAAGATATCTAAGAAACTGATTTAACATAAGGGGCTCCAATCTTTCTGTCCTCATAACTTCGATACAGTAAGATACAATGATAAGAAATTGGGAACTAGAAGTTCAATTTTGATATAGATTTGAAATTATGTTGAAATAGGGGTTCCTATTGGAACTTGGTGCTCAATTTAATATAAAGCCGTCCCATTATACAAATTTTATGAATTAGTAAAAGAGGTTAATTCCTGTCAAATCCCATCTTTGAATTTTCTATACTGTCAAAATTGGTTGAATGAAAAGGGGTGGTTCCATCTTTTATCCGTGACTGTACATTCGTGATTATACCTAAAAGTAGCTTACTTCGACTCTGGATTGAATGAGTTCTTGCAGCATGGCAGGATTCCTGGCATACTCCATGGTGTTACGCAGAATATCGGGACTGCTCAAGACATGGCCCAGTTCAGGATTTTGCTGCAGAGCAAAAAATGAAGGCACATTGAAAGAAATCAAATTTACAACACATGGAACTGAAAATGAGAAAAGAACGAAGAGAATATCAGTGACATTAAATTCAGTTAGATTGGTTGGTTTAGGTTTTATGGCACAAGATCCAGAAATGGTCGAGCTGCGTAAAAAGGCGCCGGATAAAACAATAAATTGGTGGAGATTTAAAAATCAGTAGGAAGAGATTCCAGTGTTCAGTTCTTTTTACGGCAAAGCATTTCAGAAAAAGACAGGTCAAAGATATGTGACTGAAATGCAGAGTTAAAATATGTTTATCAACATGCAGAAAATAAATTAAGATAAAAACACAATTTTAATGAATTCACGATTTTAAAATGTCAATCAGTAACATGTAGATATGAAATGGATGAGAATTATATGTACAAATAAAGAGAATACGGTATGAATTGGGATAAAAATATCATACAGAATTTACAAATCAAATGCTATACAAAAAGCTAAAAATATTTGGATGGAGGTTTTCCCAATTAATTCGCGTAAAGATGAAACAGAAGTATCGAAAAAGCGATGCTGATGATGATTGGAAACAGGACAATCCATTGAAGTATGTTGAATTGTGATGGGAACTCCCCACACAGGGGCCCTCAGAAAAGATGCCTGCGAGTAAAGCAAGAGTCCAATGCACTGAAAATTATGTCAGAATACCTTGAAAAATAGGAAAGGCACAGTGATAAGCCACTCTGAATACTAGAGCTTGTTTGTTTGGGTGCTCCCGTCGTCTCTGAGATCTTCCTATAGAATGGGGAGACTTGAAATGGTCACAGCACTTTTAGCTGCTGTTCATTGCACTGGAGCAACACGACATGCTAACGGCGACAGTCCGAGATCGATCCCCTAGGGAAAGTTTCTAGGACAATGCTACCTTACTCATCCGATCGGGATGTCGTGGCCCATGGATGCATATGCAATGGAGTAAATGGCTAATGAAATCCTACCATTTAATTTCGCCACAGGTTTTAAGAATTTATAAAAAACTACAGTCAAAGGTTCTCTTATGCTGCAGTGCCTTGATACTCACGTCCAGCATCTCCTGCATCTGAGGATTGCTTGTGATGATCTGCCGCATGTACTCGGGGTTTTCCATCATCGATTGCACAAACGGGTTTCCGATCACCTGTGTCAGAAGCTCTGGGTTTTGGAGAAGCTGAGAAAGAAACATCATTGTGGACACAGCAAACTATAAATTCTTACAGGAATCACATCTGCATTTTACAAGTATTATTATCTAAAGTGTTTACCTAATTATTAGTACTTCACAGTAGCTTTGCATCTGTTTTTATATACTTAAGACAGGGTACATATACACGACCCTACAATAATGGACCGCAAGATATGATGGTATAAGGGAAAGAATACATGCTTTAATAGGGGGATGGTCACCCACGTGCTGAAATGACACTAGCAACCCTTCTGGGCATACTTTCGACAAGGTTTTGATACACAGCTATGGATATTTGTGCCCATTCCTGCTGCGAGAATGTCGCCAGCTCGGAAGTCGATTTCAGACGTGGTTCACAGGTAAGTAAACGTCGTTCTAACGCGCCTCACGAATGTTCTATGGGGTTTAGCTCAGGACTCTGAGCGGGCCAGGGAAGACGTTTTACTTCCATATCTCGATACCACTGCTTGACAGAGGCTGCAACGTGACACGGAGCATTGTCTTCCTGGAAGTAACATTTGTCCATTCCATACAATTGCCAGAGCATAGGAAGAACCCAATGGTTCCAAATGCTCATGTAGGCGTTTGTGTTCAATTGACCAGGAACACCATGCAAAGGTCCCAGGCCGTACCACAAAAAACACCCCCAAACAAGGAGTCGGATTTTATGCATATCCACTGGCGTCCGGTCCATTATTGCAGGGTAGTGTATGCATGTTACTGTTAAAGTAATGAAATCATCTAATCTGCAGATTAACTAGGCCAATCCCTTAAAGTGTAGAAAACTCTTTAATTTCTCAATTAAATTGTACATTATAAACTAGGCATTCGTTAAAGTGAAAATAAGATCTTTGCTTAACAGTAAGTTTCCTAGAAGTTTTAATTAATACTCAGACAAACAACAAAGTAATTCTAGGTACTACAAATTGAAAGACATACTATACTTTTATGTCATAAAGTTATAAGTAATTTCATATAATAATCAGCCCCAGCTGTAAATTAAACAAACTTTTGCACTTTAACAATTCAAAAGTCGTGCACATTACCTATTAATGGCTTTTGAGCTTTACTGGCAACATGTCATGAAAATAGCATGCTTCTAACACCTTTGTCCAAAAAAAATTTTAAGACTTTTCAAAACCAAAAATATTTTTTTCAATAACCTAAAATTTTTTATAGCAACCTAAAACAAGGCATGTGCAAAAGTTGTCAATTCAAAAGAAAAATGTGAAAAAGAAAACACCAATTTTTTTTACTCTTGTGGCACGAAGAAGAGTATGGGAGCTTGCACATGGTTCAATCGACATGCGACAAAGTCTCCGGTTTGCTCTCATCCACTGCCACAGACGGCTGTCGTGGTTTATTTTGTTTGAGAAACAAAACCAAAGTTTTGACTGCAGTTACGGCTTTTTTGTTCTATAGTCCAAGTTTCTATCTTTACGATCGTTAAAGATAGTAAAAATTTCAACGGATTTGAAATCTGCAGAAATACAAGGATACCTTAAATGCGCTTTTCTGTAAATAAATAATTTTTCAATTGTAACTTTTATATTAACTTCGCCTAAGCCGGTCTCAAGCCCGGTTGAAAAAGAAGGAGGGTGCCTAAATTGTCCTTGGCATAATCTGCCGAGATCCAGATAATCTGTGTGCAGTCTTGTCTTTTCAAGACCCCACGGATATGATGGAGAAGGCAGATAAAGGCAACCTAAGTCCAAGGTATGGATACCGTGCCGATGAGAATGTGAAAGTCACATGGCAACCAGGGTTAAAGGTTGTCGCAAACGGTTCACCTCGTGAAGTGGCGACCCACGTTGTAATAAGCCTTACGCCTGCATAGAGGGTCCATACAGGCGGTGACCTTTACTTACCCTCAGTACTTACATGTTTTATGGATAATAAAGGGAAAAAAACATGGTGGGTCAAACTGCCCCCAAAACCGTCATAAACAGTCAAAACTGTTCTATCAAAGTGACCAAAGTGACTACATCCCTCTGGGATCTACAACTAAGGTGCGTAGCGAGACTGTGACTGGCACTCAACCACTGGTCGATTGCGACCCCTCAGGGCCTGCGAACAGTAGAAAACTATCTGACGTATGTGGAACCTCGAGACCGCGTCGACCAATCCCCCATCCGGAAGACAAGAAGTGGTCGAGTCCTCTATGCTTGACCTCATGCCTGGATGGGAAACAATGTCTCGTGCACAAAAATACAAGCACAGGAGACGACTTAATAAGATTCGTCATACTGAATCTGGTATTGGAAAGCCCCAACCGCAGCAGAAGGAGACCCCAACCGGTAAAAGAGGTAGGCCGGATGATGGTACCTCTTCCCCTAGTACCTCGGCACTCAGTGAAATGGCTACAGAATAACTATGATGGAGGGAGGGTCGGTGGCTTTAAAATTAGGGTGCTGAAAGCAGCTGACCTTCCCAAACCAGTTAAAATAGCCCTCAAAACTCGTGATGTCTTCACCACAGAGGGTGAGGTACTGCTTCGACGGCTTGCCCGATCGAACCCAGGCCTCAACACTGATGAGTGGAAAATCTGTGAGAGGGTCATTGTAGGGGTTCGTGCCTATACTAGGTGGATAATCGAAATGGACGAAAGATCAGCCCAGCTCATACGAGAGTGGAATTTTGAGATATTCACAGGAGCGTTCGTGAAAGGACTCTGCAAGATCTTGTCCGATCCAAATGCTACTCGCAAACTCCCCCTTCCTGTCGCCGTGGATAAACCACCAGCAGACTCTAGTGATGTGGCTCAGCCTGCACTGGATGAAGCTGTAGAGCGGGACTATCTGCAGAATCTGATGAAGTGGCTTCAAAGCCTGCATCGGACGAAGCTGTGATGGAACCGCTGGCGCAGAAGGTGGGTGGTGAACCTGAAGCATTTTTTGTGAGCTCAGTAGCCATGGAGGTCATGGAACCAGTTTCTGGGGAAATGACTCCAACAATAGGCACAGGAACAGGGCCTCAAAAGCCAGTCTCCTTCCAGTTCAGTTAGTGATTCCACTGGGTCACTATTCAAACAAATTGATGATCTTGTGCTATCCGACTCAGGATCAGACAAAACAGCTGTGTCTTTCTCTCCAATAAGAGAAGACTCAGCCTTAATCGAGTAATAAACTCCTCTCTGAGGGTTAGCCTTGTTGCTATTCCTAACCAAACAACTTAGTTATGTCTGAACACCCTAAGAAAATAGGCAATCCCATAAGGATTGCACAAATTAATCTACACCATAGCCAGTCTCCTTCAGCTTTACTTAGCAAGAGACTGGTAGAAGGAAGGATAGATATTGCCCTAATTCAGGAACCCTGGGTCAATCATGGAAGGATCCTAGGCCTGGGCAACTGTGGGAATCTTTTCTTCGATCGCTCATGCAGCAAACCGAGAGCATGTATCATTGTAAATAAAAATCTTAATGCCCTCCTTTTGGCTGATTTCCTTGATGGGGACAATGTGGGATGTGACGCAAATGCACACCATACCATTTGGGGCAGTTCCAACTGCAACAAAAGAGGTGAGGAACTAATAGAATTTTTCTATCTAATGACCTTTTTATCCTTAATACAGGTAACAAACCGACATTTGTCAACAGCAACAGAAGTAAAGTCATTGACATCACTTTCTGTAATGCTAAAGCAGCTAACTGTATAAAGGACTGGCATGTGTCTGACTGTACCACACTGTCAGACCATAGACAGATCCAAATGTCTTTAACAGGTCCTACTATGAATATTCAGTAGGATCAAAGAAATCCCAGGCATACAAAATGGGATTCCTATAGGGAGGACCTTCACCTCCTCTTAGAGGGTAGGAGTCACAACTTTCCCTCACTGGTAGACTTGGAATTGGCTGTTGACTCTGTGCAGCAGTCCATCCTCCAGTCCTACCAGTCAAATTGTAAGGCAGTCACCACAAGCTTACCAAGGCGAGTTCCTTGGTGGAATAAAAGTCTCTGTGGTCTTAAAAAGAACTGCAGAAGGCTCTTTAACAGAGCTAAAAAAACAGGTGAGTGGTCAAGATACAAAGAAGCACTCACCAACTATAACAAGGCCATAAGGAAATTTAAACAGGAGTCATGGAAAAACTTCTGTGGCCAAGTGGACAGTATGTCTAGTGCGGCTAAGCTGACTAAAGTACTGACCAAAAGCAACCACTGCCAATTAGGCTCCATTAAAAAAAACGATGGCACATTCACGGAAAACGGTAGGAGCACCCTGGTAGAAATGCTTAGAGTGCACTTCCCTGATTCCAGAATCACAAACATCAATGATGAACTGACAGTTCCACTTATTCCCCTGCTATGTAGTAGGAAGGAGGACTGGGAACTGGCTAGAAGTATAATTACTCCAAAAAGAATAGCATGGGCGATTAACTCATTCATGCCCTTCAAAACACCTGGTGTAGATGGCATTATACCTGCTCTACTCCAACATGGCAAAGACATCATTATACCACACCTATGTAGGATTTATAGATCTTGCGTGGTATATGGTTACATGCCGCATGCATGGAGAACCTGCAAGGTAATTTTTATACCTAAACCAGGTAAAACATGCTACATTGAAACAAAAGCCTTCAGACCTATTAGTCTGACATCATTTCTTCTTAAGACATTAGAGAAATTGATCGATCGATATATTAGGGATGAGGTTCTAAAAGCCGAACCCCTATTGAGATTTCAACACGCCTACCAGCCTGGGAAATCTACAGAGACTGCTCTATATGATCTTGTTACGGTCCTTGATAGAGCAGTCAATGGAAAGGAAATTGCCTTGGCAGCCTTTTTAGATATTGAGGGAGCCTTTGATAAGGTTCCAGTAAACGTAATTATTGATGCCCTCATCAGTCGAAATGTTAATCCATTGGTTTGCGCCTGGATTAAAAACATGCTCGAGACAAGGATGGCTCAGGCCTCCTTACTGGGAGACACACTAACTGTGGGGAACTGTAAAGGCTGCCCCCATGGTGGTGTGTTATCCCCCTTACTATGGAGCCTTGTGGTTGACGAGCTCCTTAACAGGACTCACTTCTTGGGCCTGTATTGTCTGGGTTATGCTGATGACATAACGCTGGTCATAAGAGGGAAGTTCCAAAACACGGTAACAGACCTCATGAACACTGCCCTAAAAAAAGATTGAATTTTGGTGCAAAAAGGTGAACTTGTCGGTTAACCCCAACAAATCTAGCCTAGTACTCTTCACCCGGAAAAGGTTACGAGATATGCACTTGATAAAGTTCTTTGGAACACCACTTGCGTATTCGGATGAGGTTAAATATCTAGGAGTAATCTTTGATAAGACCTTGACATGGAGCTCACATCTCCATTACTGCACGAGCAAAGCCAAGAGAGTGTTTTGGGCTTGTAGACGTGCTATTGGTAATAATTGGGGTGTAACACCGAAAATGGTGCATTGGATATATACCGGGATTATTGTTCCGATGATATCCTATGGCGCCATCGCTTGGTGGAATAGAACCCGTAATGAGACAGCGAAAAAAGAACTCACTAGTCTACAAAGAATGGCTACCATTGCAATTACTAGTGCAATGCGAACCACTCCCTCACAGTCTGGAACTGCTTCTGGGGCTTCTACCACTGCATAAACAAGTGGAACTAGAGGCAATTTCATGCTCACAACGCCTCAAACTCATGGGACTATGGAAGTCATCCTATGAAATGCCTGCTTTCAAAAATGTCGATTCGCAGGTGAAGGAACATCCCTATCTATTAATGAGATCTGACTGGATGTTAAAGCAATTTTTTGCTTTAAAGCCAAATATAATATCATCTTTCCAACCAGAGAAGAATGGAGATTCGTCTCCAGGCTGATAGGAAGGGGTGATGAAATTTGGTACACAGATGGTTCAAAAACATCTCATGGCACTGGGTCAGGTGCCTTCTGTCCTAATCGAAAAATAAAGTTATCCTTCTCTTTGGGTAAGCTGGCCACTGTATATCAGGCTGAGGTTCTGGCAATCTCTGCTTGTACTTACAACTGCCTCAATAGAGGTGTAGTTAAGAGGGTTATAAAACTCTTCTCTGACAGCCAGGCAGCTCTAAAGGCTTTTCAAAGTCACTGCTTCTCCTCAAAAGCAGTGTGGGAATGTCACAATGCGCTTGAGGACCTGGCTGAGAGAAACAAGGTCTCTCTTGTTTGGGTCCCTGGTCACTGTGGCATTGAAGGTAATGAAACGGCAGACCTATTAGCAAAACATGGGTCTGAAACACCATTTATTGGACCAGAGCCTGTTTTGGGTCTGCCTCACAATGTGGTTAGAGGAACTATAAGGGCTCCTTGCCGAGTCCTACCAAACATGGCTTCAATCTAATAATCAAAGACAAGCCAAAGAGCTCAATCAGCAGTCTCCATGGGATAGATCAAGGGAGCTGCTGAATTTCAGTAGGAAAGAAATCAGGATAGCTATTGGCCTCCTAACTGGCCACTGTACCCTGAATAGACACCTCAACATTATGGGTGTAATAGATGACCCATTACGTAGAGGTTGTCGGATGGTAGAGGAGAGTTCTGTACACGTTCTATGTGAATCTGACCATTACTCTGCACAACGATTTGAATATCTGGGATACCACTGTATCGAACCCTGGGAACTGTCAAACATTCCAATCAGGTACATGCTGAAATTTATTTCGGCCATCGGTCTTTAGTGGATCAGTAGGGGTCTCAGTACAATAGACTATTAGTCGCAGTGCTGGCACTCTTCGGAGTCACCCCTTTACAAGTCATAAGTCATAACTTTTATATTTTCGCAATACGAATTCGGCCACATTTGACGAAGATATTCATTACGAACACAAAAAAATGTCTATAAGAGGTTTTCTATATTCGCGATCGTTAAAAATAGAACAAACGTTTTAATGGATTTGAAAACTGTGGAAATTTTTACACCAGATTGAGTCTGAATTTTAGGCAAAGCCCCAATTGTGAGCGTGCTTGAAGAAACTTCTTCGTTTTACGAAAGCGGATAATTTAGTATCCAAAACTGTTAAGTTTTCATTCTTGAACGTACAACGTCAATCGTATAAATCTTTTAATAATATAAAAGTGAAAAAAAACAGTGATCCCCTTCAAAAACCTTAATATTTTCTTTGTGTTTCTTCATCAATCCCAGAGACAATTTTAAGAAATGTTCAAAGAGGCGGAACTCTCAAGTTTTGTATAGTTTATGCAAAAAAGTCATGGGACGACGCATCAATGAAACTTATCAATGAACTTATTACATATGACCCTATACATTATCATACCATACATCTAAATCAAATGCAAATATACATAACAAATTCTACAAAAATGTAATTGTAAGCAAAAAATATTAATATATTGCAAAAAAAAAAAAAAACATCATTAGTTACACATTTCAAATTGTATGCCACAAGTTGTATCGCAGGCCCCACAGTGGCAAGACGCTGCAGCCACAAAAAAAGCGTCGCCTGCGGTTTTCAAAAATTATGATGCCATTGTTCCTTATTCCAATTACTGATAATACGATTAATTCGTTTCTCAAAAGTACTCGTAATCGCGCATCTCAAAATAGGAAAAACGATAATAGTTCTATTTAAGTACCCAAAATTTCCCCGATTTTTGAGCACTGAAAAGTTTCTTGAGAATTCCTTGGTCCTGTTACAACACTGGTGAGAGAGGCAAGAGACCATTGAGACTGAATGCAGTGTTAATTCTACAAATGGAGAGGCAGAAAGTTCTATAACAGTATTTTATTTGATAAAGTAGTGGTAATACAGTATAACTCCAACTATCCAGATCACTTTGAGAATAAGAAATCGGTAAAATCCACATTTTAAAAGTTTTACAAAGGTGATAGTGCAGAGGACGTAGGCGAGTGGCCGGTGTGCGATTCTTTGGACCCGGATTCCAAATTCTCAGTGCAGACGAACTCATTCAAAGTGCGAGAAGAACTCCGATGACCCAGAAGACAACGACATTGCTACTCGACCAGACGCTGGACCAGTAAGGCGTTCGAGTGCCTGGACACAGCGCCAAAATGGATGGAGCCTGAGTGCCCCCCAGCCACTCAGCTCAAGCAAGACTCAGCTGCAACTAGTAATGACAGAGAAACAACCGACTTTGAACGATACGTTCAAGCAATGATGCATTTTAATACAGTATGCACGTACAAAATGTAAACAAAATTGTTTTCTCAGCCATTAAATTACGTCACATACAAAAGCAAAATTCGTTTTTAATAACCTTTTCATGGATTATTTGTTCCCGATCGATCTGGATAACTGGAGTTTTACTGTATTATAGTAGGATGTGTCGGTTGTTGATATGGCTGAAAGAGTTCCTTGGCCCAAGAGGCTCCTGATAGTGAATCGTTTACAATGAACTCATTAGGGGGGGGGATAAGGATTATCACACAGGCAATTTGAATGGAAAAGAGTTTGTGGGAGGTCAAAGTAATGAGATGGCTTGAGTTCAAGGGTGTGACAAGATATATTGTGTGTACAGGAAGACACTGTGAAAAGAGGAACTTGAAATACATATTAATGTGGGACACTGTGGTGAGAATCATACTTAGGGGGGTTTGTTTTAAGTGTCTTTTCATATACATCATTTAAACAGGGTATAGGTAACACAAATCATTTATGTGAGCATTGCACATCATTTAAGATTTAAACACTTCTTTTTTGCGATTATCAACCATTTGGATAGCAAGTAAATAGGGTTGGTTTGTTGAACCACGATCGGTCGATGCAGAGGTCACTCCCGAGCTGGAACCCCACACCACAACCCCCTTTGTATAAGAAGGTCTTGAGTTGGATTTGAACTCGCAACTCCAGTAGCTAATGCGTTACTTTTCCAAATGGGCTCTCCAGCGGCCCTGACGCGTCTCCTAATGGTCCATCCGGCATTCAAACAACATTGCAAATTGGATTTCAGACGTACAGTGGCGAGCTTTTGCACTTTGGGGTGGAAATAACTACTAGCATGTGCAAAACTCTGTCCTCCACTGCTTGTAGGGATTCACAGGTGCTTAAATTCTGATTGAAGCCTTCTTCCTTCACTGATGCATACTCTGCAACATTGGTAACCCAGTCATCAGTAGCACTTCTTGCCGACATATTACATATGACATAGTATCAATAAATTATTGATTAATTATTAAAATTAATAAAATGTTACTAAATAATTAAAATTAATAAATAAAACTAGGGGGCCCGTCCCCTGCTCGCTGACACTCGCCAACCCCCGGAGGATTGCTTTGCAATCCTCATTGGTTCTCTGCGCGAACCTTTGCATTAATGAAGACATGTGTCCTAGCAGAAAAGATTGTTTACAAAATACGATACTCCAAAAAAATATTTTTCAAACATAAATTTGTAGTACTGCAGAAAAGTTATACAGTACCTCTGGAATCAGAACTCGAACAATTTGGAATGAAAACGTTGAGCAAATTTAGACTCTAAATGTGAGCGCCGTTTTGGAAATCGAATACCCAGCATGTTGTTTGTATATACGCTACAACAGCTCGACTAATATCTATATATTTTCAATAAATTTCATCCTATAACGCTATAAATTCAATTGAGGCGCGAGGCTTCGTGGTAAACAAACAATCATACAGTGTTGCCAAAACGCGATAACAAATAACGTCTTTTTTGCGTGCCACGTAAGAGAATTATATATAGAGATTTTTTTTTTAATTTAATAATTAATTGAAACATTACAAATTATTGACTGAATGAATCTTATTTTAAAAGTCACACAAACAAGTACCTAGAACAGATTTATTATTCAATTATTTACCATTGGATTGTTAATTATTTTTTTTATTAAATAATTAATTATTTAAAGAGAATCACATTTAAAGTATCGATCTGGTGTCAAATTTTCCGTAGATTTAAAATCCGTTCACATTTTTAATCTATCTTGAACGATCCCAATTTTACAAAAACGAACTAAACAATGCCAGACAACAATTTTTTTGTTTGTTTTGCTTCCCTCGGCTGGAATTGTTTGGCGCAGAAAATGAAATGTTGCCGCTACAAGAGAAAAAAAATGTTCCCCAACTGTTTGAGACCGTTATGAAGATTGTCATGCAAATGACGGCTTCGCTCATTTTCGTTACACTCACAAACAACGCTCTCAGGATACCAACGCCATCTGTTTGTATAAACAACGTTTTAGTGACGTCATCCAGTTACATTATGGCTGCTAGATAACGGCTCCGCTTCCTTAGGTAACCGTCCTAGCCATAGTCCAAGTGGAGGTGTAGAGGAAGCATGCTCAGAAGACGTCATTTCCGCAATGCAATCGCCATTCCGGCAGGGGAAAATGAAAGAAGAATGCTTTCTCATAGCAGGTGGGAAAGCGGGATTGGGAAGAGTATTTTCAGCGTTTTTTGTACGAGATCCGCAGTTTTTCACTATGCATCTGTAGCTCCGTAGTTTTCCCCTAATTTCCGTAGCAACTAAGGAAATCCTGTCACAGTTGGAGAGAGTCTGCTGATGCCAAAAACTCTTGCCAGTAAATCGATACCTGCCCCCATGCCTCCTGTCTTGAAAATTTAACAAGTCAAACAGACTGCATCTGCTCATCCATGCATGTCTGAACCTACCT
This sequence comes from Metellina segmentata, assembly GCA_947359465.1. Classification (NCBI taxonomy): domain Eukaryota; kingdom Metazoa; phylum Arthropoda; class Arachnida; order Araneae; family Tetragnathidae; genus Metellina; species Metellina segmentata. Next base: position 135,166,862 of record OX375874.1, on the reverse strand, counting down.
CTCTCTGCATCTGCTGCTGTACTTCCAGGAAGTTGGGAGATCCCAGACCCAGGTTCCCGAACCCGGGCATCCCGCCGAGAGGGAGTCCGAAAGGAGAGGCGGCAGTGGGAGTGGATGTGGCCTAGAAAGATACACAGTTCAATTAATGTCACTCTGGAGCAGCACAAAGGACTATTGGCAATGGTCAAGGATTGCTCTCAAACTGAAAGATCTGACGACACCATTTCATCTTCTGTGGTTTTTACGATGGGATTTCCTATCATCTTCTTTGCATCAATTTACACGATTCTCAAAAGCACTCGTAATCAAGCATCTTTAAATAGGACAAATAATATTTGTTGAAGATAACCTGTTTGTTGGAAACCATCTTCACGTGTTTGCACCTCCTTCTTGTATGGTTATGATTATATTAACAAACAAGTTGAGTTGTCGTGCTTTTGTGATTGACCACAGTATGACATCACACCTATAAATGGGTGTGGTCATAATATTATGGTCAATCATCCAGGGTTCATACAGAATTTTGAATACAAAAATTAAGGAGTATCTAAGGCGTATTTAATGAGCTGTCTCAAAATTTTTAAGGAGTCATAGAATATAAAAATTAAGGAGTATATAAAGAGTATTTAACGAGTTTTTTTTTTTTTTTTTTTTTTTTTAAATTTTTAAGGACTCTTAGAAAGTTTGTACACACATTTTCAAGTACAAAAAATAAAAATGTTTCAACACTTTTAAGAACTTAGTTCTATTTAATACTACATTACTAATTACAGGGCTCCTAACAGGTTCAAGGTCTAAAAAGGTGACAAAAGTGACTAATTTAACCAAAAAGGTGACAAAAAGTGACTAATCGAGTTGAAAAAAGTGACTAATCGAGTTGAAAAAAGTGACTAATCGAGTTGAAAAAAGTGACTAATCGAGTTGAAAAAGGTGACAAAAAGTGACTAATCGAGCAAAAAAAGTGACAAATAACAATAATGCTAAATATATTTAAGTATAAAGATAGAAATTAAAAAGATCCTCCCCAGCCACCCCTATCTTTTCTTTCTTTGGAAGGATATTTTTATTTTCTTCAATTAAAAAGTACATCATTTTAAAATACTAAAAAAAAAATGTTTTTTAATCGTAACTATGATTTTTTTATTTGTTTATTTTTGACACAGCTTGAAGAATTTCTTCTTTTTCTTTGAAAGATTATGTCTCCTTTTTTATGTTGAAAAAGTCTGAAATTAATTTTGTATTTTTCTTCTTAACAGAATAATGTGCATTTTTTAAAGGCTGTCTTTGTGACCAGCATCATCTGAGACTATTGCCGCTCCTTCAATCATTGCCTGAGCAAGAGCTGCTTCCTTAAAATCTTTATTTTTTTATTGCCTTCTTGAGCCTATCATTGGCTTCCTTTAATAATTTTGAAGCACTGTCCAACGCCTCATGTTCTTCCTAAAGCATAATTTTAAGTTTTCGTTCTTCTTCTATCACCTTTCTTTTCTTTGCCAGCTGCTTTAATTTTTTTTCTCTGCTTCCAGACTATCTTTTTCTTTCCTGTCCTCTAATTTTTCTTGTGCCTTAAGTTTTATATCTTCCAAATAGGCATTGTAGGCTTTATATGCAACCCTTCTCATATGCATTAGCTTTGATGTGATCGGCACCAAATAAAGTTGATTGTCAAAATTTGCCAAGCTACTTTTAACCGTCATCAATGCATTGAGTGTGCGTTCTGACATTGATGCTCCATCTCCTGTCAAAGCTCTTACTGATGCTGAGAAGCCATATTCAATATCAGCACTACCATGAGAAAGTGGCAGAGCAGCCTTCACTAGCTTTGACACAACTGGGTACTTAGGATCAACACCACTAATGTCTCGCAGACTGAAGAACTGGTTCCAGAAAACATCAATAGGCTTCATTCTAGATCTTTCTTCCCCAAATTATCTTTGAAGTAATTTCCACTCATTCAGTAGTATGTCTGTCGGGACATCCCATGGCATTGTTCTTGCAACTTCTAATGCTAGTCAAACACTCTCAAGAGGACCAAAACAGGATAAACTTTAAAGGAGAGATGAACTGAAGGACTTCTTCAAAAGATATTTAACACTGGCAATGTAATAATGCTTCCGAGACCTTAGAAAAAATAAATTCCTTTCCTTCTCTTCAATATTCTGTAGCGCTCTAGAAATTTTATCTCCAATCACAATATCAGCCAGAGGCAACAGTTTGTGAGGACATATATCTTCCAATTTATCCATTTTCAAATCTCAAATAAATTCCTCTTTGTAGAAGATCCTAAACAAAATTGTTCTTGTCAACAATTCAAGTTGAGAATGAAGGTTTTGTATTCGAGGTTACTTTTTCTGAAGAAATTCTGTCACACGATTAAATATACTTGCACTTGATATGACAAATATCACCTCAGCATTCATAGTTTCTCTTCTAAGTAATTGAATAATTTTTTTGTAGCCTGGTTTTTGTATCATTTTTGGCTTTTTTATTGGAATGTAGTCAAGGAAATACTTTCGAACTGCAATTCACTGTTAAAGCAACCTTTCAGCAGCTGGCTTTAGGCTTAGCCATCTGCTTGAACAAAGCTTGATGAAATGGTGAGTGGGAAGTTTCAAGTCTTCTTGAATTTGTTTGTATGTTGACCAATGCTTAGGCCACTGATTAAAAAAATCTGTGAATAGTAAAAACTAGTTCGGACACATCTTTCCCAAACTCTTTTAGACATTTAAGAAAAGCATTATGTATTGTGTGAATATTACATGCCCCAATGTTAATTTGTTCCTTTTTTCGGGTAGAAAGTAACGTGTCATTAATCTTTTTAAAAACTGACTTTCACTAAAAAACTCAAGAATTTATAACAATTAACTTTGATGATAACAGATTGCGATTTTCAATACGTTCACAACGCTCTTTCAATATTTAACCCTCTGGATACAGACGCCCGAAATTTTTGAATTGTCTGGTTACGGAGGGGGTTGGAATCTTTCAGATTTCAAACTCTTGAAGAAACGGCTAAAGTCCATTAAGATTTCCATCCCCTCATTTCTGTGCCACAAAGAGAGCAGTGCGTGAATAACCTCCGTTCCATAGACAGGAATGTCAGGGTCCTCGATGGGGATCTTCGAGCATTTGGCATGTGTGAGAGGTTGATGATCTATCCCCTTAAAAACTTAGCTGAAGAAACCTTTGAGTGTAAATTATCATACATATTGAAGGTTCCGCCGTCCTTTCAGAGTTTACCTGTGACATATCTATACCTTCTAGGCATAATCAGACCCACAATAGAAACGGCAATATGTGATGACAAAGGTACTAAACGCATTACCTCTAATCCTGGGGGAAAGCCGCCCCCAGGAGAAGAGGCTGGTTCAGCCGTGTTTCAGTTTGCTGCTTCCTTTGGCTGTTTCCATAACACGAAGGTAGTAGCCGCTCTGTATGCTGAGGGTTAACGTTAATATCAACTTGATCCATCTCTTGACCTCTCCATTCTTGTCTTATTTCAGAATCCGAAAATAAAACGGGTCTGTTGAAACCGCCCTCAGATCTGTGGATGTTAACCCCCTTTAAAGTGACGCCATCGATCACTAGTTACGTTCTAGAGGGTTCCTTCTTTTGTTCGACATATCTCTCACCAAATGATATGCCACACAATACTATGAAAGAAAAGCGTCAGTCGTAAATCCCACTCTATTGCTCAAGTTAGGTAAGAGGGGTCGAATATGCAGATGTCCCTGCTTCCCTTAAACTTCGACGATTCGCTTTACTGATAGCCTTTTCTCGTGGGAAAATTTCCAGACCTTGCTGCTAATACACAGCGGGCAACGTGAAGTATACTTTTACAGTTGAAGCGGTACGTTTTTGAATCCATTCTTGCTGTGGAATGTAGCGTGCATTTCGAAATTTAATTCGAGCAAACCCTGTTTTTTTATAGAAAAAATATGAATTTTTTTAATAGAGCTTACAATATTTTTCTTCTCCAAATAGAATTTAAGAACTTAAAACCCCTGAAAAGGTGACAAAATGTCAAAAAGGTGACAAAAAGTGACGTGTTAGGAGCCCTGTATTACTCAAAACAATAAAATTATACTTTGATATTTCAACTCAACTCAAGTTTCTTTTCCACCTGCTTGCTGGAGCTGTTTTGTCTAGGATCCTGCTGTAAACAGTTCTTATACAGTGAAATCTCAGTATAACGTTTCTCAGTTTAAAGTACATATTTCTCTCAAATTCCAGCTAAAACTCACAATAATAGCAATCCAAGCATATTTCTTTTCAATTTATAGTATTTTTCAAAATAAAATATTTTTAGTATGAAGTTATACAGTACAAAGTCCCAAATCCGGACGTTCAAAATCCGGAATTTGCCAAAATCTGGTCGTTTTGCGAAGTGGCGTTTTTTTGTTTTTCACACTTTTTTACTTCTTTCTGACAATTTGTAAAGAACAAGAAGTTAAACCTGGACCTAATTGATAAAATTTCACAAAATAACGGACATGTTCAAAGAAACTACCACACACAAAAATCAGAAGATTTGCAAGTAAAATTTGTTGCATTTTTTCCCAAAAAGGTTTTTTCTTTTTAAAAATTATTCCTATTTATATATATGCTATTTTACTATTGCAAACCCAAAATTCGCGGGGGGTGGATTTCTTCAAGGTTTTTTTGACACAAAAAAGGCAAATAGTCAGAAATCCAGTCCAAAATCCAAAAACGTCAGAAAACTGGAAAAGTCAGAAATCCGGAAAAGTCTAGAATCCGGAAAAGTCTAGAATCCGGAAAAGTCTAGAATCCGGAAAAGTCTAGAATCCGGAAAAGTCTAGAATCCGGAAAAGTCTAGAATCCGGAAAAGTCTAGAATCCGGAAAAGTCTAGAATCCGGAAAAGTCTAGAATCCGGAAAAGTCTAGAATCCGGAAAAGTCTAGAATCCGGAAAAGTCTAGAATCCGGAAAAGTCAGGAATTCGGAAAAGTCAGGAATTCGGAAAAGTCAGGAATTCGGAAAAGTCCAAAACAGGAAAAGTCCAAAACAGGAAAAGTCCAAAACAGGAAAAGTCCAAAACAGGAAAAGTCCAAAACAGGAAAAGTCCAAAATCCAAAAAAGTCCGAAATGCGGAAAAGTCCAAAACCCAAAACAGTCCGAAACCCAAAAAAAGTCCGAAACCCGGAAAAGTCCAAAACCCGGAATAGTCCAAAACCCGGAATAGTCCAAAACCCGGAATAGTCCAAAAACCGGAATAGTCCTGTAACGTACACTTCCGGAATATCTTTTAAATGTATTTCTATAGTATTTCTTTTTCCTTATATTCCAAGATAGTGTGATACTTCCTGTGTTTATTTTTACTTCTTAATACTCTTGGAAAGGATATCTTTTCTTTTGACATATTTATGTGAGCTTAAATGGTTTTCCCGGAAGTTCATTTTTTCTTTTATGTATAATATTGGTGAAAAGATATTTTTTTTGTAACGGTTTTTTTTTTAGTCGATTGGATGCTTCGTTGAAGTGTGGACTGAGTGCAGTGTTCGAATGGCGTGTTTCAGCCGTTATGTTTAAAACGTATGATGAGAGGTAGTTGTAACGGTGATGTCACTACCATATTGTAAATAAATTTTTCTTTAATTCTTTAAAAAAGGCTATTTCTTTTATCACGACGTTACAGCTACCTATTAATGGTGGCATGCACTGTGATCGTTACCATTAAATTGAAGTCTTGGACATCCCGTCCTGATTTGAGAATAAACTGTGGACATCTCGTCCTGTGTTCAGCGAAAATTTGCGTGCGTCCTGCAGCAACGAAGGAGGCCATCCGGTCCGAAGTTATTGGACATCCCGTCCTCGTGAGTGGAGTATTTGCGTGCGTCCTGCAGCAACGAAGAAGGCCATCCGGTCTGAAGTTTTTTGACATCCCGTCCTCGTGAGTGGAATATTTGCGTGCGTCCTGCAGCAACGAAGAGGGCCATCCGGTTCCGAAGTTTTTGGACATCCCGTCCTCGTGAGTGGAGTATTTGCGTGCGTCCGGCAGCAACGAAGGGGCCATCCGGTCCGAAGTTTTTGGACATCCCGTCCTCGTGAGTGGAGAATTTGCTTGCGTCCGACAGCGGCGAAGTGGGCCATCCGGTCCGATGTTTTTGGATATCCCGTTCTGTTTCTGTGCATGAAACGTGTCCTGTTACTGCGTGTGTGCAGCAACGAAGCTTAGTCCGGTCAATAGAATTGGGACATCCCGTCCTGTTCCTGTGTGTGAAACGCGTGTGTGTTCAGCATCGAAAGGGCCATCCGGTCCGAATTTTTTGGGCATCCCGTCCTGCCATCGTCAGCAAAGTCCAGTTCGAACTTTGGGTTCCTGCTCAAGGACTTCCTGTGTACCATCAAGCAACTGTTCCAGATAAGTGGTTTCGGTTTTAAGTCTAAAGTTTTATGCACTATTATATTTAATGTAAAATTTTACTTCTGTTTTTGTGATAACTTCCATTTATCGTAACAGGTTTCGAAACAAAAAAATTTCTTAATTGCAAATTTTGCTTTTACAATAGAAATTAGTATTGTTTTGGAATTTATGTGAAATAGAAATTTAAGAGATTTTAATCGTCGTAGATGATTATTTATCTTAATTAATAATTTAAATTTGTTTTGTATTTGAAATGGTATTTTGATATAAATTTTTTTTTTAATTCATTTTCTTTTGAAGGTCTTTTGGGTTACAAAATTGGTTTTTGTACATTTATTTTTTTTCTATTGTTTTATTGTCTTTGAGTTATATTTTTGTGGTTTGGCTATAAGGTAAGTCAGAATTCTGGACAGTTTCGGTTTCGAAAAGTTTTCTTTTTGTACCTTACGTTATATTTGAGTCCAAAGGGGGAAACTGTTTAGAATTTAATCATGACTTATTTAGTTAAGGGAAAGAAAGAGGACTTGATCAAATTGGTGGAGGAGATAGATTTAGAAATCACCGTAGAAAAATCCATAAAACAATTAGTGGATCTTATTACTTCAAGTGAAGGATATGATGAGGAATTCACCAAAGCACTTTTTGGTAGAATTATAGAAACTCGAAAGACAAATGAAGCCCTTGAAGAAAAGCGGAGAATTGAAGAAGAAAAGCGGAGAATTGAAGCCCTTGAAGAAAAGCAGAAAGAACGAGAGTAAGAGTTGGAAAAATTGAGAATAGAAGCAACTAGTCAAACCCAGCGAGGTGCAGTTGATAATTCTAGACCAACGAATCGAGACTTGACCAAGATCCTTCCGAAATACGACATGAAAGATGATACGAGTCTTTATTTAATCTTGTTCGAGCGACAGGCAACTTTGCTGTCGCTGGGAAAAGAAATGTGGGTATCTCATCTATTAAGTTTGATCCCCCAAGAGATTGCTCATATAATAGCCCGTGAACCAGTTGACCTAGCTTCAAATTATGATCACATTAAAAATATTCTGTTAAAAAGGTTCAAACTAACACCAGAAAGATTTCGACAGTTATGTAGTTCACACCATAAAGCAATTGATCGGAACTGGAGGGATTTCTATCATGAATTGTCTACTTATTTCGATGGATGGATTGCAGGTTGTCAGGTCCTTACTTTTGAAAAACTGAGAGATTTGATCATCACAGATCAGATGAAGAAAAAAACACCATCCGAATTTAAAGATATGTATCTTAGAGAATGGACAGAAATAAACTCACCTACAGATTTGGTGGAACTGTTGGAGAAGTTTGAAGACGTTAGACGAACTGTGAAACGAAACCCTGTCTTTGTAAAAGACAGGGTCGAGTTCAAAACAAGTTTGAAAAGACCGATAATCCACCAAGGAGAAGTGATACCATAAATGGTAAAGGGGTTAAGATAGAACGAAGGTTTTCCGAACAAGACCCAAATCCGGAATTCGACCGCAGGAGACAGATGCGGTGTTTTCATTGCAATCAGCCAGGTCATATCCGACCAAATTGTCCAAAGTTGAAGAAACCTTCGGAAACTGTAAATTACATTTCGGACAAAGAACCTGAGAAGTACCTGGAGCGACCATTGACATTGTGTGTCGGAAATTGGTGAATTCAGCTGACATGACGGGTGAACATGTTTGGGTACAGCAACCTTTGGACTCCAGCTCAACTTGTTTACCACTTGCCGAAGTTCTGGTAGAGTGTGAATTGGGAAAAACACTCACTAAAGCTGCTGTGATTCCAGATGAACTAGACCGGGGACGATATCTTTTAGGGAATCGGACTGCTGCCTTGTTAAAAAGGGAAGATTGTCAATCTGTGGATCAACTAAATGCAGTACTGACAAGGCATCAGAAAAAAGTGAAAGAAAGGGAAGAATCTCTCTCTCTCTCTCTCTCTCAATCTTTAATTAAAAAATCCGAAAACCCTATCCCAACCGAAGAATTTATTACATTGGAAAAAAATGAAACGGAAGCAGGGGAAGTAAGTGACGAGTTCACTCATGTGGCAGAAGATCAAGATATCACTGAATTGTTAAAAGTGGACACTGAGCAGCTAATCAAGGCTCAAGGTGAAGATATGAGCTCTGAAGTAAAACAAATCCAAAATGGAAACCCTCCTAAAGATTTTGAACTGGAGAAGGGCCGACTTTTGGTAAAGATCAAGAAGGACAAGAGTGGTATCGAAAGGAAGCTCATCGTCGTGCCCATAGAGTATCGAGAAAATATACTGAAATTGTGTCATGAAGGCATGTCAGGTCATCTTGGGACCACCAAGACCAAAGACAGAATGACCAAGTACTTTTTCTGGAAAAACTGTTACAAAGAAGCAGAGGACTTCGTGAAGGCTTGCGATTCCTGCCAGAGAGCTGGAAAGGCAAGGGACAAGAAAAAAGCGCCCATGACTCTTGTTCCAGTGATTACTGAAGTTTTTTCCCGTATTAATATTGACGCTGTAGGACCTTTGCCCGTGACTGACTCAGGCCAAAGATACCTGATTACGGCAATGTCTATGTCGTCGAAGTACCCACATGCTGTGGCAGTACCAAACATAACATCTAGATCCGTAATTAATGCTCTCCTTCAGATTTTTAGTCGAATGGGTTTTCCTAAGGAGATTCAACACGACCAGGGAACCTCGTTTATGAGCGAACTCACATCGGAATTTTTTGAACGTTTCGGCATCAAGGTGGTACTTAGCTCTTTGTATCAACCCCAGAGCAATCCGGTAGAAAGGTTTCATCGTACCCTGAAACGGATTTTGAGAGTTTTGTGTAACGAAGAAGGACCAGATTGGGAGAAGCATGTCCATGCAGTCTTGTTCGCCTTAAGGACAGTTACTCATGAATCCAACGGATTCAGTCCAGCTGAATTGGTTCCTGGAAAAAACTTACGGACTCCCGTCACTCTTCTGTATGAAAACTGGTTACAGCCGGAAGAAGGAAATGCTTCAGTTGAATATATCCTAAATCTTCTGAGAAGATTGGGAAAATGTCGCAGCCTAGCCATTGATAATATGGAGGAAGCGGCCAAGAAAAGAAAAAAATGGTACGACAAAAATACCGTGAAACGTGAATTCAATGTTGGAGATAAAGTACTGGTACTGGCACCCTCACCTGTAAATAAGTTAGCGGTTAAATGGCATGGTCCTGGGACCATTGAAAGCAAGATTTCGGAGACGAACTACTTTGTTGCACTGCCTAACCGGAAAAATACGTCACAAATCTATCATGTAAATTTATTGAAGCCTTACTACCAGAGGCCTGAATTCATAAATCTGGTCACTGCTTGTGAGGATGAAGAATCAGAGTTGGAAGAAGAATTTCCGCCTGTGGAAAACAATCCCAATATTTTTGATCTCGAGGAGATATTGAAAAACAGTGAAGTGAAAGGAAGACTGGATGACGACCAGATTGACCAGCTCAGTTGTATTATATGTAAATATTCCAATTGTTTCTCAAACGTGCCTGGCCTCACAGATCGTATCCAGTTTGATATCGAACTTTCTGAAATAAAGCCACTCTGTGCGAAGTCATATCGAATGTCGGTTCGACATTCGCGGATCTTGAAAGCCGAAAAGGAATGTGCCGCTATTGTGTTTGCTGTCAAGAAGCTACGATGCTACCTGGATGGACCTACCAAGTTCTTTCTCCAAACTGATCACAATCCTCTAGTATGGTTAAAAAAGAACTCTGGGTAAATCCACGTCTCATGAGATGTGCTCTTGTATTGCAGCCCTGGAACTATGAGGTAATCCATCGTCAGGGCGGAAAACACCAGAATGCTGACAGCCTTAGCCGACTGTTCTGAGTTACCAAAATGTCCTTTGAGTTTATTTTTATTGTTTTTTTAGGTAACTTGGCAGTTGTATATATGTTTGTAAATATTTGTATGAAATTTTGTAGAATTTAGTTTTTCTTAAAATTATGGTAACTTTTTACAGAGTAAAAAGTTATTCTAAGGGGGGAAGAGTTGTAACGTACACTTGAGGAATATCTTTTAAATGTATTTCTATAGTATTTCTTTTTCCTTATTCCAAGATAGTGTGATACTTCCTGTGTTTATTTTTACTTCTTAATACTCTTGGAAAGGATATCTTTTCTTTTGACATATTTATGTGAGCTTAAATGGTTTTCCCGGAAGTTCATTTTTTCTTTTATGTATAATGTTGGTGAAAAGATAGTTTTTTGTAACTGTTTTTTTTTAGTCGATTGGATGCTTCGTTGAAGTGTGGACTGAGTGCAGTGTTCGAATGGCGTGTTTCAGCCGTTATGTTTAAAACGTATGATGAGAGGTAGTTGTAACGGTGATGTCGCTACCATATTGTAAATAAATTTTTCTTTAATTCTTTAAAAAAGGCTATTTCTTTTATCACGACGTTACAGTTCAAAAACCGGAATAGCCAAAATGCACATGATCACTATTTACGATCTATCGGCGACTGGCATTCTAGAAGGGGTCCTCCTTTTGTTCGATCATAAGTACCACTCAAGGCTCTATCACACAAGTTAGGTAAGAGGGGTTGCGCGCGCGCGGAAATGCAGGTGGCTGCGTTTTGCTACATGATGCCTTTTCTCGTGGGAAAATTTCAGACTTCACAGCGAGCAACGTGAAGTATCCTTTTCCAATTGAAACGATACGTTTTGGAATCCATTATTTCGGTGGAACGTAGCGCATTTTGAAATTGAAATAGTGGGGGAAAAATTAAGGAGTTTTTAAGGAGTAGCACATAAAAATAAGGAGTTTTAAGAGTGCTTAAAAACGAAAATCCATTTTAAGGAGTTCTTAAGGAGCGTGCGAACCCTGTCATCTACTTAATGCAGAATTATGATTTTGTTTATGGCAATCTTTCTATTGAGATATTTATGCTAATTTCTAGAGATACAAGAAGTATAAAAGTGAATGTTTTTTTTTTCAGAACACAATTTTTGTCATACTTTGGACACAGATGTACATATCTCTGGTTTTCCAATCTTTGTTTCTTTTCTGTAAATAGTTTTACAGCTTTTAATTAATAAATGTTTTTTACTCCTTGATGATTTATTTTTTACTCCACATATCACTAGGCACTTTGCTTCTCCAATATTGACCATTTAAATTATAAAAATTTCCCTGATTTTTCCAGAATTAAAAAGTTCTGATTTGCAGGTTCTGTTACCACCCTGTTAGATATGGATGTGTGGAAGCTTAAAATTCATTTTTAAAAAAAAAGGAGTGTCACTTAAGTACCGAAAAATTTTACAACCAATTTTTTGAATATCAATATAGAACATTTCGGCACACTGCTAACCCTATTCATTTATTAATTTAAGACGAAAAATTCTTTTGAGAGCAAAAGCAATGTAACCACTGAATTACAAAATACTACTTTACAATGAAAACTAATCTAGCTGCTTTAAATATTCACTTATCCATCTTCTGACATCTATCAGTAGATCAAATACAAAGCTGTTGAACTATACGCAAACGTCTTTTCGTCTGCAGAGATTATGGTTGACCAAGAGCAAATGATGCTTCATGTAGACAAAATTCTATATTGTTTTACTTTTATATCTTGATACAGGTAACGTAAATGGCTTGTAATTAGTTCTTTTATACCAAACACTCAAACTCTCCTCTTTTGAGGAAGCATCTTTCCATATCTTCTTACGAGGAGAAATTCTTCCATTCTACCCATAACTTTTAAAGCTGAGCTAATTGTGCTTAAATGAAACATATTAAGTATAAAGAAAAATCTTACCGTGTTCGATTTAATAACCAAATGTACAGTGTTCCCATCTTGAATACCTAAAATACACAAAATGCAATGAATCATGAAAACGTTTAAGATTATTTCATATATAATCATTTAGCACCAAGAACTGGACTGTCAAGATGCACAAATGATAGAGAAAAACATTTTATGACCTTGTGATGTACTGGGTCACGTGGTTTGCAAAGAATTCAGTCAAAATAAATTTATGTAAATTTTTCATCATTACATCCAATTTATATAATACTTACATTTAATTATCACAAGAAGTTATTTATAAGAAAGTGAATTATAAGGACTTCGGTAATTTGGTCGCTTGTCAAAAGGTAGGTAGGTATTTTAATTAACATAGCAACACAACAGGGTAGTTGTGTAGGGTCTGGGATAAATCCACAAGGGAAAGACCCGAGGACAGCAACTCATTTTCAACCACGGACAGATGACAAGTTAACACCTGTGAGCTTGAACTCCTCCAAACTTCCACACCATGCTAACATGAAGACTTTGAGGTCACAACAGATTTAACATGCACTAGACCCCCTTTGTGCATGACAGTCTGGCTGGATTCGAATCCACAACCCTCCGATTGCTTGTTTGTCACTCTTCCAACCGGGCTACCACGTCCAATGGCAGGAACAGATCCTTGTGGTACACAATGAGAATAAAAGGGAGGAAATAAGACATGTCATAAGCATTTTTGGGTGTTGGATTTTTAAGCCTCCAGTACTTAGTACGGATGCGATGTCGATGTTTTCAAAACATCGATGTATATAACATTGATGTATTGGGGTCGATATTTTGGTAACATCGATGTTTATACTTGTCGATGTTTTATTTTTAAATGAAAAAAGTACCGTCATAAAGATTTTAAAAATAACCAAGTAGCATAATTTTCATAATCATCAAATTGAAGATACTTTTAAACCAAAGTGACCAAGGATGAAGGGTCTGAAAAGTAAGGATACAACATTGATGTCGATGTTTTCTAAACATTGATATTTTAGAAAAAAAACATCGATGTATTGGAGCCGATGTCGCATCACTAGTTGCTAAACCAGTTTTAAGAAATGAGGGGGGGGGTTTAAATACACTGAATTTTAAAAACATCGATGTTTTTGGGTCGATGTATTATCAACATCGATGTTTTAATTTTGAACATCGATGTTTTGCTACCGATGTCGCATCCTTAGTACTTGGACCATTTTTAAACAATTAAAATGCACTTACTGTTGCTCAATAAATTCTCGCCATCCTTCAAGATTTTTCCAGAAAAAATTAGACAAACTTGATCAGTAGGGATCTTGAAAGCTTTAGAAACCTCTTCCTTCAGCTTGTGAAAGAAAAATATTAAGTAACTCCAATACAATTGAATTCCAGATGCAGCACAATCAGTATAGATTTGATATTGCAAATCTTCAATAAGTTATACAAGGAGCTATTTCGTGGTTTTTAAAATAAAATTAGATTAATGATTATTAAATTAATTGCAAAAAATAAAACAAATAATACAACACTACTTGGCACAAATAGAATAAAAAAAACCTTGTGGTATATTATTATTAGACAAGGTTGGCAAAAACCTGGTCTGACCAGGTTTTTCTGGGTACCTGGGTTTTTGTAAATACAGTACAAAGTCCAAAATCCTCCAGACCTCTGCCATTCTGGATTTCTGACTTTTCCAGATTTCGGATTATTTACATTTTTTGTCAACACTCAACAAATTTTTTGCCACACACACGAAAATTTTGCGTTTGCAATAGCAAAATAGCACATACAGAACAAAGTCTCAAATCCAGAATTGATTAACATCTATATGTTTTGCTAACCAGAGGGGTTTTTTTTGTTTCTCACTTTTTTTTCCCATTTTTCTGACAATTTTTAAAGAACAAGGAGGTAAATGGACCAAATTGATGAAATAACGGACATGTTCAGAGTAAATATCACACAGAAAAATCAGAAGATTTGCAAGTAAGCATTGTATTAAAAAGTTTTTATTTATGCACAGGGAAGGGGATATTTCGCACAGGAAAAGGGGGGTTGATTAAGATTTTTTGAACAAAAAATGCAAACATTCCCAAATTTGGAAAAGTGCAAAATCCAGAATGACCGAGATCCGAAGGATTTCGGATTTTGTACTGTTATATAAAAAAGAATAATTAAAAAAAAAAACTTTTTAATACAATGCAGCAAATTTTCTAATTTTTCTGTAAGGTATTTACTCTGAACTTGTCCGTTATCTTGCATTGTTTGCTCAATTAGGTCCAGGTTTAACTCTTGTTCTTTAAAAATTGTCGGAGATGTAAAAAAGTGAGAAAAACAAAAAAAGGTTGGTAAAACTCTGGATTTTGGACATTCGGAATTGGGACTTTGTACTGTACCAGTATAATATTGTTCCAATTTCTTGTCTTTTTATGTTTGACATGAAATTATAAATTACCTCAACTTTTTAAACAAAATTAGCTTGATTTGGGTTAAAAAAAAGGGGGCACGTGTTTTATGTTATTTTTATGTTTGAACAAAATATTAGTATCAACCTCTCTCGCTCTAAAGGAACGTAATTAAAATTCCTAAATACACACTATGCCAAAATCGCTGTCTCTAACGGGTTTATACAGGAGGAAGGTTTATTTGTGCTACTGTCACCAGAATTTTCCGCTGATCGAAACTTTTTCCAGATGTCTCTGTTGAAGCGACTGTTGCAGAACAGAGAATTTAGATCACTTGACCACCGGAGAACGATAGATCCCATATTTCTGCAAACACCTTGTGTTTCAATAAAGAGTAAAGCCAAATGAATTCATTAGAATTACCTGGCCACTGCGTATCGTAAGCAAATATTTTCATTATTTATATTTAAAATCAGATTTATCTGTTTGAAATATTGTGTACTTGTTTATTTTTATGGTTTTTGCCCACCAATGTCTTATGATAACTGAATGTTTGTAAGTTAAAATTTCGCAGGTAAAAAAAAATTGTTTAAATATTTTTATTTACTATCTACTACTAACCTATCTAAACATACCCAACTAATAGAGTAGTTTACATTACGCTTTTTTAAATGTGCACTTAAAATATAACCTGTGCACCTAATTAAAAAACTTAGGTGCACAAGGTGCACCTGTATTAAAAAATCTATTTCGAGTCCTGCCTTAAAGACAAGGGTGTAAGCAGAAAATTGTTTCGCGGGGGGAAGAATGCATTGTAATCATGAATTTCTTTAGGGTTTAAAGCTTTGCTGTTTTCATTGCCTTGACATTGAAATATTTTTTGTTAAAAATGCTGAAATTTTATAGAAGAAAAAAACAAGTATTTTTTCATATTTATGGTACACGATGCATGTTGTTGCTGAAAACTCCACTTAAGGTTTCGCTTAGGAAACCTCAAAACGATTGAAGAAATTTCTGAGCTTCTGCATGATCATGAAATATAACAAAACATAGACTCGAAAGGATTTACGGATTTAATAAAGATGATGTCATGGTTTGTCGCGTTAGTTATTTCTTGCTTTCAAGGACCAATAAATCCCTGTTATGGTTACTCACTTAACTGCCAGTTTTCGCTAGAGGAAGTTCAATTAAGGCCAGGACATACGATATTAAGGTTATTCCGAATGACTGCGACAGATTAGAGACCAGAACCAGTTGAACAGAGGGTCTGATAGATAAATTTGATTAATAGACAATCATACCAACCTCAGTAATACTGGCATCTTTTTTCACGTCCACGTCCCGTTTTTCCTTGGTGCTTTTAATAGTTATTTTTATTTTATCGACACTGGATTCAGCGTCTTCTGCAGGTTCTGATTTAACAGTAATGCTGTCAACAGATATTTTGCAGCGCTTCGGGCTCCGAGATCCCGTTTCACAGATAACTAGATCCTCGTCGGAGGCAACGACATCTTTTGAAGGCTTGGCAGACGTCAGATTTGAGTCGGCCATGTGAATGCCTTCCGAATCAAAATGAAACTAAATCAGTTCTCGCCCAACCTTACCGGTCACAGCAGCAGCCGATGCAGAGAAAACGCAAGTTCAATTTGTCAAGAGCTGAGTTGAGCTATCCAACTTTTGAAATAGGATGTACATGAGCAATATCTTTCGAAAGTTGAAACAGACAGGCCACTGTGAATTCCAGTTCCCTTAAATTGAATGGAAATCATTAATAAGATCTTTTAATACTCTTAAATACCGCTGCACACTTTTTAAAAAAATTAAAAGTGCTGAAACATAATCCTTGCAATTATTGATAAAAGAATCCTTCAAACTGGCAACATTAAAGTCAATGATATGTATGTTCTATGTTGTTGTTTTCATGGACGAGCGATACTACGAGCCAGCTGGAGATATTCGAAGAATCTTTTGAAAATTAATATTGATATTAAATTTTCTTCTCTGTTGAGAAAATTTCACAGTGAGTTTCTGTTGACTTTGTAAAGCATTTTTTTATCTGGAAAGTATAAGTATTGAAAATTGTTTTTAAAAATTCTCTAAGAAATTTCGTGACGTAGAGAAACTTGATATTGAGCGATTTTTTTTTCTTACGCGAAAAACTCTTTTATTAACAATTTTTTTAAATCACATTTTTTTACTTAAAATGCTTGATGCAAGACTGCAGAACACAATGTGAACTATATAGAAATGAAGTATTTGATAAACGCTCCACAATCTATTTTTATTTTAGTTGTGGTAACTGTCTTCTATATAAAGTGTATAAAATATTTCATTGGTCCCTAGCCGTTATTACTTTGGAATAATTTCAGAATTCATTTCGATTGACTGAAAATTTATATTCTGACGAATTTTAAACCAAAAACATTGAACACAATTTCAAAGTTGTTCCGTGTAGTTTTACGCATTCAAAGCAATTCAGGTTTACAAGGGTAACAAAAAATTTTTTAGCTTCTTTTGAACGATGAATGTTTTCTGATATACGTTATTATTATTTTATGCATTTAGCAGCTCTACTTCTATCATCAGGTGAAAATCTTTCTGCTAACGAACAAAATATTGAAAAATTTTGTTCTTGGGGCATTTCACAGTATTTGAGACATAGGTGTGTCGTGTGTCCGTAACAAAACTTAATAAAATTAAAAATTAATTACATATATTAAGAGAGCACATTCTAAAGGACATAAATATCACATTATTTTCTTATTTTACTTCATATTATGCATCGAATTGCGTTTAGAACATCAAAAATGAAGTTTTTAATGTTACGGACTCTACAGTAAATTTTAATTTTTTAATGGCTTGAACAGATTTTTAAACCAAAACTTAAAATGGGGACAAATAATGTTCTGGCACATCTCTTCTTCTTCAGGAGCACAACAGCCTTTTACAGGCCAAGGCTGACTCGCAGATCCTCCTCTGTCTGGTGCGACCGCCCGCCATCGGTTGACTCCCAAAAACTTGAGATCTCTCTCTACGTTATCAATCCATCTTGTAGGTGGTCGTCCCTTTCTTCTAGTCCCTTCAATTTTGGAAAAAGTCACTTTTTTGGTAGGGTCAGCATCGGGATTTCTAAGGAGATGGCCAGCCATCTGATGCGTGACGCTTTAATTGTTCTCACTACGTCGGTCCCGCCGAATTTATCATATTTTTTGTAAATTTCGTGGTTGTAAAGGATCCTTCTCACGTTGTTCTCTTGAGTAGGTCCAAATATTTTTCTTAAGATCTTCCTTTCAAAAATTAGTAGTTTTTCCTCCTCGGTTTTAGGCACATCTTTATTATGGTTAATAATTTTAATTCATAAATGTATTTTGTAAAAATTAACAGCTTGTGAAAATGATGGTTGTAGAGTCCGTAACAAAATTAGAATGAAAAGTTTTAAAATTTTTAATTATGATTTTATATTTACCAAAATCAATATTTTCTAATTCCGACAATAGTGCTACAATATTGTTAACTGATTTCCACTATTATTCAATTCTATTATTTTTTATGAATTTCTAAAATTTTGTTTCGGACTCTACAAAATGTTACGGATTCTACATTTGGCAAGAATGATGTTTTTTGTCTACAGGGTTTCCATTTTACTATTTGTCTACACAAAATAAAACAACCAGAACTTCAATTTTAAAGGTAAATGAAACTTTCACTTCAAAAAATTACTTCAAATTTAACTTTTAGATGTTAGTTTCAGTTTTCCAGTACTTGCATATCTTTATTTTTTTCAACCTTGTTTGAATTTGATTGAAGACATACCAATTAGCTATTTTCAATTGGTTACCAGTGATGGTCAAGTAAGAAAGGAAGCTGTTGAAACAGATTTAGTTGAAGGGATACAAGTTCTTAAAGAACAGCTGCACTCATTTGCCCAGCAATGTAAAATGGCAGCAAGAAAACATGCAATATCTAAAAGAGAAACTGACAGAAAGTCAGATTATCATTCAAGAGGATTTTGCAGAAAACAACAAAATGAAATCACGAAAGCTAACTGGTCACCAGAGAAAGTGACTATATTTACAGCTGTTGTATATTATAAGTTTGGGAAGAAGTGCAGCATATTTCCTATGCAATTGTCTCGGATGTCCTAACCCAATGCACAAAAAGGAAGTTTTCATCTTTAACAGAATTATTTTTGGATGACGTAAAAAACAAACTGAAAAAACTGTTTACACATGTTCATTAATGGTCAGATGGTTGTGTTTGCTAATTAAAAAATAAGAATAACCTTGTGAGCAATTTAAAAAACCACATGGAAGACCACGGCTGCACTGCTAGCTGGAATTTTTTTCCTACAGCGCATGGAAAAGGACCAGTAGATGGTATAGGGGAGAAGTAAAAATATGTGCCATTTAATGCCTATGATTTCTAAGTCATTGCTAAAAGAGAGGCTAAATCAATAAACATTCTTATGGTACCTGAAACTGAGGTGGTAGCAACTGTTGAATGGAGCTCAGTCACATTAATCCCTGGCACCAGAAAAATGCACAGTTTTTATGTTGATGATGGCAAAGTATTTTCAGAAGTTAACTCCAAATCTATTGAAAAAAGATGTGGGGGATACTGATAGGAATGAGAATTCTCAATCATTAATCCAAAGCATTTCCAAACCTGACATTGAAGTAGGAACTTGGATATCTGTACTTAACAGTAATGACCCGTGGCCAGGGCAAATAGTGAAAATGTTACCAGAAGAAAAATTGCTTGTTAAGTTTGAACTTAAACTCATCAACAAACAAATTTAAAGCTATGCCAAAAGCAGAGTTTGAAGAAATTAACCTGGACACTTATCTGTCAATTCTACCCATTGACCCACCATCAATTGGTTCTTCGGCACGTTGTTTTGCATATAATGAGGAAATAACCAAAACATTTCATCAATCATAGACACTATTGAACAGTAAAACAATTTTGTTGTATTAGTCAGAACACTGTTCTCAGTATTTTCATTAATATTCACAAGAGACAAATGTGTAGAGTCCGTAACAGGCTTGTAAACAAGGAGTTATGTAATAAATAATTCATTTAAAATTAGTTTTGTACTTTCCAATTTTTATTTTGTGGTGCAGATATTTAATATATGAACTAAAATATAAAAAGAAAATTTTAATAGATAGAAATAACAGCTAGTTTCAGAGGGAATGCCATTTCCATTTGAGTAAAAAAATCCATGTCCCTTTAATGTAGAGTCCGTAACATGCAATATAAATCTCTATATTTAATAAAAATTTGAATTTAAAAAATCTTTTTCAATGCTAATGCTTTAATTACATACTAAAACATAAAATTACTTGAAGTTCAGCTTAAACATGTTCACTGTAAGAGAATATAAGGATAAAATATGTTTCTGAAGTGTAGAGTCCGTAACAACTTAATACTGTGAAATGCCCCTCTTGTTAGCTGATAGTTTAAAACATTTTCCTGATGTACATACTGGTATAAAGCAATCAAAGTTTCAATTTATTATTAGAAAATAAACCAAAATATAACATTGCATTTAAAAAATATTGTATTAAGCCTCAAAGCTTTATAATTTTGGAAATTACTTAACGAAGAATTATTTACTTGTAAGCAATTAGAAACAAGACCAATAAGTATTTTGCAGACAAATTTTTTAATTTTTTTAACATTCCATAGGATTACAAACTAATAATGATCTTTTAAATTAGTATAAAATAGTTTAGTTTAAATGTTATAAATAGAATGAACAAACCAGTAATTGACTACTTATAGCACATTAATGACAAATTCCCCAACAGACAACTTGAATGATTTTTTGTAGTACTAAGTATCTTGTAAGGAAGGTAATTAAAATTAGCCATATTGCGATTTTTTAATATTTGATACATCAAAAGAATTTTTATCTGCAATTTCAGAATACTCATTTTGACCATTATTTATTCTTTAAATAGAATTGAACATTAGTGTTAATTTTATAGGTATTAATGCTAATATTAGTTAAGTAAACCAGCAAATAGGGTGAACCAGCCAGTAATTGATCAGTTAGTGCACATTCATGAAAAAATTCCCCTAGAGCTAATTTCTGATCCTACTTGAGAGATCTTTTGCACTCAATATCTCTTAAGAAATAAGATTAATATTGGCTGTATCACAATTTTTAATGTTTGATAGCTTAATATAATTTTTATCTCAGAAGTTCAGAATAGTGCTTGGACCAGTAATGCACCACTATTTAATTTTCAAATTGATACATGAGTGCAAATATTTTAGCAATCACCAGTATGATTTTTATCAAATTAAATATAGCTGGGCTAGACAGTTTGTACATTTTATTAGTAAGTTAAAACTATTAGGAATATAATTTAAAAAAAACCTCTGAATTTCTCTGACTGTTCTGTTCAGCTGTAGTAGTTTTATTTTAGGAAGTGGAAAGAAGTTTCTAATTGGTTCAAATCAATCTTTAATGTCTTTTCATAGACAAAGGAAAGAAACATGGCATAGGACGTATGTAATAACGTAATTAGCTTATTATTATAATCTTTTTAAAATTAAAAACTTTAAACTGAGTTTACTTTGGTGCCATGTTTAAAAGTGTTAGATTTTATAAAAAGTCTAAATTTTTAAACTGCTGGTAATAAGAATCAGCTGCTTAATAGAACAAATCTGTTAAGACAAGTGATTTTATGAAACATGCTTGCTCATGCATGATAAAAGGCAGCTTTTGCAGCAGGAAGAGCTAAAGAGCTACGAATTAGCAACAGGAGAATTGCATGTTCTAATCCAACCAAAGACCATCGCGGACAAAGGGGCCTGGTGCACGTTAAATCTATGGTGACCTCCCGATGGTGTGGTATAGGTTTGGAGAGTGGGGTGCCAGCTCAGCTGTGACCTTGCCATCTGACCATGGTTCAAAATTATGTGTTGTCCTGCAATCTTTCCCTCAGGGCTTGATCCCAGATCATCACCAATAGCCATTGTGTTGTGCCAGTGCAACATTAATTAATATACCTACCTTTTTTGGAAGCCATAAATCTTATATTGGTTTTTTTAACTGTCACTTATTTCCCTTCTCTTTACAGATGAGTAATCCAAAAATCTTAGTCTGTGTGGACTTCGACAACACCATAGTGGATTGCAACACGGACCATGAAATAAAAGCCCTAGCAAACGGCAAAGAAATCCCAGAGGAAATAGTCGCCCTCTCCAGAGAGGAAAAGGGGTGGACTAAGTACATGCAAGAGCTCTTCAAATTTCTGTTCAAGAACAATGTGACACAGGAGGACTACGTCCGCATCCTGACGCGGCTCCCTCTGGTAGAGGGCATGAAGGACCTCCTGCGGCAGATGCACGAGAGCGGGGACTGTGAGATCACCATCATATCAGACGCCAACTCGTTCTTCATCAACAGCATCCTGCAGCACCACGAACTGAATCACACTGTCACCAAGGTCGTCACAAACCCTGCGGAGTTCGACAAGGACGGCTGCCTCCAGATCAGGGGCTTCCACAACCAGACAGCGTGCACGCGCTGCCCGCCCAACCTCTGCAAGGGAGCCATGCTGGTCAACTACGTGGCCAGGCGCATGCAGGAAGGCGTCCAGTTCTGCAGGACTTTGTTCATTGGGGACGGCAGCGGGGACGTTTGCCCAGCACTGCGACTGGGCGTGAACGACTACGTCTTCGCCCGGCTGGGCTTCCGGCTGCTCAGGTCCCTCGAGAAGATGCCCGCCAAGGACGTCAAAGCAACCATCATTCCTTGGGAGACGGCCTACGACATCAGAGATTGAAACGACCCTCAGCAGGGAATTTTAGTGCTTTGGAGTCAGGGTTTGAAATTAGTTGTCGTGCACCTAGGTTTCTTTTTCGTTTCCTGGAATTCGCGGTGTCGATTCCGGCTAATTGACCATCCATCTCCCTAACTTCTAAATGAATGCATTGATGTCGCGTGCATCTTCGCACCATTCTAATCAGGCAAACACTTTAAAAAAACTCGCATTTACCAAAAAATGCAATGAAAGGAAAAGGCCTTGAAGTGCTAAAATCTTTCCACTGTCCCATTGCCATAAACAAATTGCACCAAGGTAGAGCATTTTGGCAACTGAAGGAAGACGTAGGTGCCACAGACTTTCTGTGCCTAATTTCCAACCCTGGTTCGAGCTGCCATTGTTACTTGGATGAAATCCATCAAAAGATGTTCTTGTAAGGATTTTTCTTATTGCAAAGTCTGATTTGTAAGATAAAGATATTCTAATTATTACGATATTCAGTGTACAGATTAAAAAGATATTACCTTTGATTTTTTGTAGCATTTCATTTATTGGACTAAGTGCCCTAGCCAGAAATTGAAGTTTCTATTTGAAATGAAGTGAAATTCCGTGTGTACATAGTGTTGGAAAGACAGACAATAAGAATTATACATTATCCATATATTTTGATTATGGAAAGGAGTTATAACCACTGATCTACACCACAGAATCAGGCTTCAACACTGTGTTGGTATGATTTAATCAATGTTGTACTGGAGTAACACAATAGGCTATTGAAAACGTTCAGGCATCGATCCACCAGAGGAAAGATCCGAGGACAGCACCATTGTCAGGTGATGAGCTGACACCCCACTCTCTAAACTATCATACCAACGTGAGGATGTTGGAGGCCACGACAGATGGGGGATAATGTGCACCAGCCCCCTTTGTACACAACGGTCTTGTATTCGAACTTGTGACCTTCTGGTTGCTAATCCTCTACTCTTCCAACTGGCTACTGTGGTCAGGACTTCCCATAAGGGGGGAACAAACCCAACAAATGTTGGGGGGGGCCCGAGGTTTGTTCAAGAAATTATCCGCCTCATTTTAGGGTTATTTTCCGAATTTGACAAAAAAAAATATAGAACAAAATATTCTTTTCAAGTCTTTAAAGCGGCCCGTCAAGGTGGTCTCACATTTTCACCAGTCTACGACAACTAGTTGGTTTACATGCCACAAGGAGTAATGAAATAGTAAGCATGTTCATATTTATTATAGTTTTCTGATTATACACACACTTCATTATCCTTATCAAAGTCCTGCTCGATCGCAAAGTGACCACACTTCGGGCTTTAGGCGTACAACACATATACATATTTAATTCCATAATTACTTACCATTATTAATTTACTGTGGGTTTGCTTGTACATTTGTGAAGTTGGGTAATTGTAAATATATGGATACTTGGGAAAATAAAAACTTCCTACACTAGGAAAAAACTTAGGGGCCTGCAAGAAAATTTTGTCAGGGGGCCCGGGAAATTTATCAGGCGGCCCCAATATTAGGTTGGATAATCCCTAGTGGGTGGGTGAAATACAAATATACATTCCAAGTATTTAATGTCTCATTTTCACGTTCTTACATTCCTTAGGCTGCAGCTATGCAGAAACTTACTAATAGTTGTCCATAATATTCCACTATCATAGTCTAAAAGAAACTTTCATGTCACTGTGAAGAACAAAAAAAAAATTCAAGATACCACTTCCTAAATAATCATAAGGGCTAGAGGTTTCATGATCTAATAATTGGCTGTACAAATAATACCTTAAAATTTAAAAAAGTGACCTAAAATTTACATTTTTTTTTAAAACAAAACTTGGTATGAAATTGATTTTAAATGTTTTTTTGTGGGTGAAATTCAAAATTTGTTTTCAGACAGCACTTAAAAATGATATTCGAATATTTATCTTACCAAATGTCTAAAAATTACTAACAAAATACGGTGGAAAGTAAAATAAATATATCTTGTAATTTCTGGCTGTTCCTGTGTTAAATTAAAAGATTATGCACATGAACCCAATAGAATATTTTTAGCTTGCACAACAAAGGCCATTCGATTTTTAAGAGAATGATATTTTTATGTTATGTCAACAAAATTAGGAACTTAGAGAAGCACTTTCACTGACACCCCTTTCAAGCAAAGTATATCTTGGTCAATTTGGCGAAGTACTGGCTAAAAATTCTATTCCATTAGCAGTAGAATGTATTTTCAACAAATTGAACACTAAAGATGGTAAGATGACTGTCATGTGGTTGAACGAACAAAAATCGACATACAATTATAGCCTAGAAATATTGAAGTGTGGTTTTGTAGTGAAACCTTCAGTTGAAAGGGGTGAAAATAAACTCAATCACCCGATTCATACCCAATTGTAATATGTGGAGTTTAAGTTGCAATATAAAATATAGAGAGCATCACGTCGTGAAGATATTGCAGGGCACGACGGTCTTTGGTAGGATCAAGTTTCGAACTCTTCTGTTGCTAATCCGCAACTCTACCCACTGCGCTACCTTGGCTTCTGGGAAATTTATCCAAATTGACGCTACCAAAGTAATAATTGCAATAATAAAACTGACCCATGTGATATTTTTATCAGGAAAAATGCACTAACATGTGCTTAGCTTAGCTGAGTAATAATTGCAATTACAAAACTGACCCATGTGATATTTTTATCTGGAAAAACGTGTTTAAATTGGCTGCGAGTATCAGGTTGTCTACCAAATTTTGGAAACTTAATTTCGTGACCTGGTACTAACAAATTTCATGACCTTAAATTTAAAAAATAGGCACATTTTATAAGAATTGGAAGCATTTTTAAATAATCATTTGTGAACCTAATATTTATCAAAAAATTCGTTTTTGTATAGTTGGCCTTTTTTTGCTGACAAATATTCAGGGCATATTCTATGCATTTATTTCACTATTTAAACGTACAATAAAATTTAAATATCTTGCACTAAGTAACGGAAATGTATAGACTACTACATAAAAAAACCAGACACAACATTAATTTATGCACTTATTTTCTAAATTTCAATAAAACCCAAGCAGCTACAGATCTGATCTTATGACCAATCACAAAAAAAACTGAAGAATACAAGTCTATGTTGATTCCAGTCAAAAAGTTTTAGTTTTTCTTTAACACTTGGATTTTTACTAATCATGGACATAGTTTTTTTGATACTGTTTGCTTCGATGCAAGTAATGATTTTTTGTAGCGAGCTCCAAAGCCAATGTGATACAATTAAATTGAATGGCATTTCCTAGCACTATATTGTAGGAGACAATCACGACATTCCCTTGACAATACAGCTATGATACAGCTGGTAATTTGTTTAGCATTTTTAAATATGTAAAAGATTTCATAACATCTTTTAATATGAAACCACTAGCTATACACAGCATCATTGCATACCATTCTGCATACAAAAAAGGTAAATGTGGTTGATTACTCAGAAATCTTCTTAAAAAAGGTTCTACTTCTAAGGCAACTAACTGATTGTAAGAACATCAGTTTTGCAAGTAAAAGTTCATCTTTCCAAAATCTTTGTATGACTTGAAAATTACTTGAAGCAGGTAGTTTTGATTTAAATGCTTCCATATACTTTTTAACAATGAAATTACTCTTTTGTGGCTCTTTCAATAACTACAATTTTCTATCACCTTATTGATCATAACTTTAGTTGAACCAGAATGGAACGTAAAATCTGCTCTTTGAGAAGGAAAATGAACATAAAAAAAAGGCCAATCCAGCTTTTTTCAGGGCACTCTAGTATACTCCATGGACAGTATGTAAACCAGAATCAACATTGATCAATTTTTCCTCTTTAGAATTTTCCTTCGACTTCATATAAAAGACTGAAAATCATTCAAGAATTTGAGCTTTACATTAGGGCCATCAGTTAAAAGTTGGTAATGTTTTCTTCACAGCTGAGTGCCCCCAAAACGTAGAAGTGAGATATTGCGTTTAACCTGATGTGTATAGTTGAATCCCAATTACATATTATGGCCCTTCTGTGCTACTTTATTTAAACTTTTTTCTAAAGACACAGTAAAAATCACTCTTGACAAAGGCTGTCTTGAAAATGTGAACCCAATCAGTATCTTTACTATCACAATTTGACTAATTCACAACAAATTTGGTACACTTAATTTTTGACTACTGAGCGTAACGCAGACTATACATTAAATCCGTTCTACTTGTCCTAGATCTGTAGAGAGAGCTAGAAACCCTTCAAAATCTCCATAGGAAAATTCCTCATCCCAATTGAGAAGTTTCTACCGAACCGAAATATTATTAATGGATCACAGTGTTGCATATTTGAAGAAATAATGTGATCGGAAAATTTCCATCTCACTTGCTCAGATTTCTCTATGTGTCTTTGTATAAAATTATAGTGTTTGGGGGAGTGCTTCTTAGACAAGCTAAGATGTTTATTTCGGATGTCTATTCTCATGTATAGAGTGTCCGCAGAAAAAGTATTGAAAAATCAAAACAAATCCTTAACAGCAATATTTAAATGTCCGAGGCCGTCATAGTAGTGTTAAAAGTAAACTTCTACATTCTGAACAGTTGAAAGAGCAATGGAATAAATCGAAATATGATCGAAATCAGAATATTCAACTCCGAGGGTTATTGAAAATAAAAACCAATTCGAGTTTTATTTTGAAGTAGTGATGCAGTTAGTTTATTTCTAGTCAAGATACCTTCATCTTGACCTTTAGGTAACAGTAAAAGGGTAGCACTCGTTGATGGATGGTCCCAACGTGGGAAAATTGTTGGGGAATCCCAAATAAGATTTATGTTGTACTATACACAGTCCAGACACATTAATGTGACCACCTGTCAAAAGCCAGAATAACCACCTTTGGCAGAGCGGACCGCTGCGAGACGTGCGGAAAGAGAGTCAACTAGGTTTCTGATGATGAGTGCACCCAGTGAATGCCAAGAAAACATTTCCCAAACCATAATGCTCCTTCCGGCAATTGTTGCAGGGTGTTTGCTTTCAGACGTTTCACGTCGTATACGTCAACGTCCATCTGTCCGATGGAGCATAAAACGTGTCACCTGTTGCCACTCTGTGGACGTCCAGTTGCGGTACTAGCGTGCAAATTCCAGCCTTCGTCGCCGATGAACAGCAGTCAGCATAGGTGCATTAACCAGGCGTCTGTTGCGGAAGCCCATGCGCAGCAACGGTCGCTGAACCGTTGTTGAGGATACACTCTTGGTAGCCCCTTGTTTCATCTGGGCGGTCAGTTGCTCAACATTTGCACGTCTATTCGCCCGAACGCATCTCCGTAGCCTTCGTTCGCCTCTGTCATCTATAGCCCGTGGTGCCACACATGTGCTACGCTGCTTATTTTGGATAGTGCCATTTTGCCATGCACGGTATACAAAAGTATACGGTGGCATTCGAACAGTTCACAAAATGAGCCTTTTCCGAAATGCTTCCACCCTTGGCCCGAAGGCCAATAATCATGCCCTTTTGGACGTCGGATAAAATCGCTACGTTTCTGCACTACGCCAACGATTGAAATGCTTTCCGATGCCCTAGGACATCCTTTATATACACTCCACTGCAATGTGCTGCCACCTGCCTTTTGGGATTGGTTATTTCACGTTGACGTCGAAAGTAGGTGGTGGTGTGACTGGACTGTGTATATATGTATTATGTAAGGTGTAGAAAGTGTGTTCACTGAATATGACACATGTCTATTATTGCAGTAAGGCCTGACACCTGCTGAAAATGTTTGAAGGGGTCCTATAGATTTAACTTTTTACATTTGGACATTTAGCTTTTTGGCAGGGAAGTTACACAGACGAAAGAAAAGCATACATGAAATGATACGCTCTTACTAAACTCACAATACTATTTCATTGCAAACAGCCTGTGGTGCCTCATCCTGAGGGCAATCCCATGAAAAAGCATAGGATTAAAATTTTATCAATGACAAATTTGAATAAGTAACAGTGCAAATAAAGGATAAGGGAGTGTGGTACAATATGCATTTTAAGAAATTACTGCGACAATAGTAGCTGGTCCAATATGAACTTAGAAGATTTGCTCAACCCTATTGGAAAAAGTTCAAAATACCAGTATCAAAATGATACCGGAACCAGTAAAAACATACCGGAAATTTTGAAGCCGGTATGAAACTATACCCAGTATAATACCGGCTTATGAAACACCGGTTCCGGTATGATACTGGATCCAGTATCATACCGGAACCAGTATCATACCGGATCCAGTATCATACCGGAACCGGTGTTTCATAAACCGGTATGTTTTTCCAATAGGGAACCTCATCCTATGTGTGTGTTCTTCGGAATAATTTATTTTGTTTAACCCTCCAAGTGTGTGTGATAGGGGGTTTCGACGAGATATCTCGTCCATCAAGAGTTGACCAATTTTAATAATGACAGTATATCTCGTCTATCAAAAACTGACAAATTTTGCCAATAACGAGAAATCTTGTAATCAAAATTATTAATAAGCTGTACCGTCATGTAAGAATTAGCCGGACAGCTGGTTTAAAATTAAACTATTTATTTACATAAATTAAATATTTACAAGAAAATTTAAAAAGATAATTAATGGCACAGCCATCGACAACCGAAACCTGCCTGAAGCCAAAGTCAAAATTGGCAAACAGAGACGTCTGTCTCTCGTCGAATCTCGAGTCCGAATTTCCTAAAATCCATGTTCGCTTCGCTCAACAGAACCGCAGCTGCCAACGACAGGGGGGTGAATTCCGAGCCCTCTAGAGATGTTTATGTCCTCTCCAGAACAGAAACACCCCCACACAGATGCGAAAACCGTCTGTCATGCCGACTTGAGTTCCCCACAGCAAAACTTGATCCCAGACATGGGATTAGGGAACCGACGGAAACTCCAGCTGTGTCTATGGATCAAATGGAACGCCGGGCCGCCGATGAGAAAATACTCTCTTTCGGTATTTTGTGAAAACCCGCACGTGCAAAGTCTGAAGTTGTTTTTGCATTTCGAAACATTCCAGCGTCCACGTGTTAGGGGAAAGGGTCGGCTAGTACCATATGGTACAACCGCCCCCACTACTGAAAAAACTTTTCCCAAAGGTGAAAAGTTCGTGAAAAGCGCGACTCAGACTGTCGGCGTTCAAGTGTTTTTTTTTCCCGATCGATGAACGATCTCGAAGTTATAGGGCTGGAGTGCCAGTGCCCATCGCATTAGTCGGGGGTTTGAACTGGCGTTGGTTCGCAACCAGACCAGTGGGTTGTGGTCAGTGACGACAACGAACCTTTTCCCATCTAGATAGTAGTGCAGTTTTTTTATAGCGAAAACAATAGCAGCGCATTCCTTCTCTGAAGTACAGTAAGTGCTCTCGACTCTGGAAATTTTTTTACTCATGTATAAAATGGGGTGTTCTTCCCCCTGAACATTCAACTGCGTGAGTACCACCTCCATCCCAAGATCTGAATAATCGCACTGTACAATAAACTCGCGTTCAAAATCGGGTGCAAATAACACCGGTTCGCTCGTCAGTTTACCCTTTAATTACTGGAATGCCTTTTCGCATTCGTTCGTCCAAACAATTTCTCCCTTTCTTACCTTCCCCTTTAGGGCATCGGTTAACGGTGCTGCGACCACGGAATACATAGGGATGTACCTACTATAGTACCCGGCTAAACCCAGGAAAGTCCGAATGTGTGTTTTTGTTTGGGGAGTGGGAAACTCCTGAACACTTCTGACCTTGGCGTCCGCTGGGGATCGGAATCCGCGTCCAACAATGTGTCCCAAGTATTTTACATGGTTGTGCGCGAACCTACATTTTGACGGTTTCATCGTAAGCTTTGCTTTAGATATACGCTGAAGCACGCATTCGAGGTGTTCCAAGTGACGTTCCCATGAGTCGGAAAAAATCGCGATATCATCCAAATACGGCACTGCAAACGACTCGCATTCCTTCAGTAACTCTGCCATAAGCCGAGAAAAGAAATATGAAGCGTTCTTCAGCCCAAAACTCATTCGTCGGGGACGATAAGTCCCAAAATTTGTACAAAACGCCGCCAATCGTTGGGCTCAAGGGTATTTGCCAATATCCCTTCGCAAGGTCTAGAACGGTTATGAATGAGGCGGAGCTAACGAGTTCGATTCGCTCCTCGATGTGCGGTAGGGGGAAAAATTCTGTTCGAATAATTTCGTTTAGCCTCCTATAATCTACACAGGGCCTGGGGTCTTTCCCCGGGGTTTCTACGAGGATCATGGGCGATGTAAAATCGCTTTCTCCTACCTCGATAATGCCTAAATCCAACATGCTCCTTTCAAAATTTCATTTTGTCTATGAGATGTTCGGTACGGTTTTGCCCTAACAGTTTTATTCCCGATAAGCTCGATATCGTGGACTACTAGGTCCGTTAGTCCAGGGTGATTTGAAAAACTGTTAGCATGCTTGTCTAACAATTTCCATAATTGCGCTATTTGTCCTGGGTCGAGAAGGTCCGTCAGCCGACTGGACTGAGTAATGTCCTGGAAATCGTAAGCGTTCGGATCTTTTTCCAAGCACTTGAAATCAACTCCGTGATCCGCCAGAGACTCGGCAGCGGTTTCTAACGTCAGCAAGTTTACACATTCCGGTCTTTTATGGTAGGGTTTTAACATGTTTACATGGTAAATTTGCGACCTTTCCCGCTTTCCTGTTAACTCCACGATGTAATTGGTGTCCGATAGCTTGCTCCTAATCGTCCCAGGTCCTACCCATTGGACGGATAATTTGTTGGGTCGGTTGGTCGCTAAGGTTAGCACTAAATCCCCATTTTTAAATTCTCGTTTAACCGTGTTTTTGTCATACCAATCCTTCCTCTTAACTTGTGACCCCTTCCATTCGGGATATCCCCACTTCCTGACATCGTTTGAGTCGGTTTATCAGAGTAAACACATACTCGGTGACTTCATTATCCTCCTTGTTGGGGCCTAACCATCGTTCATACAGCAGAGTTTCTGGGGTCCTTAAATTCTTCCCGTGCACGAGTTCTGCCGGGGCGTAGCCATGGCTCTCATGCACTACCGTGCGAAGCGCCAACAGTGCCAGAGGGAGGTGTTTTTCCCACTCTGGGCCAGCTTCGAGACATAACGCGCGCAACGATCGTTTAAAGGTCCGATGGAATCTTTCAACTGGGATCGATTGCGGGTGAGCCACCGAACTGTGCCGGACTTTGATCCCAAAACGTTCGAAGAATTCCGAAGTCAACTCACTGGTAAAAGACGTACCCTGGTCACCCTGAATTTCTTGTGGAAAACCCATGCGACCGAAAATGGTCAACACCGCGTCGGTGACGGTGACCGATCGTATGTCCGGCACGGGTATGGCTTCCGGATATTTTGAAGACATGCAAATTACGGTAATTAGGTACCGGTTTCCACTCGGCGAGGTTTGAAACGGCCCACAGGCGTCCAGGTTTAATTTCGAAAAGACTTCTCGAATAATCGGAACCAATTTCATCGGGGCCTTTTTCCTGTCATTTGGCTTTCCCGCCCTTTGACAAGGATCACATGTCGGCTCATAATCTTCCATCTCCCGAAAACACCCGGGCCAATAAAAATACCGCGCAAGTTTATCCTTTGATTTCGTACCCCCCATGTGCGCCGATGTCTCTTCGTGACACAACGCCAAAACCTTTTGCCTTAACGCCTTTGGCACTACTAATAATTTCTGTGCCAGTCCCATTCGGTCTTCTCGACCTTTTACAAGTATTCCCTTCTCAAATGAGTATGGTTTATTCCTCTGATTTCGTTTTGGGTCGGACGCCATCTCTAACGCCTCTTTCAAACTAGGGCAATTTTCCTGCGCCTTCTTAAATTCCTCTCTCTTTACTTCCAGAAGCTCCAATTCCGTGCCGCTTGCCTCCGCCACGGGAATAACAAGCGGTTCGTCCAACCTCAATTCTGTAGCTGTCTTGTCTATCCCCGAGACGAGGGCGAAATCGAAACTACTTGGGGGTTTTCCCCTCCCCCAAAACATTCGCTTCTGACTGCCGTTTCTGTAAACGCGTTTGAACGGCATTAATTTGCTCAGTTTCCGAGAACTCATACCCCGTTAATTCGCGAATCATCTGAGCTGTTCGGTTACCTAAGATGTATCGTCGCACATCGGCGGTGTTTGCAAAGACAGCTGCCTTGGTAGTGATTGACCCGAAACCTCCTTCTACTTTCACTTCCGCTAAGGGTAACGAAATTTGATAGGAGTCTAGCGGTTGCTGAATCCACACGGTCTCTCCCGTGTAGGATTTGGGGTCCACGTAATTCCGGTGTACCAAATCCAAGGTCGAACCCGAATCTCGAAGGATGTTTATTTCTTTAGCGTTTACAGATCCCTTTTGGAGTCGATGAGGAGTCGACCCAATACTCACAGCAGACCCTTTGTGAAGGGTACCTGCAATCTTTTGGCTTGCTATCAAACGCATCTCGTCACGATGTTGCGAGATGCATTTACCGTCTTAAAGACGAGTACCGCGGTGTCGATGACCGATTGCGATCCGCAAAGCGGAAAAACTTGCCAGGCGTCGACTCGCTAAAAGAGGAGCTGAAGAACCTTCTCGCCATCATGGTTGCGCTCTGCACCAAAATAGAGGTGAGACTCTTTGATATCCCTCTCTCTTTCCAAGATTTTGTGTCCCATGATTCCCTTGCCTCGCCAGACATCCTTAAACCTGACAATTCTGATAAATGTGTCAACATTGATGAAAATGTATCAAATGCCATACCGGTGGCCTCGGCCGCCCAATTACCAGTGCTTCCTGTGCTCCCCCCAAATGTGCATGAAATTTGTGAAACATTTACCGTTGATAATTCTGTGTCTGCCAGTTCCTCGGATACCGAGTTAAACGACTACAGAATAGTCGCAAGTCGGAAACGACGTAACACCAAAAACGTCCATAGGACGAAAAAGCAGCCTTCGAAGACCCGCCCTAGCTCGCACCCCATTGGTCTCGACATTGTCATCGACGAGGGCATAAATGCAGCTGCAGTTCCGCTCCCTCTGTCAGAGCCAGAGAATGCTTCGGTACCCGAGCACGCGGCAGACACAGAAATCGCTGATAGGCAGAATTCCTCTATCCTCCCTCCTAAGAGAAAGCGCATTCCCCCATTATTTATCCTCCCCAGGGACGATTGGACTCAGCTCCTCTCTAACTTAGCAATCATTGCTCCATCCGTTAGATCGGAACTCCGAGGTCAATACCTTCGAGTTTCCGTAGACTTAGAGTCCGAATATCGGAAAGTTTCTAACTGGATGCTCCAAACAGGGGTCAAATTCAAGAGTCATCAACTCAAGGATGACCGCCCCATTAAATTGGTCATACGTGGCCTGCCCATTCAGACTGATATTCGCCTGATCGAACAAGAAATTGTTGATTATGGCTATCAGATCCACAAAAATCGTACGCCTCACCCGTCCTGGAAGCAAAAAGCCCATGCCGCTTTATTACATCCAAATTGTAAATTGTTTACATATTGATGGCATCTATAACATTACTGAAATTTTGGGAACCCAAATTCCAATCGAGCGCTACAGAGGCAAGAAAAGCCCATCACAGTGCTACCGCTGTCACTCATCCGAGTGCTCCCCATTCAATGCGTCCGTTGTGCATTTGGCTAAAGATTGCCCAAACTCCCGTGAAATGCCGCTCGTGTGCGCAGGTAACCGCCCCCGATTTCCTCAATCCCTCTAGGAAACACAAGAGTCTTACCGCAACTCTATCCCGTGGAACCATTTTTAAACTACGCATGCGCAAACTGTTTAAGTATATGGAAGGTGTGGCTTATCTGACGGGAGGGACTAGAACTAGATTTCAATTACTCTGATTTCGAGAGTATGTGAGTATAAAAGCATAAGCGGGAAAAAAAAATTCCCAGCGGTTTTTGTTTATACTTTTTTAGGTTAAGTTCTGAAGTGGGTAAGTAAGTACAGTAGTATTTTCTTTTCCGAGAACTTTTTACGGTTAGATCAGCTAAAACTGAAATAAATATTTTAAACTGAAGAACAGCAAGCGGATTTGTTTCTTATAATTGCGTATCAGCTAAAGTTATCTACAAGAGCAGTGTTGCAGTTGGTTTGTAATGTTACTTAAGTATTACGTTTCTGAATTACTTCTACTACTTTTATAAATGATAGAATTAGTGTTCTCTTACAAAGTTTCTTTTTGTATATTACAACGGTTGTTTCTTTCATTTCTTGTTTATTTCCTGTTAAAAAGTATTTCAAAAATTTAAATGATTCTAAAATCTAGGAAATTTTCTAAAACTTATTCAAGTGCTTTATCATTTGTGTGGTGTGTATTTTCTTGCGTTTCAGTTGTTGTCATTATGAACTTTTGTGTTTCTCTAATTTCTTGTTTATTATCATTTATTTTAAAAATTAACTCTTCTAAAATTAAATGGATTCTAATATTTAGTATAGTTTTGTAAAACTTTTTAAATAGTTGCAAGTGGCCTATCTTGTGTATATTGTTTTCAAAATATTTCCCTCATAAAAATCAAGAGACCTCTCATTGCATACTTGCCAACTTTAAAAATTGCATCAGTGAAACTTTTGCACCCCTGAATGCCCCTTGCCATAAATACAACATTAATACGTGAATTAATGTGTATTAGAAATATCCGTATGTCACAATAACTAGTATTATTTGTGTTTAAAAATGCATATGTCAAAATTCACATTTTTATCAACTGCAGAAACTTTGGAAAGCAGCAGTGTTTTAATACCAAACTGGATACATCCACTATAATCCGTAAAAGTTGGGAAGTATGTGCCAGGGAAGTGACATGTCGTATATCTCAAAAGACATCCTATTATAATTTCTACAGATGTTGGAACCTGCATCTTGATCCAGAGATCTTTCTGAGTGGTATTACAGGGTAGGGTAGAGTAAGATTTATATTTATCATTTTTGACCAGAAATTTGCTTCCTCTTGCATGTTGTTCAGCTATGGATGTATTGTGTAAATACTCTAAAAGTATCCTCAAAAACATCTCGGGGAGCAGATCCTCCATGGTCAAGATCTATAATTCGTTTCAGACTTCACTCTGTGTATGCTACCTATGGTTCCATCTGTCAGACTTGCGAAAGCTTGATACAGTGCATCACCCCACATTTAGAATCTGTTCCAGTGCCTTCAGGATCTCACCAGTCAAAAATTTATACTTTGTTTTTCAAGAACAATCTTTAGCTTCTATGTGTCTTTTGTTGTCGCTTTGACTTAATTACTGCATATTGAGTAGTCCAGCTCATCATTTCTAAAAAACTTTTTAATTAGTTTATTGTCAGTCTTAATTTTGTCTAGTGTAGCTTGGCCATTTGTGGCTCTTGTACCATAACACAGTGCTCCCCAACCTTTTTATCGCGCGGACCGGATCAACGTTTGATAATTTTAACGCGGCCCGCTGAGGGGGGGGAGACGTTGATTGTTTGTATTTTAGATTGTTTTGATTTAATAATTTTAATTTAATTGGATTTAAGCATGCCTTCAAAATAAAATACAGTTAAACCAAAAAAATGAATACAATGTGATTTAACATTTTGACTCGCTAGAACGCTAAATCAATAAAATAGTTTCCCAACCGCAAAAAAAAAAACACAAAGCGCTTGAACTCTTTTAAAAGCAAAGACAGGTGATCGTGCACCAACTAGGAGGCTCAGCATCGCCTAAAATCCCCGCTAATGTCTGAAACACGTCCAAAATGCCTCTGTTCACGCAACGTCCCCACAACTTCAGTTTGGCTTTAAATGCAGCTACTTTGTCTGCCAACTTGAAAACAGTTGTCACATTTGTCAAAATTAGAAAATAGAGACATACAGAATTCAGAAATCATAATTGAAGCTCTAGTAGCAGAATACATTTCAAGTTCTGATTTACCGCCTCCTAATTTGAGTGGACATTTCATAGATAAGAACCCCACAAACCCGAGAGAAATACACCAAAGTAAATAAATGGAAATAATTTAATATTTCTTGGGTGGCCCGGTACCATTTGATCCACGGACCGGCCCGGGGGTTGGGGACCACTGCCATAACACACCATCGTCATCATTCGGACGTTTACATTGATGACTCGGACAAATTATGCTAGCTGTGCCTTTGTGGTCCTGTTTCGTTATTTATTCACTTCCATCTATCTATAGTTTCAGTTTTCACTGTATTACAGAGCATTCAAATATATTTTAAGTCTACTTTTGGCAATTTTATATACAGGTTTTAGAAGTTTATTGGAATCCTTAAAATCAGATTGTGGTAAACATTTCCTGAAACTTGTTATTGGGATCCTCAGTGAACTTATTTGGCGGGGTTTCGGAATCGACTTTTTCATTCATCCAATATCTAGTAATCCTTTGACAAATCAAACCAGTTTACAAGGTAAACAAAGATGAGAACTGCTGCTTAAGAGGTTTAGGGTTCTTGGCGATACCTCTATAAAAAAAGCGCATCATGATTCCTACCCCATGGGTGATGTGGAAATGGAATTGTTCATTTTAGGACATGTTATAAGTTACAGAATACAATTGTGATGCTTGTGTGAACCATAATATTTGTCATAAGTTAAAACAGACTAGAGATAGTTCTAACTCAAATGACCATTTTCTGAATTAAAAAAATGGCACTAAGTGTTGAGGTACAAAATATGCTTTGTTTCATTGTCAAAAGAGAGTAACATTCAGATATTTCCCTCTAGCTTCTGCAGAAACAATCATTAACATTTAGATTACTACAAGTATGGCTAATTCTGTTTTTGCACAAACCTTCTTTACTCTAATTTGATTTAACACGAGCGGGCCGAGCCAATTTCTAGTTTGCCTAGATTCTAAGAATTTTTTTTATTTGTGGTATATGCATGAATACATTGCATAACAGCTAATGTGCATTTGGAAACGCATGCTTTGGTTAGCTAATGTGTATCTCTAGGTATCTATGTATCATTTTTTATTGGATTTGGTGCACATCTTTATCATTGTTTCAGCCTAATAATTTTTATTTTAGACCTTGAAGAAAAATGTCAAATTGTTTAAATAAAGAGGTTTACATGATCCTGTGTTGAAACTAAAATACCGAGACCAGAATGCGTTGCATGCTCTTTGACTTGCGATTTAAGAACAAACATTGCTAATCCATGCGAAATAGAAGTTGTTCCATCCTGTCTAAAAAAAAAATCTTCGAGTGATATTCTAGATGCATACAAACATATGCACCATTTGTCAGAAAATGAACAACATCTTGTAAAACAGATTTTGTTCATGAAGAGTTTTTTCCATTTTGAATGCAATTTATTTTAATACAATTTTATTACATGTATTTTGTTGAAATAAAATAAACTTAAAACTAATGTTCTCAAAAATGTTTTAAAAATTATTTTTACCGATTTTTGATCCTAATCAATCTTTTCTTCCACAGATACAATGTCTTTTTTTACATGTATTCTTCAGGACTGTTACTCCTTACTTCTAGAACAGTTTGGTATAAGTGCTGTAGCTGAGCTTCACCTCAAAGCATTTATAATAATGGTGCCGAAATTGAATTACGATCCTGAAATCCTAGTTTTATTACTTATTTAGTGACAGTTTATGTGGGACTTTTTTCTAGCTACTCACTAAAAACACTAAGGTTTGTATACTTTGAAGTGCAAATGTAACAGCAATATTTTATTGTGTATTGCACTTGGGATGGGAGGCATAAAGCCAACATGCGAGAAAACTTGCTAATTCTACTTGGTAAGAAATGCATGTGAAGGTAAAAAAATTGACATTAAATTGTGAATGGCAATTGTTTACATAATAAACATGTTGCAATTTGCTTGCAACAAAAATATTATTAAATTAACTTCTACAAGTTACAATTTTCATTTAATAAATGTTACTTGAACTAACCATTTCAATTTTAGTATACAAATAAAAAAAATCCAGCTAAATATTATACAAAACTTTGGCTTTTTTTGTAAACAAGAAAATAAAGAAAAGATAAAAAACTTTTAAAATATTACTTACAAAACAATATGCCAGAGATACTTGTTTCTTTATAAATAACAAAAACAAGCTAAAATGTTAAAAGTTACAGTTTGTTTCGTGCTTTAGGGAAAAGCAGATGAGATTTATAATAGGTTACATGTTTCAAGTAAACAAAACTAAAAATAGTAGATAGTCAATATTTACTTTATATTTCATGGTTTAAGAAAACTTATTTAAAAATTATATGGACAAAATTGAATTATAGCAGATAATGTAACGAGTTTCTTGGATAAAAAAAAATCCTGGTGAATACAAGATATTCTGTAAAAATACAACCAAGTGGTGCAAAGAAAACTTTTATTTTCAACAGAACTCAAAGAAAGTTCATTCATATTACAAAAAAAAATTTTTTATACAGTTTCAATTCTAAAACTACCTACTAATTCCAGAAATAATGTTAAACAACACACTGTAGCATCCACTTTAGTTGAAAGAACTGAATATTAATGCATTTAGATCAACAAAGCAGAAATTACATCACAGTACACTTACACTATGGGCTGATAAAAAAGAAATAAACACTTAATTGAAGTAAAAAACGAAACATTATATTTAGAAATCTTAAAATGGCAACAATAAGCTATACAAAATATGTCACAAATTTATTCGTTATGGAATGACCAAAAATCCAAATTAGTAACATGTTTTGTTCATGTTCATTGATTATACCTCTATGATATCAATGTGATTCCATTACATCACCAGATATTCAATTGAAGATGTGCTTTATGCCAGCTAATTGGTAATGTGACCAACTGATAAATACAAATAGTTGCAGTTTTTAAATTATTGGGTATAAAATAACTTCATGAAATATTAAAATAAATAGGATAATAGAAGAAATGTCATCTACATAACATTACTGACAATTGGAGCCACTTCCTGAAACGGATGCTTTACTCTTTTTGAACAAAAATACAGTCAACTCTTGTCAGTCATCTGCAATTTAACTACTTGGATCTTTGAAGTAGTTTAGGTATGTGTATAGTATTCTTCAACTAA
Organism: Metellina segmentata; assembly: GCA_947359465.1. Lineage (NCBI taxonomy): Eukaryota > Metazoa > Arthropoda > Arachnida > Araneae > Tetragnathidae > Metellina > Metellina segmentata. The sequence continues at coordinate 135,127,434 of OX375874.1, read as the reverse complement.
TGTAATGAACCCATTAAATGACAGAATTTACTTAAGCAACCTTCTGCAACATCGACCCAAGCAAATGTGGCATGAATTTTGTAAACATATTTAAGTAACTTTGTGGTCCAAAACACATGCAACAAATCCAAAAATCAATACCTAATCTAAACAATACAACTGATCAACTACATACACATAATTTAATTTATAAATGTATTGTTATCTACTTAGCATTTATAAGTACCAAATTTAATAAACGTCACCAAAAAGTATCTGTGCATGTTTCTGCCCTGATGCTAAACTTGCATGATTAATACAAATGAAATATTGAATTGGTTTTAACAGACCAGGTCAATTTTTAGAAACAAGCTAAACAAGAAAAGTGCAGCCACATACAAAATAATGTGGCAATTGCCTTAGATGGTTATTTGTTTCGCCAGCTGATGCTCATTGCAATCACTTTCGACAAAAAAATTCATGGTCTGGCATTATAATATCTCTAACCAGCCCTTAAGCATCTCCGCTCATTCTTACAAAATCAACGCAACTGAACACATTTCCATAGCCAGACTACTAGATTCTGAATTTTAAAAATAAGCATTTGGGTAACTTCTGAAATATGCAGAAATATAAAATAAAAATGCCATGTCCAATACTTTACAGCATTTCTTGATCCACAGCTTATTTTGTACTTATTGCAAGCCTTACTGGAGAACTCGTCCACAGATTAATGAATTCAAAATTGGAGTATAGTCTAACTCCTGCTGGTTGTCAGATGAGTCACATGGTCTTGAACAAGTCATTAATTAAATTAGGACACTGTCAGTAATGTAAACAAACCATGTCTTTAGTTGATGTCTATAGCAAGGATCCTGGTGTTAAGTTTATGGTTCAGTGACAAAAGCGACAGCAATAACATGTTGGCAAAGGAAAACCATTCTTGCTTTACATATAGCAGCCTTTTCCTATCAATCTTTAAAAAAAATTTCACAAATCAACTGAATTAAGGTTTATTGATCTACAATATATTGACGTTTCACTATAGTGTTCATCAGTGAACCTTGTACAGCTGTAAACCTTGTATATAGGACAATGTGTACATTGTCCTACATAAAATTACTAAATTCAGACACACACATGATGCTCTATGTAGTGTATATATACTTTGTGCACACCTAGATTTTGCAATATCATAAATATTTTTGTTGGATTTTATAATCTATTACTTAAGATGCTAGACTAACACAGGAAGGAAGAACTATTGCTAGTTAGTAATAGCTACTACTGGAACAGTTATCCAATTTAATTTTGAGGACTTTCTTTTTGTAGAAAAAGGATAATCTAGGCTAAAAAACAACATTCCCACTTTATAAATTTTTTAATTTTGATCCTCAGATGGTTTTTTTTATTAAAAATAAAACAATAAGTATTTTGATTTGTACCACTATCTGTGTAGTTGAAATGAATGATGCAAAACTACACCACCATAAATAACCAATATCGATGAGTACTTTAATTCAATCAAAGTTATATTAATGATGTAGTATGCATTTATTCTAACTTGTGTTTTTGATCGATAGAAATCGTGAACTAAGACATTACGCACGAGGAAAGTTTTACTCATCCAAAAGGGAAGTACATCCAGGATTAAATAACAGGAATTTAACTTGTACTGTATGCCTACAGTTAAGTCAGTCAACACTACACTTAAGTCTTTGACAGTGAAAAAATATCCCAATTTCTAGCATTAACAAAAAAGTACAGTTGTATAATATTTCTGCTATCACTATGCAAACTGTGATGCTGTTTATAAATCAATACACTCTTAACAACAATGATGTTATCACATTAAAATAAAAATAAAAAATTATTGGGTAGCCACAATTTAACAATTACATGCAGCAGACCAAATGCCTGGAGGTCATATTAAATAGTAACTTACTCAGAAGTGAATAATTTCACATTATAGAGCAACTGAAATCCTCTGAAAACCACCCTTTAAAGATCATTGTTTTCTCCGCGTAGGCTGATTATATATGCGTGTACATAAAGTGCTAGTTACCATTGTGATTTGTAGAAAACGTTCTACCATATGAGCTGAGATTCCACATAATACAAAAAATTTATAACTGCATTTGCGGACAACACATTTAATTCAAATAAAATTACTAATTAATTAAGATAGGTCTCAACTGTTACCTTCAAATTATCTTTTTAACAAGTATCTAATTGTCATAGTTTCCTTTTCACCACATCAAAAAATCTATCTGCTTCTCTTCTATTCCAGGATCTGGTATTTTTCCGTTCTTCTAAATCCGAAATAAATTTTAGCCCGAAGTCCTAACAAAACAAAACACAGAAATCCCCCCCTCCCCAATGTTTTTCACTCATACTCTCGAAGCCAGGGTGAACCTCTACTCACTCGTGTCAGATAAGCCACGCCTTGCATATACTTAACAGTTCGCGCATGCGCAGTTTAAAAATGGTTCCACGGGATAGAGTTGCGGTAAGACTCTTGTCTAGGAAACCACCTGTTCTGGCCGGTCAATCAAAACACCGTTCGTCAGAGGAATTTTGTCCCCAATCCTGTTGGTGTCACCCCATCCGTGTCTTTCGCTAATATGGTATCAGGTCAGCGAACGGTAGCTCCGCCTCCTAAACCCACTGCGCAATCTGACGCGCACGCGCAGGACAGCTCGTGCTCAGACACTCTGCGCGCAGTTCTTGAGATGCAAAGAGACGTAGGAATCCCAATGCATATTATGCTTATGGCTTTTAAGAATGCCCTTCCGTAATTAAACACGGCGAAGTCCGGAGCGGCATATTTCATCTTCGAGCAATACGCTGCTCTCATTACTAAAACAAATGAATCCAGACCCAATATGCCAGTACACACACTACAGCAATCTCTAACTCTAGGCTTCTGGAATGCCAATGGACTCCGTAACAAAATTCATGAAGTACGGCAATTTTTAATTGAACATCATCTCACCTCGGGACACAATCCGCAAATTATACTCTGTACCGTAATGACAGGAAAATATCATTAGAAAACCATCTGGCGGCACTTGTATTTACATTAAACGGAACCTCTCTCATCGACAAATTGTCACTCCGGTTCTAAATACAATCGAATGGTCGAGGTGAACCTGAGAGACTCACCCCCAATCAAAATTATTTCAGCATCCTTACAAGAGAGGAAGTTTGTTTCCGGAGACTGATTTCAAGAAATTACTCCAAACGGGAAACAATGTCATTTTAGCAGGAGATCTCAACTCCCCCCATGTTGCCTGGAATAATCCCTATTCCAGCTCTTGGGGGAATAAATTAAAAACTTTAATTGACAGCCTACCCGGCGTGTGTGTTATTGCTCCGGATACACCCACGCATCTTAATCATCTGGGTAGTCAAGATACAGTTCTTGATATGGCTATTTTCAAATTTATCCCTTTTCAAAATTCAATCAGAGTTATCAATAATCTTAGCTCTGATCATCTCCCAATCGAACTAACTTTAAATACGTCTAAAATTCTGCAAAATTTACCAGAGCAATTCTCCACAAACTGGGGAAATTATCATTTTATTCTGGAACGTTCCCCCCTCCCATCTCCTGCTATGTTTAGTACTGATGACATTGATCAAACAATTGAAAAATTAGGCGTTACTCTTAAGGAAGCTTTTGATGCAGCCTCCAAACCCAAATTGAAACCTGTTCCTCTTAGTTTCTCGGAAGAGATCAGGGTGAAAATTAAGCATCGAAATAGACTGCGGAAACTTTGGCAAAGATGCAGAGACCCTCTTATCAAAAATGAATTCCGCTTAGCTGACAGAGAGATTAAAGCTCTGGTTCGTACACTCACTCAAAACAGATGGACTGAATACATCGAGTCCCTTTCTCCCGAGGACAATTCGCTTTGGAAGAGATCAGCTCAGCTGAGAAAATCCTATACTGCAATTCCGCCCTTAACTGGCGCGAGCGGCGAAATCGCTACTACAGGGGCTGAAAAAGCCGAAATTCTTGCGGACAGCCTTCAAGAACAATTCAAACCTAACCCACCTCTTCGAAACTTAAACACTCAAGATTTTCAGAGCGTTTCGAACCAAGTTCAGGACTTCCTTGGTGCTCAGTTCGATACCAGTATCGAACCTGCATCCCCCCAAGAAGTAATTGATTACATCGGCAGACTTAAACCAAAAAAGGCTCCTGGCATAGATGCTATTTCCAATCGCATGTTAATTAACCTTCCCATTAAATTCATTATTTTCATAACTTTTCTTATCAACTTCATGATCAAGGAAAGTTATTTCCCTAAGAGCTGGAAAATTGCAGTCGTTGTTCCAATCCCCAAACCATCTCAAGATCTAAAACTCCCTCAAAATTATCGTCCGATTTCACTACTCAGTTGTCTGAGTAAAATCTACGAATATATTTTGCTTATACGCCTGGATCATTTCGTTCGGGAAAATAACATTTTAATTCCTGAACAATTTGGGTTTCGAAAGAAACACAGCACCAATCACCAGCTATTGCGTGTTACTGAAATGATTCATGAGGGCTATCGCAAAAAACAACACACTGGTGTGTTATTCCTAGATGTTGGCAAGGCTTTTGACAGAGTCTGGCACGACGGACTTATTACCAAGCTCATGCGACTTGGATTCTCGGCCCATTTTATCTCAATTATTTACGATTACTTAAGCAATCGTTCTTTCTGTGTCAACGGAGACAGTTTGTCCACCCACCGCCCCATCTGTGCCCCCCAGGGATCCCTTCTGGGTCTTTTTAATTTGTTTGTCAACGATATGCCGAAAAATCAACACACAGATTTACGCCGACGATACTGCTGTTCTCTTCCAATCGAACAACATCCACCATATCCAGACCTTCAGCTCTGGCTCTCGGATTGGCGCATTAAAGTTAACGCTTCGAAGTGTGCTTGTATGATGTTTTCACGGAGATATTTCCAGTTTTATTACGGATTTAATATCAACCTTGGCAATCCAGATCACCTTCCAATCCCCCCCATCTCTCTTTTCGGCACTCCTGTGTATTGGGTCCGAAATTACAAATACCTTGGTCTCATTTTAGACCCGAAAATGCTTTGGAACGAACACGTCAAGCATTCCATCCGTAAGGGAAATATAGCCAAATCCCAACTCTACTCACTCATTTCTCGTAAGAGCAGACTATCCCTCACAAACAAAGTACTACTTTACAAATCCATAATCAGACCCACACTCACTTATGGCTCACAAATCTGGGGATCTACGAATTCCTCAAATCTCAAGAAACTGCAGACATTCCAAAACAAAGTTTTGCGAATGATCGTGGATGCTCCGTTCTATGTCCGTAACGAAGTTATACATTCGGACCTCAACATTAAACCCGTCGCTGAATATTTGCAGCAACTCTCTTCAAAATTTTTCCTCAAAATTCCACAGGTTCCAAACGAAGCTCTTCAGTCTCTTAGACCTTATGATGCTACTAACATCAGCTCACAAAAAAGGCCTCGTGCTATCTTGCATAAGGACTTTAACACCTTCCCGCAAAGGCCGATGTGGAGTCTTCCGTTTGGACCCAACAAATTATATTTAACTTTGTACCATATTAGCTTTAATTCCCTTTCTTTGCTAATTCTGTACACCAGCAGCAAAGGGCTTTTGAAGACTCGACTGGATCACTAATTTATCACTTCTTAAAGTTAAATTTTAGTTTTTAAACAGTAATTTCTCTACTTAAGCGTAATTACTCCTTTTCTTTCTTGCTAACGCTCTTCTGTGCGAGCGGTTAGCAGTCCAGGGGATTAGTCCCCGAGTCAAACTGGACCAAAAACCTAAGCACTCGTCGCGGTCAGCAGATGGGAGGGTGACCTCCCTTCTCGTTTTGCGGCCTGAGTGTCTACGGTTATTCTAGCTCTTGTTTTCTGCACCCTTGATTTACTTTTATTTAAATAAACCCACCCTTATGTTTAATAGTCTTTATTTTAATTAATTCTTTTTCTGATGTGGAGAGATGAGCTGCATTGCAGCGGGTGCTCCGATATTCCAGTCCAGAGTTGTAGGATTTGGGGTCCACGTAATTCCGGTCTACTAAATCCAAGGTCGAAGGATGTTTATTTCTTTAGCGTTTACAGATCCCTTTTATACATACCCCTATAATGGAAAAAACATACCGGTTTATGAAACACCGGTTCCGGTATGATACTGGATCCAGTATCATACCGGAACCGGTGTTTCATAAGCCGGTATGACACCGGTTCCATGATACTGGGTCTGGTACGATACCGGTTCCAGAATGAAACTGGAACCAGTAACAAACCAGTATCACACTGAAACCAGCATATAGAATATTGTTTACAGAATTGCACTGGATTAGATACATTTATGGAGTACAAGATTTATCAAATTAACATAATTAAATCATTCAGTCAAAAATGTGAAACGTCAAATTAAAGAATAAGAAAAGTGTGTTTAATATGTTAAAAGTTCTGCATTACAAGTTCTTACAAAGTTCTGCTAAAGATACATTCTTTTTCTGCTACTTCAACAAATCTGTTATTTTGTCAGAAAGTATTTTCCTGACCGCAGCTGTTGATGAGAGTTCAAAACCTTCCTGCTTCTCCTTTCTCTGGTGTACTGTTAACCAGAATCGCAATCCATCTGAAATAGAAAAAAAAGCATAAAAAATTAGTCAAATGTTATTTGCCAAATAGATTTGGAAGCATGTAATATGAAGTGCAGAATTTTAGAGGGCTGCATTGAAGTTCAGCAAGAACAGTGTAATAAAACTTTTCAACCATTTTATCATGCATGCTTTTTGAGGCAACACAAAACAGCTTAGTTTCCTGTAACAAGCTAAAAAAAAGTAGGGTACAGAAAATACTTCAGAGATACTGGATGATTATCTATTCTGAATCTAATCACAAGATAAAATAACTTAATCTTAAGTTGTAAAATGAAGAAAAGTGTTTTTATAAATATTAATATTTTTTTGAGTTGGGAATGAATTAATATAATTTAATGAACATATCACATTTCAACTAAATTATACAAGCTGGAGTGTTACATTTAAAACGCTTTGTTTAAAAACACACAATTGAAGAATTGTGTGATTTATTAATTTATTTAACATTCATAGTATGCAGGAATTCAACTGAAAAAAAATCACTTGAAATCCAATAATGTGTAGATAAAGTACAAAAAATTTGAAAACTCTAGTGACGTTGGAAATTCATTACATAAAACTTGTCATTGGAAACTTTAAGTAGATTTTTTTTTACATACTACCAATATTTCCCATATTACAAGCCTTGAGATGTGTGTTCTTAGTATTGCAACCTTTTTTATATTTAAATTATCTGCAATAGTAACTATAAAATTAACAATTAAACTATTGAAAGATTGAGAAAGACCAAAGATATATTTAACATACCATTTGCACTTAGCAATTGATAACAGCTGGGTCTGCAAGCTCATGTTAACTTCTTGAAACTAATAATTTTTTTTCTTCAGCTGTATATTTTCTTCCTGCTTTAGCTATAAAGATAATTTGTTTTTAAAAGTCATTTTCAATTCTGTACTTTTTATAAAAATAATATTAATACGGTAGAACTAAATTTCTATTTGTTGCAAGCAATGTTAAATTTATCGTCTGACTGGGAAATCAATCGCGCAAAATGAAAGCGGGAACGAAAAAAATAATTTTCTCCGCGTTCAGCGGATGAAAAAAACTTTGCATGATTCCAAACCCTGACTGCAAAGTCGCATGAGTAGAAAAAGTTCTCAGCGTTTGAAAAACCGATGGAGAATAAAACTATGAAATTCATTTTAAAATCTTCTAGATTGAATTTTAAAATTCGCCGTGACCCAAAAATTGCAAACAATTCGGACTGCCTTTATGCCAAATCTCATTGCTGTAAGTGCCATAGAATCGTCAGGATTTTGCTGCCCCAAAGAAACACTTTCTTTTATAATAGTAGAGATGGAAATTAAAACTTTCCCGCTTGCCGAGGTTGTGATAAAAGACGAAATAACTGAGCATCTTATTTTCTAGTTGAAAGAAAAATCACATTAAAAGCTGACCAACTTAAAATATTTCATTTATACCTTTTCCGCCGCATCATGACGCTTCACGGCCGCTAGATAACAGCTCCGCTGTTTTAGGAAACCGTAGCTTTACCTACGAAATATAAAACTACGAACGCTAACTAGTTCAAAATCCAAGTTCTCCAGGTTTGCCATTAAACTAATAAGCTTCTCACAAAGGATTCTTTTCAAAAAGGAATTTGCAAGACTTATCAGCTTGCAAAATTTAGGAGTGCAACGTTGGCAATATGTCTCATTTGGCGCATTTTACGTTCATAGAAGACAAGAAAGGGCAAAAATCGGAATCTTTTTCGTAAAAAAATGATAAAAATCGGTCATTTTTCAAAAATTTAACGAAAAGTTGAAAATATCTACAAAAGTTAGAAAAATCTCATCCCTGAAGTAAGGACATATTCACACTTTCCTTATTATTATTTTTTTTTCGGGGGGAAAAAAAAGCGGAAATTCTCAGAAGAAAAAAAAAAGCGGAGATTCTCGGAAGGAAAAAAAAAAGCGGAAATCCGAGTAAACGCGGAAGATTTTCACCCCTGTAATATATGGGCATTTATGTGTACACATATTAGTAATATGTGTAAGTACATAAACAAATTATAGAATGGAGACAGCAAGAAAAAAAACTTTGGATATTTTTCTTTTTTCTCTCTTTGCAGTGCATTTGCTTTTAAAAAAAGGGAAAGAAAGAGTTAAGTTTGATGATGACCGCACTTGGTGTTGTCGGTCTCCCAGCTGCTGTTGCAAGTTTGTGATTTCGTTTTCTTATTCTTTTCATACTGTTTTGTTTTTACTTTTTAATGGTCCTTAGGGGAGTGTATGAGCAATTTTTTAGCATATTGCTGCTCATGGATAGGAAACACCATTTTGTGTTGTCTGGGTCAGGCTCCTTCCTGATCCACCAACACTTTCATTTTCAAAAAATTCCTAATTTTTTTTAATAATTATTTTTGTTTTTGAAATTATAGTGCTTACCTTGTTATGTCTACAGCTTTAGCCTGCTTATGAAATGGAAATTACTTACCCCAGTAATTATTTTATAATACACTTTCATAAATTCATAATGAAAATAAGGAGTAAATTAATTTATTGACACATCAGAGGTTTCAATAAAATAAAATTAGTGGCAAACTATTCATTTACACTAAAAGGATTGCAAGTTGCATACGTCAGAGTCAAATTTAACTGGATCGGAGACCGAACGAGTTACAAAGAAAATATTTTCCTGTGAACCAAAACGGATCATAAGAGGGTACAGCTACAGTCTATGTTTATGAGCAATGGCAATGGCGATTTTTTTTTTTGGCTAACTAAATGTCGCCAAAGAAAGAATTATTTAAAAAATATTTTTCTTTTCACAACAGAAAATGAAAGCTTAACAACAAATTTGAGAACGTTTAAAATTTTTCTGAACTTTCACAAAAAGTAATGGGACTAAACACATTTCAAAGAACAATTGTGAACCAGTAGAAAAACTAAACTGCAAATGTTGGGTAAGAAATCCCTGAAACACATCAATTACACTAAATACAATGGGCATGTTGAAAAAGTCAAATATTTTTTAAAGAATAAAAGCAAGAAATAATACAACTGTTCTGAGAGAAAAAATTATTAAAAAAGAATATCCCACAAGTGGCAAAAAAAAAACAATACCATGTCAGAACTCTGCCGTGAAAACAAATTTTAATAAAATAACAATTCCACAACTGTAGAAATACAAATAAATGAACCAATGTTATCAAAGAAAAAAAAATTAAAAGGACCAATGCAATCAAAGGATATTTAAAATCTAAATAACCAATGGAAACAAAGAAAAAAAATTCAAAAATGGACGAATGAAATCAAACGAGTAACGGATTTCGGAAGAACCTTTGTAGAATATTAAAAATAAAAATTGAAAGTTACTGTTTGCAGAGGTTGCCATGAAATCCACAATAACTGAAAAGACAGATGGACTGTCTTAATCCACCATATCTCGCTACTGGAAGAGCGCCAAACCAAATTCACCAAGGCTGTTGCCACCGCTCATAAAAGTAGACTGTACCCATAAGTTATACAAAAACTTTGATAAATTAATAAAAAGGTTAAAAAAATATAGTGCAATTTTATTGAATAGATATTCAGACAGTTGCCACTGTCCCAGCCTAAGCCATTCGGTGTATTGCCACATAATTTTGAACCACGGTCAGATGACGAGACATCTGAGTTGGCGACCCACTCTCCAAACTTCCACACCAACCCAACGTGAGGACTTTCAGACAGATTTAAGGTGCACCAGCCGCCTCTACACCATACGCTTACAAACATCATTTTAATAAAACAAAATTAATCTGAAAATAACCATCTAAGCTGACATTGGAAACAGATTGCACACGGCATAACAAAAGCAAAGTGAAATTCAAGCACAGTCGGCCGTTGAGTAATTGTCACCCGGATACAAAGAGAAAAAAATTATAAAGGCATAAAAAATTACTTTCGTTTTTGGTCAATGGCCAAATACCATGAGAAATTTCGTTTTCAAACGACTTTTCCCGACAATTCTTGGTTTAACAGCAATCTGGTTTACGTTTTTGCAATATTTTCCTTCAATGTTTTTTAATTGGGAGGGTTGGGTTTTCTTTCGGAACTGATAATCGATTGCTTCTAATTTTCAAAGCAGAATCACCCTCGAAAATCTTCAACATTTTTCTTCATACATCTTTACTGGGATAGCTTTTACAAAGAATTAAAAGCGTAAAAAAAAAGAGATTTAAAAAAAAAATGCAACACATTAGGTAATTACTCAGATAGCAGTATTAATTAAAATAAATTATCTTTATATTGTTTTCGATTCACCTACAAACTTAAAAATACACTTCCCCATAATTATAATTAATTATTAAAACATTGCACTCGCGGTTATGCCCGGTGCACACAACCGGTTTTTTAACGTGCGGCGACAAAGCCCAACTATGCACACAAAACAGTGAAACGAGGCAAGTATTCACACATTTCGCAAAACTGATCAGGAAAATATACATTTGCAGTACCCAGAGGAATATTTGAGTTTGCCTACTCCTTCTGGCTTTCCACCTGCAGAGCTGCGCTTGAAGCCAGGTTGCTAAGGACATGAGCGACGGGCTCTGCAACGGTTCTCGGTTTGTGAGAAAGATCGAGCGCTACATTTTGCATGTTGACGGGTCACAACAAAGGCACAATCCTTCATATACCACGCATTAATAGATTCAAAAAATGACGCAGATATACTATTTGTATTGAAAAGATTGCAATTTCCAGTAAGATTAGCTTTTGCCATGACCATCAATAAATCGCAAGGCCAGAGTTTCGACAAAGTAGATCTCATTATTAATGATGAAAGCACAATTTTTTTCGCATTGTCAAGAGCAAAATCTAGAGCTGGCATAAGAATCCAGAGTAAAGTATCATTAAAAACATTATCAAAGATGCTGTAAAGTAGTACAATTTAAACAACATTAAATATGTTAGTGGTGTAATTTGTTTCAACTCTTTTAAGAATATTTTCATTTAAACCAAATTTTCACTCATCAAAAAGATAATATTTTGTCATTCTTGGTGATAAAGTTAAAATTATGATGAGAATTCCTCTGAATTTTAAATGCGCAGTTCTTTCTTGACATTTAAAAAAAAATTGTTTTTATTTACCGCATATTCCCGTGTATAATCCGAGAATTTTTGGAACGCTTTCTAAAGCTAAAGTACGGTGGTCGGCTTATATACGGATCCGCTTATCTCACAAAGAAAGTAGGCAATTTTCCGTTACTCGGGCGCATGCGATAAATATCGTAATGGGAAGGGAACCATGGATTGTGAAGCAATCCCCTCATTGTTGAAAAGTATACTTCGCGGAGCGAACTAAATGATTGTTTTGCAATCATCGGGGGTTGGGGAGCAATAGTGAGCAGGGGGCAGAGCCCCCTAGTTTGTGAAATAACTAAACATGATAAATTAGTGTTATAATGTATTTATTGGTATTTAATTACTTTCCTTAGAATGGCAGCAGTATAATGAGATCACAGATTCTAAATTTATCTTTTTCCTTTCATTTGCTGAGCAACGATTTGAGATCAATACTTAAAAATGTGATTTTCATTAAATAGATTATTTTTCAATTGTAACTGCTTTTTTTTTTCCAATACGAAATTGGCCTTTGTGATCGTTAGAGATCAGATTCATTTCCTATGCACAAACATATCGAGTGAAGAGAAGCAAAACAAATAAAAAATTTTGACTGGTATTATTTAGTTCTTTTTTGTAAAATCGGGATCAGAAGATAAGATTTTAAATCTGTGGAAAATTTTACATCAGATTGATACCTTACCCATTTGATGTTCTCTAAATAAATAATTTTCAACTGTAACTTTTTTCAATACGAATATAGGTACATTAGACAATGACTATATCATATGGATAGCTATCACCGGGGATTGGCGAGCGCTATTGTTTTTATGATAATGAAATTTGGCACACAGGTAGTCCTAATTTTTTGCGAATTTTCAAATTGAATCTAAAATTTTTTAAATGAATATATTAGTTTTCTCTTTTGAACCAACCTTCTCTGAATTGGGCCTAGTCAGAGGTCGGTGTTCGTCGTGCAGAATTTGACCTTCGCGATCGTTAGAGATCAGATTCATTCATTTTGATTTCCTGAGCAATGGGTTCAAGTGATGCCAAACAAATAAAAAGTTTTGACTATCTGCTTTTTTCTATCTCATCGATCGTTAAAGATAGAATGAAAATTTCAACGGGTTTTGAAATATGCGAAAATTTTTACCATAGATCATGTCATGTCGGCCTCATTCTTTAAATTAATGTTTTTTCTCTCAAACAGATGGGGCTGTGATATATGGAATTAGGCAACATGCCTGTGTGCTAATTTTTTGCAAAATGTGTCCAGCCCGACTTTCAAATTTGAATCCAAAATATTTTGTAATTAATTATTATATTATTTATTACCAGCCACTTTTAGGCCATCATGGCGTTACCTGTGGTGTTGGTTTGCAAAGCAAACCAAATGGGAATGCGTAGCAATCACCAAAGGTTGGTGAGCAGTGGTCACATCTGATCCCATACAAAGAATTGTTACGGGCAAAGACGTGCTGGCCATGCAGTGGCTCATATTGAATTTTAAAAAAGTACAGTACACAATAAAAATTGCAGGGGAAATAAAAGCAGATCATTTTACAAATTGAAGTTTTATATTGCGGTCAAATTTAGTTTAAAATAGTCTGTCCATACAAAATTCAAAGACCAGACACTAAACTGTTTCAGGACCCTGAGTCAAAAATAATTAAGAACACTCCCCACACACGGGGTCATAACAACCCTGATGTCATTAAATATGTTGTCTATTGGCACAAAAATAAATGAGGCAAAAGCTAAAACCAAAATGACAGATGTATTGTCTAAAAGTACAAGAAATGCTCTAATGAAGGTTACATTTTATCAATAGAATATATTTAAATAACTTTTCTAATCTTTTTAAATTACAGAGCACTTTACAAATATCTAAAGAAATAAAATATTTATTTAAGTTCATTAGGGGGCTCCGCCCCCTGCTCGCTATAGCTCGTCAACCCCCGATGATTTTGAAGCAATCATATTTAGTTCGCTCCGCGAAGTATACTTTTCAACAATGAGGGGATTACTTCACAATCCCTCCCCACTTGGATTGATCCCGGACCTCTAGTACGACATTAATTTCCCTTCCCATTGCGATATCTATCGCATGCACCCGAGTAACGGAAAATTATCTACTTTTTTTGCGAGATTAGCGGATCTGTATATAAGCTGACTCCCGTACTTTAGCTTTAGAAAACGTTCCAAAAATTCTGGGCTTATACACGGAAGTATACGGTAAATAAAAACAAAATGTTTTTTAAAATGTCAAGAACAAAACTTCTCATTTCTACATGAAAAAGGAAATTGTTAAATAAATAACATATAGTTAAAATTTAGAGGAAATCTCATCATAATTTTAAATCTTTTAGCTGATCCGTATTGTAACAGTACTTTTTAAGATTTTAATATTCGACTGTTGCTGAAACAGCGACCGAATTTGCTGGTTCTTTTGAAAACACTGCAAACTTTCTAGCACATACTCTCAAATTTTATGAATGAATGAATTAAAAAACATTAACTGTTTATCGTATCTTCAACAGGCATGCTTGGATGCCTGTTGAACTTGGATGTCATTAGCCTGTTGAACCTCTAGACTCGCTATCTACCAATTACAAAGTGAATAAAACTGAAAAAGACAGCATTTTTTTTTAATAGAAAAAGAAAAGCAAGATACATGGATGAATAGATCATGTCAAGTTCAGGAATATAAAAATGAATGAAATGGAAAAATTGAAAGATAAAACATTTAATACAGATGAAAATGCAGATTTTGTAGTTCTCTGCAATCAGCAGCAAAATACACTTATTAATACAAAATGCAGTCTTACAAATGAGGGAAATATTTATAAATTTAATAACTTTTAGACAATCAGTGTATCAACACTTAATCCTTTGTTTACTTCAAAAAATGCAACATTTTTAATGGTTACCTATTCAGAAAATTGAAACATTTCTCTCCTAAATAACAACACATTTAATGTACACACAGTAGTGCTTCTCCTATATTTTCAGCAACGTTGTCTTGTTTTGTAGAACAAAAAAATTGCTTGGTCGAATTTCAGACCTAGGTGCATTGAAAAACATAATAATTTTTCACTTTCGTTTTTTTTTTTTAAGTATTTTTAATCCAACGTAAAAATTGCAATAGGAAAAGCTTTTTCGTTAAATTTCACGATTTCTTAAAATTTTAAAGAAATAAATAAAACGTTTCCCACACAAATGACTTTCTACTATAATTTTAATTCTTTAATACTGTAAATATAGAGTTGAAGTATAAATACTATTCATAGCATACTTAAAATAAAAGACATTTGAAAAAAAACTGCACAAACAATATGCGCTTGCAAATTATTAATAATCGGAATGAAATGGGAAATTTGCAGGAATTTGGATTTCCCAGGAGTCCAAAACAAGGTGAAATAGGGCAATTTAAAAAATCTCTCTTCAGTTCGCACTAACACTTTTTAAAAGGGTCCATGAGTAAACGAGTTTAAAGCACTTGGGAAAAAGATGCTCGTCTGGTCTTTGTCTTTCGTGGGATGGTTACGAGACAGCCACTCGATTCAGAAGTTCTCGAAACGCCCACGAATGCGGCGCGCTAGTTGGATGTCGCGTGGCTTCAAGGTGACTCTTCCAGCATGCATTGCACACAGATTGGCGTCTGTAAACAAGATGACCAGATAGATCTCAACTGACTCCTGGAGGGCTAAAATAGCATTGGCCTGCCACCTGTGACCCGAAAACGAAAGAGCCTGGTCGATTTCTTTCACAACGCGAGAAAACGGAAGTTTCCTCAGCAACAGCTCCTGGAAAAATAAAGTGGTTTTAATGCCTTGTGAAAATTTTTGATCTAGTGTTTTCAATTTTTCAACTAAAGATCCATTGATAACAGCAGCCTTGATATATCTAATAATTACTATGTTTTTTTTTTTTTTTTCAAAAAGAAATGACTAACTTTTGTGGGGAAACATTTAAAATATTGTATTATTGCTCAATATAATTATTATTGTACACCAAGAATAAACTTGAAAAGAAACTTTACACAGAAATTGTTTCAGTTCTTTGTTGTTGTTGTGCGGGCCATATATGGCCCAATTGGGGGTGCCATTGCCCCGGAGGCATGCATGACACATCCCTTTCACACATCCATTCACTCACACATATCGTAATTTAGATCCCAATCAGAGGCTGATAACCCTCTGATCAGGTACCCCCAGAGGTATTGATTTGGTATGGGAACATGGAGGACTTTGTGACCTCAACCTATTAAATGTGCCCCAGCCACCATTAGCGAACACGACGGTCTTTAGCCAGGTTCAAGCGCCGATCTCGCAATCATCAGAATTGCAGGCTCCGCTGAGGACAGAACCTACAACCCTTCCGATGCGAGACCGCCTCTACTGACTGAGCTACCATGGCTCGTTTGAGTTCTTTAATGGTAACTAAAGAAAAATACACCAAATTCAGTTTTTACACGTTAGATTCATTCTTGAAGAACACGTGTAAAAAAAGACATCGTATCTATGGAAATTTGGTTGCTAAATTGGTTACGGATCTAAAAAATCAGTAAAATAATTTTTTTTAAACATGAAAATGTTCGTTTAGCTCTTATGATTTTATTTTTAACAAAATACACATGGGGTAATATTTGAAATGAAAAAAAATTCTTAAAAATAAATCTGTCACATTTAACAAGATTTTTTCCATTTTCACTTTCTGATGATAAACGGCACATATGATTGGAACATCACTAAAAATTTTGTGGACATCCTCTTCTTCCTCTGTTAATAAATTTCTTTCTGTGATCGCTTGATCAAATACAGCACGAGTCTCCTGTGGTCAGATGTTTCACCAGTTTTACGAATTCTCTGAAAGCAGCTGACACGTTCAGTTCTCAATGAAACTTTCCGTCCTTCGTTTGGGTCATGTAATGATTAATCAATTATCTGGCCACTTCCTCTTTCATTGAATCTGCATTTGGAACAGGTTGGTTTGATGGAATAAGGGCCACATGTGGCAATGCAGACATACAATATCAAGTAACTAGCCACTGCGTGGCTAGCCCGTCTCATTTGCTTTTTGTGGAGTAATCAGAATTCATAGCCCATTCAGGGTGTCTACCAAATTTTGGAAACTTAATTTCGTGACTTTTTCATGACCTGGTGCTAACAAGTTTCATGACTTTAACTTTTTAATTTTTTCCAAGAATTGGAAACATTTAAAAATAATCAATCATTTGTAAACCTAATATTTATCAAAAAATTCGTTTTCGTATAGTTGGCCTTTTACTGACCAATATTCAGTGCTTGCTTATCTCCAAAGCTATGCATTTATTTCACTATTTTAACATATACAATAAAATTTAAATATCTTGCACTAAGTAACGGAAATGTATAGAATACTACATAACACACAACATTAATTTATGCACTTTTTTCTACATTTTAATAAAACCAAACCCGTCCTACAAGCCACTACAGATCTCATCTAATGACCAATCACACACACACACAAAAAAAACCCTGAAGAATACAAGTCTATGTTGATTCCATTCAAAAAGTTTTAGTTTTTCTTTAATACTTGGATTTTTACAAATCGTGGAGGTGGTTTTTTTTTGTCTGCTTCGATGCAAGTTATTTGATTTTTTTGCAGTGAGCTCCAGTGCCAATGGATACAATTAAATTGAATGGCATTTCCTAGCACTATTGAAGGAGACAATCATGACACTCCCTTGACAATATGGTTATGCAATGGTAAATTGTTTAGCATTTTTAATAGGTTAGTAGAAATTTCTCACTATCAGAGCGCGAAAAGCAAATACGATTCTCTCACACCTTTGCAGATTGCTGCAAGAGCAAAGCCAATATTTACTGCCCTAACATCAAATTGATTTTTGTTTTCTCCAGTGCAATTAGCTGACTAGCATTTTTGATAGATTTCATAACATCTATTAATATGAAACCACTAGCTATGCACCACATTATTGCATAACATTATTCTGCATACAAAAAAAAGGTAAAGGTGGTTGATTACTCAGAAATCTTCTTAAAAAAGGTTCTACTTCTAAGGCAACTAACTGATTGTAAGAACATCAGTTTTGCAAGTAAAAGTTCATCTTTCCAAAATCTTTGTACGACTTGAAAATTACTTGAAGCAGGTGGTGTTGATTTAAATGCTTCAACCTATTTTTTAACATATGGTATTACTTTTATGGCTCTTTCAATAATTTTCTATCCACATTATTGAGCATAACTTTAGGGGCAACAAAGTTGAACCAGAATGGAACGTAAAATTTGCTCTTTGAGAAGGAAAATCTTTGAACAGAAAACACAGCTTAAAAAAGTACGCAAGTCTAATCTAGCTTTTTTCAGGGCAGTCTTGTACACTCAAAGGACAATATGTATACATGAATCAACATTTATCATTTTTTAATCTTAACAATCTTCCTCAGACTTCGTATTAAAGACTGAAAATCATTCAAGAATTTCAGGATAGCATTAGGGCCATCAGTTGAAAGTTTGCAGTGTTTTCTTTACAGATAAACTCAATCCATACATAGTATGGGTAAATGCACTAGGTAGAACAGCTAAAAGGCCCCAAAACAAAAAAGTGAGATATTGCGTTTTAACCTGATGAATAGGCAAGGTGTCAAGATTTAAATCACTTGATTTAAATCAACAATTAAAATCACGATTTAAATCAAATGATTTTTTTTAATTACTGATTTAAATCACAATTAATCTTACATTTTTATAACTAAGTAAATACACCATAGGAAAATCACAAAAGTGGTCAAATGCTTTCATTTTTCTGCACTCATGGTGATTTCAGCACTAATGGCTAAACCAAGCTCAGAGGGAACTGTGTCAATTGCTGCATATTATAATAAAAGATTGCAACAGCCAGTTGTAACTTATTAGAACATACAATATACTGGAAACAGTAATGTAAACACACATGCCATCATAAATCTAAATGCCAGGAAGAGTAATGTATAAACATTCCTGATTAACAGCACTCATAAAATAAACACTTAAAGGAAGTATACAACAGTTTGATTCAAAATTATAAACTAAAGGGGTGACTGATTTTATTAGCTAAAAAAAAAATAACACAAGTGGGAAGTAAAGGTTTTGAGGCATTTGTCAGTTAGCTCCCAAAGTGTGGGCCGCAGCACCCTGGAGGTGCCATGTAGAGATAAGAGGTGCTGCGAAGCGCCTGTAACTTCCAATCCAAGCTATTTCTAAACAACAGAAAAAAGGGTTAAGGTCACTCATCAAAAATCGTTCACTCCCCAACCAAGAGCATGATGAAGGTAATTTGATTTGTTTTAGTAATATTTTCACCAACCTATGTTTTCTTATTAAGTAAAATTAAAGTGTGTGAATTTTAAATACTAGTTGTATTAATTATGTTTATGTTCTTACTTCTCTAATTTCTTTTTCAAAGTGTTACTAATTTGTGAAATATGTATATATATGTAATAATATACCACAGATAAATGTTACATGAGGACGAGGGTGCCGTGAGAAAATTATAATTTTCTTACGGGTGCCACCACTTATATAAGTTTAGGAACTCCTGTGTTAGCTTATTCTTGTGGTGTGCAATAGATTAAAGAGTGGAAAAATATACATTTTCACACACAGCCATTAAAATGTCAGCACAAAAAGAGAAAAATCCAATATGAATAAAAACTAAGAGAAAATCCATTTATTATTGCTGTTCTGCAGTTTATTATCAAATTTACTACAGTCTGATTATTTCTGTCCTCTATTCTACTTTTCAGACTATAGTTTAGGTCTGTCAATTACACTTACTGATAAATTTGTTAACGTGACGATGTAATTTTCTCAAGAAAAACTATGTAGGATGTCAACTTGTGTTTTAAAGTTAAACAAATGTTTAAGTAAATATTGATTTACCATGTCACAAATTCCGATTGTTTACTTAAAATAAATATTGGTTTACATGTCATGTCACAAACTCAATTTTTTATTTAACAAATTTATATATAATTATTATAAAAACAATGTATAGGGCCTGCAGAAATTTAAAGAAAAAAATCTGATTTAAATCAAAATAATTCCAATTTAAATAAAAAAAATCCGATTAATTGATTTTTTTACACCTCGTGAATAGGTAAATCCCAAAAACGGATTATTACGGCCATTTGGCCCTTCTGTGCTACTTAATTTAAACTTCCGTCTAATGACACACAGTAAAAATCACATGCATTTATATCTTGACAATGTGAACCCAATCCATAAGTTATAACATAGACTAACTTGTCTTTGTGTATTTTAAACTTTTGTGTAGTCATACTGCATGGAAACACCTCAGAAAACAAATCACTCGAAAGGCTGGCATGTCTATCAGAAGCATAGCACATAAGGCTTTGTTTATAGCCCATTATAATTACTGCTCTCAATACACTTTCGTTTGCTACACAAGAGCTTAAATTATTCTGTTTTGAAGCTACAGGTGGAGAGCATTTTGAATTTTCTGGTCTATATACAGGGTTCGCTCTCTTTTTTCTAACTAAAAATAAGGACTGTGACAGAAGTTAATTTCTGTCCTGTTATGGGTGGTTCCATGTTTTACGTGGCAGTTCAAAAAAGAACTGAACTGATTGAAGAGTAGCGTGTGGGTCATTCCATGTGAAATGAGCAAAAATCAGGAAAAACCCGTGGCCGTATGGTAATGGATTTTCATGAAATTTGGTACAGGGGTTTAGTTTATGCATAAATAACGATATCCAAAAGAATTAGGTTCAAAATTAAATATTTTCGAAATTGGAGGCATTTTTAGGACTTCCAACTTTGAAGAACAGTTGCGAGATCGCTTAATGTTGTATGTTTGAAGTTCTGTTTCTCAAAAACTACTTAACGTAGACAAACATGTTTTACATTTTTATAATCTGTACAAAATGTTCTTTTTTTCACTGTGGCAACAACCTTTTTAAGCATCATATTTAATCCAAAATTTAGTTGCAAAAAATGGAAAATTGTCATTTTTGACGGAATTAAAAACATTTCTATGGGCTAAAGAAATTTTACGACATACTTTAAATTCATGCCAGTTACAATGCTAGATATGATAATATTACTGATAGAGTTTGGAAGTCGTATTTTAATTCTTTCATCTTCAAAATAGCTAACGAAAAGTACAAAATGATAATTTTCTACTCTAAATCGGCATAAGAAATCAAACGAAGGACAGCTTTTACAAAACCGACATTTCACAGGAATACAGTTTAATATGTATATTACTTGTAAAAAAAAAAATCAGGATTGTAATCTGAGTCCTAAAGCAACAATAATAAAAACAAAATCACAACATTTGCTTTCCACTCTATGCATGTTACGAGAACTTCAATGATAACAGTGAAATAAAATATAGATAATGAAACCCTAATTCAACAAAGAAATACCAAATCATGTTTAACTTTAAGGGTGAATTATAAAAGCAGAAAAAATGAGTGTCAAAACAAGCTTAAAAATTTCAACGTAGTATCATAGAAATTATAAATTTTAACTAATTACCTTTTCAAATTCACGATGTGGTAAAACTCACAAGTTAAACTTTGCTTCTTCTATTATTGAAACGTGATTTTTTTTTGTGCTGCTGAATTCTTTTTAAACTCTTTACTTCTTTTCCTGGCGATTGCGATAAATATGACACTCGAATTAGAGTCGTACAGTTTGGAATAGGAATGTAGCAATGACAGTTACGAGTTCCCGTAATGGTTGCGGTCACTTCACTAAACCTTTGTTGAAGATAAGACTCAATTTGAATAACATCAGTTGAAGGCACATAAAATAATTTGATGTTTGAAATGGTTGAAGTACAGAAGGAAAATAGATGTGTTTTGCATTTAAAATCTGATTGTTGTATGGTCTCTGTAAACTTGTTCTTGCGGCTAACCATTTGATAGTTCCACCGATTCCATCGCATGGGCTTTTGCCATGACTTGTAGCGAAAAAGTGCCATTCTGCCTTCAATTCAAAATAGGATTCATGATGGCAAATGTTGGAAAAGTTTTTCCGGTTTTTATACTGTGCTGAACACCTATCGCTGAAATAGATAAGTTTCTTCACAGAAAGAAACCTTTCTTTTATAAAAGGGATTACGGCAGTCTGAAATGCAAATACACTCAATGTATCATGTCTAGTATGGTCACTAATAACACACATTGAAAGGATTTGAAACCTGTTTTCGTTATCCTTCCCATAAAGTACAAATGGGTGCAGTGTAACTTGAGTAGTTTCCCAATGGAATCCTTGAATTGCATCCTGAACAATAAATGAATAATTTTCTGAAAAATCGAGGAGTACAATGCACTCGTCCTGGGAAACAGTCAATTTCTTTTCCTCCGAAAATTTGGACTGCGATTTAGCAATGAAATGATGTTTTGTCAATCCAGACATACTCTCAACAAGTGAGTCAAGAAATTCTTCTGTTGACTGGACTTGTGTGATTAGAGTAGATCTGTCGGTCGAAATCCAACGCTTGTAAATAATTTCTTCTAAATTTTGGAAAACCTCAAACTTTTCTATTTGAGCACGAAATTGATCTTTTGGACACTTATCACATTCTCCGAACATACATTTTTCCTTTTCAATGTTACAAACATATAATTTCATTAGCTCTAGCAAAGAATAATGAGGTTTAATAGCGTGTAACATCAGTTTCATATTTTGATGTATGGTGCACACACACACGGAATGTGTGCCATTACTTCGAGCTAGTACACAAAGTTTCGGTCTTAATTCAGTGAATTTACTGAAACCAATCTTTGCACTCCCATGCTGTTCCTTAAACTGCTGGTATCCTTCTTTTAAGTTACAAAGAATCAACCTTTTTTGTTTTTAAATTTACCTTCATCTGTGTTTACATTAACATAGTCTTTTTTTCCTGGACATAGCCGACTTATGTCATCAGACTCGTAAAAGTTTATAACTATTGCAATAATATTGTCATTAATTTTTTTGCCTTGTCTCTTAGCAGGTTTTCCTTGCTAAATACAATGTGGTAGGATATTCTGTCCTTATTTTTTCCAGACTCCAGCTCTTTGGAACAAGAGTTAGAATTTGAATTTTTTCTGCAGGGGATGTTGTTTCAGTAAACTTTGCTTTCAGCTGTTCTATTAAACAATAAAAAATCTTCCTTACTTTCAGTCGCATGTGTACTATTAATTTTATTGAGGTTTACTTGCAAAACAGTTCCCAAATTTATTTTAGCAGTTGAAACAAATTTCTGTAATTTTCTTCTGCCATAATGTTTTCTTTGAGTCATGCTGAGTTTACGAACCTTTTTAACAGGCGAATTTCCCATGTTCTGTAGGTTGTTATTAAGTTTCTCGTACTGTTTCTCTAAAGCTTCCGTTTCAAAAACAAAATCTGTTGCATCCTCTTCTGTAATAAAATTTTTAACACCAATTTCACATGTGAGACAGATCTTTTTACCTGGCGAGAGCAATCCAGCTGATTTCTCGGCAATATCTAGTGTTATTATTCGCCGGGACTTTTTCACGGCACGTTTGTGACTTTTAAAAGGATTACAACAAGTTCGTCGGAATAAGTAAGTATACTTCAGTAAATACACTTTCTCATGGTGAAGACAAATGTTTTCAAACTTCCTACCTAATTTCAAATACAACAATCCTCTGGCTTTATCTGTAAGTTCGGAAAGTTCTTTTAATCCGGTTTCTTTTACATAATGGATTTTATGGCAGTTTTCTTGCAACATTTCTCCCACGTCACAGTTCGAAAGTTCAGGAATTTTAAAATCCCTTTTACTATCAAAATCAAACATAGTAATAATATTTCCTAAAAACTACAAGAAAATACAAAAGACTTCTCTAACCGAGTAATGATCATTTCAATGGATGGAACACTTATGGATTGCCACTTGGAACATTCGCCGGTGTTCGAAAGCTTTCGGTTCAGCAAAAAATTATCAGTTTATAGCAACCCAAGCACATTTATAACCATAATTCATTTAGTAGTGTTTATTTATTCTATTATCTGTCATTGAATGTAATAGCATCTCTTTCAATGAGGAAATGGATGGCTTAATGGCGTGTTTCCGCCTGTTTTGTTTCATCATGAGATAAAATAAAACTATAGTTTTCATCTAGTTAAAAATGCTCCTGGGACGAAAATAAGCAAATTACAATGATGAAAATTTCAGGACAGATAATATACATCTGGACACATAATACTGAAAATTTGTGAGTTTTTCGGAGCTGTCCTTCACAATAAAATTTGTATTTAAAAATACAGAAAAATCGCCGTTTTCAATTATTTTCCTTTATTATTATTTTTTTTCTTTAATAAGGAATATGACTACAATCACTAAATTATACCTACCTTTTATATAGAAGAAGGGCTTTGTTAAGAATTATTTTTGATATTGTCTTTCCATTTTTAGAGGTACTAGAGCAATTTGAAATTGGTATCATATTGGACAAATCTCTATTTTCGCCGATCCTTCAGAACGAGAAGTGCCGGATATTAAACAAAATTCTGACATTTCCTGAAAGAACTTTTACTGAAGAATGTAACAATATAAAACTTTATAATTTGTGTCAATAACTTTTACTGAAGAATGTAACAATATAAAACTTTATAATTTGTGTCAATAACTTTTTGAAATATTGGGTCTCAAACAGGCTGCTATTAGTGCTACAAAAATCTACATTTGTGAGACCTTGAGTTTTAAAATTCAATAAAAAATAAAATATCCATTTCTGACATTTAATATTTGGCAGTTCCTCCTTACTATATGCGATCTATTTGGAAACTAATTTTCATTAAAATCGGTGATGTGTCAGCCACAGCCTATTTGCGTGGAATGACCCGTGTATTAATTCGAATAAAGTCTTGGACCAGCATGGCCGGCTTCTATTTTTTAGCGTTCGATTACCTGTAAATATTTATTAAGAATCCTGTAATAAATGAATTGAACACTATCCAGTGTTTTTCATTTGTGTTTTGGAAAACACTAGGTTCATTGTAAGTTTTCAGGGGGAAGACGAGACTCGGCCGTTAAGTACAATGTTCCTGCCAATCCATTTAGACCTATATAAATAACATATAAAGCGCTAAGTCTATTTTCCAAAAACTATACACAAATAATGCTACAAGAAAATGAGATTTTTCAAAATAGGCAAAGTTTGATTTTTACAAAATTTAGCAGTTAATATATGGGCATTTACGTGTACACGTATTAGTAATATGCTGTAACGACACCGTTTTGTCTTGTCTTTGGTGGTTCATTTTATGATGTCATCACTTTATGGCCTATTTCCTTTCACCTTCTTTCCATTCATTTACACGTCGAGTAATAATCATTGTACTCACTATTTATTGAAGATTAAGCATATTATATACAAATGTACAGATATGTGAGGTTTTACAACCGACACAAAGATCTTATTCAAAAACATCTACAACTATTGTCTAGATCTGAGAGACATTCTAGCCAGTGTAGGAGGGTGTTGTATAGTGGCAGCACCACCTAGCTCGGCTCTAACTGGCCGATCTACATATGCAAGTACATAAACAAATTATAGAATGGAATAAAAACTTGTGATGTTTTTCTTTTACAGGGTTCCCACTCTTTTTTCTGACTAAAAATAAGGACAAAATAAGGACTTAAATAAAACATTGAAGAAACCGTGTTATGCAATGACTTTTGACCAAATGGGGATGCTCTTACAGATTAGATTCAAAGGAAAGAAATCTTAAAAGCATGTAAAAATTTTGAGTATTTTTCTTTTATCTCTTCGCCATTTGCTTTAATAAAAAGGGAAAGAAAGAGACAAGTTTGATGAGGACAGCACTTGGTGTTGTCGGTCTCCCAGCTGCTGTTGAGAGTTTGATTTTGTTTTCTTATCCTTTTTATATCGTTTTGTTTTCACTTTTTAATGGTCTTCAGGGGAGTGTATGAGCAATTTGTTAGCATATTGCTGCTCATGTTTGTGTTGTCTGGGTCAGGCTCCTCCCTGATCGACTAACACTTTCATTTTCGAAAAACTGTATTATGTGCTCATCAAGAGTCGATCGACGATTTGTATATCACGTATCAAGTATTCCCATTCAAGCAAGTCAGTTTCCGAATCATCACCAAAACTGTACTTGTAAGCAGTTTTATCAACGATCAGCCGCTTAAAAGAGATAGGAAATGTAAAAAAATATTGTCATTTGAAAACTTAATTTTGTTTTAAAAGGAAAATAAGCACTTTCTAAGGACTATTGATGAAAAATAAGCACTTCTAAGGGCTCTTAGAAATGGAAGGTCAAAATAAGCAATTATAAGCACCCGTGGGAACCCTGTTTTATATCTCTTCGCATTGCATTTGTTTTTATAAAAAGGTAAAGAAAAAGTTGAGTTTAATGACAGTGAGTTGACACCAAGCCTGAAGATCACCACCAAATGAGCTTATTGTCACTGGTCTCCCAGCTGCAGTTTCATTTCGTTTTCTTTTCATGTTGTTTTGTGTTTGCTTTTTAATGGTCTTTGGGGGAGTGTATGAGCAATTTTCTAGCACATTGCTGCTCATACATAGTAAAGACCATTTTGTGCTGCCTGATCAGGCTCCTTCCTGATCCACCAACACTTTCATTTTCGAAAATTTCCTTTTTTTTAAATTTCAAATATTTTTTTGTTTTTGAATTTATATTGCTTACCTTGTTAAGTCTGCAGCTTCAGCCCACTTATGAAATTTAAATAACTCACCCCAGTAATTATTTTATAGATACACTTTAATAAATTTATAATAAAAAGTAAGAAGTAAATTCATTTATTGGCACATCAGAGGTTTCACTAAAATAAAATTTATGGCAATCTATTAATTTCTAAAAGGTTTGCAAGTTGGAACGTCAGAGTCACATTTGACTGAATGGGAGACCGAACGAGTTTCAAAAACCTTTTCCCGTAAACTAAAAGGGATCATACTATGCAAAAACTATGATAAATTTATAACATTTACTACACGATTAAAAAATAAAATGCAATTTTATTGAATGGATATATAGAGTTTAAAAAAAATTAATTTGAAAATAATCATCTAAGCTGACGATGGAAACGGATTGCGCATGTCATAACAAAAGCAATGTGAAATTTAAGCACAATCGGCCATTAAGTGTGTCACCCGGATACAAAGAGAAAAAATTTCAAGCAAAGAAAAAAATTATTCGGTTTTGGTCAGCTAGCACTCTGGTTTACGTTTTTGCAATCTTTTCCTACAATGGTTTTTTTCAATCAATCAGGTTTTTCCCCCCGATGAAATTTGAAAACTGAATTTTGCTTTCAAAGGAAAATAAGTACTTTCTAAAGACTATTGATTAAAACTTAGTACTTCCAAGGGCTTTTGGAAATAGAAGGTCAAAATAAGCACTTTTCAAGACCCGTGGGAATCCTGTATATATAAAGATAAATGACCCGGTTCATTTGGAATAGGTTGATTCATTTTAGGGACAGAAGATTGTTTTTTAAATCATATCAGTGGTTTGTTTTCCACTTGAAACAACATCAGCTAACATTTTTTCCGAAACAGCATCGGAAAATATTGTTCTAGATGTTTTTTCCTTCGCGTGCATGCGCGACAGGTCAGCAGAAGCGATAGCAGTTGAGAATTTTCAACATCGCTAGTTGACGCTCATGACAAACAAGCTTCTGGTGAAGTCTCAACCAGTTAAAAAGTCCATTTGGTGTCAAACGAGGTTTTAAAAAAAAGGAAACATTTCGTCCCTTCATTATTTACAAAATGGAAAAATTCGTGACTGAGAGGCTAATTTTGTGACCTTTTCATGCTTTTTGTGACCATTTTCTGAATTTGTGACTTTTACGACTGGTAGACACCCTGCTATTGGATAACAATCATCACGGATTACCAATTGGTATGCTTCGCAAACAAACACAACACGGGTAACGCAGTAATGGTCTTGTCATTGTAAAATTCGAATTGTGATCAAATGAAGATCCAATCGGCATGACGTCACAATCTCTTACGAAAATATAAATATTTAATTGAAAAATTATTTATTGAAAAAAATTATAATAAATAAATAAGGTGTCTACATAGAGTAAAATTTCCCGCAGATTTCAAATCTATCTTTACCGATCCCGATTTTACAAAAAAGAACTTAACAATGCCAGTCAAAAGGTTTCTGTGGAATCGTTTGAGCGGAGACAAAGCATTTCCATTTAATTGAGAGCAAAAGGTGAAAAACCTGACATGGTTTCAAAGGGCAAAAAAACAGCATTCCGTCCTTTCTTCCAATTGCCAAAGCGGGACGGAACAAAGATTTTATATCTTTGTTCCGTGTGTAGGGTGAAAAAAACTATTAAATTCATTTTTAAATGTTCTAGATTAAATTTTAAAATTCGCCACGACCCAAAAATTGCAAAAAATTCAGACTACCTGTGTGCCAAATCCCATTACTGTAAGTGCCATGGATTCGTCAGGTCTTTGCGGGTAAGAAACAAACACTTCCTTTTATAATATTAGAGATAGACATAGTGAAAGTTTGACTGACACAGAAGAGAGACCCAGGGAGTTAATGGTCCTGCCAGGAATAGAACTCGCTGAGCCAAGACGACCTCCATTTAGAACAATCATTTTCTTCACTATCACTGAACCATTCTGTAAAGATAGCAGTGGGCCTCCTTATTTAAAATTTAGATTCAAATTTTGATTTCATTTAAAATTAAAAGGTTTTAAAATTCTAAATGATTTTTTTTTTACATATCTATAGCAATTAGCAAAATGCAGCAATTTTAATACGAATACTCCGAAAACGAAACATAATTCAGATACGATCAGCATGCTGTTCTCAAAAGCTATTGTTCCCATCACAAATGCGTTGCTGCCATTCTAACAGATGAAAAAAGATAGAGAAATTTCCAACCATTGGTCCAATGAAGAAATCAAACGCACAATGTGATGTCCTTTTGCCGTTAGGCTCATTGAGATGCACCTCTTTTCATAGCAAGACAATAGCAGAATCTGAGCGATAGGGAGAAAAAGAAGATACCGTATATTTTCGTGTATAGGCCGCAAATTTTTGGAACTTTTTCTAAAGCTAATGTGGGAGGGTCGGCTTATATACGGATCTGCAAATCTCGCAAAAAACTAAGTTACTTTTCCGTTCGCCGAGCGATAAATCAATAAATATCGCCAAATATGGCACAAAAAATAAAATTGACTACCGTAATTAATAAGCACATAAAATAATAATTGGAAAGGGAATATTTTTCGATACAGCTGTTGGATTCGGATCTCAATCCGGTTGCAGCAACTTGGCGAAATTTTCGAATTCTTTACGAGTGATTAACAATTTTTATAGCAATTCCAACGGGTGTTGGGAAAGCAACCCTTCTTTTTTTACTTCGTGCCATCCGACTCGGATCCGAATCCACCAGCTGTTCCAATTTTTAAAATCTTCTAACTTACGTTTTGAATGCAGACATTAAGCAAAAAGAGAAAAATTAGTCATATAAATCCTTCAAATTCCATGTCTGAATCCGAGTTTCTGAATAGTTCGTAAAATTTGGCTTCACTTACTGGGAAAAATTCCCAAGACACAGCAGTTCCCCGTGACCAATTTTTTAACTGATCATCTTTCAATTACACAGTCAGAGGTCTGAGACAGGTGCGGGACACTGGGAAGATCATTAGCGGTCACCTTTGTAATAGCGTGGAAAGGGGACGAATTAGACAACCTCACAGTGAAACCTGCAGCTTAAAGCTCAGTACGCTCGTCATTGCACATTTTTTTAACTGCCAAGTTAAATCGTGGCGACTGATTGGAGAGTTCAATTTCATTTAGACCCCACCTGAGTTTCTTTCAAGAGCCATAATGAATCCCCTCCCCCTTTTGAATCCTAATGTCCCGTACATCATCACCTGTCAATCACCCTGTCAGAGGTCGGATATCAGGAGCTAGACCGTCTGGACACTGTTGAAAATCATTAGCAGGTTAAAACTATCATCGTTGGCAAGTGCCGTTTTACTTTACAGCGATTTGATCGGAAATATTCCACCCGTTTTACCTTCTTGGCGACATTTACGCCCTCATGTTACGTTTGAATGTCACTAAAAAAAAAATTTTGTTTTTTAATTTTTAGTTCGGTTTTAATACTGGTTTTGAATTTTGGGTAAATTTTTGAAGAAAAAACGCACCCTTCACACATATTCAGAAATATACAGTATTTTCTTTCCTCCGATCCAAACAAGAGGTTATTGAAGTTTGCAAGTGTGTATGGCGATGAGCAGAATGATTGAAATAAAATACAGAGGTGAAAAATAACTGCTTCCATGAGAAATATAGGACAATTACTGAAATATAGGACGTTTTTAAAAATATATATAGGACGACTGCGATCCCTGTTGTCACTGAATGTGGGTTTAGGGCTCGATTTACGAGCAGGTAAACTCTCGGTTTAACATATGATCTCCTTAGCTACCTTAAAACCATCAGCAGTTTCCTGTGATTGGGTTACATGCATTCTGTTCGGCATGTTTCTAGAACAGACAGCTTCCTCCATCAATTATTTTAGTGAGTTACGGTGGGAACACTTTGGCAGCCGATTCATCTGTAGATGCAGTTTCACCTTTAATTTTAATATTATGAAGAACGTGTAACAGAGAAATAATACTACTATGCCAAATATTTTTTTTAAAATTTTCTTAAGAATTAAGAATTTTTTTTTTTACAAATTGGCTCAGCCCGATTGTATTAAATCAAAAGGATTCGCATTAAAAGAGAATGAGATATTTGTTTCAAATTCGTGCAGAATCAGTCTGATTTTGACAGTCGCGAGTGCTACGGAGGCCCGCCACAATGATGTCTAACTATCAAAACCGTCGGCATCTCTGTGAATTAATTGATCATGTGGAACACATAAAATGCGCAAGACCGAGATACTTACTGTACTTCTTTGGTACTTCCTGATTTCCATCAAGGCTGTGTTTTTCCGACTTTTCTGTCTGCTGTGCCTCGGAGGTGCATTTGTTTTCCTGGGAGTTGCATATGTTTGCAAGGTAGGTGCATACGTCTGCTTGCTCGTAGATGGCTGGTGAAGCAGAGGCTCCCTTGCGAGAGTTTCAGTCCGTCGTTTCTTGGGAGGGTTTTTTCTTTTGGGCGACGAGGCACTCGGTCTTCGCTGCTGAGTGACCTGCATAGAAAGGAATGACAATCAGGGGTTTCCTATTTCACGTATAGAAATCTAAATTCTACATCTCATTTGTAGTTCACATACCCAACCCCTTGGATTTTTATATTCTTGCTCGCTGAAAGAGACATGAGGTCATCGAGTTGTTCGATTTTTGCCCTCAATTTGAATCATTATTACACTTTTGACTCGTTCAAATCAAACAAAAGTCGACTGGTTTGGAGAGTTCTCGTTATTTACAACGCGACACCTCAGTACAACTAGTACAAAGTGCCAAACTCATTACCAGCCTCTCCTTCACACATCCTGACTTCCATTGGAGCCATACATGAAGACATTTTTAAGGATCCATCTGCCATTGCAATGAAACGTTTTTGCACAAACTCAATGACAGAGTAGGTTTTTTTTTTTTTTACACTGGAAAAGAAAGACATGAGAGGAAAGCTTGTGATGTTTTCAAGTCAAAATGCATGGGTAGTACAACGAAGGTGAATATTTGGTACAGCTACACTCTACGTTTATGACTGATGGCAACGGCTTGGCGATTTTTTTTGGCGCACTTATAAACTCGCCAAGGAAAAAATTATTTCTTAACTCTTTACCTGTCACAAATTTTTTTCTTTTTACAACACACTTTTTAAGCACATTTCAGAACGTATTAAAAAGTATATTTAAAAAAAATTTCATAAAAAGTAGTAAGCTTAATCACATATCAAAACACATTTGTGAACCAGCAGAGAAACTAAGCTACGAATGGTAAGAATACCCTGAAACTTATCAATTACACTAAATCAGTGAGCATGTTGAAAAAGAAAAAGATTTACAAAAGAAAAAAAGCAAGAAATAATACCTGATAACGTCAGAATTCTCTCGTAAAAAAATAATGAAAACGAAAATGGTCAAAAAAACAAAACTCTTAATCCTGTCGTGAAAATTATTATAACAAAATAAAAATTCCACAACTGTCAAAATACAAATAAATGGACCAATGGTATCACAGAAAACGATTTAAAAGGACCAATGCAATCAAAGGATATTTTAAAAACAAAATAACCAATGGAAGGAAAGAAATATTTTCAAACAAATCAATGAAATCAAACGATTTTAACGGATTTTGGAAGAACTTTCTAGAATATTCAAAATGAAAATTGAAAGTTTCCGTTTGCCGAGGTTGCCGTAAAAACCACAACAACAGCAACGAAAGATGGGTTGCCTTAATTTATCGTAACTCACTACTAGAAGTGCGCCAAAAAAATCGCCAAGCCGTTGCCATCACTCATAAACGTAGAGTGTAGCTGTACCGAATATTTATACAAACTTCCGTGACCTGTCATGTAAATGATTGAATTTTAAGATTAATTTCAGTGTCCACGCACTGAGTTAAAATAAACTATCACTTTCTATTAGGCTGATATAAACATAAGTTAATAAAAGTACACATGACGAAGTCTTTAAAAATCCAAACTAGAATTTATTCATAAGATAACAAATGTATTTAAGTTAAAATTAAAAGATAACAATCGATGTCAATGTTACTTTATGTAAGATTCGTGTTGTTCTGTTTGGTAAGGTCTATATTAAAGACTTCGAATCTTACAGCACATTGACATTTAATGAATTAATATCCACAGTTATTATGTACAGTTGAGTTATATTTTAAAACAGTTCCGTCATTATCTGCAGCAGTCGTCTCTGCTCGGAAAAAATACGTCAGCTCTCAATGGCGTCCAGGGGAAAAAGTGTCTGTTCTATTAATTTTCTCGTAACTGAATACCGGAATGTGAATGGCTCATGACAGTCTTGCCTTGCATTCCTACTACAATGCAACTGACTCCTACCAGTCTCGTAGCTCTTATAATGAGTTCTTTCCAGACTAGTAGACAACTACCATTGTCTAGTATTCCTACATTTATTTTATAACATTGGAAAGTAAATACACTGGTGTAAGAAATTAAGAGAATTTCCAGACTTGGTCGATTATCTCTAGAACTACTGTAAAGATTTTAATGAAATTTGATACTCACATACATTGATACAATACAAAACAAATAACCATTCAATAATTGTAATACACACGCATGATCGTGCATAACACTCGTTGGAGTCGGAAGGCATGAAACAGCGGTTGCAGAATAAACAAAAAAATGGGTTAATAGGGGACTCCCCTCTTACAGATCTCACAGCGTGATTTCATACTTGAAATAAGTCAGTTTATCATTTCCTGTGGCAATTGGTCTCACGCGCTCAGAACCGCTGTTTTCATTCCCTGGATGGTTCTCGGAGGGGGGTTGCAATTGCCCTCCCCAGAGCTTCCGAAACATGCTCTATAGGGTTAAGGTCTAGAGATCTGGCTGGCCAATCCATCCGGCGAATATCCTCACTCTCTAGAAATTCGTCGACCAGAAGAGCTCTATGTGGCCTCGCGCTATCGTCCATTAAAATAAACTCAGGGCCAACTGCACCCCTGAAAAGGCGAACATGTAGCTCCAAGACCTCATCCCTATGCCTCACACCAGTCACACTGCCTCTTTCAAAGACATGGAGAGGTGTGCGGCCATCCAACATGATGCCTGCCCAGACCATTAAACCTCCTCAGCCATAATGGTCGATTTCGCGGACATTGGAGGGTAGGTAGCGGGTCTCTGGTTCTCTCCATATGAACCTACGTCGAGAATCAGTGTTTAGGCTGAACCGGGACTCATCAGTGAAGAGAACGGTTGCCCATTGATCCATACTCCAATCTCTATGCTCTCTGCACCATGATAAACGGATTCTCTAGTTCGTAGAAGTGAGCGGGACGCAAACAGCAGGTGTTCTTGTGAACAACCCTCTCTCATGAAGTCTTTTGGAAACAGTCACCCTTGATACACGGGTTCCTGTGGCTGCATACAAGTCACGAGAGAGCAGAGAAGCTGTAGCACTCCTGTTACGCCTCGCTATAATCGACAAATGGCAATCTTCTCTGGCCGTCGTGGCTCTTGGACGACCTTGCCCAGGCTTTCTCTCGATGGATCCGGTATCCTGGAACTGTTTCCATAATTAAGTTATTTTGCTACCGCTGATCAGGAGTGACCTTGATGGAAGCAGAAGTTTAAATTTAGTCTTTTCTGCATGCACTGCATAATTATAGCATGTGCTGTGGCATCATTTTTTTTTCACTGTAGTACTAAGATTGGAGAACCAGAAAGTTCATTTCCATCATAGTATGCTCTTTTATTTTAAGAAAGAAAAATATGCTAGTCAGACTGCTTGTAAAATGTGTGCTGTAAATAGACACAGTGCTGTTTCTGAGGCCACAGTGCAAAGGTGGTTTGATAAATTTAAGCGTGGAATTATCAGCCTCGATTATAAGGCTTGCTCTGGACGACTGTCCTCTGTAAACGGCTTTTAGTGGGACTACAGAGGAATTTTTTACTACGAATTATTGCCACAAAATCGGACAATAAATTCGGAAGAAAAAAAAAACAGTTCTCAAATGGCAACATTAAAAGCAAAAATCAAAGCAAAGCGACCAGAACTGACCCATCGTCGAGGTGTTTCCTTAAAGCATGACAATGCGCAGCCCCGCATTTCACTGAATGTCAGACAAAGACTTATTGAGTAAGGCTGAAATATTTTGTGTCACCCCCTCATATTCACCAGACCTTGCCCCTCAGATTTTCACCTCTTAAGGTCACTTCCCAATTCTCTGAACGGCCTGGAGTTCCAATTCTTTGGAGACTGTCAAACAGTACCTCAACAACTTCTTTATAAGTAAACCTAATGATTTTTTTTTTTTTAATATAATAATTTTCCAGCTGCAGGAAAGATGGCAAAAAGTCATAGAACAAAATGGTGCTTATGTGACTCAATAAAATTTTCTTATGTTATTGTACTGCTTCATTGAATATTACCTTAAAAACGTGCACAACGTTCTGGATGACCCTATATATATATATATATATATATATATATACTAGCAAAATACCCGACCTTACTCGGTTTGAATTGGTTTACTCTAGATTGAAGAGATAATCAAAATATATAATGACTTACGTTTTTTGTAGAATAAAAATTTATTTTAACATCTTTCGCCATCTTTATATTTTCTACAACTTACTTTGGACACAAATCCTACACATGCATATCCATTCATGTAATACATTTCACATACATCGCACAATTGCTGTATGACAAAGCTACAAAATGACGAAAGTTGATACTAAGGTTACTACTAAAAAAAACGATTTATAGGAAGATTTGGAATTCCCTTTCTTAAGTTATTTTCATGTTTAACTCAATTAATTAAAATTACGATTTACGGCGAGTGCTCTCGCACTCATAGTCAACAAAACAATATTTTTTTACTTGTGGCACTCTTGCCTCCGGTATGCGACATTGTGAAATTTTGCAATCTTCTCCTGTCATTATTACAATGAATTTTTTAATGTTGGAAAAAGTTCCAGTTTGGATTAATAAACATTATTATTCTTTCAATAACGACATTATTCTTTCAATAACGGCATTATTCTTTAAATAACGGCATTATTCTTTAAATAACGGCATTATTCTTTCAATAATGGCATAACCACACTTAAAATATACTGACTTACCTAACATTTTTAAGTCTAATACTTTGTGGTGCTGTTGCGTGTGATGAGAAGGAAAACACATTTATTAAAATAATAAATATTTAAAACAGGAAACAGCGAAGTAAAACAAAATAAAAGATGTTGCAAAAAATTGTTCTAAAGATATTAATTTGTGAT
This sequence comes from Metellina segmentata, assembly GCA_947359465.1. Lineage (NCBI taxonomy): Eukaryota > Metazoa > Arthropoda > Arachnida > Araneae > Tetragnathidae > Metellina > Metellina segmentata. Next base: position 135,091,783 of record OX375874.1, on the reverse strand, counting down.
TCAATTTTATCTCTTGATCTTGCACAGTTGCCACAACTTACAACTAAAAGTGTACTAAATTTAGAAATGTGAAATTAATTCAGAGCGAAAGAACCAGAAAAAATATCACTGCTTGCGCGATCTTGTTCATTCTCGTTTCATTGAAAAATATCGTCTGTCCCAAATATTCGGAAATCGTTTTCATTGCGAAAAGAATAAAAATAAGACTCGAAATAAATGACGTATCAGAGATGAAATTCCATTAATTTTTTTTTTAAGAATAATTACTTTTTCAGCAGTACTGGTAAAGCAATCGTAATATTCAATAGACATTCCAATTTTTCCAAAACTACCAAATTATGGTTGATTTAAGTATACTTACTCAGGTGTTTTAGCATGAAACTCAACTAAATATAACAATAAAGAAATGTTTAATATTGCATTCACTACACTAATAGATAATGTATAAAATAAAATACAATGCAATCAAATATCTGGAATACAATTCATGTGATGTCTACACAAACACACAATCGAGCATAGAACAGAAAGACGGACAGACAGACTTTCGCAACCAATGCCACTCACTAAATGAAGATAAGTACTCACTGTATGCAAATTTTCATGAAAATATCTTAAACCTCATGGACGTGTATAGGGCACAACATACAGACAGACACCAAACGAGAAAAAGGCGGATTCGGCATCTGAAGGGTCCAAAACGGATAGAAAACTTGAAATGGGTCGAAAATATTGAATGTACAAACAAACACTCCATTCTTATTTATATAGATATATATACTATTGTATTGTTGCTTAATTTTTACAGTGGTGGCTGTTCGCCACACTACTCCCACTCTGTGAGAGCTGCATTAAGATCACTACTTTCGCATGAGCAGTCAAGCCATTTTAAAGATTGCGATCCTAACATTCGGCCGTTGCCTATAGCAGCCGAGTGAAGAAAAGGCCAAGCAGCAACGAATGCAGTGAAACCGTGATAGGAAACGAGCAGTGTTTGCTATCATGGAGCCTCAGACTGTTGTTGAAAGTGATTGGCAATTCAACTACTCATCGTGGAACATTCATCGAAGTTTTTTAAGTTTGTGTCTCTAATCACGCCCATCGGTCACCCGTTTGGCAAGTCGGAGTGAACAGGTGCAACTTTGTCTACCAAAGATACCTTTTGGTGGAGTTGGGTGATACTGATATAGTCATGGGGAAAAGTTTAATGTTGCAAAAAAAAAATATATATATATATTACAAGAAATATATACATCATTTTTATGAAATGTAATGACACTTGATAGAATGAATTAACAGAAAAATACATTGAACTTTATTAAGTTTAGTTACCATTATGTAAAATTTTATAGGAAATTAGAGAAATTATCATAGCTGGTATGGCACATCTGGTATCTCTTTTTTCAAATTACTTGTATTAATCGTCGGTTCATAGAACAAGACAGGGCTCGGAAAGGTGTCCGGGGCAATGTTCTGCGAATTTTTAATTGCGATTTTTAGATTAGACTTGCTGCTGTACATTCCAAGCTAGAATGTCTCTTTTCCATTGGATTCAGGTGAGGACTATGAGATGGCCATTGAATAGTTTTTACCTCGTTCGCTTCCACCTAGGATTTTGTGAAGCACAGATGCGCTGTCTTGTTGAAATGTCCTGACATAATCAGAGGAGCAACAAACTATAAGCCAGCATGTCCTGATTTAACCTCCCTGAAATAACTTTGGTATTGACAAAAACAATTTCAATTGAGCCACAAGGTGAAAACAATTTCAAGGTGGTTTCTTTTTGCAGATCATACCAGTAAAATTGAAATTCGTCTGGCTCATCTCAATGTTTCCGGGCAAACTTAAAACATGAATCAATATGCTGCTTAAAAAGTGGACCTTTTGACTTCTTGTACCCAAGGATTAGGATTTCTATGTAATACATTTCTTATTGTTCGGCTGGAGGAGGGCAACTGCATCTCGTCTTTAATTTGCAAAAACAAATTTTTTTTTTTTGCTTGCCTTTGGATTTGCTTCTCTTTGCTTTGAAGAAATTATCTTTGGCTTTCTTTTTCGCTGTTTTGTGCCATAGCTACCAGGATTAATAAGAACACGGTTAACTGCCGTCTCCGATCTTTCAATTTTCTGTGCAATTTCAGCACCACTGTAAACACTAACTTTAAAAGCTAGTATTTTGCACTTTTCAGTTTTTGATAAGTGTAATCCTCTTGGTGTATTAAAATACACAAGAATGAAACAAGTATGTATCCACGAAACTTGTACTCATACCTAAAATCGGAGAGAAATGCTTTCTCAGTTATTTATTCTTTTAGATGATGCAATCAGCAGACAACTTTATACTTTTTTTGCAAGCTGCCATTCGCCGATTTTTATAATTTTTACATAATCCAAAAAATACCAGGTTTTTTTTAAAACTAATATATTTTAGTTTATTATTCAGTAGCATTAATTTAAGTTATAAAAAAATTTCATAGTTTGACACTGCAGTAGTTTTTTATATTACAGGGTGGCAACAAAATCCTCAAAAATAGTTCCGCTGTTTCCGTGACAGTGTGACAAAAATTTTCCTGATTTTACAATTCCCTTAACAAATGTTGTGATTGGTATCGATATACAGTATCCATCCACACATTATTTTTTAATATTTAGGGTCAGATGGGGTAAAAGGATAATTATCAAAAAATATTTTGTATTTTTTCTTTTTAGATATTTTAATTGTTATTATGAGGATTGGAACTCTTACAACAGCAACTGAAAAAATTGGAGAGAAAAAATATAAAATATTTTGATTATGAACTTATTACATCTGACCCTACATTATCATACTATACATCAAAATCAACTATACATAAAAAATTCTACAAAAATGTAATTGCAAGCAAAAAATATAAATTGAATGCCTAAATAACATCATTAGTTACACACATTTCAAATTGTTGTATTGACGGCCTCACGGCAACGGGGCGCTGCGGCCGCAAAAAAATAAAACGGCGGCCACCATGGACTTATTTGAAGATCAGTTGCTCGTATGGCACTCTGGGTTTTTGGTGAGGCATATTGACTTCTCATCAATCATTTACAGCAGTCAAACGACGAAACACACATTTCGACGCTTTATGGTGTTACAATTTTCACAAACAGTAGTGTACTATTGTATTGTAAGTTAATTTTTGTAGTGGTGGCTAAGTTTACCATAGTAGGGCCCAGAACATTCAAACACAAGGAATAAATATTACAAATATACAATGAATATGAGAAACCAAACATGCAGAGTGATTCAAACTAATCGGTCACTGATGAGAAGAGTCAAACAAAATGCAACAGACCTGAGATCCTTGGGTCCTATTACTTTGAGGGCTGTGGACTTGTTCATCTTCATCACTGGATGAATCAGGTAGAGGTGACATCTGAAAAAAATCGAAAAACATCTCTTTTGAATTTTTGTAACTACAAGTACGATGTTAGATAAATGTTTTTTTTTTTTTTTTAATATTTGAAAGATAGAAACAAAATTATCCTTGCTTCATTTCTTTTCTTGAATTCCATTTCTGATACAAATCCATAGTACATACCAGCCAACATTTCTATTCTGGAAACCTCACGATGCATCTACAGAAGGGCATAAGCCCCTCCCAAATGGTGCAAGAAATACGCTTAGTTAATTTAGTTATTGTTTCCTAAAAATCATATATGTATATATATAGGTGTTTTGATGCCTTTTCCTTGTAGCCAACTAATATTTATTCATTGCTTTTGTCCCATTTTCAAAAGTATTCCTTTTTCTAATTACTGAGAAATGGATAAAATAATTGAAACATTGTCATTTTCCCTCCTTCAATACAGCTTCTGTTCATCTTGGAAGTCTCTAGGTAGCACTCTAAAACTAGTCAAAGAATTCTTTTAATTTTAAAATCACCCCCAAAAAAAGATCTCACAGTAAACATGTAGAGTTGTGTGCCGCTTTCAGACATGTCACTTCAATCCGATTGAATTATTTTTTGATGCAACAGCCATACTTTTTTTCTTTCTCCCCTCAGTTCTTGATCTTCCTCTAGTGACGGAGAGCAGAGTAGTGTAGTGGAGACAAAGAGCAAAATCACCAGCTGCGAAGCTCTCATCGATATGTTCGTTCAATGTCTCTTTTAGTTAGGTTTAAGAGCCTAAAGCTGTATGCTCAATCATAGAATATATCGTTATTGTTTTCAACATGAGTTGTTCTTGTCTTCATCCATCAAAACCCTAGACACACCCAAACCAGAACATGTATAATATACAATTGAATGCATTATCCTAAAAATACTAATTATTTTACATGTTTATAATAGCTGATAATGTTTCAGAAGAGATTAAGTATTTGTCGATTCAAATAAAGAAACGAGTGATCATGAATTTTTTTGTTTGAAAATTTAAGAAGAATGAAACTGTTCATGTCTGGGCAGTTTCTAGGTTTTTTTTTTGTTATTGATTTGAATAATCTAATGCCTGTATCATTTTGGAGTTTCGTTTTGTTACTCTTGGTTCTTCAACACATAGGGCTAATTAAGAGCTAGACTGTTTCCTATTAAGAGTTGCTAATGGCAAAATAGCCTTACAGAAATGGATTTGCCGTTCTTTCGCAACGATGCTCCTTCTTAGACGCATGGTCTGAAAACGGGTCACCTGTTTGTTAGAAGGCGGTCTACAAAATGCACAAAATAGCTGGAAGAAAAAATTAACTTTGAAAGAGAAAATTTACTTTCCCTCATAGAATTTAGGTTTCTGTAGTAAGGACTGTTTTCTACCGAAGCAGTAGTTATCGGTATCTTTATATACATGGGGAGATCCCTTTTTTTTTTTAAAACAAAATTTAGCACTTATTTGCAAACTTCACGAAAAACGCATTATTGCATGTTCTTAGTTTCCGAGAAGTTAACCTTGAATCAATTTAAATTCTTTATGCACTTATTATCTTTCTATATAACAGTACATGATGAATATTAATAACATATGATACATTACATTCATGTTTTTTAGGCTCCCGTAAGTCACAGTGAATCTATGTGGTTCTTGGTCTTAACAAGTCTGTTCATCCCTAATTAAACCATGATTCTTTGAATTAAACTATTTGACTCAAATCAGCACACCCTAATTTTCTCTAAACCTTGTAACCCTCCAAGTGGTGTCAATGAGATACCTTCAATCGAGATTGGACCCATTTTGCTAATGACGAGATATTGCGTCATCAAGACATTGACGATTTTTTGTATGACGAGATCAAAGCTGTTTTTTTTTTCCCATTGACAAAATACCTCATTTGTCAAAAATTGATCAGTTTTGCTAATGGCTGTATACTGTGTCGAGACAACCACCACTTACAAACACACTGTTCATAAAATAGCATTTTTAGAATTGAAAACAGAATCAGCAATTCAAAAGAGAAAAATTTCCACTATCCACTCAAGTGAATGGATCTGCAAAATAGATTTCTATAATTGACTGCAAAGATTTCCAAGTGAACCCATGTGTCACATTCTTTATATCTATTTTTTTATGGCTTAAAAAGAATTAAGAGAGCAAAGAGATCATAATTACCTGGTCCTCAGCGTCTTCGTCGGAACTGGACGACGCATCGAGCTCACGTTCCGGTCCTTTAAAAAAAGCACCCAACATTTAGTTTTCATTTTATTATGAATATTAGAAATATATCCATATCAAGATTCATTGATGATGGATTTCTTTCATTGCAATACATAAATAAATTCATTTTCTTTTGAATATAATATTCATCCTGAATGTTCTGAAACAGCCCTTTTTTTACCTGTTGGTCTGTCTCAAAACAAACAACATTTATACTCATCTGGTCACCAACAACTACAAATGGTTTTTCGGAAGTTGCCGAAATTTTGGAGATCAGGAGTTTTTTAAGGTGATCCTGCTTCAAAACATGCTTTTGGCTGCCGATGTTGAAAAATAGCATCGAAAAGTCACCTGGGGTAGCCCTGCTTCGATCACGAGCCCCTCGGATGAGATTGCGGAGCCGTTCCACACCTCAAACCCTGTAGTGCAGGGTTTGTTGTTTCTCACTATGTTACCACTTGTTTTAACAATCAAACTAGGGCCGGTACAACTTATTTTACCATGTTCCACAAGATTTCTTTCTCTGTGCCCCCTCCTCCTTTAAAAAAAAATCTTAGCAGTTTGAAATCCAATCAATATCAGCAGTCACTTAAAAGGGGGCTATAGAGAGGGAAATCTCACAATACAATAGGTTGTACAGGCCATGGTCTAAAGGTTAACTGAAGGTCTTTATTAAAATGTTTTACCCTGGAAGTATCCCAGTTTCAGAATTCAATTAAGCATGCTTCAAAACTGCATTTAGCCCTCACAGAACTGCCGACACCACTTGAAGCCATGTCTGACTGATTTCTGTAGCATGATATACTAGCCAGTTGCTTTTGTGGGGTTATTGGTTTGTATCACAAACCAAATGGGAGTTTTTAGCCCATTGGATAGCCATGACGCTCACCAACCCCCAGTGATTGCTACACATTCACCGCAAACCAAATGTGAATGTGTTACACACAGACAACGTCAATGATGGCCACGTCAACACCACAGGCAAAGTCATGATGGCCTCGAAGTAGATAGTAATAAATAAATGCCCATACATTAATTTTTAAATATTTTAGATTAAAATTTAAAAATTGGGCTGGACACATTAAATCTTAGACACTGAAAACATTAAAAAAAAGGAAAAACAATAATTGTAAGAATACCTAAGATTACAATTCAAAAATTATTTACTCAAAGAAAATCCCATTTAAGGTATCGATCTGGTGTAGTGATGTGGGCCGGACATTTAGAAAATGGGCATTTTTAAACAAGTAATCAGATTTTTTTTTTAAATTCTGATACATTGTTTTTACAATAATTATATATAAATTTGTTTAGAAAAAAATTGAGTTTGTGACATGGTAAATCAATACTTACTTAACATCTGTTTAACTTTAAAACACAAGTTGACATCCTACATAGTTTTTCTTGAGTACATTACATCATCATATTAGCAAATTTATCAGTAAGTGTTAGTGACAGACCTAAACTTTAGTGTGAGAAGTACAATAGAGGACAGAGAAATAATCAGACTATAGTAAATTCTGATAATAAAACTGCTGAGCAGCAATAATAAATGAATTGTCGCTTACTTTTAATTCATATTGGATCTTTCTTTCTTCCTGCTGACATTTTAATGGCTGTGTGTGTGTGAAAATGCATATTTCTACTCTTTAATCTCTATTGCACACAAGAAGAATAAGCTAACTGACAAATGCCTCAAAAAACTTTACTTCCTACTGGTGTGTGCTAATGAAATCAGTCACCCCTTTAGTTTATAATTTTGAAACAAACTTTTTCATACTTCCTTTAAGTGTTTATAGTATGAGTGCTGTTAATCAGGAATGTTTATACATTACTCTTCCTGGCATTTAGATATATGATGCCATGTGTGCTTACATTACTGTTTCCAGTATATTCTAATAAGTTACAACTGGCTGTTGTAATCTTTTATAATATCCAGCAATTGACCCAGTTTCCTCTGAGCTGAGTGTAGCCATTAGTGCTCATATTACCATGATTGCAGAAAAATGAAAGCATTTGACCACTTCTCTGATTATTCTGTGGCGCATTTACTTATTTATAAAAATGTGCGATTAGTTGTGAGTTAAAAAAAATCATTTGATTAAAATTATTTTCATTTGATAAAAATTTTTTAATTGTTGATTTAAATCTTGACCAATTGTTTTTAAGCACCCAAAATCTGGGCAGTTATAAAATTAAAATAGAATAATTTATAAACAATATATGTGAAGAAACGTAGAAGTCATTTTACAGTAATTCAATTTTTAATTTATAACTGGCATCACTTCTAGATTCTAGCATACACAGACAGAATTGGCAGCCAACTTTTTTTTTTGTGACTAGTTCTGTTTTGGCTAGGTTGGCTGCTAGAGTGAGGTTGGAAGTATTTTTGTGCCAGTGCAAGTGTTAGTTTGTGTTAATTTTAATACCATTAGCATTCCTACAAAATGGTTAAGAAAAAGCACGTGTTTGGAAATTTTTTACTTTGAAAGGGAAGAAAGAAAGTTGTAAGTATTGTTTTAAAGTTTATAAACAATCACATGCCTATAAAATGGCAAATCATAAACATAAATTTTTTTTTTTCCAAAAAGTAATTTGATTTCATTTGTGTTTTTTTTGTTAGTGGCCTGGCTTTTTTTTACATGCTACTTTATGGTTCCCACACCTTTATCCAAAATAAATTCAAGGACTTTTAAGGACTTTTCAAAACCAAAAAAATATTTTTCAAGGACCTAAAATTTTTTATAACGACCTAAAACAAGGCATACACAAAAGTTGTCACTTAAAAAGAAAAATATAAAAAAATAATAATAATTTTTTTATTCAACTGTTAGTCAAAAAAGGGAAAGGCTATTGTCAATTTTGGGAACAATTTGAATTTTCTTTTCTCACAGAACCTGATTTTTTTTTGTTGCAGAGTGGGCTTCTTGTTTTAATGCTAACTTTCAGGCTACTTGCACTCATATCGATTTCCGTCGTGCGATAAATTCTTTTGGTGGCACGAAGAAGAGTATGAGAAGCGGCCGTGTTAATGGAGACCAGAAGTGTCAATATAGAATAATTTAAAATAGAATAATTTATAAACAATATATGTGAAGAAACGTAGAAGTCATTTTACAGTAATTCAATTTTTAATTTATAACTGGCATCACTTCTAGATTCTAGCATACACAGACAGAATTGGCAGCCAACTTTTTTTTTTGTGACTAGTTCTGTTTTGGCTAGGTTGGCTGCTAGAGTGAGGTTGGAAGTATTTTTGTGCCAGTGCAAGTGTTAGTTTGTGTTAATTTTAATACCATTAGCATTCCTACAAAATGGTTAAGAAAAAGCACGTGTTTGGAAATTTTTTACTTTGAAAGGGAAGAAAGAAAGTTGTAAGTATTGTTTTAAAGTTTATAAACAATCACATGCCTATAAAATGGCAAATCATAAACATAAATTTTTATTTTTCCAAAAAGTAATTTGATTTCATTTGTGTTTTTTTTGTTAGTGGCCTGGCTTTTTTTTACATGCTACTTTATGGTTCCCACACCTTTATCCAAAATAAATTCAAGGACTTTTAAGGACTTTTCAAAACCAAAAAAATATTTTTCAAGGACCTAAAATTTTTTATAACGACCTAAAACAAGGCATACACAAAAGTTGTCACTTAAAAAGAAAAATATAAAAAAATAATAATAATTTTTTTATTCAACTGTTAGTCAAAAAAGGGAAAGGCTATTGTCAATTTTGGGAACAATTTGAATTTTCTTTTCTCACAGAACCTGATTTTTTTTTGTTGCAGAGTGGGCTTCTTGTTTTAATGCTAACTTTCAGGCTACTTGCACTCATATCGATTTCCGTCGTGCGATAAATTCTTTTGGTGGCACGAAGAAGAGTATGAGAAGCGGCCGTGTTAATGGAGACCAGAAGTGTCAACTTAGACGGATAGCCATACTGTGGAGATCTAGACCTAGTATTATAAGTATATCACATAGTGTCAAAGCGTGAAACACCGGTTTCATTCAGAATGAGGCTCAAATGGCACACATGCTGTGGAGGAAACTAGTCTGGACAATTTCCAATGCAAGACAAAATTACACAATTATGTACTTGTTAAAAAAAAATCAAGTACTTTCAAGGACTTTTCACCAAGTTCCGTAATTTTCAAGGACTTTCAAGGGCCCCTAGTTAGGAAAAAAGAATTCAAGGACTTTTCAAGTACCGTGGGAACCCTGTACTTGTAATGGAATGCCGAAATAAAGCTACTATATGTTAAAATTTATTAGCGTTAATTGTCAAATAATTCCTACACCAACCATAATGAAGTTTCAGAAAAAAGTTAAATCATTTTATGAGTTTTTGTGCAAAACAAATATTGTATTAGAACTTAGTCAATTAGACTGAATATACAAAGATTATACATCAGATTTCACCAATAAGCATTTGTTTGACAGTAATTCTTAGAAATGCATAAATGCCAAAGCATTTTTGGATTTTGTGCATTTGCCTGGCCATTTTATATCACTAATCTGGCGTCAAATTTTCTGCAGATTTCAAATCTGTTGAAATTTTTACTCTTATCTTTAATGATTGTGAAAATTAGAAACCTCAAATAATCTTTGCCTGTGACTAAGTTGAAATGAATCGCAAGAAAGTTACACTAATCAACAATACAAATCAAAACATGCTAGAAACGGATATCCGAGTAGAAAAAAACCCGCGGAATCTCTGTCCTTTCTTCAATGTGACGTCAGCTCTGTCATAACTTGGCAAAGGTCTGAGGTCGAAAAACTGAAAATCCTCTCCTTTCTTCAGTTGAGGAAACTATGACGTCACATTCTTGAAAAGAACATAGAAGGAAAAAAACTAATAAGTTAATTTTAAAATGTTCTAGAGTAAATTTTAAAATTCGAGCTGGGCACAAATATTGCAAAAAATTAGGACTATCTGTGTGCCAAATTTCATTGTTGTATGTGCTATAGATTCATCAGGATGCACAGATCAGATTCATCAGGACATGCTTGCAGACACACAGATATAATATTAGAGAAGCCCATTGGAAGAGGAATTCAAACTCATGAACTTGCTTACGGTGTGATTGGGAGCTTCCGTGTGGCTTGGAAGGACCAGGCTTCGGCCTTGGAGATTTACTAGCAGACCTGCTTGTGCCTTTTTTCTTGGAAGGCTGGTCAGTTATCGTTGAATGCTTAGTGCTGGATTTCATCACTTGAAAGCCATCTGAGCGGTCAATGTCCGTGTCAGACTGGGCTTGTTTCCTGCAAAAGAAAATGTTAATTACTACAAGGGCTATAGCATTAAAAGATCAAAACCTTAGTTAAATTGGCAGTCAATAAACATAGAACCGTCAAAAATGACTAAAATAAGGATAATTCAATATAATATATGACCTAATAATTTCATTTTTAGGTCAACAAAATTCAGGTCCCAATAATGGCTTGGAAGACTTACCCATGAACTTGCTTATGGTGCGATTTGGAAGGACCAGCCTTCGATACTGGAGATTTAATGGCAGACCTGCTTATGCCCTTTTTCTTGGAAGGCTTGTCAGTCATTGTTGAATGCCTAGTGTGGGATTTCTTCACCAGAGAAGCTCCTTTTGATGTGCGAATCTTAAAGGGTGGTGCACGAGTTCTAGATGGGGTGGAGGTGCTGGGACCATTTGAGCTGTCACTGTCCAAGTCAGACTGGGCTTGTTTCCTGCAAAAGAAAATGCTAATTACTACTAGGGCATTAAAAGATCAAAACCTTTGTTAAATTGGCAGTCAATAGCAGAGAAACCTTCAAAAAATGACTAATTAGGACAATATCATTTTTAGGTCAACAAAATTCATGTCCCAATAATAGCTTGGAAGACTCCTAAAAATACCTTTTGGCAATAGGGAGGCCCTTTAACCCTCTGGTTACAGCAAACAGTTAGATATCAGTCTTTTCGTTACAGGTGCTTCTGATTTTTTTTAGTACCTCAAACTCCTGACCAGACAGCTCAAATTCATTTTGCTTACCCTTACCCCCTTTTTACAAGCAACAAAGAGACATCATTGTAAATAATCACATCACTGATGACAGGGAGATAAAGGGTCCATACTGGGGACCACTCTATTCGTTTCTCCTTAAGGTATGTGCCTACCCAAAAATCACTGTTTTCTTGAAAATTTCCGAATTTTTTTGGTACTATTTTATAGTTAATTGGAAGCAAAATTATAGGCCAAATTATAAATCAGAAGTTAAGCTTTTGAAACCGAAACTATGCTATAGAAATATTAACAATGCATCTAAACAGCTGTTTCATTACTCTATAACACTGTGAATGCACAATTTACTTTTTAAATATCAAATTAAGTATTTATTATAGTTTTTAGCGTGCATTTGTCACCAAGAACTATTAAGCAAGTGTTTACACAGAATAACAATGAGTCATTCAACAATGTTCTGTGGAATATTATTCCGAAATAAAATTTTTTTCAACTGCAAACTCTGTTATTAGGTTCTAAGATAGCAGTTTTGTTATTCAACTCAGGCTATATGGGGGTGATACCTGTATTTAACTATCTTAAAATAACACTTGAACCAGAAATGATAAAAAACTGCAAAGAAAGAATTAAAAAATCAAGGAGACAAATACAGCCTACAGCAAAATTAGGGGAAGACGGGGTACAATGAAAGAAAATTTACTAATTATATTTTTTCCTATACACAATTTTACATGCACAAAAATATAATTAATGCATATACTTTTAATCTTGTATTTCCCCATCTAAATAAATTTTTATTAGGTTCTAAACAATATCTTTATGCTTAAAAAATAACAAAAAGTTTATGTCTCTCAGTGTTTCCCGTATGCCGGGGTACAATGAAACACCCCAAATGATGCAAGGAATTTTTACCCTATATAGCTTATTTTATTCACATTTGACTTCATTTAAATTTATGATTTCTCCAACAGAATATATTTCCTTGCGTTTCAGTTCACCCTCCTTGATTATATATAAAACGTAATCATTTATACAGATACTGCTTGTGTCACACATGTTATGTGTGGATATTTCATTCTTAGTACTTCAGTGATCAGCTGGAAAATAATCTGGATCATCGTCATATTCAGAGTTTGGAGGAGGTAGTTTGTTTTGAAAACAATACCTTCTTAGTTTTTTCTCCTCTTTATACTTTCTAATTGCTTAACAAGAGCATTTTTCACTGGCATGGGTTAGAACAAAACTCTTTTCTGTTTTCCTAGGGTTGTTATATACTATTACTGTGGCCACTGTATTCTAAATAGACACCTCAACCTTATGGGGGATATTGATGACCCATTATGTAGAAGCTGTCGGTTGGCAGAGGAGAGTCCTGTACATGTCTTATGTGATTGGGATTACTGGCTCATTCCATGGATTTTGAAACCAAATTTTTTTTTATAATTATCATGATTGTGGCTCATATTTTTAATGAAAAATATATGATCTTTCTTGTAATTGACTTTATTTTTGTTTAAAAATACAATAACTCATCATAAATAGCATATTTCAAGACATATGATAAAAATTGTAAGTAGTCTGTTTTATTATAATATTTCTTAAAGGCTTCTACAATTCCTTCACTTTTAATATAGGTACCTATCATATTTTAATTTTGAATTACTAATATATTTTTAGTTAGAATACATCAAAACATAACAAAATAACGTCCATTTTGGTATTCTTTAAACAATCCAAACGTATCAATGTTGTGGGGAGTCACATACATGACCATTAATACATGTTTTTTTATTTCCTGTCATTAAATTTACAAAAAAATTCCAAATTATTATTTACAAAATATAATCATACAAATTGATGAAATAATGTCCAAAATTTAAAAAAATATTATATTTAAATTATAATTTTCAATGGTCATGTATGTGACATTGTGGTTAGGTATGAGACTTCAAGCAGTCATGTATGTGACATGAAATAGTAAAATGCAAAGATGGCTACTGTATTGCAAGTAGATTTTGCTATGAGTTAGTCATGTGAGTGGCAAAACGAAATACAGTCTACATTTGGGGGCAGGGACTTATGTAACTTTGTAAACATCTGCGTTTAAGCTTTGTAAACATCAACGCATATGTAAACATCTGCGTTGTTTGAAAATAATAAAAAAATACACTGTTATCTTATTGTAAGGGATACCAAAAATAAATCAAAGCTATCTGAATCTGCTTAAATTTTAAAACTTCTTGAAATTATTAAATTTCCGGCAAATGAACCAAAATTGATCATCTGGAGTAATGGCCCATCCAGCAAGTTTAAAAACAAATTTATTTGTTACTTTCTTTTTTTGTTATCCAAAATACAAAAGCGTTTTTTTAGGTTTTTAATGGAAATATTCAGCAACTTCCTATGGAAAAGGAGTTGTTGATGGTATAGGTGGTACCATTAAGTCCCGAGTATATGGGTCATTCTGAAATTAAGTGGAAATTTGACAGTCTAAACTTTTGAAAAATAAAATTAAAGTTTTATTATTTATTTTATGTATTTAGTGTTCTGTTAGGGCAAATGAAGTTGTACAACCATCAAACAGAGGTCAAGAAAGCATTTTAAGCAAATTAAAGCCAATTTTTTATTTCCTTAAAACATGGAGGTGACATATAGTCCCATGGAGGTGACATTCATGGGAATGGAGCTACAAGTGTTTGCATGGAGGTGACAAAATGTTTCAGTTTCATTTAACACAGTGTAATGTCTTCAGGTATTTCATAAAAAATGAACTGTTCATGAGTGTTCATTGTCAGTTGTTTTAAAATGGCCACAACCTCATCTTGCACTGTTGCTTCACATTCTTTTGGTGTCATGTTGCTTCACAATTTGTTTTTGGTGTCATGTCATCTTGACATGAAGCGGATCTGGTAAGAAACTTCAAAACATTCCGAGACATTTGCCACATAATAGCAAACACTCTTTCTACCAAATGCTTTGACAATTATATATTCATTAAATGCACTTGAGTCTGGTCGTAAAGATTCAAACAATGAGCAGAACATGCACACTTTGTATCTCCTTGGTGTACTTACATTAATAATTTTTGTTGAAATCAACATGTATCAATATCTTATCTGTTCCGAGGTTATTTTTTAGGTTGAAAATTGACCTGTATTGGACTATTTGCAAACATGCTTCATGAAATGAGGAAGCATATGATTGAATTTATTAACTAGTTCTTTGACTTTTATTTCTACTTTTGATTTAACCACTTTCTAAACTGACTTTTTTATTCCTTTAACTAAACTTTACTTCTTTCCTCTTCCATTGCTCAACGCATGTAATTACATTTTCAAAATCATTTGTCTCAACGTGTTTGTTAATGCACTTCTTACATCTCCTTTCCAGACATTCTTCTTTACTTTTTACTACATCCTGACAGCAGAGATTTAACCTTCTGGTCTAATCATTGTAATTAAAAACTTTGAGGCTTTTTAATTTTTCAAAAATTAAAAACATTTTCATGCTTTTCACATGCACATGTTTTTTACATCAGGTTGCAATACCTAAAATGGTAAAAAAACAGAACGTTGAGTATGGAATATTATAGCCAGATTCTACTTCAACTTTTTATGGACATTTTAAGATTTCCCATTAGGGTTCTCTTTTGTTTTTAGTATTAGTCCTTAATGCCTGGTTCCATACGGCTGACGTCTTACTCAAAAAAACTTCACGATGTCAGATCTTATTCTCATTTTATTTTTTGTTTGGTATGTGCTTGTCTCTTTAATTACTTCAACAATGTTTTTCTCACTATATTTTATTCAATTTTTCCCATTATGGACTAAAGTGGAATCTTGTGCAAACTTTGATACTTTATAATTATTTTCCCAGACCGTACCAAACTAAATGCTTTTTGACCTTTCCTTTATTTTGTATTGTAATTTTTCTCTTATCTGGGTAGTTAACGCAGCTCCAAATTCAAGATTTTTTCTCTAGGAGAAACTTTTACTCAACGTAAAAGATTTTTGACCTTCTGCTGTGGACTGTTCATATTTTTAAACTTCTCTTTCAATAGTTCCTCTTATATTTCTCCTTATTTGTATTGAGCTTCATTTTTTTCTTTATTTTCTTTTTCAAGTTGCTTAATCTTAATCGTTCAGTAGGACTTTGATTTGTTTCTTTTAGCTAGCCTTTTTCTGCTTCTTTCCCTGTTGCTTACTACTCTCCCAATAACAGCTACACTTTGAAGGCCTACACCAACAGCTTCTACTAGGTCAACTAGTTCACTGTTTGGTGGAATATTAATTTCCTTTTTTTCTTCAAATCAAGATTTTCTTGTTTTTTGAACCCATTTTTTTTACTGAGCTCTCTTTTCTGTTGGAAAGTACTGAAATATCTTTTATTTTTCCTTCTTCTTTTCTTCTATACTATCTCTCAAACTCCTTCCTTTTAAATTCTACATACAGTTCGATCCAGAACTGTTTTTCCAGAACAGAATTTTAAATTATATTTATTTATTGCTCAAACTCTTTCCTGATTTTACTAAATTTGATTATATCAGATTTCTTATACATGGTACCAAATAGGCAGATTGACCTCGTACCATGTCAGAAACTTCAAAGAGAATTTCAGTCATGAGGATACTTAAATTATCTCCCGACTCTCAATGCCATATTTTTAAAGAAAAACTAAAGATTCTATTAACATACATAATCAGACTCAAAGTTACAAGTGTTCAAACATTGTAAATCAAATAAAACTGGTAGCTAACACTACAGGTTCAAATCAGAATCAATTGGCAGGTTAAATCAGTACAGGTTAGAGAAAACACAATTGGACTCCTTATTTGTTTATCCAAGATTGTTCTTACTTTAATAAATAACCATTTAGAATCAATTTTTAACCATATGTCACTGTAAAATTTCTCATAAGAAATATTTGTTCACCTCCATGTTGGAACTTAGCCATGGAGGTTAGCCATTTCAATGGTTAAACCACATTTTAGCCTAACATAAAAGAATCCCAGCCACATGCTTTAATTTCCAGATTATTTTATACAATTCCTAACTATCTGTTGAAAAAAGTTCAGCAATAAATGAAAGAACATAAAATTTAAAAATGCCATGGAGGTGACATTGTAAAAAGAACTCATGAGTTTTCAAACATAAAGATAAGAAACAGACAAAATAATGCTTACTATTGAGTCTAAGATATCTTACAGTAAAGATAGCTGATTAGAGCTTCTTTTAATTACACTTTCAGACATGTGCTGCTTTCTAGTAGACTTTTTTAATGGTTATTTACATTTTATGCAGAGCTGACAGAAATAGCAGGGACAAAGGAATTTACTGATTTTTCAATATTAAATTTAATTAAAAATATAATAATTTCAAGTGCATTGTGTAACAATAAGACTCTTAATACTAAATAGAGCTACTAAATAAAGGAATTTCTTACACTGTTTAAGTTTCAACTATATCTAAACCTAGAAACAGGGCTAGGAACGGCCATGGAGGTGACATTTTCCATGGTTAATTTACTTTTTCAATTATAAATATGAAAATATTTATTCTTTTAACACTATTTGATGAAAATATACCTTAATTAAGATATATTACTACTGTATAAAAATAAATTAATGCATAAAATTCATAAAAAAAATGCAGGTGACTCAAATTTCCACTTAATTTCAGAATGACCCATATGCAGAAGTGAAGGCAAGAAGATTCATAGTACCGAATGCAATCAACTTTGCTACAGTTGCTGCAAAAATAGTACCAAACATTACGGCCATTTCTATGTTGCTATGTTCTAATGACATAGATAAAACCCAGATTGATTGGAATTTAACCAAGGATGTTCCCGGAATTAAAAAAGCACATTTCGTTAAAAGTTCTGACGACCACATTTGTTTGTTTACCAGCCAGCAAAATTTGGATACTCCTATACAAGAGTTATGCTATTGTGAAAATACAGAACAGTGTTTCAAAAGTACCCAACCACCAGCAGAAAATCACACTTTATCTGTAAATATTTCACTCGACATGTTTGTACTAGTAAAAGTGTTTGGGAAAAGGTTGTGGAAGCCCTACGTTGCACAAACATCTGCTTTAGATGAAACTGAAATCAATGTAGTTTTCGTTAAGCAAGGGTTTGTACTTAACTTCATTTATCAACAAAATGATACAGGAATTATTCAACATGAGAATATAATTACAGAGCTACCAACACCAATAATTAATGGTCGCAATATTGTAATATTTACAAATTCAGTTACGTAAAATTGAACGATGTCAAATACATGACCGGCAAAATTATATTTTGTTAAAAATAAAAAATTATTTAAAATACTTTTAACTTGGCTTTGTTGATTCCTCTTCTAATGCCAAAATTTTTTAAAACATATTTCATGCATATAATTCACTGAATTTTTCAAGAAAAGTTAGTGTTGTCAAATCACACTTATGTTTTTTGTCACATACATGACTAACTAAAAAAAATATAAAAATACTATAAAAATTTCAAAGAATGTATGATTTTTATTACTATTTAATAGATATTTTCTTTTAAACTGTTTAACAAAAAGAATTTTTGTCTTTTTGGTACATTTATCAAATATTTATACATATATTGTAGAGTGATTGTCACATACATGGCCGTGGAATGGGCCTACTATTCTGCCCAATGATTCGAGTATCTGGAATACCATTGTATCGAACCCTGGGAACTATCAAACATTCCCAAACAGTGTTTCATTTCAATTTCAGGTATGTACTGAAATTTATTTCGGCAGTCGGTCTTTAGTGGATTGGCAGGGATCTCGGTACAATCTACACTATTAGTCGCTGTGCTTGCACTCTTCGGAGTCACCCCCAGAATAAGCAACTTCTTTCTTAATAAAATTCCAATTTTATTCCACAATATTAATCAAAGCAGAAAAACATAATGCTTTTTTTTTATTTACCAAAAGTGCAGAGAACAGATTTTGTTAAAAGTAAGAACAAACTGATCCAGTACTTTTTGAAGAACAGATAAAATAAGCAGACTGTTCTTTTTTCCTATTTGTGCTTTTCACTATATTAAAATCAAATAATTGGTACAGCTGCAGTCTACGCTTATGAGTGTACAGATACAGTCTACGTATACGAAATTTCAATAATAAATATTACAAACTTACTTGTGAGGTGCCATTGGAAAGCAAGTCAAAGTCCATACATTTAAAAATTATGCTAAAAATATACCATGAACAGAACAACTTCATTTCTGATGATAACTGAAACATTAATGTGATTACCGCATTGATATTTTTATCATTTAAAAACTAAAATCAAATTCTAAAAATTAATATAACTGCATAAACAAATACTCCCGCGAAAAGCTTCTTGGCAGTTGCGGTTACGATTAACGTCAATTTCAAATGTTTCTGATATTATTACTCCCGCTTTTTAAAACTTTATCGGTGTTGGACACGAGAAATAAGTAGCTTTTTACTGAATTAGATGCATATAGTCACAACAAAAATGCGTTATAAACTGCATAAATTCAGAAAAGAACAATTTCAGAACATGGCTAAATTTGAATAGAAACGAAGTGAAGAGAAGTTTATTATTTTAAGACGGTTTCGGTTTTATTGTTCAGTGGCTAAACCATTTTTTAATTTGAGAATATTTTTTCTTGACATTCATTCACCACTAACGGATTCTTCGCGTGCAGCGACCGTTCTGAAAGTGATGGATGCAAATGCAATAAAAGCCACGAAAACCTTCGTTCTTCAGTACTCGGATCAAGCTCTACAATGTTTCGAGAGCCGGCGAAAGAAAATCATGAACGTTTTGAACAAGAAATCGTGTCCTGATGACGGTTGGAGAGACGAAGAGATCGAAGTCTTCCTTCACGAAATAGCGATGATGGACAGCAACAATTTCTTGGGCGGCTGCGGCGTCGGCGAGCGAGAATCCAGGTTCGCATCCGGCATTGTCGCTCGCCGTCATTACTACATGGGCCACGGCATAGGGAGGTCGGGCGATGTCACAGAAATACAACCCAAGGCCGCCGGCTCCAGCCTCATAGGTCAACTCTCCAACTGCCTGGTTCTGGATCTCCTCAAGACCCTGGGCTTATCCAACTTGAAGAAGTGCATAACAGTGCCCCTGGCTACAGGCATGAGCATGCTGTTGTGCCTCCGAACGCTACACGCCTCCCGACCCGAGGGGAAATACGTGGTTTGGCTCAGGCTGGACCAAAAATCTTGTTTCAAGTGCATCCTAGCAGCTGGACTGACCCCGGTCGTAGTTAAAAACAACATTGACGGTGATTCCCTGACCGGAAGCGTGGAAGAACTGGTCGATCACATTCAGCACTTGGGGGCAAGTAACATTGTTTGCATTCTAAGCACAATCTCCAGCTTCGCTCCAAAAGTCCCCGACAATGTCGTGGACATTGCTCGTCTGTGCAAGGATTACGACGTACCTCACCTTATCAACAACGCTTATGGAATCCAGTGCCCTGGTTACTCGGACATTATCGAGCGGGCTTCCAAGAGCCGTGTCGACTTAATCGTGTCGAGCACGGACAAAAATTTCATGGTTCCCGTGGGCGGGTCCATCATTTACGGCTACGACGGGGACCTCGTTGAGAAGGTGGGGAAGATGTACCCCGGAAGGGGCTCTGCAACTCCATCCCTAGATGTGCTCATCACTCTGCTGAGTCTGGGAAAGAAGGGGTACCTGAACCTCCTGCAGCGGAGGGAAGAAATGTTCCACTATCTCAAGTCAGAGCTCCAGAAGGTGTCCTGCGAGTTGGGGGGGAGGGTTCTCGAGACTCCGGGAAACCACCTGTCCCTGGCTTTTGCCCTCACCCAATTCGAATCTCTGCATCGGAAGTTCTTCACGGAGATCGGCTCCATGCTGTTCTCGAAATTCGTGATGGGGGCCCGACTGGTTGCCCCAGACGAGGCCAAGACTGTTGAGGGTCACGTTTTCCAAAACTGGGGCTCGCACACCGACCAGACGTTTATCGGTTACCTCACTGCGTCTGCCGCTGTCGGGATCCGAAAGGAGGATGTCGACACTTTCATCAAGCATTTGAGGTCAGTGCTCATAAAAGTGTCGAAGCACGTGAACCAAAAAATTGTTTGTGAAGTGTACAAAACTGACGTTTGATGGGGTATGTTTCGTTCTCAGAGCTTTATTGAAATGTTATGGGAGATCAAATATTTATGTGCTTTTCTATTGTTAGCATTGCATATAGCTCTCTTGGGAGACAAAAACTTGATTAAGAGTGGACTGTAAAATCCCTAAAATAAGCTCTCTATGGCTTTAGGAAAATCAAAATTTTATAGGAGGAATTATAATTGGAAATTTTTTTAAAAAGTCCCAAGTGTTCGGCTTCTCACTCTCTCCTTAATGCAGGCTTTAGAATGTGCAGACATGCTTTGCACAAGAGTTTCTGTGGTAAGGAGTTCGACTCGTGCGCTAGAGCCTGTCTTTGCTCTTCCAGTCTTTGGTGTCATTATGGTACAATCTGAGAGCATCCTTAGTATGACTCCGTTGGATTGAGATCGGTGATCCACATTTAAAGACAATTCTCATGGCACTTTTTTTGGCAAACTTTTCATGTCACCAAGCAAAGAATTCGTATAATTTTTTTTTTTTTTTTACAACAGGAAATAATATGTTTTAGCAGAAATTTATCAACCTTTAGACTACAACCGGGAACAATCAGTTGTATCTTGATCGCGCCAAGAAAGAATTTAGACTACAGCCAGAAAAGCAGTTGTACCTTGAGAATTATAAGAATTGCGCCTAAAAAAGAATTTAGAATACTACCTATACAGCTGTTGTACCTTGAAAAGATCAGGCCAGTAATATATATAGCCATATTCAAAAGACAGAGGTTGCCATGAAAACCAGAATAACTAATAAAGATGGGTTGCCTTCATCTGCCATAACTTGCTAATAAAAGTGCGTCAAGAGCCTAGCTACGAAACGAGGCACAGAATCCAGTTGTACCGATATGAATTCAGTAATGTCATTAATTTTTGGACCTGAGTGAAATGCATTTATTAATTTCTGGTTGCATAAAGCAACAAGTTTGAAGTTGATTTAAAAGTACTAAAATGATGCAGGATGTGGTAGATCATTTTTGAAAATAATAGTTCAATGTGAAATGGATTTACAATGTTTTCATTCGTGTAGTTTTCCAATTTAATTTAATTTTTTGATTAATTTCTATGTAAAGTAATTGTTATGGGTTGATATCCATTCAGATTTTTAAGGTGAGACAAATACTTGGTCTTTTTTCCATCTACCTTCTGTCTGCAACCTTGGTCATGTGGCTAAGAAGTCCTTTTGAAGTGTTTTAGTGTATATCTTTACTGTTATAATCCACTTATTAATCTTTATATATTCTATTATTTCTTTTCAAAACAAAAGTCCAAGAGACTGGAGTCGCTTCTCTTGCATACTATTCACTTTTGGGCGACTTCTAATTTTTCAAATGAGACATTCTAAGAGAATTAAGAATAAGGTTGCTGGTAATCATATTAGCTGTACTAAGTTTTTTTAATACACATATTCCTAGCTTCTTCTGTTAAAAATATGCTTATTTATCGACTAAAAATCTTTCATGACCACAAACTCATTGATAACTGACTACAACAGTTTATTCCGTACTTTCTGTTAGTATGTTTGTACACAGGAACCCTCGATGTAGTCAGGCTTTAGTGAGAAGGCAGTGGAGTCTATTCTTTAACCCTCTACATACAGCCAAGGCAGAATACCTCCCTCACTTTTTTTTTAGACTTAAAGAGACAACTTCCCGAAATCAGCGACATTCTTCTCGCATTGGCGAGGAGAGTGGGGGTGCCTCATCACCTGACCGTCGTTCACAATTACTGAGGTGATGTCCTAAGATCCTCCCTTCAGGATGGATCCCAGACTCTCCACTAGCCCATTGTGTTGCATCATTGCAACATTAATTCAACTTCCTTCAAGAACATGGGAAAGAATTGAATACATATGGTTATTTGATTATCGGAGTAAGAGCAATAATGTCCTTGCCAGTAAATTTGATAAAAGTGAAACCTGGATAACCTGTTTTCTAGATACATACCCAATATTATGAAGGGTTGCTGTTCAACCTAAAAATGAGTTCTTTTGCAAGTGTTTAGACCTTTTTTGTGAAGTTTGTCTTGCACTGAAAAATTTCTTTTACAAGCAAAAAAAAAAAAAAAATTTTTGTTCTGAATGTTGCAGAATGTGTCATACATTTGCATTTATTGTCTACTGGAATTATGCTATTGTACCAAAAGTTCAATTTCGTTATTGAATCTAAGTCAACATTGATATTGGTTCTTGTCTTTCAGGAACATTTGTTATATATATTTATTCTATGACATGATCTTTATTATTTATTTCACCCATTTGAAATTGAGTTTCAAATCTATTTTCCACTTTTTTTCTACAGTTTTCATTTGAAACCTTTTTTTGACTATTAAAAATATTTTGGTATTTATTGTGTCTTTTTCACATGGTGTCTATAAAATATGTGTGAAATTATCTCTTAGTATAGAAATATTTATTGCTGACATTCAGAAAAGAAAAATTGTCATTTTCCCTGCTTTATACAAGACTTTAGACTATCACAATTTCCAGACCTCACTCTGGTTAAATTGATTAACTGTAGCTTGAAAGTGACCAGAAAGTAATCACTTTCCTCTTTCGTAGAAAAATGCCAAATCAATTAAGTTTGAGTAAAATAATTTGTTAACACCTTTTCGACCTTTTTACGATTTCCACAAACTTCTATGGACACAAATTCTATGCATGCATATCCATCCATCCATGTAATATATTTCACGTATATTGCACCCCTGTTATATAAAGGTACAAACTGATGAAAGGTGACAGACACTAAGGAAACAACTACCAGACGATTTTGAAGGAGGATTAGAAATACCCTTTCCTAGTTCTTTTTCTGCAAATTGTTTGACTCAATTCGTAAAAATGACAAATCTAGGACGTCGGGATTTCGACGAGCCTCATGTCTTCAGCACTATTTACAATATTCTCAGATTTCAAGGGTGTAAATGTAGAAAACAGCTTCTACAAAGATTAAGTTCAGATACAGTAGTATACTTAGCAGTGCAACCTCTCAACCATTGAATACTTTGGGGCAGAGAAGCTGCACTGTTTGCTATACGCTCTATTGAATTGGTGTCAGGTGGAGATGTATGAGAACATCGACTTTCGAAAACAAAACATTGATAGAAAAGCGCCGCTAATGAGCATTTGAATTAAGTGACATGTGGATTTATTTACATCCACCCAAATGTTGATTGTGGGTGTTAGCTGCACCTTCACGTGTACATTCATCCGTGAAAAGCACAGTTGCCACAAAATCTGAATTGACTGCTCTCTTCTGCAGAAACCAGCGAGCGAATTCCACACAACGAGGATAATCGCTTAGAGTCAGTTCCTGAACTCGTTGAACATGGTAAGGATGCAAATATTCAGCCTTCAGTACTCGCCATGTCGTGGATTGTGATACATGTAACTGCCTAGCCACTGCTTGGGTACTTGTACTTGGCTGATCAGCCACCATATTTAAAATGGCTTCTTGATTTCCCTACTAATTCTGATTTGTTTTGCTTCGCAAACCAAATTATGAGAATAAACGAAATTTGTGAACTCGTCATTGTCAAACTCAACCAAATTCCCATTGTGAAGAAATCCACTCAGCGTGACGTCACGATCTCTTGCAAAAACATAAATATTTAATTGAAAGATTATTTATTAAAAGAAAATCAAATGTATAAGGTATCTATCTGGTGTCAAATTTTCCGCAGATTTCAAATCCGTTGAAATTTTCAATCTGTCATTAGCGATCCTGAAAAAGAACTAAACAATGCTAGTCAAAATGTTTTATATTTGTTTAGCTGAGGGCATGAAATGAAATCTGATTTTTGGAAAAAAACGAAGGTCCTTCTGTGCACGGCGTTCGTATTGGAAAAATTTCAATTTAAAAATTATTTATTTAAAGATGGTAATGGTAATTTTTAGTTAACGTCGTACTAGAGCAACACAACGGGCTATTGACGACGGTCCGGGTAATGGTAATTTTGGGTTAACGTCGTACTAGAGCAACACAACGGGCTATTGACGACGGTCCGGGATCAGTCCATAGACTTCTAATATAAGTAGACTGAGCAACAAGAGTCTTACCGCAACTCTATCCCGTGGAACCATTTCTAAACTACGCATGCGCAAACTGTTTAAGTATATGGAAGGTGTGGCTTATCTGACGGGAGGGACTAGAACTAGATTTCAATTACTCTGATTTCGAGAGTATGTGAGTATAAAAGCATGAGCGGGAAAAAAAAAATTCCCAGCGGTTTTTGTTTATACTTTTTTAGGTTAAGTTCTGAAGTGTGTAAGTACAGAGTACAGTAGTATTTTCTTTTCCGAGAACTTTTAGGGTCATATCAGCTAAAACTGAAATACATATTTTAAACTGAAAAACAGCGAGCGGATTTGTTTCTTATAATTGCGTATCAGCGAAAGTTATCTACAAGAGCAGTGTTGCAGTTGGCTTGTAATGTTACTTAAGTATTACGTTTCTGAATTACTTCTACTACTCTTATAAATGATAGAATTAGTCTTCTCTTACAAAGTTTATTTTTGATTATTATAACTGTTGTTTCTTTCATTTCTTGTTTATTTCATGTTAAAAAGTAATTCAAAAATTAAATGTTTCTAAAATCTAGGAAATTCTCTAAAACTTATTCAAGTGCTTTATCATTTTGTATGGTGAGTATTTTCTTGCGTTTCAGTTGTCGTCATTATGAACTTTTGTGTTTCTCTAATTTCTTGTTAGTTATCATTTATTTTAAAAATTAACTCTTCTAAAATTAAATGGATTCTAATATTTAGTATAGTTCTGTAAAACTTTTGAAATAGTTGCAAGTAGCCTATCTTGTGTATATTGTTTTCAAAATATTTCCCTCATAACCTCATAAAAATCTCAAGAGACCTCTCATTGCATATTTGCCAACTTTAAAAATTGCATCATTGAAACTTTTGCACCCCTGAATGCCCCTTGCCATAAACACAACATTAATACAGGAATTAATGTGTATTAGAAATATCCGTATGTCACAATAACTAGTATTATTTGTGTTTAAAAATGCATGTGTAAAAATTCACATTTTTATCAACTGCAGAAACCTTGCAAAGCAGTAGTGTTTTAATACCAAACTGGATACATCCACTATAATCTGTAAACTGTGTATACTACCTATGGTTCCATCTGTCATATTTGCGAAAGCTCGACACAGTGCATCACCCCACATTTAGAATCTGTTCCAGTGCCTTCAGGACTTCACCAGTCAAAATTTTATACGTTGTTTGTCAAGAACCATCTTTAGCTTCTATGTGTCTTTTGTTGTCGCTTCGACTTAATTACTGCATATTGAGTAGTCCAACTCGTCATTTCTAAACAACTTTTTAATTAGTTTATTGTCAGTCTTAATTTTGTCTAGTGTAGCTTGGCCATTTGTGGCTCGTACCATAACACACCATCGTTATCATTTTATCATCACTCGGCCGTTTACATTGGTGACTCGGACAAATTATGCTAGCTGTGCCTTTGTGATCCTGTTTCGTTATTTATTCACTTCCATCTATCTATAGTTTCAGTTTTCACTGTATTACAGGGCATTAAAATATATTTTAAGTCTACTTTTGGCAATTTTATATACAGGTTTTAGAAGTTTATTGGAATCCTTAAAATCAGGTTATTGTAAACATTTCCTGAAACTTGTTATTGGGATCCTCAGTGAACTTATATGGCGGGGTTTCGGAATCTACTTTTTCATTCATCCAATATCTAGTAATCCTTTGACAAATCAAACTAGTGTACAAGGTAAACAAAGATGAGAACTGCTGCTTAAGAGGATTAGGGTTCTTGGCGATACCTCTATAAAAAAGCGCATCATGATTCCTACCCCATGGGTGATGTGGAAATGGAATTGTTCATTTTAGGACATGTTATAAGTTACAGAATACAATTGTGATGCTTGTGTGAACCATAATATTTGTCATAAGTTAAAACAGACTAGAGATATACAAATACAAATATTGACGACCAGCTACAGGCTCAAGCCCAACAAGGCTGGTCTTTTGTTTATGAATTCTCCAATTCCCACTGACTATCCAATTGTGCCTTAAATTCGTACACTCCCTTTGAATTAACTATATGTTCTGGCAACGCGTTCCAACTGTCTATTACCCTATTAAAGTAGTAGTTTTTCCTTAAATCCCGATTAAAATGTGTCTTATTCAATTTATACCCATGACCCCTTGTTCTGTTATCCCTATTGAAATTTAAGCCCTCTGTGTCCCCTTGTTTTACAAACTTGAAAAGCTGAATCAAATCCCCCCTCCTTCTTCTAACTCTAATGACCATTTTCCGAATTAAAAAAATGGCACTAAGTGTTGAGGTACAAAATATGCTTAGTTTCATTGTCAAAAGAGAGTAACATTCAGATATTTCCCTCTAGCTTCTGCAGAAACAATCATTAACATTTAGATTAGCTACTACAAGTATGGCTAATTCTGTTTTTGCACAAACCTTCACTCTAATTTTATTTAACACGAGCGGGCTGAGCCAATTTCTAGTTTGCCTAGATTCTAAGAATTTTTTTATTTGTGGTATATGTGCATGAATAGATTGCATAACAGCTAATGTGCATTTGGAAACGCATGCTTTGGTTTGCTAATGTGAATCTCTAGGTATCTATGAATCATTTTTATTGGATTTGGTGCACATCTTTATCATTGTTTCAGCCCATCAATTTTTATTTTAGACCTCGAAGAAAAATGTCAGATTGTTTAAATAAAGAGGTTTACATAATCCTGTGTTGAAACTAAAATACTGAGACCAGAATGCGTTGCATGCTCTTTGACTTGCGATTTAAGAACAAACATTGCTAATCCATGCGAAATAGAAGTTGTTTCATCCTGTCTAAAAAAAATCTTCGAGTGATATTCTAGATGTATACAAACATATGCACCATTTATTGTCAGATAATGAACACCATCTTGTAAAACAGATTTTGTTCATGAAGAGTTTTTTTCCATTTTGAATGCAATTTTTTTAATACATTTTTATTACATGTATTTTGTTGAAATAAAATAAGCTTAAAACTAATATTCTCAAAAATGTTTTTAAAATTATTTTTACCGATTTTTAGATTCTAATCAATTTTTCCTTCATAGATACAATGTCTTTTTTTACATGTATTCTTCAGGACTGTTACTTCTAGAACAGTTTGGTATAAGTGCTGTAGCTGAACTTCACCTCAAAGCATTTATAATAATGCCTCCGAAATTGAATTATGATCCTGAAATGCTAGTTTTATTACTTATTTAGTGACAGTTTATGTGGGACTTATTTCTAGCTACTCACTAAAAACACTAAGGTTTGTATACTTTGAAGTGCAAATGTAACAGCAATATTTTATTGTGTATTGCACTTGAGATGGGAGGCATAAAGCTAACATGCGAGAAAACTTGCTAATTCTACTTGGTAAGAAATGCATTCGAAGGTAAAAAAATTGACATTAAATTGTGAATGGCAATTGTTTACATGTATAAACATGCTGCAATTTGCTTGTAACAAAAATGTTATTAAATTAACTTCTACAAGTTACAATTTTCATTTAATAAATGTTACTTGAACTAACCATTTCAATTTTAGTATACAAATTTAAAAAAAACAGCTAAATATTATACAAAACTTTGGCTTTTTTTGTAAACAAGAAAATAAAGAAAAGATAAAAAAAACTCTTAAAAATATTACTTACAAAACAGTATGCCAGAGATACTTGTTTCTTTATAAATAACAAAAACAAGCTAAAATGTTAACGTTACAGTTTGTTTCGTGCTTTAGGGAAAAGCAGATGAGATTTATAATAGGTTACATGTTTCAAGTAAACAAAACTAAAAATAGTAGATAGTCAATATTTACTTTATATTTCATGGTTTAAGAAAATTTATTTAAAAATTATATGGACAAAATTGAATTATAGCAGATAATGTAATGAGTTTCTTGGATAAAAAAAAGTCCTGGTGAATACAAGATATTCTGTAAAAATACAACCAAGTGGTGCAAAGAAAACTTTTATTTTCAACAAATCTCAAAGAAAGTTCATTCATATTACAAATTTTTTTTTTATATACAGTTTCAATTCTAAAACTACCTACCATTCCAGAAATAATGTTAAACAACACATTGTAGCATCCATTTTAGTTGAAAGAACTGAATATTAATGCATTTAGATCAACAAAGCAGAAATTACATCACAGTACACTTACACTATGGGCTGATAAAAAAGAAATAAACACTTAATTGAAGTAAAAAACAGAACATTATATTTAGAAATCTTAAAATGGCAACAATAAGCTATACAAAATATGTCACAAATTTATTCGTTATGGAATGACCAAAAATCCAAATTAGTAACATGTTTTGTTTATGCTCATTGATTATACCTCTATGATATCAATGTGTGATTCCATTACATCACCAGATATTCTATTGAAGATGTGCTTTATGCCAGCTAATTGGTAATGTGACCAACTGATAAATACAAATAGTTGCAGTTTTTAAATTATTGGGTATAAAATAACTTCATGAAATATTAAAATAAATAGGATAATAGAAGAAATGCGCCATCTACATAACATTACTGACAATTGGAGCCACTTCCTGAAACGGATGCTTTACTCTTTATGAACAAAAATGCAGTCAACTCTTGTTAGTCATCTGCAATTTAACTACTTGGATCTTTGAAGTAGTTTAGGTATGTGTATAGTATTCTTCAACTAATATAATGAACCCATTAAATGACAGAATTTACTTAAGCAACCTTCTGCAACATTGACCCAAGCAAATGTGGCATGAATTTTGTAAACATATTTAAGTAACTTTGTGGCCCAAAACACATGTAACAAATCCAAAAATCAATACCTAATGTAAACAATACAACTGATCAACGAAATACACATAATTTAATTTATAAATGTATTGTTATCTACTTAGCATTTATAAGTACCAAATTTAATAAATGTCACCAAAAAGTATGTGTGCATGTTTCTGCCCTGATGCTTGCATGATTAATACAAATGAAATATTGAATTGCTTATAATGGTGGCTCCACACCAACGGCGACAGCAACAAAGACAAGCGACATTTTGTTGCTTGTCTCTGTCGCTGTTAAAAAGGCCTTCACACCGCGAGCGACAAGAATTTATTTGCGCATGCGCATAAACTTTTTCGAAAGCAAAATATTTATTTGATTATTTCTTCTTCTTGCAAGATGTCTGACAGATCACGTCCGCATTTAACAAAACTCCTTTTACAGCGAAGACGATTGCTTTTAAAGCGTCTGGCTGACTATGAAAGAAGACAGTGGATAAGAAACATTAATCTAAATCGGATTAGTCAAGGTGCTCAACAAAACTTAATCGCTGAGATGCGATTGAGCGATGTTGAAGGTTTCTTCGGCTATTTCCGAATGAATCCTACCGTATTTGACAAACTTTTAAGTTTGGTCGGACCAACAGTAAAAAAATTTGGGTTATCGTTTACTGTACGGTCCACATTGGCGACTTTTTCCAAAACATCGCCAAATGAAGGATTGCGTCAATGACGTCCATATCCAAGATGGCGTCATCAACACAACATACATAGGAACAAGTAAACAAAACTTTTGCATCCAATTTTCTGATTCTGTATAAGCAAAATCCACACTGTGAACCTTTGCAAATATGGAAATGAAAATGAGGAATGCACAAATAAACAATAAAATGTAAAGAAAACTAACTTGCCCATCACTTCCGCTAGCTCCATACGATTTCTCCGCTGTTTCGGTTGTCATGATTATTTGCTCCCTTCGCCTCATCGCATGTTAAGGGCGGGTAAACACGCATTTTTGCATCCACAAAAGCCATAAGTTTTTTTTTCCGCCACTCATATACGACGAGATATATTTACAATTAGTGCAGATGCAGACATACTTATTTAACGATGGTGTAATTTCCATAGTAATTAAAATCGAAAGGAACGGAGTGTCGAAAAGCGATGGTAACGGAAAGCAAAGAGCGATCCAAAAAACGCACGTGCTAACGAAGGGAGCAGTCGATACTTATTTAACGATGGTGTAATTCCCACAGCAATAAAATCGAAAGAAATGGAGCGTCGAAAAGCGATGGTAACGGAAATCACATAGAGCGATCCAAAAAACACACTTGCCAACGAAGGGAACGGTCGAAAAGGAATGGTATTTGAAAAAAACGGTCGAAAAGGAGTGGGTGGTATTTGAAAACCCCGGGGTGAAGGGACTGAGATAGGGTTGTCATAAATAAAATATAGCCAAAATTCAATACATTTGGTGATATTCGCATGTTTGGCGACAAAAATCAAAATTGGCACGATATCACGGTTTTCAAATATAGGGTTACCAAAATACTAATTTGTGGAACCAGGTTACCAGATTTGGCGAGAAATCTATTTGGACCGTACAGTAAAGGTCACCCAAAATTTGATACTAATTATCGAAAAGCAATTACGTGTTCAGAGAAGCTTTCGATTACTCTCCGGTGAGTATTTTTTTTCTATCAAAGTCAAATCTCCTTTGCATGCATTTTTAGATATGTACAAATTTAATGCATTTAACCTAAGCAAAGCTATCTCGTAGTTGGCAGTCTTTTCTGAACTTTTACTTGAATATGTTAGGAATAGAACGTTTCTCCCTATCTCACTGTGGCTGTTTGCTAATTTCTATTTATTTTCACTTTAGCATTCAAATTATTTTTTTCTTTCTTGTCATTGGTCGAAGTTTTTTAATTTTAAAGAATTGTCCTTTATTTTTATACCACCTGCAGAATGCTTTCACTTAGCAAAGTGGAGCTAATGCTGGGTAAGCATTAGTATATATTTAATTATAAATTAATAAATGTTAACCACCTGTGTATTAACAATTTTGGAATACTTTATCTTATTTTTTATTACATGCTTGGAAAAACCTCATTATAATTTCTAACCTATTGATGTAAAATGCCCAGGCATTTATAAATTGGGGCAAATGCCTAGCTAAAATGCCCAAAATCCAAAATTGCCTGGGCATTTATGCATTTTTGAGAGTTATTGTCAAACAAACGCTTTTTGATGATATTTATTGATCAAATATGATATATAATCTTTGTATATTCAGTCTAATTAACTAAGTTCTAATACAATAATTGTTTTGAACAAAAACTCATCAAACGATTTAACTTTTTTCTGAAACTTCATTATGGTTAGTGTTGGAATTATTTGACAACTATAACACTAATAAATTTTAAAATATATAGTAGCTTTATTTAGGCATTCCATTACAAATAACATGTATAAAGCCTAGCCCCAGTCCACCTAACAAAAAAAAAAAAAAATGGAATGAAATTAGTTTCTGAAAAAAAAAAGAATATGTGATTTGCCATTTTGTAGGCATGTGATTGTTTATGAACTTTAAAACAATATTTACAACCTACTCCCTTTCCTTTCAAAGTAAAACAATTCCAAACAGGTCCTCTTTTCTTAACCATTTTGCAGGAATGCTAATAGTATTAAAATTAACACAAACTTGCACTGGCACAAAAATACTTCCCACCTCACTCTAGCAGCCAACCTAGAACTGGTCACAAAACTAAATGGCTGACAATTATGTCTGTGTATGCTAGAATCTAGAAGTGATGCCAGTTATAGATTAAAAATTGAATTACTAAAAAATGACTTCTACTTTTCTTCACATAAATTGTTTATAAATTATTCTATTTCTTTTTTGTTTGGAAAAAAAATTATTGTATACAATAATTGTACTGGTATTTTTATAAGCTCTAAGAATTAATTATATAAAGTGGTGTCAAAGTCAATGAAAAAAAAATTGTTTTCTTTTCAATTTCATAAATGCCCCAGCCCACTGGGCATTTGCCCGGCCTACATCACTATTCTAACCTTACAAGTCCACGACCCGTTTAGCCAATTGGTTTCAATTTGGTATACTGTATTTATTAACTATCCCAATTGTGTCGGTGCTGTGGATGGGAAGCATGTCGTTGTACAAGCACCAATGCATTCAGGCTCCCTTTTCTACAACCATAATAATTTTAATGGCTGCCTGTGATCCCACATATTGTTATTCCTTTGTGGATATAGGTGCATTTGGGAAACAGAGCGACTCGAATGTATTTGCTAACACAGCATTTGGGACAGCTATTCTGGAGGGAAACCTAAACCTTCCAAATGATAGAAAAATAGCTGGTTTGGGTAAACCGTTACCCTTTGTCTTTGTGGCTGATGAAGCATTTCCATTGAAAAGACATTTGATGCGGCCTTATCCAGGAAAAGACTTGACAGAGTCACGTAGGGCTTTTAATTACAGGTTGTGTCGAACCCGCCGAATGATTGAAAATACATTTGGTGTTACGGCAAACCGGTGGAGAATTTTAAGAAGACCAATTATAGCATCGGTCACAACTGTAGAAAAAATAATCAAAGCTGTTGTTTGCCTACACAATTTTGTTAGCCGAAATGAAATAAATTCTATTGTATACCAAAAATATTATTGTCCAGCAAATTATGTAGACAGAGAGTTGAATGGCATAATTGTACCTGGCATGTGGAGAACAGAAAATGCTACAGAAGGGGGATGGCTGGATTTAGGAATAATTGCTTCAAATACTTATAGCCAAAGTGCGAAGGAAATTCGTGAAGAATTTGAAGCATACTTCCATGCAAATCCTCTGCCATGGCAAGGTACAGTTTTAAATAGAGGTTAATTAATAATTTATACTTTATGTAAATCTTGTAAACCTTCATACTATTATAAAAACAATATATTGTACCAGTATTCCTGCTCTCACTTGTTTGATCTCTCTCGACCAAGTTATTATACTTACTTTTCAGTGTTATAAAGTAACTATGTGTCAATTATAAACTTTTAATTTTATTGTAAATTCATTTGTTATGTTTTGAATAAACTCTATTTTGTATTTTTAAAGACTCTGTTGTATATACTTTTATTAGCTTAAGTTTATATCAGTCTACTAGAAGGTGATAGTTTATTTTAACTCAATGCATACACTCAAATTGATCCTTAAAATTCAATTATTTGTATTCAAATTTTACTCTTTTTTTTATAAAACTGGCATTTTCCAAAAAAAAAATATATATATTTTATACCAAGGAGTAATTTATAGTTCAAATATAACTACAATGCATTATTTTACTTTATACGAGGCCTTTAATGTTTACTCATTATCTTACTGAGATCTTTACGCTATTCATACTGGCTTTACTAGGTGTAAAACAAATATTTTTAACATTGCTGACTATGGGTGTGCCTGACTAACTAGATTATTTTTTCTCTCCCAACACAGTACCTCTGAAGAAATTAAGATATTTAATCATTTTCTTTATTTAATTCTTCCTGCACCACACTTAACAATTTTATCATAACTTCAACTTTTCTCGAGTCGGATACTTTATCCAAAAGAAGTTCCAGAACATCACTAAAAGATTGTGATAAATTTTTTTTTGCAGAAAGTTCTCTTTGTATTAATTCATCTGTTGCTTCTAACGACTTCTGTAAATGATCAACTATTCGCCTACGTTTGTTTTTTTTAGAAAACAAATTTTCATCCTGTTGCCTTTTGGATGTGCTGGCCATTGGTGTACATGATGTGCTGGCCATTGGTGTACATGATGTGCTGGCCATTGGTGTACATGATGTGCTGGCCATTGGTGTACATGATGTGCTGGCCATTGGTGTATACGACGTGCTGGACATTGGTGTACCTAAAAATTAAAGAAAGATTTAAATTTATAAAGTTATACTTCATTTTAACTAGGCAATTGTTACCACTACAATTTTGTTTACACCCGCGGCATGGTTTCGATCTGTGTACGGTGAATGTTATCCACATTTTAAGTTACCGTTGGCATCGATCACCATTTACAACCTCTTTTTGTTTGGTACCCTTCTCTGTCGACCGTGAGGTGTGAATGCATTGTCTTAAGTTAGGTAAGGGAGACGATTGAAAAAATATAAGCGCCACAGCGTAAAGGTTAATATAATGGTGGTATGTATTCTTCCAAAGACCATGTCTCATGCATTATATATTTTCAATTTTGTATTTTGAAAGGAAAATACATAGGCTTGTAATGGATATCTAAACAGTCATAATGATAAAAGCATTTTGCTTTGATCAAACATGTAAATATTATTAGCTAATTAATTTAAGTATTATCAATATATATTTTCTTTTATTTTTTATATTTAATTTCTTTATTTTGAAAGGAAAATGCATTAATAAAAAATGTTACTTACTTTGAAGAACTCGTACCTCTTCCTCAATGACAAATGTACTCGGAGTCTCCATATCAGTATTAAAATCTAAAAGTATCAAACCTTACATTGCATCAAAGTACAGAAAGAAGTACTATTACAACAAACAAATAGGATCAGCTAAAAAATATATATGATTCGGTATTTCTATGTGGTAGCCGAGAAAATTTGTGACAGTTATGAGACGTATCAAAGAACTCCCAGGATTTAACTCAGCAACTGGAAGACCTTAAGTCCATTCTTGTAGTTTCTTTTCTCTAGATTTGGATGAACTAATGGACATATTTGATGAAGCCCAGTTAAGCATTTTTATAAGAGGAATTGATGATAATTTTAATGTCTTTGAAGAACTTGGCAGTCTGGAGTCATTGCATGGTAAAACAAGAGGATCAGACATACTTGAAAAAGTAAAATTTTACCTAGAAAACTCATCAGTGTGTACACTGATGGAGCACCGTCAATGATAGTAAAATCAATGCAATCATACAATTGGAACTTATTGATTTAAAAACAAATTCATTATTAAAAATGAAATTTGGTGAGGTTTATTTTTAGATTAAAATGCTTGCGACATGATTAATTTCTGGCATTCATTACCATGTGAACATTTTCCAGAACTAAGAAAATTTTCAAAACATTATAAATGTCGTATCAGAACGGATAGATGTGGACAACAATTTCATCCATGAAATTTATTAAAAGCAAAACGAAGTCCCGAATGACTGATTTAAATTTGAATTCTCTGCTGCTCTATGTAACAAAATTAACACCAAACATAAAAAGACTAACAAAATCCAAAGTCTCATTAATGTTATATGTGCTTGTATTGTATGCAAAAGATTGGCCACTCCTGGTTTTGAAGTTTTCATTTTTAAAGTAATATATTAAAAGTTAACTCATTTTAAAAACAGTTGGAAATTTTTTATCAATGGTAAAGTGGTATACATCTGAGCATTTTTATTATTTTAAAAATTAATATTATTTTACCTGAATATCACTGTGATAAATCTGGTATTATGCAGGACAAGTAAAAATATTATGGAGAGAATTATCGTTCATTTGGAAAGCATAATACCTTAACATATTGCAAATAAATACTGTATCTTAAAGAAAAACATACCTACCTATATTAAGTGGAACTTCTATATTAGGAGCAGAGAAGTTGGAGTACGTTCTGAAAGCAATTTCATGATATAAAAAAAATAATTATGACAGTTAAAGAACCTTTTTTAATCATCATTTCCAAAAGTACATTTATTGCTTTTTTAACTGTTTAGAAATTTGAATAATTGAGATATTTTGTTTCATCTTTTAATAAAAGCTACATACTTCTTTTTTTCTTTTACATGGCCAGCTAAAAACGATAGGCACTGCATGTAAATCCATTCCTTCTTTTTTCCTCCACTGCTCCCACTTGGCGTTATTCGCTTTTCTCTTACAAAAGAACTTCGCAAATTTTTCCATTTTTTCTTAACCTCAACAGCTGAAAATATTAATGAAAAGCATATTATTTTAAAATCACATGAATGCACTAATAATATTCAATAATAGGGCCAATTTAAAAAAACAAGCGAAACTTACCATCCAAATTTAAAGCTGTAGCTATTTTTTTCCAGGAATTTTCCTTTTTTTCATTGTCCCTGAAATCGGCTCTTGAGAAGTCATATAACCATGGACATTCACGGACCAAAGAAATTAAAATTTCTTCCATAGTATTTCCGTATATTTCACTGAAATAGTTCGCTGAAACCAAAGCTATAGAAAACGTCAACAAAAACAAAACGCTGGTAGCGAGAGTCACAATCTTTATTCTGATTGGCTTTTGGCACGGCGACAGAGACAAAAGTTGAACTTCTTCCAAGACTTGAAAACACAGCGACAGAGACGAACCGGGAGAAACAAAATTTGTTTGTACTACGCATGCGCAAAGCGAAGCGACAGCTGTTTTTGTCGCTGTCGCCGTTGGTGTGAAGCCACCATAACAGACCAGGTCTGTTTTCAGAAACAAGCTAAACAAGAAAAGTGCAGCCACATACAAAATAATGTGGCAATTGCCTTAATGGTTATTTGTTTCGCCAGCTGATGCTCATTGCAATCACTTTCGACAAAAAAAATTCGAAATCAGTACTACCAATTATGGTCTGGCATTATAATATCATTAACCAGCCCTTAAGCATCTCCACTCATTCTTACAAAATCAACTCAAATGACAACTTTCCATACCCAGACTACTAGATTCTGAATATTAAAAACAAGCATTTGGGTAACTTTTGATATAAGCAGAAATATAAAATAAAAATGGCATGTCCAATACTTTACAGCATTTCTTGATCCACAGCTTATTTTGTACTTATTGCAAGCCTCACTGGAAAACTCATCCACAGATTAATGAATTCAAAATTGGAGTATAGTCTAACTCCTGCCGGTTGTCAGTTGAGTCACATGGTCTTGAACAAGTCATTAATTAAATTAGGACACTGGCAGTAATGTAAACAAACCATGTCTTTTGTTGATGTCTATAGCAAGGATCCTGGTGTTAAGTTTATGGTTCAGTGACAAAAGTGACAGCAATAACATGTTGGCAAAGGAAAACCATTCTTGCTTTACATATAGCAGCCTTTTCCTATCAATCTTTTAAAAAAATTTCACAAATCAACTGAATTAAGGTTTATTGATCTACAATATATTGACGTTTCACTATAGTGTACATCAGTGAACCTTGTACAGCTGTAAACCTTGTATATAGGACAATGTGTACATTGTCCTATATAAAATTACTAAATTCAGACACATGATGCTCTATGTAGTGTATATATACTTTGTGCACACCTAGATTTTGCAATATCAAATATTTTTGTTGGATTTTATAATCTATTACTTAGATGCTAGACTAACACAGGAAGGAAGAACTATTGCTAGTTAGTAGTAGCTGCTACTGGAACAATTATCCAATTTAATTTTGAGGACTTTCTTTTTGTAGAAAAAGGATAATCTAGGTTAAAAAACAACATTCCCACTTTATAAATTTTTTAATTTTGATCCTTATTGTTTTTTTTTAATAAAAAAAAACCATCTAAGTATTTTGATTTGTACCACTATCTGTGTAGTTGAAATGAATGATGCAAAACTACACCACGATAAATAACCAATATCGATGAGTACTTTAATTCAATCAAAGTTATATTAATGATGTAGTATGCATTTATTCCAACTTGTGTTTTTGATCGATAGAAATCGTGAACTAAGACATTACGCACGAGGAAAATTTTACTCATACAAAAGGGAAGTACATCCAGGATTAAATAACAGGAATTTAACCTGTACTGTATGCCTACAGTTAAGTCAGTCAACACTACACTTAATTCTTTGACAGTGAAAAAATTTCCCAATTTCTAGCATTAACAAAAAAAGTACAGTTGTATAACAATTCTGCTATCACTATGCAAACTGTGATGCTGTTTATAAATCAAAACACTCTTAACAACAATGATGTTGTCACATTAAAATAAAATTATTGGGTAGCCACAATTTAACAATTACATGCAGCAGATACCAAATGCCTGGAGGTCATATTAAATAGTAACTTACTCAGAAGTGAATAATTTCACATTATAGAGCAACTGAAATCCTCTGAAAACCACCCTTTAAAGATCATTGTTTTCTCCGCGTAGGCTGATTAGATGTGCGTGTACATAAAGTGCTAGTTACCATTATGATTTGTAGAAAACGTTCTACCATAAGAGCTGAGATTCCACATAATACAAAACATTTATAACTGCATTTGCGGACAACACATTTAATTCAAATAAAATTTCTAATTAATTAAGATAGGTCCCAACTGTTCACTTCAACTTATCTTTTTAACAAGTATCTAACTGTCATAGTTTCCTTCTCACCACACCAAAAAATCTATCTGTATCTGCTTCTCTTCTATTCCAGGATCTGGTATTTTTCCGTTCTTCTAAATCGGAAATAAATTTTAGCCGTAAGTCCTAACAAAACAAAACACAGAAATCCCCCTCCCCAATGTTTTTTTACACTCATACCCTCGAAGCCAGGGTGAACCTCTACTCACTCATGTCAGATAAGCCACGCCTTGCATATACTTAACAGTTCGCGCATGCGCAGTTTAAAAATGGTTCCACGGGATAGAGTTGCGGTAAGACTCTTGTGACTGAGCATCGCTATTGAGAAGAGCTTCGCAAAGCGTCCGCAACATGTTGTCAGTAGTCACGTGACTGCTCCACGAAAATTCAGCTTGGATGCTTGATTTGGCCTTTTATCGCCTCTCTTGGCGACATTTTCTTTTAAAAGTTAGCGATTCGATGAGTATAATACTAAGTATTTCTGGAATTTGAGTTACATTTAAAAATTTTTGGGCAATGCAAATGAATATTTACTTTTTCACTTCTGAATATATTTGAATTCGTATCACTTTTTAATGCTTTTAGTTTTATTATAGAATTAAGTTCTAATTGGGATTAAGGTTAGCCAGTACACTTAAGATAAATAAATTTCCGTCAATAGATTAATTCCATGTTTTATATATAGTTTTTCAACTGTATTAGGTGTGGAGAAATTATCTAATTTAATTTCAGAAATATTTAAACTTTTGGAAAAAATTATTGAGGTCAGCATGAGTTGGAATTAATTGAAAAATAAATACCCATATTTTGAAATAACTTCAATTAATGTGCATGATATTGAATATGCATAATACTGAATGCTCCTTGAATTTGAGTTACATTTTACTATTGTTGGGCAATGCAAATTAATATTTACTATTACACTGCTGAATATGTTTTGAATTCATATTAATTTTTAATGTTTTTAGTTATTTGAGCGTTTTTATAATTAACTGAATTTTTCATTGGGATTAAGGTTAACCAATACATTTACGAACAAAACAGTACGCTTGAGATAAATAAATTGCAGTCAATAGATTGCTCTCAGGTCAGGAGTTCAGATTAAAATTTGGTATAAGATAGCATGAATAAATATTTTACTGATGGATAAAATAAAAATACTGAAAACAGATTAAAAGATTCCCTGTTCATATGACGTTTGGGTAACCATTAAAGCTTTCATTGATATTATGGATTCTTAATTGCTTACGTTTCCATAAGCACAAATTTATTCAGTGAGTTTCGCATAAAAATATTAACAAAAAAAGTTATACATATAGTCTTTAAGATTGAATGAAACTATTTTAAACCATACCCTTGATGTTAGCTATTTTGCAATTTTAGATTTCTGGTTCAAAAACTAATTAAGTTGCAAGACAATTTTTATGCTCTTAAGCATGTACAAAAGTTTGGTAAAGATTTTTATATAGAATTTTTATTACTTATTGTGTGTGAAATCAATATTTTATAAATACAAAAGATAAATAAGAAAGAGTAAACGAATGAAATTTATTGACACATTCATCACATTTTAAATGAACTAAAAGACAGAAACAAAATTCTTCGATTAATTCATTTAAACGATTTTCTTCTTTCGTTATCTTGGGAAAACTAATAAATGGAACAAAATAAAAATTTTAAATACATAAGAACTGAATAAATGAATTTTCAGCAGGTGCACATCTTTACAAGTAAATATAAATTGTTTTACTTATAGTTCTAAAAAAATCATAAATACAAATTCACAATTATAATACGGCTTAGAAAATGCTTTAATCCTATTTCTAACAAATTGAATTTATTTAATATATATTTAGAAGTTTCAAACGTTATATTTTATTTTAAATATTCTTATAAGAATAATGTAATTCTTATAAGAATAATGTAATTACAGTTTGCACAGATGGGTGGATACAAAACAATTTTTCTCAGCAAGAAAAATAATTTATGTGATGTACTTAAATTGATGTTACCAAATTCATAACATTTTTATCGTGAGTCACGAAAGAATATAGTACTCTTAGTTGTGCCAAAACATAATCGCCAAGAAAGAGAACGATTTCGCACAAGTTTTTACATTTCGGTTAACTATTTTTAATATTTTAAGACAGTATAAATTTCAATTTACAATTAGAAACACACTTCATCCGTTATTTTGTTTCAAAGATTATTTTAGATACATACTGATTGCAAATGTATGAAATCTTTTCATAGAACGGGAAATGTCCGCAGGTTGTATTTATTAATTTCTAAGTTAGAACATCCATTTTTATCATAACTACAGGGTGTCCTAAAAGTTCCTGTGCTGACGATTCGTGAATTTATTATACAAAATCAAAAGACTTTAAAACAATTATTTTTATGCTAATGGTGAAAAGCACTTTTGGTGGAGTGGTCGTTCACGGTAAGAAGGCGATTTATCGCCAAATATGGTAACGTTCACCTTTTGCTAATTTTCTTCACATCTGCCGTTTTGTTATGGCAACCCTATCTGCTGTTACGGAATTCGGCCGCCATCTTGATTTGGCGACAAACGTCTTACCGTGAACGACCACTCCACCGCACTTTTAACATAACGTAGGAAAAAAATATGAACTTACATTTGGTTATCGTTGACTGTACGATCCCTCTTGTCGACTTTTCAAACAAAATCGCCAAATTTAAGATGGCGTTGATAAATAAGCCTCAAACAGCGAAATTCTCTGAATGCGTGATAAATTCATTTTGCAATGAAGAACAAAATGACCTGGAACTTTATCATCGCACAACTTGAGTGCGAAGAAAATCAAATGATAAAAATTAAAGCGCCGATAAAAATATAAACAGACAATAAAATTCAATAATTAAAAAAAAACACGGGCAATATTTTTTTTTTTAAAGTTGAAGCACTTTAAGTTTTAGGTCAACCTGTAGAAAGTATTGAAAAATACAAATGTGAAATAAATGTTTTTCGCTCACCTGTGAAATGTAACGTTTCCACCTTTAATAATTTGGAGTTACATTCATATACGCATAACTGTAGATCCATTTTAACTTGAGTATTCAATGCATTTGCTACTTGCTAAGGAAGAAGGAATGCGCAAACAATATGCGCGAAGAGAGAAGGAGTCACGTGACTGCTGATTTTGGTCATATGATCATGCGGACATAAAAAGGTTGCCATAGCTCACTCTACTATTATATCTCCTCTATGGATCAATCCCTTAAGGGAAAGAATCGAGGACAACACCTCGTAATTTTGAACCACGGTCAGATGACGAAGCAACACCTGACGACGGTCTGGGATCAGTCCCTTCAGAGAAAGATCCGAGGACAACACCTCGTCATTTTGAACCACGGTCAGATGACGAAGCAACACCTGAGCTGGCACCCCACTCTCCAAACTTCCACGCCAACCCAACGTGAGGACTTTCGGCCACGACAGATTTAAGGTGCACCAGCCGCCTCTACACCATACGTTTACAAACATTCATGCCCGGATTCGAACCAGGAACCTTCCGATCTAAAGGCTAACACCTTAACCACTATACCGGTTGGTCGTCTATTTATTTAAAGAAAATCATCGTGTTTTTAGGTATCGATCTAATGTGAAATTTCCCGCAGTTTTCAAATCCGTTGAAATTTTAACTCTATCTTTAACGATCTAGGAGATAGATAAAATAACTTCATTCTTCCAGTTTAAACTTTATTTATTTTGTTCGTCCTCGGAAAATGAAACTGAAACGAAAAAAATAAATTTAGAATCTTTCATTTCTTTATGCTATTGCCATTCTAAGGAAAACAATAATAATTTAAAATCCAATACATAAATTTTAAAATGTTCTAAATTAAATTTTAATACTTGGGCGTGATAGAAAAATTGCAAAAAATTCGGACTCCCCGTGTGCCGAAGTTGTAAGTGCCATAGATTCGTCAGGGATAGTCCACACACACAAACACTTCCTTTTATAATTGGTATCAACAGGGAACTACTCTTCTATTTGGATGAGGTTGGGGGCAACGGATTTCTTAGGGTATTCCTTTTTTTGGGATATCCTCTTACTGCTTTCACTTCTCACTCGCAGTTTGACCATCACATTTGGACGACACAACAAAGTTTTTTGTCTTGCGTTTGAAGGTTGATTTTTAAACAAATTTTTGGGGCGAGTCCAATACAACTGTGTACTTTTAAATTTCATTGTTTTTCATTCCGTTTTGATTCGATTGATTATATCTCTAATGTAGTTTCTTCAAAATTCTGCTGAGCTTTTAAGTTTAAATTAAATCTAAAACTTTAAGCTATTGCAAAAGTCCTAACCCATAATTTTTGTTTAGAGCTAAAGCAGAAATATAAGCTAATATAAAACGATATATTTTTCATTTTCTGCAGATTTATTACGATTGAGTTAGAGGTTTCTGGCATAATTTTACAGGGTCTTCTAAACTAGGGTTTGTTTTATGTGTATGTAAAATATATTTTTGGGTCTTCAAGATAGTAAAGTTTAATGATTCAACCAACTCATGAATATGTAATGGTCTTCTGAAATAAACTTTTTGAAACTAAATTAACGTCATATTTTTTTATCTCGATTTGTTTGGTTGATTCTTGACCAGCTTCCCGGGGAAGACCCCTTGACAGTATTCGAAGAGATGATAAAGTTGTGCAGTTAACAAATAGATTTAATTGAGACACGTTTTTACAAATGGGAACAAATGCTAAAATTGGAAAAATAACTTT
Source organism: Metellina segmentata (assembly GCA_947359465.1). Classification (NCBI taxonomy): domain Eukaryota; kingdom Metazoa; phylum Arthropoda; class Arachnida; order Araneae; family Tetragnathidae; genus Metellina; species Metellina segmentata. Next base: position 135,048,136 of record OX375874.1, on the reverse strand, counting down.
TTGGATTGATTCTTATATAGTATTTCAAGCGGAATCGAATGGCGAGGCGACATTGAATTTGTTAAAACATGACCATAGTCACATAGCAAAGGAAAATAGATATTTTTCATTAGATGAGTGACAGAACTTAAACGTGTTCATTATCTCTCTATATTAAAAAAATGTTACCGCCGCCGCCGCAGGATTGAAAACTGTGTTGTTTAGCTCGATTCTTAGACGGTTTCCCAAGAAAGTACTGATCGGAAAAAAACAAAATTAACATGGTTTGTTCTTCATCGTATTCCCTGGACAATTCTTAAGATTTTTTTCCGATGCGGCTATTAGTTTAGGGTTTATTAAGTGTCAAAATTGAAGAAGCGAAATTTCTTCCGCGAGTGAGCAAAACACATTCAAATTTTCAGTCTTCAGCCGTGAGTTTTTTTTTAAGAGTACCTCTCAACGTAAATTTTTGCAGCTCATCAAGTTTTTTTTTAAATTTCAATTTGGTTCTTGATAGTATTTTTTTGAAATTCGGGAAAAATCGGGTCATTTTTGTTACTTTTTTTTAAAACTGCCTTATCTATATCTTATTACTATTAGTTTTTAATTTTTAAAATATCGCAGTATACCTCAGAATGTACTCTTTCTTACGGTACGTGAGTCGGCGAGCGTAAGCGAGCAGGTGGCGAAGTCCTCGATGTGACGTCATGGACTGGAAAGTGAAATCAGGATAATACGAATTATTCAGATGGTTTCACTCTGCGAAAGGAATGTTGGTTTGCGAAGCAAACCAAATGGCATCTGTGAAAGGAGAGTTGGTTTGCGAAGCAAACCAAATGGCGGTGCAATGACCCCGGGGGTTGGCGAGCGTAAGCGAGCAGGGGGCGGAGCCCCCTAGTATTGTAAGAAATCGGCATGCTTCCTTCACTTGACTACTGCTTGACGAAAGAAAAAAAAGAAGGAAAAGGAAGCTTCAATGTATATACGTTGTAGAAAAGCTACAAAATGGTCTATTGACGACGGTCCAGAATCAATGTCGTAGGAGAGATCCGAGGACACTACCTCATAATTTTTAACCACGGTCAGATAACGTACCTGATTTGGAACCCCAGTTCTCAAACTTCCACACCACATGAACGTGAGGACATTTGGGCCACGACGGATTTAACGTGCACCAGTCCCATATACACGGTGTTCCTTGGTTGGATTGAGTGTCGAAGTTGCAACCTTCGGGCACAAATCAAACAAAATTGTCCAACAACCCAGGTAATTATTTGGAGCTTTTGAATAACTGCGTACAGTTTGATCCACATTCTTAGAACGGCCTTCTAAAAAATAATTTAGAGACTTTTACAATACTAGGGGGCTCCGCCCCATGCTCGCTTACGCTCGCCAATCCCCGCTTCTTCAATTTTGACACTTAATAAACCCTAAACTAATAGCCGCATCGGAAAAAAATCTTAATAATCGTCCAGGGAATACGATGAAGAACAAACCATGTTAATTTGATTTTTTCCGATCAGTACTTTCTCGGGAAACCGTCTAAGAATCTAGCTAAACAACACAGTTTTCAATCCTGCGACGGCGGCAACTTTTTTTTATATGGAGAGATTTAAAGGTGGCATCAAAATGGTTTAATTGAATCGGTTGCCAGTACACTTACTAAAAATATTAAACAATTAGGAAAATCTTTTTGCCATATTAACCGATAAGACAACTGATGTCTCGAATAAATCACAATTTACACGTGTATATTGCTTTACAATTGAAAGAGGAAGAGTAGTATAAAGGTTTTTTCCCCCAAGGACCAAAGTGAATACAAGGCAGCAACGGCGCTTTCAAATCTTATTTTGAGGCATATTAAAGACTATGCGAATCTTGGTGAAAAAATCGTCTCACAGAGATGTGACAGAAATGCAATGGTGGCCTCATCATTCTAGAGTACAAGCCAATATGAAGGCGTCTTTTCTGCAAGCTCCTAATGCTCAATGCTATGAGCACTGCTTAAATATAGCATTGTCCCATAGTGATTCAAACATACCCGAATGTCGCAGCTTTTTTGCTACTAAGGATTGTCTTGTAGTTTTTTTTTCTCAAAATTGCCAAAGCGTGCAAAATTTCTCGATAAATTTCGTGTAAGACGATTACTACATATTTGTAAAATAAGATGGGATTATTCGTCCAGAATCGATAGTACTGTTTACGAAAAAAGTGTGAACTTTGCTTTGTTTTTAGCCATGTTAAAATATCAGATATGAGCATTTAGCAAATTTAGAAAACTTTGAATTTTGCCTTCCTGCAATTTTAAAAGTATATTATATAACTGTTATTTTGTTCAATGTGCTTCAGAATTCTTCATTTCATATTTCTTTCTGTGGAAGCAATACAACAGAAATTAAAATGAAAATTTTCCGCTTTCAAGGGAAATTTTGGAGAGACTTCGAAACTTGCCAACTAAAACACCGTGTAGAAGGGGGCACGTCAAATCCGTCGTGGCTTAAATTTCCTCACGTTGGAGTGGTGTGGAAGTTCGAAGAGTGGATTGCCAGCTCAGGTGTTGCCTCGTTCACTGACCCTGGTTCTGAATGACATGGTACTGTCTCGGGTCTTTCCTTCGGGATTGATTCCAAACCGACGTCAATAGCCCGTTGTGTAGCTCCAGTACGACGTAAATTGAATGCTCCCTTTAATTGATTTGGTTTGTTTCCGAAAACACTTGGCCTTTAGGAAAGTAGGACAATTTTCGTTGTCTTTTCTTAGTATTATTTTTTATTTAGTGTTATTTGTGGTAGTATTTTTTAGTATTGGATAGTTACAGTGATCTTTAAGATTTTGACAGTGTTTTTAAAAAGGTAGTAAAAAATAAAAACTTGACTACTTGGGTAATAAATTGGGTCCCCTCACGTCCATGGGGCTTGCTCCCTAGTTTAGATCCTTGCAGTATAAGATGAATATTAGCATTGAAATCAGTGTTTTGAATACTCAAAGAACTAGTGAAAAAGCCTAGTGATTCTAACATTCAGGTCTGTAGTGTTCTTTTGCCTCGTCTAAACCCCCGCAAAAGAAGTCTTGTAAGTACTCAAAGTAAAATAAACTCTTTCTAAGTGGTGTGGGCCGTGGTAGCCCAGTGGGAGGTTGCGAGTTCAACACTAGGTCCACATGGGGGCACATTCAATAAACCGTGGTTTCAAATCTCATAACGGTGGCATGGTGTGGAAGCTCAGGTGTTTACCTCGTCATCTAACCGTGGTTTAAAATTATAAAGTGTGTTGTCCTCGGATCTTTCCCTTCGGGACGGATACTGGATCGTCACCAATAGTCCGTTGTGTTGCTCCAATGCGACATTATTTCGACTATCTGCACACCAAATGCTCTCGCACGATATCTATCAGCGGTTACCACAAAATGCAGTTTGGCGTTTCCTTTTATTGTTGTTGACCAATCAAAAAGCATGATCGCGGAATTTATTTTCTGGCTAAGTGCTAATAAAAAAAAAGAAGCCGTCTTGTTCCGAATTCGTTGAGGACACACTTATTGCCGCAGTCAGCATGGATAGGAAATGTCCCAAACAAAACAGTTCCCCGAACGCACGAAGCAGTGACAATTTCCTCCAGTTGGTGGCGCCACTGATCTGGATTCTGGATGTCTGTTCCAAAGGAGAGATGTATGCATCATAGCTGAGGTGTCAATCGGGAACAGCAGAGTTCTGTTTCTATGACAACTCCCGGGAAACATGTTTCTCCCTTTTCAAGGAATTCCGAATCAATAGAATCAAGAATTTCATCACACTGAATCATGTTCCGACGCGACAGCTCAAGGGCTGCAAGTGCAATCGGACAGAAGGGTTGTTCGGAAAGAGAGTTGTTTTGAACCCTTTGGTTCCTCTGAGGACGACATTTAAAAAACATAAAATTGACGTTTCGTGGATTTAAGATTTCTTTTACAGTACATTTTCAAGCACAATTTTGTTCTTGTCACAACTATTTCCCTTACTAAAAGGCCCGAGGAAGTCTGGTTGTAGGTTTGCGAGTTCGAATCCAATCGAAGATCGTCGAGTACAGAAGGGGCACGTTAAATCCACTGTAGCCTCCAATGTCCACACGTTGACGTATTGTGGAAGTTGGAGAGTGGTGTGCCAGTTCAGGTGTCGCCTCATGATCTTGGTTCAAAATTATCTAGTGTGGGATTGATCCCGAACCGTCTTCAATAGCGCGTTAAGTTGCTCCAGTACGACGGTAATTAAAATACCAACCTACCTCAGCTGCTAAGATGCTATTCGTTTAAAAAAAAAAATTGGTCTGCAGTATGGATGTGGGGAGTTAGAAAAAGAACGCAGAATGAGCTCACTCTGGAAGATTTGTAGGTTTGATTTCGAAACAATGGTATTCTTCGTAAAGTAGAAAAACTACAATTCTTTCGAAAGTAATAAAAATGACCGAAATCACATTCACTTGTGTTTGTAAAAGCTGGCCCAGTTCCAAAAGCGACCTGATCATAGACATACTGGGAAATTCCCCGTTGAGACCGAACAAAAAACATTCTTTTATGATTAGCTTTTACAATGCAGCCCTTTTAGTGAGTATTTTATCATGATGCATAAAGAGAAAATTTTCCGAGAATTATTGCAAAGAAACGCTTTTATCGATCTAAAAATCGTCTACATAACGAACAACTTGTTCTGCTTCTTTTCAAATTCTTACATAGATAATAAAATAGAGGATATCTTTCTATCTCCCTGAGAGATACTGAATGCAATTAAATTTTTCTGAAACCAGGTCTACCAGGTTTTCTCGGAGTGAATTCATTCTGTAAAGATAGAGAAAAATATTTGTTCATAACGTCTTTAAAAACCAATTCGGTTGCGTTAGTTACTTTATAACACTAAATAATCTGTTCCATTTAAACTTATTAACTTCCAGAACTTACGAAAAATTTCTATAGAAAATGGGATTTATAGAATTATGCCCCGTTTTTCTAAAAGCTCTATGACATAACCTCTGTAGAGAAAGTGTAGAATAATCTCTAGAGAATGTCTAAAAACCTCTAGTCTTTTGTTTATAAATTAAACAACACTACTTTTTTGGAGGAATGAACTTCTTAGTCATGGGAGGGGGAACCCGTACAAAAAGTTTAGGTACGTATTTTATACACATTTAAATTCCCTAATGAAATACCTGACTTATTCAACATTGTAACAGTTTTTCAAACTTTGTGTCGAGGTTCCTTTCAGAGCCGTGGGTTTCTGCTATTGGAGCATCGAACGTTTAATAAATTTGTATTGAAAAGTGTACCGCTGAATCGTTTGAATCGGCAATATAATATTATATTCGACGTTAGATGTTCGAAACAATGCCCCGTTCTCTTCCGTCTTTGCTGTTGAGGACTATTTCATTTTTAAATAACTGCATATGGTCTGAAATCTTTTTAATTGTAAATATGTTCCTACGACGAACGGTAAAAACACAATCATTGCATTATCTATTCTATTCTGTGAATCTATTCTATTCTGAATCCATTGTATTCTGAATCTATTCTATATTGAATCTACCCTATTCTGTGCCTATTCTATTCTATTCTGAATATTCTATAACTTATTTTATTCTGAATGTTCTATAACTTATTTTATTCTGAATATTCTATAACTTATTCTATTCTGAATATTCCTCTATAGACCACATTCTATAGTAAGCTGCATAGAGGAATACCATAGAAATATATATTTATGTGTACAGAAATTTTTATAGAGCAATACTATAAAAATTTATTTCTACAGAAATTTTTATAGAGGATTACTATAGAAAATTAACTGATTTTTTTTCTACAGAAACTTTTATAGAAGAATACGATAGATATTTTTATAGAATACGATAAAAAATTTTATGGAATAGTTTTTCGTAAGGAAATTTTCTAGGTTTCAAGCCGTTGACAATTCCTTGTGGAATTTTAAAATAAATAAGCCTATCATTGTGCGCAAATGATAATTGCATCAATGTCGAAGGGAAAGAACCGAAGACAACATTACTACATTTTGAACCACGGTCAGATGACGAGCATTTTTGTTTGCAATATTCTTTTAAAATTCCAGCATTTTTATTTGGAATATTCTTTCGAAATTCAAGCTTTTTAATTTGGAATATTCTTTGACATCCGAACATATTTATTCAGAATGCTAGCTACTGCGTGGTGTGACCACTGCTCGCTAACCCCCAGTGATTGCTACGAATTCCCGTTCCTTTATAATACAAGGGGGCTCCGCCCCCTGCTCGCTTACGCTCGCCAACCAACTTGCATAGAAGATTAAAAAAAAGTACGGCATTTCACGGTTTTTTTTAATTTACGGCCCAAAATGTTTCGTTATACGGACAAAAAAAAATGCTGTTTTTATGCTTCTGTTTAGTTTTAACTTCTCACTTTAGGCAGCACTGCTACATTTTCCCACACGAAAATATGAGGAACGTTTGGCACAACATTGTCATGATTTTACTGCGTTGTCGCTTTAGTGTAGTTAGACCAACAGACTATACTAAGTCCACGTCACAACTCAAAGTCCTATCGAGGCTACTTTTACGCGTTACGATACGAACTGCAGGCAGTTCAGCCTAATGGATTTAGTTAAACATAGGTCATTTTTTCATATTTGTCTTATAATACACTCAATGCCAAAAGTTAAGCACGGAGAGGAAAAATGTTAATTTCCAAAAGCCAATCTGAATTTGAGAGGTTGCAAATTGCTGCAGAGGTAGATAGAAGAATGCAAATGCGTTAAGCAACAGCCAATCCATCGTATAAGAAGCCAGCATTGTGAAGGGTTAGAGCATTGGAGTCATTAACAAAATAACTACACTAAAGCCACAACGCAGTAAAATAATGACAATGTTGTGCCAAACGTTCCTCATATTTTCGGGAGGCAAAATGTAGCAGTGCCACCTTAAGGAAGAAGCTGAAACCAAACAGAAGCATACAAACAGCAATTTGTTTTGCCTTAAAACGAAACATTGTGGGCCGTAAATTAAATAGGCCGTTATAGCGAAATGCCGTAATGTTGTTGATCTTTTATGAAATTTTTTTGTAAGTTTCTGTGTTTCAGAAATTGTATGATTGATTGGATAACGATCAGCTTCGTGCTGAATTTAGGGGTTGTCCCCTTACCTTTACCTAATTGTTCGTTTGTAAATATGTAATTCTAGTACTCATTAAATACTAGAATATTAAACCTGTTCCTGCTCAAATTATTTATTGCCCATGCATTTTAAAATCACTGAACCACCTCGATGAAGAATAATCCAAAATCTGGTGCATCGCGCCGGGAAGTGAAGTTTGTGTTCCCGAAGTGAATTATTTGGATTACTTGAAGGGTAAGACCGATTGAGCTGGAAGCGGGTAAGCGAAATTTTCTTTATTTGAATACTGACTTTGAACAAAACGAAACAATGAGTACTACAGAAATACCAGACCGGAATGCTCAAATGGCGCAAGATTTAGGAAAACTAAAACAGAAACGTTCTACTTTGAGACAGCCATGTACAAAATTAATTAAGAAAATAGAAACTGCTGTCGCTACTAATTTAGATGCTGATGCTAATTTGGCTTTGTGGGAAGAATTGGATGAAACTCGAGCACAATTAATGGAAAAAAGCATAGTACTTAATTCACTTAATGATAGAATAGAGAATTTAATAAGTATCGATAATATCGAAGAATACGAGGCAGAAATTATAACTTCTGAAGAATATAAAGACAAAATTATATCGTGCAAACAAAAGATCAGTAGAAAAATGAGTGAGATCCGTAAGCAGGAAACTGCACCAAACGAAACAAGGGATTTACGTACACTTGAAGTGACTAGAGATGGGCGATCCGCTCAGGAGCTGACTCTAAGAGTTAACTCTCTTGACGGAGTGAGCGAACGCTGATTCGTCAAAAAAGAGCTATAGCTCTTTTTTAACCAATCAGGGCTGAAGAGCGGTAACTCTTTTTTAACCAATCAGCGCTTCCACTCTCGAAGAGTCATTTCCGCATGCGATCACCAGCTCAGTGATTCTTTTTGGGAGTTGATTCTTTTCGAGCTCTGGCTCTTTCGAAGAATCATTTCCGCATTCGATCGTTTGCGCTCACTGATTCTTTTGGGATTTGATTCTTTTAAGGAGTTAACTCTTTGGCTCTTTTCGATAACTATCGCTCTCGAAGAGTCAATTCCGCATTCGTTCTTTTGCGCTCCCTAGCTTTTTGTTATTTTTTTGAAGTTTCAAATTTTTAAATATCTATGTATGGGTTATGTATGTATGTATTATGTATCTATGTATAAATGTTATTTTTTTAAATTTAATTCAATTTTAGATTGAAAGGGTGTTTTTACGGCTTAAGTCATATCACGCCTTTTAGCACTAATTAAAACTAGTCTTAAGGTTGTTATTAAAACATATTCTAACAGTTATTATGTTATTCACTTAACATTAATATAATAATAACCTTGATTTCTCGGGAGTGATATCATTTTAATAAAGCTACACAAAATTAAATTAAACGTAACTCGTTTTTATTGCATTGCCTTCACAAAACAAGGCATTTTGAAAATATTTTATTAAAAGACAGGGAGGGGACTTGGATTTTGAAAATTTTTGGGACAACGAGTATTCGAGGGTATTATATGCCTATATCTTAAAATAAATAGTTAAAAATCTTAAGTACTTAAATAAATTATTAATATTTTTATTATATGATTTTAAAATATCATTTAAATTATTAGGAAGTCTCATTTGGTAACTAAGTGGTTTTAGAAAGAAATCTTAATGTATCCAAACACGTCCAAGACACTTTTTTTAAATGTGGTATAGAAACATTTTAATGATATTTTTATGTTTTGTGTTTTAAACAATAGCAATGGGCTATATATATTAAAAGTATATATTAATAATTTTGTAAAAATATGATAATTATGTATGAAATTTTAAAGAAATGTGTCAAAAACTTCAAATGTGCTACATGAAAATCTATTCAACCAATTTGAAAAATGATGCTACCAAAATAAACTACATGCATATTTCTAGGGAATGAACTAGAATAAAAGGATATTTAAATAAACAACAATTTTACAAGTGATTGAAAAATGAATAGAAGATTTCTTATAGTTTTACAGTCCTACTTCTTAAATAAATAGTAATAATTTTGAAACTTTTTTGAACTCAGCATAATTATTCTAGTTCATTCACTTGACAACATTATAAATAACAAACTCTCAAAAGTTTACTAGAATCCAGTTATAAGTTTTTGTATTATAACATTTGAAGTGAGGAAATAATGCAAAAATATTAATTTAGAGTTAAAGGTAGTTTCAAGTGCATCGCTTGCTCCCTTGCGTTTGCTCTTTGTGTAAACAATTTTGTTCTTCCTTCTCTTTAAAAAAGTTCACTCCATTTCCAAAAGAGAAACCATTTAAATATTTGAAAAAACTTTCTAAAATTATATTTGCAAAAAAAAAGTAAGGTTTAAATTTAGATTTTGCCATGTTTTTGGCCTTTTAATGGCCATTTCCAGTGTTTTCCATTCTTACTTCTTGTTTTCCCGCCTTGATTAAAATCAATACTACTTCAAGTAATTAACAGAGAAAAAATTAAATATGTTTTGGAAAGTCAAATAAATACTCTATCCAATAAAATCGAAAACTTTTTTAGAATTCTTGGTCAAAAATGAGATTTTTAACGTGTTTGGATATTTTAATTGCTACTTCTGTAATCTCAACGGGTTCATGACGGGAATTACAAAAGTAGAAGTGTCCTCAAAGTAATTTATTCTTTATCGACAATTTCAAAGTTATATGAATTGACATGGTTTTGGGCCATCTTATGCCTTAGCAATTAAATTTTACAGCTTAGCAGCCCTATGCTGCAATGCCTATCGTCCTCGGGCCCCGTCTCCCTCCTTTTGTTGATTTTAGAGGTAAACTGCGCAATTGCTGGATGAGTGAGTGTTTCAAGTGTTGTGTGCGTGGGTGTTTCAAGCACGCTTGGCGCCTCTTCGTCTGGACACATGCGCTCACGTGACAACGAGGGATGTTCGATGGCCCAAACATATTGTATACATTTCTATATGTTATATACATTATTATATATCTCAAAGGAGCGGTGAGTCATCAAAAAGAGATAGCTCTTTTTAGTGAGTGAGCGGTTCCGATCCGATCCCTGAAAAGAGTCATTTTCCCCATCACTACTCGGGATCACAGCGATCCTTCATTACCAAAAGCATTTCTGAAGAATTATGTTTGGAACAAATCGGAAGTGAGTCATTGAAAATTCACACATTCGGCGCCAACGAGCCCCATATCTGTACACAAAAACGAGTACGTGTTCAATTGCGAGACTCAACATCGGATTTTTGTTTATGTTTAGAGGTTTTGGAAACTGAACAAATTTGCGCAGATGTTATTAGGGATGTTACTAACAGTGATTTGCAAGTAACAGTTCCAACTGTGACTGCTACTGACGAATATCTGTGATTCAAAACTGTGATTGTGATTCAAACTGTGACTGAATCTTATTGGTTGACTGCAAAGTATCTGTAGTCACTCGTAGCAACGGAGTGCTTTTATTTATGTGTTGAATATTTTCAATAATACTACTTCGTCGAAGGAATACATAGCTAAGTCGGTAACGTCGTGGCCTTACAGTGCTCTAGTTTACAGTTCGAACCCCAGTATTTTTTTCATCCAGATCAACTGGAATATATTTAATAAAACGCACAACTGCCACTCAATAAACCTTCAATTATAAAATGAAATTTTCATTTTTATTCCGCCACTATGAGCCGTTTTTTATTTTTAGCCTGTAATTTATTTTTTTAAAGATACTTTTTCTCCTCAATAAATCAATATTGGTGACTAAGATGGTTTCAAATATATCGAAATTTTCATATAAATTAAACTTTATAATTAATTAAACATTAAAATCAAGAGATATACATTAGAATGCTTGATCATTTTACTTCTAATTGAATTCAAATTATGGATTTTTAATCTTTAAATAAATATATATAATTGACAAACCTATTTTTTATCTTTAAATCCGTTTCACTAAATAACCTTTATCCAAAATATTTGTTTGTTGAAGAAAAATGTTTTCATCGTAGTATGTGTAGCAAGACAATTTCCTTACATTTGATAATCTGACAATTTCAAAACATTAAGTAATTTTTCTAAATCTCTAGTAACATTCGAATTAATTTGTATTGTTGTATTCGTGGTGGTGCAAAGACGCAACAATTTTATTTGAGACGAAGAAAACGCAAAACGAACAACAGCAGAAAAGTCAAACCTTACTGTGAAAAATCTGTAGCTTTTGACTTGTTTCAACAATTTCTGTCCAATACTTTAGTTTATAAATCATACAATTTTTACAAAATATTGACTAAAATGTGGAGTAGTTCAGTTTTTACACAACACTGGAGTAACCACGTACTATTGTCAACGGTCCGGGATCCACCCCGAAGACAAAAGATGAAGATATTCTCTTTAGTAGCACTTCAAAATTGATAAGCTGAGTGAAAGTATATAATTTATCTCTAAGACAAACAGGGAATATTCTAACGAGTAACATTTTTATTTGTTTTGAAAACAGTCTGACAGGGAATTCCAGAGAATCAGTGCTTAAAAACAACAAATTATACGCTTTAAAAATTAAACATTCAGTCATCAAAATTTTTTGTACTTGCATTACGATATTTAAGAATGCATTCTTTACCGCTGTAAACATTGTTGTGTTGATCCTCCCTCTGAAACGGTTTCATCTTAAGAGACAAACTTTAAAGAAGGCAGAAACTCTTAAAACGTATTCTAATCACTAGCGAAATTAAATAAATATCTCCCCCTCCTGTGATTTTGACTCATTCAAGTTATACTTTCAGAAGCACATAATTCATTTTTTAGAATTAAAAACAATTTACAAGAGGTTAAACAGAACAATTTTCAAACCAAAAAAAATAATAATAATAAGTTCTAGTCATGTTACTCTTTTAAAAAAACAACAAAATAAATAATCAGTGATAGTTTAAGAACAAACAAAAAATTATTATTAAAAACAGAGAATTCAAAATGTTTTTATATGAACTCTCCTTAAAACTGTCGAGATTCTTTTTTTCTTTAGAAAAAGGGGCGGGAATCTGGTGAGTCATAAAGCAACGTATTACCTTCTTAAACATCCGGTTAAAAATCCTCCAGAGAAATCCCAATCCGTCACAGACCAACTGGCACCGCTACCAAAACTCAGTCACAGCTTTCACTGCTACCGAATCACCTATCCCGGTCGCAATCACCGATCGCAGTAACAGTATCAATATCAGCCAAGGTATCAGCTAAGGTATCAGCCAAGATATCAGCTTAGCGATATCAGTTTAGTAACTGTTACCGAATCACTGATACCAAATCACTGATACCGAATCACTGTTACCCAATCACTGATATTTTGATATTTGAGTAACAGGTATGAACTGTGATTCACAAGTATCTGTGATTGAGTAGCAGTTCTGTGATTTGCTTAACATCCCTAGATGTTATTAGTACACCCAGTGCGGAAGTATATAACAATATACGAAAGTTAGGAATTAATTTATCTGACATTCAAGTGAAATCGGGCGCCAAGGGAAAACAAATAGATATTTTGTTGGGTTCCGATTATTATTGGTCCGTTTTGACGGGAAATAATAAACGTTTATCATCAAATCTAGTTTTGAATGAAACCAAATTCGGATGGACTCTTCACGGTAGATTTTCTAATGCTTCTTTGAATTACTCATTAAGTGTAATGCATGTTTCGATTTGGGAAGAAAATAAGGATGACGAAAGAGCGTCAATTCAACTTCAGAAATTTTTCGAACTTGAATCATTGGGAATTAAAGACGAGCCATCTGATAGAAAATTATGCGATAAACAAATGATAGAAGATTTTGAGGAAAACATTCAATTTAAAAATAATCGGTATGAAACCAAGTTGCCTACAAAATTTGAAACATTTAATCTTCCAAACAATTACGAAACCGCAAAAAAGAGATTCGACAGCTTAATAAAAAGATTTCAAAATAACCCTACACTGTTCGAAGAATACAGAGCGATCATTCAGGAATACATTACTTTAGGAATTGTAGAGGAGGTCAAACCTCAAGAAATAAATTCAACAAACGGCAATTTAACATAGTATTTACCCCATCACCCTGTAATTCGGAAAGATAAAAAGAATTTGCGAATCGTGTTTGATGCCTCGTGCCACGCGCCTTGTGAGCCATCCTTAAATGACATTCTAGTTCCAGGTCCAAATTTGAACTCTGACTTGTTCGATTTGCTTTTACAATTTCGAAATCATAAGATCGCAGTAGTGGCCGATATAGAAAATGCTTTCTTACAGATAAGTCTCGCTGAAGTTGACAGAGATGTGACACGTTTCTTGTGGATAGATGAACTTCCACAAGATCATGACTTTCCAGAAAAACCCAAAATCCTTAGAATGACGCGAGTACTATTTGGTGTGACTTCAAGTCCTTTTTTGTTGGGAGCTGTTATTAAGCATCATCTTAAGAGGTTTGAGAACGAGTTCCCAGACACCTGTTCTGTGATTAGTTCTTCAATGTATGTAGATGACTTGTTGACAGGTGCGTCCAATGTTGAAAAGGCTTTGAAACTATCAACGGAGTCCAAAGATATTTTCCTCAAGGCCAATATGTCCCTACGTAAATGACAGAGTAATTCTTCTGGTTTGAAGGAACATTTAAAGATTTTAAAATTTGATGTCTCTCCTGATTTGTCATCTGACACCACTCCATTTAAAATCTTAGGATTAATTTGGAACACAGAAAATGACACCTTTAAAATAGGAAATCAAAATCTTTGTGAATTTGTGAGATGTCAGGAAAAGACGAAAAGAACTGTTATTCAGACATCTGGTAGAATTTTTGATCCATTGGGATTTTTGTCACCATTTACAGTCCGTATAAAAATTATTTTCCAGTCATTATGGGAACGTGGCATCGATTGGGATCAAAATTTACCACAAGATTTGCAAAAAGATTGGGACATTTGGTGTGAACAACTTCCATACCTTAGTACTGTAGAAGTGCCTAGATATTACCTTTGTGACTTAATGGATGAATTTCCAAACAGGGTAGAGTTACACTGTTTTACTGACTCAAGTGAAAAGGCTTACGGTGCAGTAATTTACCTAAGATTCGCTACTGACGACGGCAAAATTAAAACTGTCTTGGTTGCTTCAAAGAACAGATTAGCTCCCATTAAACGTTTAAGCTTACCAAGATTGGAACTCATGGGCGCAATTATAGGAGCAAGACTTGCAAGTCATATTACGTCCGTTCTCAAGATAAGCTTCATGAAACTTTTTTTGTGGACTGATTCAAACATTGTGTTACATTGGATTCAAAGCTCTTCGAATTCTTGGAAACCCTTCGTGAGCAACCGAGTGTCCGAAATCCAAAGTTTGACTGATCCAATGGACTGGCGACATTGTCCAGGGCGTGACAATCCTGCAGACCGACTGACTAGAGGACGATCTATTACTGATCTGAAAATTGACAGTTTGTGGTGGTTTGGTCCTCCCTGGTTGACACAAGAAAGCGATGTCTGGCCCAGAGAAGCAACAGAAATAGACGATAACTTAAGAAAATCAGAAACCAGACAGAAAAATATGAACATTTCTCAGAAGTTTTGCACATCCGCTCCAAATGAGCCACTTATGAAGATTGAAACCTTCAGTTCTCTTCGGAAGATCATCCGAATAGTAGCCTGGATCAAAAGGTTTATACATAACTTGAGAAGTTCCAACAAACGAGAAGGCTGTTTATCTGCTGAGGAATTACGAGAAGCCGAAATGCATCTTGTTAGACAAGTGCAAGAGAAGAATTATGGAGATGAAATAAAGGCGTTGAAAGAGAAATCCCAGATTGGAAAGAAATCTAAAATTTACAGTTTGTGTCCATATCTAGATGAAGAAAACTTATTGGCGAATTGGAAGCAGACTCAATCAAGCCGACTTCACCCCCAACGAAATCAATCCTGTTCTTCTACCGAAGAATGAATTATTCACTGAACTTTGATAAAGAGAGAACACGAAAGAGTGATGCACAGCGGAGTGTCGCTGATACGCAGATAAGAAGAGAATTTTGGATACCAAAGGGAAGACAGTTAGTAAAAAGAACCATCAACAAATGCTTAATTTGTTAAAAATATATGTTAAGACCAGCAAGGCAATTGACAGGACAACTTCCTGGAGATAGAATTACTGAAGCACCTCCGTTTAACATCATCGGAGTAGATTTCGCGGGACCTGTCTTCGTTAGAACTGATAAAAATGACTCTTCAAAGGCATACATTGCACTCTTCACATGTGCTGTTACTCGTGCTATCCACTTAGAATTAGTGACAGATATGTCGACTAAATCCTTCCTTCTAGCTTTTCGCAGATTTCTTTCGAGACGTGGAATTTGCAAAATTGTCTATTCCGACAATGCAAAGAGTTTCAAGGCAGCTGACAAAGAATTACAACGTTTAGCAAGTATTTTAAAGGATCAAGATCTACAGGATTTCATCTCAAACAAAGGAATAACCTGGAAAAATATTATTGAACACGCTCCATGGTGGGGAGGATTTTACGAACGTTTAGTGAAAAGCGTCAAGGATCCACTACGAAAAATCCTAGGAAAAGCCCTCCTGACATTTGAAGAACTAACAACCATCTTGAGTGAAATTGAAGCCGTCGTGAAAATGCATCCGCTGACTTACACCACAAGTGATTTCGGCGATCCAGAGCCACTTGCACCTGTTCACTTTCTTCAATTCGGAAGGAATGATTTCAGCTATCCTCTTCACTTTGCTGAACTGGAGAACAAACTTTCTAACAAGGACATATTGATCAAGAGAAAGATGTACCAAACCAGACTGCTAAAACAGTTATGGCTTAAGTGGAAGGAACAGTATTTGCTTCACCTCAATTCTGCCCATCATTTCCTAACACCTGAAAGGCATAGAAATCTCCAAATTGGGGATGTTGTTTTAGTAGATGGGACTAATAATTGTTATGGGATATGGGAATTGTGAAGGAAGTAATACATGGCGGAGATAAACTCATTCGTGCTTGTCTTGTAAAAACTGCTAAAGGACTATTCCGGAAACCAGTTCAACTGCTGTATCCTTTAGAAATTGAAAATATTGTGTAATTAATTATTCTTATTAATTTTTGGATTCAAAATGTCTTAAACAAATATCATGTAATTTGCTTTTCTTTATGTTACACATATATTCATATTTTATTATTAGTGTTAAAAACATTATTGACATTTAATACTATTAATTTTTTCATTTATTTGTATTGTCTCTTCACAATTGAATATACTTACATATTTAGTTTAAATATAAGAATGTCTCGAAATTATTTGAAAGAATTAAGTTTCTAGAATTGAATTATTTTTAATAGTAAAATCTAAATGGTATATATAATTCTTTCGTTTACTTTGAACTGTTGAAGTGTTTATGTTTACCTTTTTTTATTTCAGTTTATTCTAATTGTGATTTAATTAAGTTTGCAACTGTTAATTTGAATTTGGTATTGTAATTTGACTTCAAATTCAAATATTGCAATGTTTTGAAACATGGTTAAAAGTGTATAATTGTGTACTCTTAATAGAGTCCAGGTGGGAAGTGTTGTGAAACATGAGCAACCAATCAAAACGCGCAGATGGCGCTGCTTGTTGTCTCCTTTTATCTGAAATCTTCAGAACGATTTGAGTTTCAGAAATTGTATGATTGATTGGATAACGATCAGCTTCGTGCTGAATTTAGGGGATGTCCCCTTACCTTTACCTAATTGTTCGTTTGTAAATATGTAATTATAGTACTCATTAAATACTAGAATATTAAACCTGTTCCTGCTCAAATTATTTATTGCCCATGCATTTTAAAATCACTGAACCACCTCGATGAAGAATAATCCAAAATGCCGTTGGAAAAAGAACAAGAATGATGAAATATGACAACTTTACTTTATCGTGCATCCGACGAAAAATTCATCATTTTTTCCGTCGAAATGAAATTCCTACATTGGACAAAGTTCTAAATGAAATTAACAACGATAAGAATATATTTTTGACAGACATTAGCCGAAGTACACTGTACAGGATACTGAAAGATTTGGGATTTTCCTTTGGAAAGCGAAAAAGGCAGGCTATGCTTTTAGAAAGACACGAAATAA
The DNA here is from genome assembly GCA_947359465.1 of Metellina segmentata. Taxonomy (NCBI): domain Eukaryota; kingdom Metazoa; phylum Arthropoda; class Arachnida; order Araneae; family Tetragnathidae; genus Metellina; species Metellina segmentata. The sequence goes on along the minus strand of OX375874.1, from coordinate 135,030,920 downwards.
TTTTATGGCGAAGAAATTATTTACGAAAAATTAGAGAACTGAAGAATGAAAATGCCTCAATCTATTATTTGGATGAAACATGGGTGAATGAAGGACACTCACAAAGTCGAGTATGGCAAGACAAAAACATCAAAAGCACCAATGAAGCTTCCTCTTCAAGTTTGACAACAGGCTTGGCTGCGCCAAAAGGAAAAGGAAGAAGACTCATCATTACCCATATCGGAAGTGATGAAGGATTTGTACCTGATGCGGCTGACATTTTTGTAGGAAAAAAATCCGGTGACTACCACGAAGAAATGGATGGTAACCATTTTGAGAAGTGGTTTGAAGATATCATGCCTAAATTGAAACGAAACAGCTTTGTACTGATGGACAATGCCTCCTATCACTCGGTGAAGAAAGAAAAAATTCCGACGACATCTTGGAAAAAAAGTGCAATTCAAGAATGGCTATCGTTGAAAAACATTACGTGGAACCAGGACATGATCAAGATTGAACTGTTGAAAAAAGTTATCGAAATCAAACATATGTTTGATAAATACAGAGGTGAAGAAATTGCCGAAAAATTTGGACATAAGGTTTTGAGACTTCCCCCGTATCACTGTGAGCTTAATCCCATTGAAATGATATGGAGTCAAGCAAAAGGACATGTTGCCAGGGAAAACAAGACTTTTAAACTGAACGATGTGAAGGATTTAGTCATCCAAGAGATTGAAAAGGTCTCTACAAAATTGGAAAAACTGCATAAACCATGTTACTGAAAAAGAGAAAGACATGTGGGAAGTAGATGGACTTGTGGATGATATTTGGGAAAGTAAGAACTTGGTAATTTCTTTTAATAGTGAGTCTGATAGCGATTCGGAAATGTTAAGTGATGATGATGTGTAAATGCATGTGATGAATAAGTATATTATAATGTAAATAGATTTGTTATGGTGTTTGTTATGTTTTACATATATTGATGATGTATAAATGCATGTGATGAATAAGTAAAACGTAAATATAGTTTTCTCATTGTAACTAATATTCATGAAAGAGATTGGTTTCTTCTGTACACTTTCTTGTAAACTATTTTAAATTATTCATAAAATTAATAATTTACTACTAATCAACCCGACACCGTTCCGCCACTTTCATTATATGTTATATATATATATATATATATATATATAAGGTTTATTTTTTTTAATTCTAATTTTTAAAATGGTCTCATTTTTTTATTATTATATGTGTATTCACTATATTTGTATTTTTTATATTCTATTTATTTATTGTGAATGTATTTTATATCCTCTATGTTATATGTATTATTATTTGTTATTTATTTTCTTTAATGTCAAAATAAATTTGATTTAATTTGGAGACTATATTTTGCTGTTAAGAAAAACACATATTTTAGCAGACAACGCACTCTCCCCTTCCTTGTCCAACCAAATGTAAGACCAAAGGAGTAATTAAATAGGAGTAATTTCCTTTACTAAAATTATTAAAATTGAAAAAAGAAGTATTAATCAAGGTGTTTAGATTTCAGGTAAGTAAATTTAAAAAATAAATTTTATGGTTCATCACATTTTTAAATAGACTTTTTTTTTTAAATAACATTTGTTGTGAAAAAATTTTAAATATATGTAAGATTCGTGTTGTTCTGTTTGGTAAGGTCTATATTAAAGACTTCGAGTCTTACAGCACATTGACATTTAATGAATAAATATATACAATTATTATGTACAGTTGAGTTATATTTCAAAAAAGTTCCGTCATTATCGGCAGCAGTCGTCTCTGCTCGGAAAAAATACGTCAGCTCTCAATGGCGTCCAGGGGAAAAAGTGTCTGTTCTATTAATTTTCTCGTAACTGAATACCAGAATGTGAATGGCTCGTGACAGTCTTGCCTTGCATTCCTACTACAATGCAACTGACTCCTACCAGTCTCGTTGCTCTTATAATGAGTTCTTTCCAGACTAGTAGACAACTACCGTTGTTTAGTATTCCTACAATCGGCCATCCTGATGATCTTTCGTCCTCGAAAGGAACACGACAAACCTAAAAAAAAAACACAAAACAGTATCTGGGAATACATTGATTCAGTATTAGTTATTGAACCACGACTTCATATGGTCAGCTGCTGTCGACGTCAAGTTCGGTCCTTCATGGTTTCCAACTTTCTCAACGTCATAGCGATCATGGGGTTTCACTTTCTTCACTCGATATGGTCCTAAGAATTTCGGTCGTAATTTCATTCCGACACCAAATTGAGTCCGCTGAATAGCAATAAGATCGCCCTCTTTGTATTGATGAGGTTTCTTCCTCTTCTTATCATACGTTCTTTTATTCTCTTCCTGAATTTTTAGGATATTCTCTTTGGCATCGTCTCTTAATTTCTTCCTCTTCTCTAGAAAAACTTCAGTATATTCTTCTTCTAAAAGCTGGACTATCTTGAGATCTTCTTTGTTTCGCATTTTCACACCTGTCAAAAGTTCGAAGGGTGTCCATCTTGTGCTTCTGGAGGTTGTACTATTGAGTATTCTTTGTACGGCGTCAACGTGTTTGAACCATTTGATCGGTTCTTCAATTGAAAGTTTGGGTAACACTGGAATCAGGGTTTTGTGCATTCTTTCTACTTGTCCATTGCCTCTTGGGATTCCTGTTGCGATTTTTAGGTGTTCAATCCCGTTTTCGCAACAAAAATCTGTAAATTCTTTAGATGTAAAAGCGGATCCTCTATCCGAGATTATCCTCGCAGGATTTCCAAAACTATTTTGTTGTTGTTTGAGTTTATTTATTGCGTCACCTGATGTCGTAGATTTGGTAGGATATAACCAAGTGAATTTTGTGAATGCGTCTACTACCGTGAAGATATGCTGATAGTTCTTAGATGTTGAAGGTAACGGACCTATGAAATCAATGTGATAAGTGTATAATGGAACGTCCTCTTTAGGAATTGGATTTAGAAATCCTTCAGCCTTTCCTAGCTTCTTATTACTGAGTATGCATGGTACACAATTACTTATAAAATCTTCAACATGTTTCCTCAATTTAGGAATAAAAAATTCACGCTTAACTACCTCTTCAGTTTTATTTACATCTCTTTTGGGACACACGTCGGCCTTGTGCCCATAATTTTTACATTTAAAGCATCTCACACCCTCAGTTTTCTTTTCACAATTTATCGACTTATGTCCATATTCATTGCAGTTGTAACATTTTATATGATTGGTGTTAGTTTGTTCAGGGCGCACGAAAGATCGAGGCTTTAATTTGTCAAAATCCCTATTGAAACGCTTCTTATATTTATCGTCTGATGTTTTCGAATCTCTATTGGTTTTTAAATGACATCGAGCCGCTTCATATTCGTCTAATTTATTGACGAGTTGGTCTATTTTCGTTATTTTCGGTAGCTCGTCTATAAAATGGTCTCGAACGTCATTGGGTATTTTTCGTTTTAGTTGATCGGTAATCATGAGTTCTTTAAGGTCTTGGTAATTTGATACTTCCAACCCACTCGTCCATTCTTCAAAGAAATTTTTCAGATCATGAGCAAAGTCATTCCAAGTAGAAGACGCTTCTTTTCTATGCGAAAGGAAATTTTGCCTAAATTGTTCCGGATTTAATTTAAAACGTTTCAACAATAATCTCTTGACATTTTCATAGTCATTAGCCTTTTCGTCAGGCTCACGCGTGATAAGATTAGCCAAATCCAATGGGAGTAACCCCAACAAATGTGTAACCCATTCCGTTTTTGGTATTTCGATACGACTAATCTGTCTTTCAAATAAAGTTAAATAACAGCTAATATCCTTATTCGTCTCGTAACGGTTAATCAATTTCAATAAATCGTTATTGTATAGGCTGGTAGTTTTACCATAACTGTTGCCTTGTCTGTTAGCAGTTTCGATTTCGAGTTTCCTTAATTCGAATTCGCGTTTTTCGGCTTCAATTTTCTCTGCGCGTTTTTCGGCTTCAATTTTCTCTGCGCGTTTTTCGGCTTCAATTTTCTCTGCGCGTTCAGTTCTAATAACACTCAACAGATTTTTTGTTATCTCCTCGTCATAATTTTCAGAATCTATTATAAGTTTCGAGCACTGCGCTACTTTGGGATTCGCTGGCACTATTAGGCCTAATTCGTCAATCAATGTTAGCAAATCTGCTTTTCGGGCCTTAGTTAAATATGCCATGTCATCAATTAAAACAAAATTCTGTACTCACAGTTTCGAAAGTTCCTTCTATCCGTCTTTTCCGTCAACTCGTCTTTTTCGTCTACGCGTTTTTTCGTCTACGCGTTTTCTTTTTTGTCGTTTCAGTCTATCATCAGCACCACGTCAGGAGAAGTCATGAAACTGTTCTTGCAGATGATTAAAACACAAGTCCAGGTTTGCATAGGTAGTCAAAACATTCCGCCGGCCGGTTCAATCGTCACTGCTTTCGGGGTCTGCTAATCCGTCGTTCAAGCCCTCGTACGAAGGAGGAGAATCGTCGCGGTCGTCAACGGTTTTTCACATCCCGGTCGAACCCCCATTTTTTGTAAGATTCGTGTTGTTCTGTTTGGTAAGGTCTATATTAAAGACTTCGAATCTTACAGCACATTGACATTTAATGAATAAATATATACAATTATTATGTACAGTTGAGTTATATTTCAAAAAAGTTCCGTCATTATCGGCAGCAGTCGTCTCTGCTCGGAAAAAATACGTCAGCTCTCAATGGCGTCCAGGGGAAAAAGTGTCTGTTCTATTAATTTTCTCGTAACTGAATACCAGAATGTGAATGGCTCGTGACAGTCTTGCCTTGCATTCCTACTACAATGCAACTGACTCCTACCAGTCTCGTTGCTCTTATAATGAGTTCTTTCCAGACTAGTAGACAACTACCGTTGTTTAGTATTCCTACATATATATATTTTTAAATAATTAAAAATATTACTCATTTAAAAAAATCAAAAGTATTTATTTTTACATAGAGTAGCTTTTTGTTTAATTAACGAATGTAATGCAAGAGCCATTAGAAATTAAAAATCTGTGAAAAGTATAGAATTTCCAAGTGCATTTTATATCTCCTTGCCAAAAAGGGCGAATTTCCTCGCTTATAGTTGACTTCTTCTGACATTGTAACCCTAGTTTCTACGACAACGGCTGCGATGCGGTCAACACGTAGCCTTTACTCTACTGCAAAGTTAGGGTGAAACAGACTATAGATGGAAATTAGCGTTTTATTTTATCGCAGTTGTGAGATCGCTTAATGTTGCATGTTTGAAGTACTGTTTCTCAAAAAGTACTTAACGTAGACAAACATATTTTACATCTTTATAATCTGTACAAAATTGTCTTTTTTTTTCACTTTGGCAACAATAATTTTAAACACCATATTTAATCTAAAATGTAGTTGCAAAAAATGGAAAATTGTCATTTTTGACAGAATTAAAAACATTTCTATGGCCTAAAGAAATTTTACGACATACTTTAAATTCATGCCAGTTGCAGTGCTAGGTATGATAATATTACTGATAAGAGTTTGGAAGTCGCATTTGAATTCTTTCATCTTCAAAACACACACACAGCTAACGAAAATAGCAATTTTCTACTCTAAATAGTAGTGATGGGGAAAATAACTCTTTTCAGGAATCGGATCGGAACCGCTCACTCACTAAAAAGAGCTAGCTCTTTTTGATGACTCACCGCTCCTTTGACATATATAATAATGTATATAACACATCGAAATGTATACAATATGTTTGGGCCATCGAACATCCCTCGTTGTCACGTGAGCGCATGTGTCCAGACGAAGAGGCGCCAAGCGTGCTTGAAACACCCACGCACACAACACTTGAAACACTCACTCATCCAGCAATTGCGCAGTTTACCTCTAAAATCAACTAAAGGAGGGAGACGGGGCACGAGGACGATAGGCATTGCATCATAGGGTTGCTAAGCTGTAAAATTTAATTGCTAAGGCATAAGATGGCCCAAAACCATGTCAATTCAAAAACTTTGAAATTGTCAATAAAGAATAAATTACTTTGAGGACACTTCTACTTTTGTAATTCCCGTCATGAACCCGTTGAGATTACAGAAGTAGCAATTAAAATATCCAAACACGTTAAAAATCTCATTTTTGACCAAGAATTCTAAAAAAGTTTTCGATTTTATTGGATAGAGTATTTATTTGACTTTCCAAAACATATTTAATTTTTTCTCTGTTAATTACTTGAAGTAGTATTGATTTTAATCAAGGCGGGAAAACAAGAAGTAAGAATGGAAAACACTGGAAATGGCCATTAAAAGGCCAAAAACATGGCAAAATCTAAATTTAAACCTTACTTTTTTTTTTGCAAATATAATTTTAGAAAGTTTTTTCAAATATTTAAATGGTTTCTCTTTTGGAAATGGAGTGAACTTTTTTAAGAGAAGGAAGAACAAAATTGTTTACACAAAGAGCAAACGCAAGGGAGCAAGCGATGCACTTGAAACTACCTTTAACTCTAAAATAATATTTTTACATTATTTCTTCACTTCAAATGTTATAATACAAAAACTTATAACTGGATTCTAGTAAACTTTTGAGAGTTTGTTATTTATAATGTTGTCAAGTGAATGAACTAGAATAATTATGCTGAGTTCAAATGTTTCTAAATTATTACTATTTATTTAAGAAGTAGGACTGTAAAACTATAAAAAATCTTCTATTCATTTTACAATCACTTGTAAAATTGTTGTTTATTTAAATATCCTTTTATTCTAGTTCATTCCCTAGAAATATGCATGTAGTTCATTTTGGTAGCATCATTTTTCAAATTGGTTGAATAGATTTTCATGTAGCACATTTGAAGTTTTTGACACATTTCTTTAAAATTTCATACATAATTATCATATTTTTACAAAATTATTAATATATACTTTAAATATTTATAGCCCATTGCTATTGTTTAAAACACAAAACATAAAAATATCATTAAAATGTTTCTATACCACATTTAAAAAAAGTGTCTTGGACGTGTTTGGATACATTAAGATTTCTTTCTAAAACCACTTAGTTACCAAATGAGACTTCCTAATAATTTAAATGATATTTTAAAATCATATAATAAAAATATTAATAATTTATTGAAGTATTTAAGATTTTTAACTATTTATTTTAAGATATAGGTATATAATACCCTCGAATACTCGTTGTCCCAAAGATTTTCAAAATCCAAGTCCCCTCCCTGTCTTTTAATAAAATATTTTCAAAATGCCTTGTTTTGTGAAGGCAATGCAACAAAAACGAGTTACGTTTAATTTAATTTTGTGTAGCTTTATTAAAATGATATCACTCCCGAGAAATCAAGGTTATTATTATATTAATGTTAAGTGAATAACATAATAACTGTTAGAATATGTTTTAATAACAACCTTAAGACTAGTTTTAATTAGTGCTAAAAGGCGTGATATGACTTAAGCCGTAAAAACACCCTTTCAATCTAAAATTGAATTAAATTTAAAAAAATAACATTTATGATAATACATAGATACTAGGGGGCCTGCCCCCTGTTCGCTAACGCTCGCCAACCCCCGGAGGATTGCTTCGCAATCCTCATTGGTTCGCTGCGCGAATCTATGCTCGCTTCGCTCGCCTCAATGAAGACATGTGTCCTAGCATAAGGGATTGTTTACAAAATATGTTAGCAAAAAAATGTTTTTCAAATCTAAATTTGCTGTATTACAGAAAAAATATATACAGTATCTCTAAAATCAGAATTCAAATGAAAACTTTGTGCAAATTTTGACTCGAAATGTGAGCGTTGCTTTGGAAATTGATTACGCAGCATGTTGTTTGTGTGTACATTTTCCCAGCACTCAAACGACCCACACTTTTTCATTGAGTTTGTTGCCGAAAGTTGTAGTGCAAGCGTCTTGTTGAACTATAATTGTTGGCCCTGAAAAGGACTGTTTTATAAAAGGCCCTGAAAAGATCCTCCACTTTCTTTGATTTCTATTATAAACTAACTGCAACAGCTCATCAGAATTTCCTTTTTTTTTTTCAATAAAACGCTATAAATTCAATCGATGCGCGAGATTTCGCGATAAACAAACAATCGTACAGTGTTGCCAAAACGCGATTATAAATAACGTCTTTTTTGCGTGCCACGTAAGAGAATTATATATAGAGATTTAAAAATTTTAAACTTCAAAAAAGTAACAAAAAGCTAGGGAGCGCAAAAGAACGAATGCGGAATTGACTCTTCGAGAGCGATAGTTATCGAAAAGAGCCAAAGAGTTAAATCTCAAAAGAATCAACTCCCAAAAGAATCAGTGAGCGCAAACGATCGAATGCGGAAATGATTCTTCGAAAGAGCCAACTCTCGTAAAGAATCAACTCCGAAAAGAATCAACTCTCAAAAGAATCAACTCCCAAAGAATCAACTCCCAAAAGAATCACTGAGCTGGTGATCGCATGCGGAAATGACTCTTCGAGAGTGGAAGCGCTGATTCGTTAAAAAAGAGTTACCGCTCTTCAGCCCTGATTGGTTAAAAAAGAGCTATAGCTCTTTTTTGACGAATCAGCGCTCGCTCACTCCGTCAAGAGAGTCGACTCTTTCGAGTCAGCTCCTGAGCGGATCGCCCATCTCTACTAAATAGGCATATGTATTCAAATGAAGGACATCTCTGATAAAACCTACATTTCACAGGATTACAGTTTAATATGTTTATTACTTGTAAAAATAATTTCGGGATTGTAATCTGCGTCCTAAAGCAACAATAATAAAATCAAAATCATAAGATTGAAGTACAACTCCGAAAACCTCAAAAATTTTCAGGATTATGTGTCGAGATGTATATTATCTTTCCTGAAATTTCCATCATTGTAATTTGTTTATTTTCGTCTCGGGAATATTTTTTCCTAGATGGAAATTATCGTTTTATTTTATCGCATGATGAATCAAAAAAGGCGGGAACACGCCAGTGAGATCCATTTCCGCCTTTGAAAGAGATGTTATTACATTCAAGGGCATATCACCGAATAAATAATTACTGTTAAATGAATTATGGTTATAAATGTGCTTGGTTTGCTAAACCAAAAGCTTTCGAACACCGGCGAATGTTCGATGGCAATCCAGAAGTATTCCATCAGTAACCGTAGCCATTACGGGAACGCGTAACTATCATTGCTACATTCCTATTCCCAATTGTACGACACAAAATTCTTGTTTCATATTTATCACAATCACCAACAAAAGAAGCAAATAATTTAAAAAGAATTCGACAGCATAATAAAATCAACTTTCAATTATAGAAGATGCAAAATTTAACATGGGAGATTGAAAAGGTAATTAGTTAAAAGTCAGTAACTTTGTTACTAAGTTGAAATTTTTAAACTTGTTTTGACACAGATTTTTTATGCTTATATAATTCACTTTTTAAGTTAAAAATGATTTGGAATTTCTTTGTTAATTTAGAGTTTCATTACCTGTATTTAATTTCTTTGTTATCATTAAAGTTCTCGTAATATACATAGAGTAGGATGCAAATGTCATGATTTTGGTTTTATTATTGTTGCTTTAGGACGCAGATTACAATCCTGAAATTTTTTTACAAGTAATGAACATATTATAAACTGTAATCCTGTGAAATGTCGGTTTTATCAGAGATGTCCTTCATTTGAATACTTATGCCTATTTAGAGTAGAAAATTGCTATTTTCGTTAGCTGTGTGTGTGTTTTGAAGATGAAAGAATTCAAATGCGACTTCCAAACTCTATCAGTAGTATTATCATACCTAGCACTGTAACTGGCATGAATTTAAAGTATGTCGTAAAATTTCTTTAGGCCGTAGAAATGTTTTTAATTCTGTCAAAAATGACAATTTTCCATTTTTTGCAACTACATTTTAGATTAAATATGATGTTTAAAATTGTTGTTGCCAAAGTGAAAAAAAAGACAATTTTGTACAGATTATAAAGATGTAAAATATGTTTGTCTACGTTAAGTACTTTTTGAGAAACAGTATTTCAAACATGCAACATTAAGCGATCTCACAACTGCGATAAAATAAAACGCTAATTTCCATCTAGGTAAAAATATTCCTGGGACGAATATAAGCAAATTACATGGATGGAAATTTCAGGACAGATAATATACATGTTGACACATAATCCTGAAAATTTTTGAGGTTTTCGGAGTTGTACTTCTCAATGAAATTTGTATTTAAAAAAATAGAAAAATCGCTGTTTTCAATAATTTTCTTTGTTTACTATTTTTTTTTTCTTATCTAAGGAATAGAAACACAATCACTAAATGATACCCAACTTTTAGACAAAAGAAGTGCTTTGTTAAGAATAATTTTTGATACTGTTTTTCTCCATTTTTAAAGGAACTAGCGCAATTTGTGAAATTTGTATCAAACAGGCAAAATCTCTATTTTCGCTGATCCCTGCGAATGAGCAGTGAAGGATATAAAACTATATTCTGACATTTCCTAAAAGACCTTTTGCTAAAGAATGTAACATATAAAAAATTTTAATTTGTGTTTATAACTTATTGAAATATAGGGTCTCAAACAGGCTGCAAAAAAATCTACATTTGTGTGACCTTGAACTTAAAATTCAATAAAAAATAAAATATACATCTTGGACATCTAATATTTGGCAGTTCCCCCTTACTATATGTGATCTATCCAAGAATTAATTTTCATGAAAATCGGTGATGGGTCCCAGCAAAAAAAATCAGCATCGTTCCTTCAAAAAAAGATAAATTTTGAAGGTTTTTTGAAGGTGAATGCAGGTTTTTTGAAGGCAGTTAGATAAGTGCAGATTTTACGCAGAGAAAATGCAGAGGTTTTGAAGGAATAATGGTTTCCTTCATTAATACTGCAGTTTTTCTTAAGTTAAATTTATAATATTTCCGACTTTAATTTTTCCTTCATAAAAACTGCAGTTTTTATGACGGAAAAATGCAGTAAAAATGCCTTTATAAAATTCCTTCATAAAAACTGCAGTTTTCATGAAGGAATTTTATGAAGGCATTTTTCCTTCATAAAAACTGCAGTTTTTAAGAAGGAAAAATGAAGTTTGAAGTTAAAGTTTTCTTTTCATAAAAATTACAGTTTTTATGAAAACAATTATCAACTAATATGTTTAATTAAAATTAATATATATCTGAAATAATTTCTTTAATAATAGGGAATATTTTACATAGTAAAAAAACAGCAATCATGTTGTTTTTTACATAGTAAAAAACAGCAATTGTATTGTTTATTTCATTTTTCAGTCCTTCCAAAAAATGTAACCTTGGAATTAGATACTGCTGAACGACCTTCCATTAAAATCTTTATTTCAACGCAAATATTGCATTTCTCTAACATACCAAATATCTGAATTTAATCTGTTGTATTAACTCCCAACAAAATTAATCATTTGCATAAATCTTGGAATTATTAAACTAATCTGTAATGAATTTGTTGTATGAGATTTTAACATTTTCAAAAAATTTCAATGCTAAATTCAAATGTGAAGACATGAAATTCCTATCACATACCGATACGTTTTTATATTATGCAATATATCACCTGGTTTCTTTTTTTGTAAAAGCATTAAATCCCTCCAAACAAAATTTAAACCATTTTCAATGCATTCCTAGTGGAAAAAAGCACAAGTCCAAAACAGAGAAAAAGCAAACACTACATTAATTCACCACATTTGTATATGTCTCTTACGGCCTAATGGATAGAACACTGAACTCCAGATCACTTGGTCCCGGGTTCGAGTCCCATTATCTGATCGCGGTACAAAAGTACGAGGTGTTGTCCTAGGTTCTTTCCCTTGAAAGATTGATCGCGGACCGTTGTCAAAGTAGCTCTAGGATGACGTTAACACCGCAAAATTATTATTTTTAAATAAAAAATAATATGTTTGCTTATCCCATCACCAGATGGCGCCACCAGTCATCCATCATCAGGGCAACCAGTCAGAAACCTGCAGGTTTCCTGCAGGTATTTTGTCCGAAATTCATGCAGAAAACCTGCAGGTTTTCTTTGAAGTTTTTTTGCTGATTTTTTTTCCTGGGGTCAACCACACAGCGATTTGCTCATTTTGCGTGGGAACCCACCTGGGAAAAATATTTATTGCATCAAACATTACCCTCGAGTACGACGTTGAAGAAAATATCCAAAAGTGGAAGCCCAGTTGGAAGAGTAACGGATAAGCAACGGTTGGGATTCCAACCAATGTCCTTTGTGTACAAAGGTGGCTGATGCATGTTAAATCTGTCGTGCCATCAAATGTCCTTAAGTTGGCTCATTGTGGAAGTTTGGCGAGCGGGCTGAGATGTGATCTCGTCATCAGACCGTTATTCAACTTAACGAGGTGTTCTCGGATCTTTCGGGTTTGATCCCGGACCATCGACAATAGCCTCATTTGGCTCAAGTAAAGAGCTTCGAAAAGGTGTTTTGGAATGACCAGAAGTGATGCCACGAAACATTCGACGCAAATGCCTCCGAATTGACATCTGATGGTTAAGGCCTCTAGATCGGAAGGTTCCTGGTTCGGGTCAGTGCATGGATGTTTGGAAGCGTATGGTATAGAGGCGACCTTAAAATCTATCGTAGACGAAAGTCCTTACGTTGAGTTGGCGTGGAAGTTTGGAGAGTGGGGTGCCAGCTCAGGTGTTACCTCGTCAACAGACCGTGGTTCAAAATGACGTGCTGTCTGGAGGGAAGAGAGGTGAGTCCTATTTCGGAAACTTCATTCTGAGAGGCAGTTACTTAGGGTATTAAATTAGGTAGGGTATTGGTCGGTCGTTCTGGTATGAAATGTACATAGTTCTTAAGAATTTTGTTTCCATCTGTTGGGGTTATTTGTTTATGTGTGATTTATGGTATTATTTATAGTGTGTCTTTATATTGTACCCGTTTGACTGAGTTGGAATCTCTGTTGGGAAACTTTGGTGTTATTATTTTTCATTGTTACACCCGAATAAAATTTTGATAGATTTATTCAAAAACAGCCATTTTGTCCTTCATAAAACGCTTTAACAGGCAGAAAAAGAACAGCTAGCCGCGGAATTTGAGGTGGACGTGTCTGAGTTGGAACTAGTTAAAATATAATCATAGGTATATTTAGGCACCAGATTTCACGGAGGAAACCCTGGAAAGTTTCTTAGATAGAATAATGGAAGACATTGAGGAGAAAAGGTTAGATATGATAGCGAGAAGAACGGGAATTCGAATTAGAAAAAAATAGAGGATTCGAGGAGCGTGGTTTAAATAGCTCTTGGCTTGCCGTACGGCCAATGGAAAACGGGGATCGGCTAAGCTGTTCTCTGTAGATGTTAAGGTATCGTATTACGTTGAAAAAGCCAATTTTGACGAAAATGTGCACATTTTTTTTATTCTACTAACATATTTTCTGTACTTTTGTGCTTCGAAAACATTTTCCACTTTTAATGTGCGACTAATAGAAAAAAAAGTTAGGTCAATTTCAAATTTGATCGAAATTGCTAAGTTATACCGGAAGTAGCATACCCAAACTGGAACTAATAATAAGAATATTCTATTTTTACCATAATTACTACCCTTTATCTGTTGTAGTAAGTTAGAATATATAATAATTATGTTGCTATGAATTAGCCATTACAATTTTATAATAAAAATCACTTATTTGTTAATAGAATTTCGCAATATCTTTACTCTCTTGGATTTTGTTTACAAGTATTTTTCTCAGAATTTTGTTTACAAGCATTTTTCTCAAAATTTCATTTTGGGCATAAACATTGAATTCCAGAAATGATAACTAAAAAGTTATTGATATATTTTTGTAAAATTTTTTATGCACATTCGAAATAGTGTTTACGAGTGCATGCACTAGGATCATATTGATAGCTTTATTTTTTCTTATTTATGAGCTTGCATTTGAATATCGATGTTGCAAAATGGTCAAAAATCCGTTAACAATTTTTCGATGAGTCATAAAACCTTTATTTTTTAATACATTTCTACTTCTAGTGGAAGCACTAGATTACATCATGAAGTTTACTCTGATCATGTTTTCTTGTTGCTAATTTAAATTGTATGCCCTGTTTCATTTTTCAAACTTTTGGGAAAAAAAACTTCACTTTTACACACAAAATTTCATTTTTTGTCAAATTAATTTTTTTAATTTTATTTATTGATAGTGCAAAATTAATTTTGAGCACAAATAATTATAAAAATAATATTAAATTGCTTCTGTATAGCATTTAAAAAAAAGTGCTCCCAATGTATGCAGATACCTTAAATAAGAAAGGTCTTAATTTGGATCCTTTTGGAACTTCAGATTTGATTTTGCGTTTGAATAGTCAGCCTTGTTAACGGAGACGGTAAAATGACGATTGGTAAGGTTATGACGTAAGTACGTATAATGATTAGTCAGTATGGGAAGTTGAGTTTCATCAGTTTATAGATGGAGTCCCTTTATCCAAACCATGTCGAATGCCTTGGCGATGTCAAAGAAAATTGCACCTGTTTTTTGTATTTGCGTTTTCCCTTGTGTATATGTTCGGTGACTCGGAGTAGCTGGTGAGTAGTGGACAATTTGGGTGTGAAGCCGTGTTGTTGTGGGATCATAACGTTTCGTGTGATGAAGTATTTAATTGTTTCAAGAATAATAGCTTCAGAGATTTTACTGAGGGTAAGGAGAAGTGTTTTCTCTTGATTACCACTTTGACAAGTTTTTCATAGGCTGGGGTTATGATAAAATCCTCTATCTTTCAACGTCTTAGGAAGGCGGTGACTCCCCTGTGTAGTTCAGGGGTTTGGGTGGTGCTCTTGACATATTCATCGGCAAGCTTACTCTTAATGGTGTTTCCGAATGTTCCTTTTAGAGTTCCAAGTAAAGCGGGGATACCCTCAATCAATTGAATCATTATAGGTTCAATTTTGGTGGGTGAAGTGTTAATGTCTTGTTGCGATTGGGTTTAGCACAGGGGCAAGGATATTGCTAGTGGCAGTATGTTTTTTGGACGGGGATTGAAATCCCGAAGCATCTAATTTCTCCTTTTTCTTTTGAGGGCTGGTAGTGTCCTCTGATCTTAGTTTTTAGTGGAGGTTTGATCTTGGGTGGGTGGATTAGAGAAAGCACCAATGACATGCCACTGACCAACAAGAACGGCCAGTTGAGCGTTTTTCTTGTTGACAAACGTACATCTTTCGTTGTCATCATCGAGTTTATATATTTCAAGGAGTTTCAGGCCAGCTTTCGTTTGCTTGATTTTCATCTGGATTCGGGAGGCAAGAGTGCTGAGTTCGTCTGGAGTGAGGTTTTTCAATTCCTCCGACATTTGGACGGGGAGGTCGTTTTCCATGATGTGTTTTTGCCTATCACACGGTCTTGAGAAAGACATTTTATTTGGCGTGATAATTTTAAAAGTATAGCGGAGTTTAAATAATGCGACCGTCCTCTAGAGCAGTGCTCCCCAACCTTTTTATCGCCGCGGACCGGATCAACGTTTGATAATTTTAACGCGGCCCGCTGGGGGTGGGGGGCGGGTTGATTGTTTATATTTTAGATTATTTTGAGTTAACAATTTTAATTTGTTTGTATTTAAACATGCCTTCAAAATAAAATACAGTTACACCACAAAATGAATATAAAGTGATTTAACATTTTAACTCACTAGAACGCTAAATCAATGAGAACCCTGAGCTTGTTTCTTTGCAACGAGATGGTTTCATCTGAGGTTAATAGGAGACAATGACACCCGAAGTGTGTTCTTATGTCCAGTTTCTTCCGTTGTTTTGTTTTGGTTGCTGTCACTGCAGAAAACCCCGCTTCACACATATAGGTTGTCGTGGCAATCTCAGGGTATTCCGCCATGACTTTAATCCAGAACACCGGCAGAGTTGTTGTCTCGAACGTAGTTTTAAGACGGCCTTCTTTTGCAATCTCCAGCAGTTGATCTTCTTGCACAGGCATGCTAGATTCGCCCGATTTGTTGACAAATGGGTAGCGGATCCATACCTTACTAGTTCGTGGGTCTTTTGTGGTTGGGAAGTAGCGCTCGAACTCTTTTAAAAGCAAAGACAGGTGATAGTGCACCAACTGGGAGAATGAATGTTTAGGCTCAGTCTCGCCTGAAATCCCCACAAATGTCTGAAACATGTCCAAAATGCCTCTGTTCACGCGCCGTCTCCACAACTTCAGTTTGGCTTTAAATGCAGCTACTTTGTCTGCCAACTTGAAAACGGTTGTCAAAATTGGAAAATAGAGACATACAGAATTAAGAAATCATAATTGAAGCTCTAGTAACAGAACAAATTTCAAGTTCTGATTTACCGCCTCCTAATTTGAGTGGACATTTCATACATAAAAATCGCACAAACGCGAGAGAAATACACCACAGTAAATAAAATGGAAATAATTTAATGTTCCTTGGGCGACCCGGTACCATTTGATCCACGGACCGGTACCGGTCCGCGGCCCGGGGGTTGGGGACCACTGCTCTAGAGAGTAAAGCTTCGGTTTCCTAAGAAAGCGTAGCCGTGATCTAGCGGCCGTGATGTATCGGTGGGTGACGTCACTAAAACGTTGTTTGTACTAACACATGGTGTTGGTTTCCTAGAGAGCGGTATTTGTGAGCGTAACGAAAATTATCGGAACTGCCATTTCCATGACTGTCGTCATAGCGGTCTCAAACAGTTGGAGAACGTATTTTCTCTTGTAGCGGCCACATTTCATTTCCTGCTCCAAACGATTCGAAGAGCAAAATAAATAAACATTTTTGACTGCCATTGATTAATTCGTTTTTGTAAAATCGGGTTCGTTAAACACAGAATGAAAATTTCAACGGATTTGAAATATGAGGAAAATTTGACACCAGATCGATACCTTAAATGTGATTTTCTTTAAATAAATAATTCATTATTTAATAAATAATTAAATAATCAAATGGTAAATAATTGAATAATAAAACTGTTTTTGATATCGATCTGGCGTAGAAATTAACGCAGATTTGAAATCTGTTGAAATTTTCACTCTACCTTCAACGATCCCGAAGTTAGAAACTTTAAAATAGAGAATAAAAAACCACTTTGTTTTGTTTCTCGAATAAAATAAACCACGACAGCCGTCTGTGTTGCCCATTCTCCAACGTATTCTGTCCGTCTAAGTTGACACCTCTAGATTTTTGTTTTGACGGCTGTCTAGTTATGCCAACGGCATCATGACGTATCACGGCTGTTAAGCCGCGTCCACACCGGAGAAGCAGAGCAAAACATGGATGATTGATTAACCCCGGAGACGGGTTTGGTGAATCAATCTCTCTGGTTTTTCTGGTTTGACAGCTCGGACACAAAATGTTCCATGTGCTCGCGATCAATCTGGTTGGTTGTGTGTTGAAGTTAAACTGCAAACTTATTGTTTGAAGCAAATTGTTTTAAGGTCCCGTTCTTTACGAAGTCGGCGCCTATCGCGAGTGCAGCGTATATTATCATTAAAGATTTATTAAAGAGAAATAGGAAGAAAAGTTCCCAAAAAAGGCGACATTTGGTGACACACGTGATGGAAAATGTTCTCAGGAGCCAAAAGACTGAAAATGTATACGTCTTTTGCTCACACGCGGTAGAAATTACGCTTTTCCTACTGGGACACTTAATAAACCCTAAACTAATAGCCGCCTCGGAAAATAATCCACTTCATCGTTAACCCTGTACAATTTTGAACAAACCGTATTTTTAATCCTGCGACGGCGGCTGCGGCAACCTCTTTATTAATAAATAAATAAATAAATAAATAAATATATATATATATATATATATATATATATATATATATATATATATATATATATATATAAATATATAAATAATACATATATATATATATATATATATATATAAATAATACATATATATATATATATATATATATATATATATATATATATATATATATAAATATATAAATAATACATATATATATATATATATAAATAATACATATATATATATATATATATAAATAATACATAATATATACAAAATAAAAATTTCTTACTGAATATTTCACTCATATGTTCCAACATATTGAAAGTCTCTTTCAATTCGGCATTTTTCGGTAAAACGTATTAATATTGAAGTGCAACAATTTTAAATTTTCTTGAATTGCAAAAAAGTTTAAATACATTTTAAATATCCACCTCTTATTTATCTTAAACTAGCCACTGCGTGGTGATTGCTAAGAATTCCCATTTGGTTTGCGAAGCCTATTGGATAACAGCAATCATGGCATTGGTTTGCCTCACAAACGAAATGGATATTCGTAGCCTATTGGAAATTCTAATTTGCAAATTCTAAACAGCAAATTCTAATTTGATTTGCATCGCAAACTAAATTATGAATATTATGAACTATGATTTGCTTCGCAAACAAACACCTCGGGCAACGCCGTAATGACCTTGTCATTGCCAAATTAGAATTGCGAAGAGATCCAATCGGCGTGACGTCACAATCTCTTGCGAAAATATAAATATTTAATTGAAAAATTATTTATTAAAAGAAAATTAAATGGAAGGTAGAGATTTAGGGGTTTAGATTTTATTCAGATTTCTGTTGAAAATTGAATCTGTTGAAACAAATCTGTTGAAATTTTCATCTGTCTTTAACGATCCCGATTTTACAAAAAAGTACTAAACAATGCCAGTCAATATGTTTTTTTTATTTGTTTTGCTTTTCTTCGCTGTGAAATGGTTTGAGCGTAGGAAATGAAATCTGTGATATCTCGAATCAAACGAAAGTCATTCTTCACAGAAAGTGGCGTTCGTGTTGGAAAAAATATGAGTTTCAATTTAAAATTATTCATTTATCGAAAATCATATTTTTAGGTATAGATCTAATGTGAAATTTTCCGCAGATTTCAAATCCGTTGAAAATTGTACTCTATCTTTTACGATCAAGGAGATAAAAAAAACCCACGTAACTAAAGTTTAAACTTTATTTGTTTTTTTAGTCTGGTGACAAATCTTTCCCCGCAAAATGAAAACGGAAGCGGAAAAAATACATTTAGAATCTGCTAACTTTTTATGCAACTGTTATTCCAAAAAAGACAATAATAATTAAATTCCAATAAATTATTTTTTAAATGTTTTAGATTGAATTTTAAAATTCAGGCTAGACACAAAAATTGCAAAAACTTCGGCCAAATTTCATTATTGTAAGTGCAATAGATTCGTCCGGACATTGCGTAGTGGAGGTAGGACACTTCATTTTATAATAGCAGAGATTTAGACATGCAAAGTTCCCCAAGACCACTAATATAGATCATCAACTGAGTTTTAATCGTCAACTATGTATAGCAAAACACACAATGCTTACAAATAGACTACTTAAATAATAGTATCACTTTAAAATCTGAAGATATATAAATATTTCTATGTTCCGATCCCCGACCCGTTTCTTAACGATGACCCCGGTGATTGATTGAACGTCGAGCAAGGGAACGAAAAAACGCCGTCCAAATAGAGCGAGCCCGAGCACTTGCTTTCCTTTGATGTACCGACAAGAAGCGGATCATTTTGCTCGTGCTCAAAATGTTCATTCACCGTCTACACTGAACGAGCTGCCAATCAAACCTGTCTCCGCGGTTAATCAATCATCCATGTTTTGCTCTGCTTCTCCGGTGTGGACGCGGCTTTAGATAACGGCTCCACTTTCGCCGCGTCCACACCGGAGAAGCAGAGCAAAACATGGATGATTGATTAACCCCGGAGACAGGTTTGGTGAATCAATCTCTCTGGTCTTTCTGGTTTGACAGCTCGGACACAAAATGTTCCATGTGCTCGCGATCAATCTGGTTGGTTGTGTTTTGAAGTTAAACTGCAAACTTATTGTTTGAAGCAAATTGTTTAAAGGTCCCGTTCTTTACGAAGTCGGCGCTTAATCGCGAGTGCAGCGTATATTATCATTAAAGATTTATTAAAGAGAAATAGGAAGAAAAGCTCCCAAAAAAGGCGACATTTGGTGACACACGTGATGGAAAATGTTCTCAGGAGCCAAAAGACTGAAAATGTATACGTCTTTTGCTCACACGCGGTAGAAATTACGCTTTTCCTACTGGGACACTTAATAAACCCTAAACTAATAGCCGCCTCGGAAAATAATCCACTTCATCGTTAACCCTGTACAATTTTGAACAGACCGTATTTTCAATCCTGCGACGGCGGCTGCGGCAACCTCTTTATTAATATATATATATATATATATATATATATATATATATATATATATATATGTATATATATATATATATACATACGTACTTGCAAAATTGGTATTAGCAGATTATTTCCCCTACAAAATAAAATTTCTTACTGAATATTTCACTCATATGTTCCAACATTTTGAAAGTCTCTTTCAATTCGGCATTTTTCGGTAAAACGTATTAATATTGCAGTGCAACAATTTTAAATTTTCTTGAATTGCAAAAAAGTTTAAATACATTTTAAATATCCACCTCTTATTTTTCTTAAACTAGCCACTGCGTGGTGATTGCTAAGAATTCCCATTTGGTTTGCGAAGCCTATTCGATAACAGCAATTATGGCATTGGTTTGCCTCACAAACGAAATGGAAATTCGTAGCCTATAGGAAATTCTAATTTTCAAATTCTAAACAGCAAATTCTAATTTGATTTGCTTCGCAAACTAAATTATGAATATTATGAACTATGATTTGCTTCGCAAACAAACACCTCGGGCAAAGCCGTAATGACCTCGTCATTGCCAAATTCGAATTGCGAAGAGATCCAATCGGCGTGACGTCACAATCTCTTGTGAAAATATAAATATTTAATTGAAAAATCATTTATTAAAACAAAATCAAATGGAAGGTAGAGATTTAGGGGTTTAGATTTTATTCAGATTTCACATCTGTTGAAATTTTCATCTGTCTTTAACGATCCCGATTTTACAAAAAAGTACTTAACAATGCCAGTCAATATGTTTTTTTATTTGTTTTGCTTTACTTCGCTGAGAAATGGTTTGAGCGTAGGAAATGAAATCTGTGATATCTCGAATCAAACGAAAGTCATTCTTCACAGAAAGTGGCGTTTGTGTTGGAAAAAATATGAGTTTCAATTTAAAATTATTCATTTATCGAAAATCATATTTTTAGGTATAGATCTAATGTGAAATTTTCCGCAGATTTCAAATCCTTTGAAAATTGTACTCTATCTTTTACGATCAATGAGATAAAAAAAAACTACGTAACTAAAGTTTAAACTTTATTTGTTTTTTTAGTCTGGTGACAAATCTTTCTCCGCAAAATGAAAACAGAAGCGGAAAAAATACATTTAGAATCTGCTAACTTTTTATGCAACTGTTATTCCAAAGAAGACAATAATAATTAAATTCAAATAAATTATTTTTTAAATGTTTTAGATTGAATTTTAAAATTCAAGCTGGACACAAAAATTGCAAAAACTTCGGACTACCCGAGTGCCAAATTTCATTATTGTAAGTGCAATAGATTCGTCCGGACATTGCGTAGTGGAGGTCGGACATTTCATTTTATAATAGCAGAGATTTAGACGTGCAAAGTTCCCCAAGACCACTAATATAGATCATCTAAATACAAATGGATGAACACATCAATTTTGACACTAATATGGGCAGATTACATTTTCACAACTGAGTTTTAATCGTCAACTATGTATAGCAAAACACACAATGCTTACAAATAGACTACTTAAATAATAGTATTACTTTAAAATCCGAAGATATATAAATATTTCTATGTTCCGATCCCCGACCCGTTTCTTAACGATGACCCCGGTGATTGATTGCACGTCGAGCAAGGGAACGAAAAAACGCCGTCCAAATAGAGCGAGCCCGAGCACTTGCTTTCCTTTGATGTACCGACAAGAAGCGGATCATTTTGCTCGTGCTCAAAATGTTCATTCACCGTCTACACTGAACGAGCTGCCAATCAAACCTGTCTCCGGGGTTAATCAATCATAAATGTTTTGCTCTGCTTCTCCGGTGTAGACGCGGCTTAACGGTTTCACGTTCCTTTCGCACGATTTGACACTCCTTGAGTCTTGAGTGTGATTTGAAAAAAGAAGCGACGGGGGCCAGGAGAGAGGTGGATGCCCCGAGAAGGAAGACAAGGGACTCGAACGAGAGAAGCCACAGTGGTAGACGTGGTAGCTCTCTGGACACGGAGAAGTCATACCCAGGGGAAAACAAAAAAAACAAACTATGAGAAGAGAAAATTATTACTGTTTCTTCAGGAACAATAGTTCATTAATTGTGTTGTGTAAAAAGGCGTGTTCCAGTTGTAAATTGAAACCTTACAAGTGTAATAAAAAAAACATACAGGTATTCGCTCCATTTCTATTACTGTGGTGACCCGAAACACCACGCCACCGAAACCAATTTTCTAATAAATTTGAAGTAAATCTGCTTTAAAACATCAAAGTCAATGAATATTTAATTTTTCTGTTGTTTTAGGGGCGGCTGATGTCCCTTGTTATAATATTTTGCATTCTTGAAATTTCCAAAACAGAATCAATTATTTTGTCGTATGTAACTAACTCATCGTATGCTGCTAAACTCTGGAATGTGTTATACAAGACTGTTTTTTACTGAAGAATGGGACTTTTTCCTCGAGTAAATATGCTGTTCTATTTTCGAATGCATCTGTCAGCTGTCACTAAGCATTCGAGAGTTTATAAACACTTTATTTCTCCCATGGATGGAAGATGAAAATATTATTCTTTGTTTAAAAATTTGAACCAACGTCCACTGATAACTATTTTCCACTCTCCGCACTTTAGAAGTGTTTTTCAAGATACCGGTATCATTATTCTAAAGAGGAGAAAAAACAGCTCCTGTTCTTAGAAGCGCGAGATGAAATTATATGTTTTAATCTGATGACGATAAAACGATATTGTTCTGATTGGAACATACGCCAAGGGTAAATGATACGAATAATTCTAAAATAGAAGCGGAATTTTGAATTTTTCTTTAAAAAGCACATTAAGCGACTGATAAGCATAGCGTCAGAGGTGTCATTTCTTTTATCTCTCTTTGCGCTTTTTAAATAATAATAGAAATAAAACCTAAATATGTATTTAATATTTATTTAGATGTCGGACTTCAAAGTTTGGAAATTTCGCAAATATTTCAAAATGTCCAACTATATGTATAATAACCATGGAAGTAGGAAAGATAAGGAAGTGCCCTAACAAGGTTTCGCTACCGGTTTAACTGAAGCCACATACTTCCACGGTTTTAAAGCACCAATATGGCGGCCGCGCATGCGCTGTTAAAAACCTTTGATTCGGCACATTTTTTTTTTCATATACAGATGTGTTCATTCATTTTGCAATTGAGAGATGATAAATAAATGATATATTACTAATTTTGGAAATATTTTGTTTTTTAAAATGATAATTTAAGTATAATATAAAAAAAAATTTACTACCGTTTTCCCGTTTACTTTTAAATTTTGTGATTGAATATGCTATAGTATAATTACAATATAACTATTATGTATAACTACCTTTCAGTTCTTAGGTTATTGCTTTTTTTTTTTACACTCATGCTTAAATCTTATTTCAAAATATTCTTTTTTTACAGCATGCATGATATGGAACACATTATTATCCAAAAGGTTGACATATCAAATCCTTGTATTCTGAAAACAAATAGAGAAAACAAATTAATTTAAAAAATGAGACCCACTACTACCCGACATTACACAGGCCTGTCGCCTCAATCCTTTCACTGGACTGTTGCCCTGAAAACATTTAAAGCGAAAGAAATGTATATTCACTAAAGTTAAATAATTTAAGAACACTCTTATAGTTTTAGAATCTTTATTAAAACAGCATAAAATAGTGTATTCAGTTAACAATCACTGTCCTTTAAATAACACCAGTTTTGTATACAATTGCCTAACAGCTTTTGGATTATTGCTGATGTTTTTACTCTCAAGTTTAAATTTTACGTAGAAAAGTTTAAAGAGCAACAAGGGAAAAAAATATAAGTGTTTTGGAAATCAAAGATGGAGAGGTTTATAAATCAGGAGCATTTTAGTCACTTATATTCAAATTAAAGGTAAGATTCTGCATTAAAATGTTTTTTGCTTTTTCTCAAAATCTGTTTTATAACATTTTATCTTTACGCAATATAGCATAACTAAAAAGTTATTCTTCAAATGCTCTGATATTTTTTTATATGCTAAGAAAGGGTAATACAGGTAATGATCCTCTATTATGATTGAGGTCAAGTACCATCATAGACAAATATTAAATAATTTCAAAAAATTTACTCTGAAGGTGTTCGGATACTTTAATTCAATCTAAAAAAAACAACAAATCAAACTTTTTTACAATTACTTAACTCGATAATAAATAAACATGCTTGATAAATTGGAGACTGTTTATAGAAAAATTATGTCCACACAAATCTACCTATATAAAGGGTCCTTTTTTATGAATACTTTCTAAAATTGTAATACATGCAAATACAGTAAAATCTAGGACTGCAAGCATAAATTGTGTGAGCTCATAATTTTAACCATTGGCTCAAGATATGCTTGTTTTGAAAAACTTCACACAGTCACAATGTTTCAGTAGCATTCAAGCAGTTAGTTGCTCAACGCAAAAGAACTTAACTAACAAAAAAAAATGCGTTTTAGACAACAAAAATTAATGTTTACAATTCGAATTTTATAACTGCTAACCAAATATGTTTCATTCTAAATCACGTAACATGAGGTAATATTTTCACCCATGAACTAAAAATACCGCTAGTGTTTATTTGACAGTAATACTTTTTCATTAAATAAAAGTTAAACTTCCCTAAAAACCAGTTTCTAACTCTTATTACAACTGGTAGGTTACAAAATCAAACAATTCTGTTAATTAATGAATCAAATTAATAATCCCTTGGATAAATCAGTCAACTTTTCAAAGTAATATTTAAATGTTTTTAAATACGTTTAATTTTGAATATAATGCTGCTTGAACACTTAGAAGTTATCTTCAAAAGAACTTCAAAAAGCTATCAGCCTAAGAGATACATAAAATTAAACTTACCTATGAAACGATATTCCAGGGATCTTCTTTGTGCTTCGGTTTGTACACCCGTAGGCAACACAAGACGTCATATCCAAATCAAAACTAGGAAAATTGTGCGATATATTTCGTTAAAAACTTCAATCAAATAACGGTATAACCACGTTGAATAACATGCACGAGCACAATGTTTTTAAAGCACCAAGATGGCGGCGCGGTTACGGTTTTGGCTTCAACAGTTCAAAGTTAAGGCACTTCCATTATCTTTCCTACTTCCATGATAATAACCAACACCATGGGCACGGGCAACGCCGGGCTAGCCACGCAGTGGCTAGTGTATAATAAACACAAGAAAAATCATAGAACCGTCAACAGTAAGAAAGATCGAGAGATGGGAATTCCAAAAAGATCCAGATATCCCAAGCTGAGCATCAACGGGCTCGGCGAGAGCGCCTTAAATTTGAGGCGTCGCGCTGCTCACATAATTTAGTCCAGCTCCGGCCTCCTTTTTGCAAGAAGGACGTTTGTGATGTTATTTGTATCGTCTCTTTGCGCTTTATAAATAATAGAAAAAACTAAATATTGAATGCTTGCTTAGATATCGGACTACAAAGTGTGGGAAATCGTAACAATTTCAAAATCTCCAAATATATGCATAATTAACACCAGAAGAAACGTCAACAGGAAGAAAGATGGAGAATGCAGTAAGATCCGGACATCCGATGCTGAGTGTCCACGGGCTCGGAGGAAGTTCTTGAAATTGTCGCACCTCCAAGGTGAACGAGTGCGCCAAGTAACTCCACAGCTCAGTTCGACGCATATAGCATATATGATGACCTAAACGTTTTAGTATCGAATGATGTAGTTCAACCCATAGAGGTCGGTAGCGAGCCACAACCTTCAACATCAACAAGCGAGTGCAGCAATTGTGATATATGTACGCAGGGGTGAACATTTGATGGGTGCAATTAAAACAATCTAGCACTAATTTCTTTTACTATTATTCATCATATGGCCTCACTGACGTATTCTACGCCTGAATAACCCGGTGTTGCTTGGGTTTCAAATAGGAATGCGACAGCTAAAATATGACCGGGACATTTCAATTTTTTAACTCAAATACACAAATTCTATTGAACGTGTTTCCTTCCACGACAGCTAAAATAAAACCTCGACATTCCCTGCGTTAACTCAAATACACAAACCCTGTAGAACGTGTTTCCTTGACCATGCCCATTTCTTGCAGGAAAACAAACTTTAGATTTTACAAATGGTGCTTCGAGAGGCACTTTTAGGACTACCTGTGTGCCTATTTTCATGGCTACTGATGGGTTTGAAGACATGAAATAAATAGCCTATGTTTTCCGCCGTGTTCTAAAGTAGAAAGTGTACCCAAGTGGGTGTAGATGGGTCAAACGGTGTAGATTTTTATAGAGAATATACGCGCACATCCTTTCTCCTCTACCATTATACAGAGACTCTGTTCACACATTTTTTAGACAGTGTATTCACAAAACTAAATTACATAAAATTCTTGTGTTTTAAATGTTCTATTTGATAGCCCTTATTCGGAACTATCTTTCGACACCGTAATTTCCAGGATAATAATGCCTTTTGAAGTGTCAGAAGAGGTATTATATCCCATTCGTCCTGAACAGCTTTCCAGAGTCCTGTAAGGGTTGTGGGACGGCGTTTGGATAATGCAGATTTTAAAAGTCCGAAAGCACAAAAATCCATAGGTGATACATCGGAAGATTTAGTAGGGATATCAGTGAAGGGTATGGCCTTGATACCAGTTTTTTGTTTCATTTCTTTTAGGAAATTTACAATGGATTTTGATGTGTGACTGCTAGCTTTGTCTTGATGGAGTTCCACAGATGGATGGCACTGTGGGTAAAGCGATGGTATTTCATTCAGAAAAATTGGCGATAAAATATGCTTTTGATAGTATTTGGAGTTAATATTGACATTTTTTTCCACTTTCTTTATTTTTAACTTGCCACTATATGAAAAACCAGCAACAATCATGAATCCTTTAGAAAAACTTTCTTTCGATTCTGTGAACCTTGTACTGTAGGTGCTCGGCTGGGCTGAAGGAACCTTTTGCAGCATTATTCAACTCGAGCGCCGGGCAACTTACGAATATGTGTGTGGGTGGTGCATTTAATAAACCGACAGGACTGCCTGGTCGTAATTACTGCGATTTATTAACAGCAATCATTGACTCTATATACATGAAGGCCGCGACTGAGTCGGATCGCGTCTTTTTCACATCAAAACTTCACATCACACTTCTCGTACATCCGGGGCTCCCTTGAAAAATACATCTGCGCAACTTAACTGCGCATTGGAGGAGGAACCTCCCAGGCGCCATCTATTGGTCTCTTTCGAAACCAACAGTTGGGTGCTTAAAACATATATGTTACATACTCCCCCTCTGGTTTCGCCGACGTCCCGGCAAGGAACCAGCATGCTTTCGCTTTGGACGCCCACGCTTTCGTAAGGGCGTCAAAGGCCGAGCATCGGAATCAAGGCAAGGTCTTAAAGCCGATGAGTGATAAACTCCCATTGAGACTTCAGGAGAGTCTGGATTGGCAATTTGATAAGTAGTAGGTGATCGCTGAGTGAGAATGACATAGGGACCGTCCCTCCGAGGCATGAACTTGCTTGTTCGTTTCTTTTTGGCATTACTAACAGGGTGGAGTGTCACCCAAACAGAATCGCCCGGAGAAAAGCTCGGTCCTGAACTTCTTCCCTTATCCGCACAGGCTTTTCTCTGGTCTTGTCTTTTCTCCATGGATAACTGTACTTCCGTGCTTAGGTTGGCAAATTTCTGAAGATAAGGGGTAATTTCGGGTACAAAATTATCATTTGTGACAATAGAGCGAAGGTCATGTTGGACATCGTCTGTGGTTTTAAGTTCTCGACCAAAATGAAGAAAAGCTGCAGTCTGGCCCGTGGTCGAACATCTGGATGAGTTCATGGCGAAACGAATGATGGGCAACTTCTCAGACCATGCAGTGTGATCATTTCCCACAAGAATAGCCAGACGAGGCTTTAGGTCCCGATTCTTTCGCTCCACAGGGTTAGCTTGTGGGTGATATACAGGTATCAACTCCTGTTTGATTCCAAGAATGTAACAGACTTGTTGCATTGTAGCACTAATGAATTGCGTTCCGTTGTCGCTAATGACACGCCTGGGGATTCCATATCTTAGTAAAACTTCTTCGATGAGAGTTACAGCGCATTCCTTTGCAGTGGCATTGGGTAATGCAAATAGTTCAACCCATTTGGTGCAACAGTCTTCGACTATAAAAATCCATTTGTTTCCATCCTTTGAGTCAGGTAGAGGTCCGAACAGATCAATCGCTAAGGTTTCAAAGCGCTGATTGTATATGGGAGTTCTGAGCAGTCCAGAAGGCTTCTGGTTCGAGGCTTTAAAACGGGCACATTCCACGCAACTTTTGACGTGTTCAGCAATGGATTTACGCAAACCAGGCCAAAAGTATCTCTGGGCAATCCGATGATATGTGCCCTCAACGCCATAGTGTCCTGCGGATGGAGCATTATGGAATTCTTCTAATACCCTCTTCCGTTCCTGAAGAGGAACGACCAGCTGGGCTTCTTCCGAATCGGAGTCGGGGGAAAAACGATAGAGCACACCTTGATTCATGAGGTACCCTCTATCGGTCCAATTTGCAAAATCTGCGCTTTTCTCTACGCTTTCAAAACAGTCTATAATCTTCTTTAGCTCGTCATCTTTCAATTGTTCTTCTCTTATGTCACTGGAACTTCTAGTGGGAATGTCAACAGATACCATACAGATATCACAATGATCTTCGGTGTGTTCACACAAAGGACGAGACAACAAGTCAGCCACAACATTAGCCTTTCCTGGAATATATACTATTTGCAGATTGTGGGATTGGATCTGCAATGCCCATCTGGCTAACCTCCCAGTTGGAGATTTCAGGCTCATCAACCACCTCAGAGGTTGATGGTCAGAGGCTATGGTGATCTTTTGTCCCTCGATGTAACCGCGAAACTTCCCCAGGGCCCAGACAACAGCTAGGGCCTCACGCTCAGTGGTAGAATAATTTCGTTCAGCAGGAAGAAGGAGTCTGCTAGCATATTCTACGGGATGTTCTTCAGGAGGGTCTCCTTGAATTAGGACGGCACCCAGGGCGTAACTACTGGCATCCGTTCGGATTATGAAGGGCTTTGATGGATCACTTTGCTTGAGAATGGGGGGAGTGATCAACAACTCTTTTAAGGTGATGAAAGCCTTCTGTTCTTCTTCTGTCCATTTCCATGAGGCATTTTTCTTCGTCAAATTACTAAGGGGTCTAGCAATTTCAGAAAAGTTAGGGATGAAACGGCGATACCAAGAACAAGTTTGCAGAAACGATTGGACCTGTTTCACATTTCTCGGATTTGGCATTAACTGGATAGCGGAAGTCTTTTCAGGGTCAGCCTGGAGTCCGGATGGAGTTATCCAATGACCTAGGTACTTGACCTTAGAGCATCCAAAGTTGCATTTTTCCCGGTTGGCATGCAACTTAAATTGAAGGAGTCGCTCAAATACAGCTCTCAAGTGTGAGAGATGCTCTTCAAAGGTCTCTGACAAGACAATTATGTCGTCAAGGTAAGACAGCAAGTGCATGTCTTTCAGACCCCCTCTGAAACGATCAATGAGTCTTTGGAAGGTTGCTGGTGCGTTTTTCAGCCCGAAAGGCATCCTGATAAAACGGTAAGAGCCAAATGGACAGGTGAAAGCAGTCTTGTCACGGTCTGTAACTGCCACGTTAACTTGATGGTAACCCGCTCGCAAGTCAATCGTTGACATGTAGGATGTATGCTTGGCTTCGTGGAGCAAGTCGTCAATGAGTGGAAGAGGATAGGTATCAGTCTTCGTAATGGCATTCAGTTTGCGATAATCAACGCAAAATCTGTAGGTTCCATTTGGTTTTGGGATCAGAACCACAGGAGCCGCATATGGTGACTCGCAGTCCTCAATTATGCCTTCTTCCAACATTCTCTCTATCTCGTTTTTCATTATACTTTTCTTTACTGGGGAAACTCTGTACGGAGGTACTGCAACAGGTGGATGGTCCATAGTGTCTATCCGGTGTTCAATGAAAGGGGTAGCCTCTCCCCCTGGATGAAAAGACCCTTCATACTCGTTAAGGAGACAGTTCATCGTTTCACGCTGAGTTGACGTAAGGGCAAGGCCTTCCACCTCTCGAAGTGAACACGAATTAATTTTAATCTCGTTTCCGAATTTCTTAAATGACACAGATTTCATTTGTTCTGCAAATGGGTATTTGTGGCGAGGACTATCGCCGAAAAACCAGTCTCCTTCTTTTATATTTAGAACTACGCCAGATATCTTCAAAAAATCCGTTCCCAAAAGTGTTCGGTTTTCTTTGGCTTCGGGTAATGCAATCAAAGTGGTTGAAAAGAATCTTCCTTCAAGCTCCACGGTCACAAGGGTGGTGTAAACGGTCATTTCCGACTTGTGTCCATCCGCGAGGGATATGCTAAGATGAGTAGAAATAAATTCCGCTCCCTGCTCTCGCAAGAGGTAGTACAGTGCTTCACCAGCGATGGAGTGACTCGCTCCAGAGTCAGCACATGCTGTTTCACATATTCCATTGATGCTCACTCTCAGCACTGCAACTGGAGATGACTCAGCTGTACTAGAATGTAGTTGGACGCAACCAATTCGAGCCGGGTTATTCTGCACAGATGGATTACACTTTGGGCATCGGGCTTTTATATAACCTGGTTCATTACATCCATAGCATCTTATAGCAGGTCGCTCCTCTTGGTTCGTTTCTTGCCTCGGCCTTTCAAACCTTTTCTGATAAAAATGGTTCTTCGAATTTCCCATTCTGGAAACTTCATCCTTATGTTTATTGAAAACTCTCTTCTTGAAATCAGGATTAGGGTCCTTCTTCATATTACTTCGCAAATTGTCGAACGACTCTAGTTTTTCTGCAAGTTCCTTAGGGGAAGTGCAGTTGGCCCACTCATCAAGGAAATGTTCTTTAACTTCTGGAGGGGTT
Source organism: Metellina segmentata (assembly GCA_947359465.1). Classification (NCBI taxonomy): domain Eukaryota; kingdom Metazoa; phylum Arthropoda; class Arachnida; order Araneae; family Tetragnathidae; genus Metellina; species Metellina segmentata. The sequence continues at coordinate 134,999,834 of OX375874.1, read as the reverse complement.
CTCCTCTTCATCTGGTCAGATATTATTAGATCCTTGAGTTGATCAAAATCCTGGATGTGCAGTTCAGATAGCCATCCCTCAAAATAAGTCCTCAGCTCGAAGTAAAAATCTCTCCAGGTGCTCTCATGTGTCTTTTTATGTTGAGAGAACAACTGCCTGAATTTTTCGGCACTGAGTTTGTAACGTTTCAGAAGCATTTCCTTGATGTACATCCGGGGCTCCCTTGAAAAATACATCTGCGCAACTTAACTGCGCATTGGAGGAGGAACCTCCCAGGCGCCATCTATTGGTCTCTTTCGAAACCAACAGTTGGGTGCTTAAAACATATATGTTACAGTACTTAAATTTTTTTCTCCCCTTTTATGATAATTAATGGCTTTTTTTTTGCTGCAATCATTTAAATACACCCATAATTCATCTATTGTGACAATTTTTTTCCATTTTTCTTTGGATAAGTGTTTCTCATATAGAATTCGGCAGCGTGTTCTGCGTTCAGCGATATGCTTTGGAGAAAGACGATGCACATTTTTTACATTACATAAATGTAACTATTTTAAAAGTGAAAAATAAGAATAAACGTAAAATTAATTTAGTAAAAAAAAAAGCATTGTTCAAATAGTTCTATTAAAAATAAGAAATTAAAGTTAAAAACTAGTGTTAACAAATTTTGATAAATAGTGCTACAGGTGAATTTTTTAAATTTATATATTACTTATTTTATAGTTGGAGAATGACATGAAAAACTACTGGGAGCATCGTCTCTCTTGCAGTACGAAGCAACATAGCTTTCACCTAATTTGTTTTGCATTAAAACTAATATTTTTAAACAATTACGAATTTTGTTTTAAATTTGCATAATTTTATAAAATTGCAAGGCTTTAAATTCTTGCAATTTTAATCAAATTATCACACTACCTTCTTCATGGTTTAAAATGTTGGACTACCAAATGTTGTGTTCAATATTTAATGCAGTTGCAATTCTCGCAACAAGTTTCTCTACACATGTTATTTTTGGATCATCCTTTAGTGCATTACGTTTAACCGCTTAAATATATTAAAAAAATTATTGTTCATCAACAAACAAAAATAATGTTGCTAAAAAAATTAACGTAGAAAATTAATTTTAAGTTTGCTTTCAAAATTCACTATTTTAAAACCAAACAATTTTAATCTACTTTGAAATTATTTTCCTAATATAAAGCTCTTATTTGATATACTATTCTAATTATCTATATAAAACAATTCTTTTTCAGAATGAATTGTGTTAGTTATTAAGGAAAAGAAAACAACTATTAATATTCTATTTTCTTAAGTACAACTTTTTGATAACAGCACTGTTCCGTGTTTGTAACTTTCGCCTTGGCGACGGAGCACCACCCCCGTGGCGCCACTGGGCGATCTTGTAACCTTGATGAAAGGAAGTGTGGAGAGGGACGAGGGTCGGCTCCCAGAACGCACGCATGTGAATAAATGATAAAGTTTATACAGTCCACTGTCTTATTCAATCGCTAAACCTCTGCACATTTTGGTCCTAGCGACCCGGAGGTTCTTAAACCAGTGCAAACTCTTGTAAAAATGACAGACAACGTCATTACAACGCTAAATAGAAGGCGCAGAAACATTCGCGCACAAATTACAAAGGTCTCCAAGACTGTGTCTGACAACAAGTTGGATATCGCAGAACTGAAAGCTCAGCTGGAAGTCATCGCAAAAATTGAAGATAAATTTGATTCGCTAAAGAATGACTATTATAATAGTGTAAGCGAAGAAGACTTCGAAACTACAGAAGACAATCTATCGCAGATCGACGACGAGATTCGGAAGTTAGAGGTAAGTCTCAAAACCTCTATTAATAAAATTCAATCCGAAATATCGAATCAAAACTTTGATAGTGTTTCTCATGAATCTTCAAATTCACTAACGGATGAACAGCCCAAAAGAGCCTTGATAAAACTCCCAGAAATCCCACTTCCAACATTTAATGGGAAATTCGAAGAATGGAATCTGTTCAAAACTCAATTTAATACACTAATTTCTGATAATCCTGCTCTGTCTGAAAATGAAAAACTCCACTATCTTCGGGGAGCGCTAAAGGGTGACGCTAAAATAATTGAAACATCCGATGACAACTATACTTCCCTTTTCAAGGCGTTAATACAGAGGTATGAAAACAGAAGAATTATTGTAGACTGTCACATTAAAGGTATTCTCAATATGCAATCAATCAAACATGAATCCGCTAAGGATCTCTTCGGAATTTATATTAGATTCTGTAAAAAAGAATCTTAGATCTCTAAAAATCTTAGATCTCGATAGAAACCAATTTTCTAACGCTATATTATTAAATATCCTTCTGGATAAGTTAGATCGTGAAACTCGAAAGCAATATGAATTAACACTTAAGGATAATGAAGTACCAAGTTTTGATGAATTTTTAGATTTCTTAGAAAGAAGATGTCAAATTCTAAATAGCATCAATTCCAGTACTGCATCTAAATTTAATCCAGAACGATCGAAATCTCTCATCGTGAAATCTAACAGAACTCCTAGAATGTGCGTGGCTTGTAAAACCCAAACACATCAATTATATCATTGCGATAAATTCAAAAATATGAAATTGTCTGACAGACTGAATTTGGTTAAGAAACATAGACTTTGTCTCAATTGTTTAAGTGATTTTCATGTATTATCTCAATGCAATTCGAAAGTTTCTTGTTTCGTTTGTGGGAAATTTAATCACCACACATTATTGCATAGATATTCTTTCCCAAACGCTAACGCCAGGCAGTCCAGTCAGTTCGACGCTTTGCCCAACCCAGACATTTCGTCGCTGGAAGATCAAGGACAACAAAATCAAAACGAACCTGCAGCTGTCGATACAAAGGTGTCAGAAAATGCTCGCCTTGCTCTTTTTTCAAACGGAAATAATAAACGAATATTGATAAACACTGCGTTGATTTATATCAGAGATGTTAATGGCATGAAGAGACCTTTTCGCGCGATTCTCGATTCAGCGTCTGAGTCATCCTTTCTTACTGTGAGAGGTGCAGAAGCTTTGGGTTTGAAAAAACAAAATACTAATATTCTTATTAGCGGATTGAGTGATTCAGCGTTGAACGTAAAATCGAAAGTTAAAACTCGCTTATCAAATCAAAATGGTGATGCTCAATGGGAAATTGACCTGTTAATTGTTCCAAAAATAACAGACTTTACTCCTTCTAAGGAGATTAATATTTCTCATTTAAATATTCCAAGTAATATACATCTCGCAGATCCGAAATTCTTTACCCCGCAAAAAATTGATGTTCTATTGGGTGCAGAATTATTCTTTGAGTTCTTAAATGCAGATAAGATAGATTTGGGAGAAAACTTGATTCTACAGTCAAGCTGCTTTGGATACCTAGTCTCGGGTACTATTTCGGATAATAATTCAAACAATAAAGCAAACCACTGCTTTTTGTCTACAAATTTAGAAGCTCTAAATAAAACACTGACATCTTTCTGGGAAATTGAGGAGGTTGAGAATGTAAAATCCTGCAATAGTGAAGAATTAAATTACTGTAATGAGCACTTCGAAAAAACGCATTTCAGGAATACGGATGGCAGGTATGTGGTAAAAATGCCATTCAAACCAGAATTCTCTGAAACCATGCTAGGAAGTTCCAAGAAAATCGCTTCTAAAAGGTTAGATCATTTATGGCAGCGTTTGGAACGTGATCCTGCTATGAAAGAACTGTACACAGAATTTCTTAGCGAATATGAACTTTTGCACCACATGGAAGAAATAAGGGAAAATAAAGATTTGGATGAAGGATACTTTCTTCCACACCATGGAATACTATCATCATCAAAAACGACTAAATTACGTGTAGTATTCGACGCCAGCGCCAGAACAACTGTCGGTAACTCTTTAAATGATTTATTATGTAAGGGAGGGGTACTTCAAGAAGACCTTTTCTCGATCCTAATTAGATTCAGAAAACACATTCATGCTTTCACTGCTGACATCAAGCAGATGTTTAGAATGATAGAATTAAATCCTTCGCAATTCAAACTTCAAAAAATCCTGTGGAAGGACAGTATATCGTCGCCACTTAAGGTTTACCAGTTGAGAACCGTCACATACGGCACCGCTTGTGCTCCGTACTTAGCAACGAAAACTTTGCAACAACTCGCCTTAGATGAGAAAGATAACTTTCCCTTAGCTTCAAAGATTGTGCTTCAAGACTTTTACATGGATGATTGTCTCTCTGGTTCATCAGATCTAAGGAAGATTGAACTGCTTAAATCCGAATTAACGCAACTCCTTCTGAAAGGAGGGATGACCTTACACAAGTGGTGTACTAACAAAGCTCAATCCACGGAACCTAAAATATTTCCACTTGATCGAAATGCTGAAGAAATAACAGTAAAAACATTAGGTATGCTATGGAACAGTTCAAGTGATACGTTTACGTATCGAGTCAACATCAGTTCAAATCGCAACTATACCAAAAGAGACGTACTTTCTCAAATTGCACGTATTTACGATCCTCTTGGTCTCCTTGGACCTGTGATTGTCAAGGCTAAGATTTTCATGCAACAGTTGTGGTTGCTGAAATTGGAATGGAACGAAAATTTACCTCCAGATGTTTCTCAAGAATGGGAGAACTTTATTGGGACATTACCTGGCTTAGAGTCAATCAAGGTACCAAGATGCTTTATGAAGTCTGATGTCGAGTTTGTAGTGCTGAACGGCTTCGCTGATGCATCCTCAAGGGCTTACGGTGCAGCAGTGTATATTCAAACTGTGTCCTTCACCAAGGAAGTATCCAGTCAACTCCTGTGCAGTAAATCACGTGTGGCTCCAGCGAAGGTCATGACTATCCCGCGACTTGAATTATCAGCGTGTCTTCTTTTAGCGAAGCTAATTCACAAGGTCTTAGCAGCTCTAAGACTAAAGGTAGACTCTGTGCAACTATGATCTGACTCTACCATAGCTCTTGCCTGGATTCGTACTCCTGCAAACTTGTTGAAGACCTTTGTCAGCAACAGAGTGTCGGAGATTCAGCAACTATCCAAGGAGTTCAAGTGGCAACATGTTCCATCGATGTGCAACCCGGCCGATATGGTTTCCCGAGGACTGGATGTGAGAACCCTGGCAGCAACTGAGCTGTGGTGGAAGGGACCAGAATTTTCAAGGCTGAATGCAACATCTCTAGATACTGTGCACATTTCCAATGAATTGACTGAAAAACCGTATTTGGAAGAACTTAAATCTCCTTCCAGGCTAACTCTGACTCTATCCAGTGATCCAAATCTTTTGGATGATTTGTTTGATCTCACTAACAGTTTTCATAAATTAATTAGAACTCTAGCCTTTATTTTCAGATTTATAAAAAATTGTAAAGATCGAGAAAGGCAGAAAGGCTCCCTCTCTCCCGAAGAATACCACAGAGCAGAAACCTGCTTGATTAGGCATCTTCAGATAAGGTATTTTCTGCCTGAGATTTCAGCTTTAAAAAAGGGATTCGCAGTTCCTCTATCAAGTAAGCTAAAATTTCTTAATCCATTTTTAGATCCCGAAGGCTTAATCAGAATTGGAGGTAGACTCACTCATGCTAAAGTAAAGTATGACCACAAACACCCCATTGTTTTGCCGGCAGGTAACAATTTGGTCAAACTGATATTTCAGTATTATCACAATCGGGATTTTCATGTGGGTCCACAAGCCCTATTAAATACCGTTCGTCAAAAATATTGGCCACTTGGTGGCAGAAATATTGCGAGAAAGGTTGTTCATGAATGCTTACAATGCTTCAAAAACAAACCTATAATTGCAAATCAGTTGATGGGGAATCTTCCTCCTGAGAGAGTAACACCTAGTTCTACATTTTCAAATGTCGGTCTAGATCTTTGTGGGCCATTCCAAATAAAGTACAAGGGTCAAAGAAAGGGTACCCTCCAGAAAATCTATGTGGCCATATTTGTGTGTATGGTTACAAAGGCTGTGCACCTAGAATTCGTCTCAGACTTAACGTCAGAGGCTCTAATTGCAACTGTAAAAAGATTCTTTGCTCGCCGCGGTAAAAGTTCGATAATATTTTGTGATAACGCTACGAACCTTGTTGGGGCTTCAGCAGAACTTAAACGTTTACGCGAAATAGTGTTGAAGAATGAAGACATTTCCAGCTTCTTGGCCTCTGAAGGCATCACGTGGAAATTTTCGCCTCCTAGAGCACCCAACTTTGGTGGTCTTTGGGAGGCAGGAGTGAAAGCCTTTAAATATCATCTAAAAAGAGTGGTGGGCCCAGCTAAACTAACACTAGAGGAATTTCTAACGGTAATCGCACAAATCGAAGGCATCTTAAATTCGCGACCACTCTCTCCTTTGTCAACAGATACAGACGATTTTCAGGTATTGACACCTGGCCATTTTATAATAGGAAAACCTATTAATTCCATTCCGGAACCAAATTTGATAGACCGAAGTGATAACCTTCTTAACCGGTGGCAAAAAAGTCAAAAATTAGTTCATACTATATGGAAACACTGGCAGAATAACTATTTGAGTCAGTTACAACAACGAAATAAATGGCTGTTTAAAAAACCAAATATACTTCCAGGGATGTTAGTGTTACTGAAGGACGCACAACTTCCCATGTGTACATGGTCACTAGGTCGTATCATTAAAGTAATCCCAGGCTCTGACGGAAACGTTAGAGTAGTCGATGTACGCACCCCTAAGGGTAACTTTAGGAGAGCGGTTTCAAACATTAGTATATTGCCTATTGTTGATAATCAAGTACATTCTGTAAAATAATAATTTTGACTTTAAATTACTCTTAAATTGTAGATTGTACTGTAGAGTTATATTGGTGTGTATAATTATTTGTGTTTACAGTCTTCTTTAAGAATTTGTAATGTTTGTATAATTAATTGTATTTGAATATTTTATAATATCTATTTGAAATATTTGCAATATTTCAACGCCGGGCGGGATGTTCCGTGTTTGTAACTTTCGCCTTGGCGACGGAGCACCACCCCCGTGGCGCCACTGGGCGATCTTGTAACCTTGATGAAAGGAAGTGTGGAGAGGGACGAGGGTCGGCTCCCAGAACGCACGCATGTGAATAAATGATAAAGTTTATACAGTCCACTGTCTTATTCAATCGCTAAACCTCTGCACAAGCACTACTCTTTGAAAGCAATATAAAAATACACGTTTTTTAAAAATAAATATGGTTTACAAAATTTTATCATACTCTTCGCTTTTACGCCTTTCATTTCTACTCCCATAAAATTTGGATGGTTTCCCAGAAAAGAAAACATGGATATAGCATTCAATTTAGGTAGATTATCCGACTGGCCTTTTATAAAACCTTGTTCTACAGTCGTCATTTTTAAAGAAGATATCTGTATAATAATAATAATGTAAAGCCTATAATTCAACACAATTATTTAAAAAATAAAATTAGCATAAATCAATGAAAGCAACCTGAAATAACATGCAGCCGGCGAATGTAGCGAGAGAATTCATGTCAAGGCCAACTAAAAAGACAGGCCCCGAAACTAACGGCGAGATAGAAAGTCACGTGACCATCTTAGTCGAACTTCTGCCGATCTCCGCTCGTTGAATCAATTGCATATCGCCGTTGCTCGGATAATACCCGATTTGTAGCATTTTTTTTTTTAACTCAGGTTATTTGCGCCTTTTTCAAAAGAATATTCATAATATACACACTAAATGTATTTCAGTTGATCATCCAGAAAAAAATACACGAAAGCATACCAGAGCATTTATCAAACTTTTCAGACAGCGCACTGGTGTTTTTTGTAATATTTTTTTTGCAATCCTAAAATAAAAAATATGCCTGATAAAAAAAATGTGGACGTTATAAAAGGAAACGTAAGACAAACAGCTACAATTAATCATTAAAATATATATACATATACCATATTTTTTACTAGTTTTTATTAATTTTTTTTTCTTATATTTTCTGACGATCGGGTACCAAGCACGCACCTAATTTGACAAACACTCCACTGAAATGTACTGTTTTAAATACATTTAGTTAGTAGGGAAGGAAACTACTATTTTTAATTTTAATTTACTCTTAAGTATATTAATATAAGATATAAGATTAATATAAGAAAATTACAACTAAAGACCAAATAATGTTCAGATTTTTCTTTATTTTAGTAAAATTTTATTCATACAATGCAACACATTTAGTGAAAAAATTCATGTATTTAAAGATATAGAACAATTATAACAAAACAAAATGAATATTTATAATACAAAAGAAAACACAATATTTATCTCTCACTATCAAATATTTTTGTTCAACTCAAATAGCAATATAAAAGCATAGGGTAAGGAGTCAGTCATTACATCATTCCTCATAGCTAGTCTAAGTATAAACACAAATTAAAATAGAATTCTAACAATTAAACAACTAGAACAAATGGAAACTAATGTTCAGTAATCTACCTTTTCATAGATCAAATTAAAACAAAAGTCAGATGTTGATACAAGATGATAAATTGTACAACAGCTAATTTTAATCACCTTCCTTAAAAAACAATTTCTTCAAAACATCTTTAAGGCAGAATGGTAAATTAATTTGGAGTATTTTTTCATGACTAATGTGCACTAATTGCTGTATGTGAATAGATGGCTTTAATACTAATATCTTTAATGACCATTAACGAAATTTGAAAAGGAAACCGTATTAATGAATTAAAGTATTATATTCCGAGCTATAGCTAAAACTGTAAGTGCAACTGGTGGAGATCTAGTATCCGCTGTGGTAGTCGCCAAATTAAATTTTTGCGCCAAATCAAGATGGGAGCCAATCTAAGCAAATCCAAGCTGGATGTCCGAAATCCGGTCGTTTTTCTAAACAGCGTTTTTTCCCCCACTTTTTTTACATCTTTCCGACAATTTTTAAAAATTAAGGAGTTAAACCTGGAAGTAATCGACGAAACAACGCACTACAACGGACATGTTTAGAGTAAATATCACACAGAAAAATTAGAAGATTTGCAAGTGAAATTTGTTTTATTGTATGAAAAAGGTTTTTTCCTTCTAAAAAATTATTCTTATTGATATATTCCTACTTATATATCCTGATATTTTACTTTACTTTTTAAAACGCTACTTTCAAACTCAATCCAACGAACGAAGAATCGTAGAATTCTTTCTGAATAGGGTTAAGCCTTAAAACTGGATGAAAAGCGCGAAAACTGAATCCACTGCCATAGCAAATCAATTAAAGGGAAGTGAGCAACAAAAGGGGACAAAATCGTAACTTACAATCAACCATTTCAAAAATCAAATTTCATCCATGGAGAAAAATAGCGTTCCACATGAACTGCACATTCATAGATTCAAAGAAAAACCAATTTTAAATCAAGAAGCAAAAAAAAATATTGTAACTTACAATCTCCAATTTCAAAATAAAAATCAATCCAGTGAGAAAAATTCCACAGTCCAAAATTTCCAACACAAGGAGCAAATATCAAGAAATCAGGGAGAAAAATAGCGGTACAACAATTCCAAATAAAATTACTCTGTTCGTTCTACAATGCAGGTGTTGTAATATCGTCCGGAAAAAATTTAGGGTTGCCATAAAATGAGTTAAATTAACTAAAACAACAAAAAACACATTTGGCAATAAATCGTCCAATAGTTGTAACTTAGCAAATACTACATACCTTAAGTTTACTCGTATCGTAGTCCAAGACTTCGACTAAGTTGATCACGTGATATTTTAGTTTCGGGGCCTGTCTTTCTAGTTCATGTCAAGGCCTACTAGAAAGACAGGCCCCGAAACCAAAATATCACGTGATCAACTTAGTCGAAGTCTTGGACTACGAGATGAGTAAACATAAGGCATGAAATATATGCTAAGTTACAACTTTTGGACGATTTATTGCCAAGTGTAGTTTTTTTTTTAGTTTTAGGCAATTTTACTCATTTTCTGGCAACCCTAAAGTTTTTCCTGACGATATTACAACACCTGCTTCGTAGAACGAACGGAGTAATTTTATTTGGAATTGTTGTACCGCTATTTTTCTCCCAGATTTCTTGATATTTGTTCCTTGTGTTGGAAATTTTGGACTGTGGAATTTTTCTCATTGGATTGATTTTTATTTTGAAATTGGAGATTGTGTAAGTTACAATATTTTTGTTTTGCTTATATATTGATTTAAATTTGGCTTTTCTTTGAATCTTGGAATGTGCAGTTCATATGGAACGCTATTTTTCTTCATGGATGAAATTTGATTTTTGAAATTGCAGATTGTAAGTTACGACTTTTTTCCCCTTTTGTTGCTCACTTCCCTGTAAATGATTTGTTATGGCAGCGGATTCAGTTTTCGCGCTTTTCATCCAGTTTTAAGGCTTAACCCTATTCAGAAAGAATTCTACAATGCTTCGTTCGTTGGACTGCGTTTGCAAGTAGCGTTTAAAAAAGTAATGTAAAATATCAGGATATATAAGTAGGAATATATCAATAAGAATAATTTTTAAAAAAGGAAAAAACCTTTTTAATACAATAGAACAAATTTCACTTCAAAATCTTCTAATTTTTTGTGTATTTACGTTAAACATGTCCGTTGTTGCACGGTTTCATCAATTAGGTCCAGGTTTAACTCCTTGATTTTTAAAAATTGTCGGAAAGATGTAAAAAAGTAAGGGAAAAAACGCCGTTTAGAAAAACGTCCGGATTTCGGACGTCCAGCTTGAATTTGCTTAAATTGGCTGCCATCTTGATTTGGCGCAAAAATTTAATTTGGCGACTACCACAGCGGTTACTAGATCTCCACCAGTTGCACTTACAGTTCTAGCTATAGCTAGGAATGTAATACTTTAATTCATTGATACGGTTTCCTTTTCAAATTGCGTTAATGGTCATTAAAGATATTAGTATTAAAGTCATCTATTCACATTCAGCAATTAGTGCACATTAGTCATGAAAAAATACAAATTAATTTACAATTCTGCTTTAAAGATGTTTTGAAGAAATTGTTTTTTAAGGAAGGTGATTATAATTACCTGTTGTACAATTTATCATGTATTAACATCTGACTTTTGTTTTAATTTGATCTATGAAAAGGTAGATTATTGAACATTGGTTTCCATTTGTTCTAGTTGATTCATTATTAGAATTCTATTTTAATTTGTGTTTATACTTAGACTAGCTGTGAGAAATGATATAATGACTGACTGCTTACTCTATGCTTTTATATTGCTATTTTAGTTGAACAAAAATATTTGACAAGGAGAGATAAATATTGTTTTATTTTGTATTATAAATATACATTTTGTTTTGTTATGTTTTTTTACTACATGTGTTACATTGTAAGAATAAAATTTTAGTAAAATAAAGAAAACTCGGAAAATTTCTTGGTCTTCAGTTGTAATTTTCTTTAATATACTTTAGAGTAAATTATAATTAAAAATAGTAGTTTTCCTTCCCTACTAACTAAAGGTATTTAAAACAGTACATTTCAGTGGAGTGTTTGTCAAATTGGGTCCGTGCTTGGTACCCGATCGTCAGAAAATATTAGGAAAAAACTAGTAAAAAATATGGTATATGTATATATTTTTTTATGATTATTTTTAACTATTTTTCTTACGTTTCTTTTTATAACGTCCACATTTTTTTATCAGGCATATTTTTTATATAAGGATTGCCAAAAAATATTACCAAAAACACCACTGCGCTGTCTGAAAAGTTTGGAAATGATGTTATGATTTCGTGTATTTTTTCTGGATCATCAACTGAAATAGACATTTCGTGTGAATATTATGAATATTCTTTTGAGAAAGGCTCAAATAACTTGAGTTTTGAAAAACAAAAATGCCACATATCGGGTATTATCACTGGTATTATCCGCGCAACGACAGTATGCAATTGATTCAACGAGCGGAGATCGGCAGAAGTTCGACTAAGATGGTCACGTGACTTTCTTTCTCGCCGTTAGTTTCGGGGCCTGTCTTTTTAGTCGGCCTTGAGTTCATGTACTATGACGTCACACCAAGCTCCACCCCCGTTTTCTGTCACGTGACTTCAACGCGTTTTTTAATCGCTTATTACGCTTAAATTAAACTTTTTTGTGATTTTTAAAGTTGATTTTCGGATTGTTCGTGATCGAATTAGTAAAAAAGTACCATTTTAGGACGTTTTGTGTCATAGTGCATATTCCCTGTTGTAACTTTTATATTTTTTCCCATACGAATTTGACCATTGCTATCGAAAAATCACAGATTCCATTTCCTGCGCTCAAACAATTCCAGCGAAGGGAAGAAAAACAAACAAAAAAAATTTCGAGAAATCACATAAATTCGAACTTTTTTATTTTGGCAATACGAATATTTGCACATTAGACAGTGACGTCACGACATTACTCGGTCTTCAATCACCATTCCAACTGGATAACGGTTAATTGTGTACGATATCTTTGGATTGCTTTTTTAATACCATAATTATATTTTTTAAACTTTAGTTATTAATTTTGAAAGTATAGCTATATTAAAAAATTGCAATATTTTGTTTGTTATTGTTTCTGTGTATTATTTTGGTTTGGATGTTTTGGATGTTCTCTTTGAAAGAATTGTTATTATTTTGGTTTCTTCGAATCTTTTGTAAAGTTTAGCGATTTATTTTTATCATTCATGCTATATTTTGTTATTGTTCATTTTGAAAGGTTTTAAAAAAAAAAGTATAGCGATATTTAATTTGCAATATTTTGTTTGTTATTGTTTCTGTGTACTTGTTTTTGACTTTTTGAAATCTTTTTTAAGTGGGATGGTTTTTAAAATGCCACAGCCCCCCAGGGGAAAAAAAAAAAAAAAAAAAAAAAACATTTTTTCAAACACGACAGCGAGAGAGCCAGCGAATCCAATTCAGAAAGAAATCAAACAAGAATGGCTCAATGAAAAAGGTACGCTGAATCCAGTCCAGAAATATAAACAAGAAAGCGAATAATTGGTTGATTTTAACATTAATTCAAGGAGAAGCCATTTTGACTATCAATGATTAAAAAGGGCCTTTCGTCTCCAACTATTATAAAAGAAAGTGTTAGTCTGTTTGTTTGTTAAGTGCACGCTCCTGACGAATCTATGCCACTTGCAGTAATGGGATTTGGCATACTGGTAGTCCAAATGTTTTGCAATTTTGTACGAAGCCCGAATTTTAAATTTAATCTAGAATCCAGGGCTCGAAATACACGGGTGCACATGAAAATATAATTGTGCACATAATTTTTTCCCACTAGGTGCACTCAGTGCACCTTGTGCACCTAATTTAAAAACTTAGGTGCACAAGGTGCACCTGTATTAAAAAATCTATTTCGAGGCCTGACTAGAACATTTTAAAATGAATTTAATGGAATTTAATTATTATCGCTTTCCTTAGAATGGCAACACCATAAAGAGATGGCAGATTCTATACTCTGTTTCACCTTAACTAGTCAGCATTGGGAAAGGCAGACACGATGTTCATCCGCATGAAAAATAGTTCCAACTTGATTTGGAATTTAAAATAAAGAAAATGCATATAAACGTGTAAATATTGTCCTACAATAAGGAAGGAGTGATTTTTGACCATTTACAATTGGTTATTTATTTGTAAAAAGCTTTTATTTTTTGACCGAAGCGAATGAATATATCCAAAACGGAATTCTAGTTCGGTTGAAACAGGTTTAAAAGATAACATTTCTGGCGAGCTAAATATGCTTTCCCGCCAAGTCTGCGCCATTTCGCTCTGTGTCTTTGCTAGCGTGCGTAACTACGCTCGTATCTCTCGTTTCTCTCTTGTGCTATTTTATTGGAGTGTGTTTGATACTCTGAACATGACTGAAAAAGGAACGTCGCCAACCAAACTGTATACGTCATCAAAGCAAGGAAAATCAATTGGTAGTGGAGCTCGGAGGAACATATATTGAATGTTTATTCTCGACTTCGAGAAGAAAACCCTAGTGATTCCATTAACCAAATCGTCGAAAAGGTGTCCCAACTAACTGGTGTTTCCAAAAGAACTGTTTTTCCTTTTAAAAAAGAAAAGACGTCAAGTCCTTTGAGAACTCCAGGAAAAAAACGACCTTCTGTCGTTGGAAAAAGAACAAGAATGATGAAATATGACAACTTTACTTTATCGTGCAACCGACGAAAAATTCATGATTTTTTTCCGTCCAAATGCAATTCCTACATTGGACAAAGTTCTAAATGAAATTAACAATGATAAGGATATTTTTTCGACAAACATAAGCCGAAGTACACTGTACAGGATACTGAAAGATTTGGTTGTTATATTTTATATATATTGATGATGTATAAATGCATGTGATGAATAAGTATAACGTAAATATAGTTTTCTCATTGTAACTAATATTCATGAAAGAGATTGGTTTATTCTGCACACTTTCTTGTAAACTATTTTAAAGGATTCATAAAATTAATAATTTACTACTTATCAACCCGACACCGTTCCGCCAGTTTCAGAATATGTTTAACATATAAGGTTTATTTTTTCAACTCTAATTTTTAAAACGGTCTCATTTTTTTATTATTATATGTATATTCACTATATTTGTATTTTTTTAAATGATATTTATTTATTATGAATGTATTTGTATCTTTTTATACCTACACAGGATTATAATATATAATTTTTTAAATAATTAAAAATAATACTCAATTAGAAAAATGAAAAAAACGGATTTATATTAACATGGAGTAGCTTTTTGTTTTTTAACAACTGTAATGCAAGAGCCATTAGAAATAAAAAATCTGTGAAACGTATAAAATTTCAACGTGCATTTTATCTCTCCTTGCCAAAAAGGGCGAATTTCGTCGCTTGTAGTTGCCTTCTTCCGACAGTGTAACCCTAGTTTCTATGACAACGGCTGCGATGCGGTCAACGTAGCCTTTTCTGTACTGCCAAGTTAGGGTGAAACAGACTATAGTTCGGTTGAAACCGGTTTCCATGGTAACATTTCTGGCGAGCTAAATACGCTTTCCCGCCAAGTCTGGGCCATTTCGCTCTGCGTCTTTGCTAGCGTGTTTATTTACGTTCATATCTCTCTTGTGCTATTTTATTGGAGTGTGTTTGATACTCTGAACATGGCTGAAAAAGGAACGTCACCATCCAAGCTGTATACGCCATCAAAGCAAGGAAAATCAATTGGTAGTGGAGCTCGCAGGAACATATTGAATGTTTATTCTAGTCTTCGAGAAGAAAACCATAGTGATTCCATTAATCAAATCGTCGAAAAGGTGTCCCAACTAACTGGTGTTTCCAAAAGAACTATTTTTCCTTTTTAAAAAGAAAAGAAGTCGTCAAGTCCTTTGAGTACTCCAGGAAAAAAACGACCTTATGCCGTTGGAAAAAGAACAAGAATGATGAAATAGGACAACTTTACTTTATCGTGCATCCGACGAAATATTCATGATTTTTTTCGTCGAAATGAAATTCCTACATTGGACAAAGTTCTAAATGAAATTAACAACGATAATGTCGGATTTATACTCTACCCTTATTATTATCTTTGTTTTGATATATTTGTTAAGTTGCGAATGGCAACAGTCTAGTTTTTGTGCTATACGCAGAGAATGGCTTTTGAGTTGATTTTAGAATTTTGCTAGAGAAAATTGTGTATTATTTACGCCATAAATGCTGCTGAGTGTTATTTTGTGATTTAAAGCAGAGTGTACGTATGAGAATTGTAAATAAACTGTTTGAGTACTAGTGATATAAGACGTTTTTATGGAACAGTTTACTACACTCTGGATTACTTCTGATTCCGATATCCAAAACGGAACATCTGGCGTCCGTGACAGGACTCGACTGCTGATTAATGAGTGAGTTTTTGTTTGTTTATCCTACTTTCGGAATTGTTTATACTATTTTCGGAATTGATATGGAAGCAGCAAAGAAAAATAGAACTCAGCAGAGGAGACTGTTTAGTAAAGCATGTAATGAGTTTGATGCTGAAGAAGCAAACTTAGAAATTTCCGATAAAGTAATTAAACTGAGAGTTATTGAGGAAAAAGCTACGCTAATGGTAAATTCTGAAGAAATTGTTAAGCAGTTTCTTTTTTCTGAAGACTTTGAAGATGATTGTCATGATCCGCGCATGCGCACTTTAAGCCGAACTGGCGCGCAACGCTTCCCAGAGACGCATAATAGATACGAAGAACGATGGTCGATACAAAAGAACGTTGAGTGTCGTCTGTTCGGTAGAAACGTAGGATGTGTAAATAATTGTTCCTATCACTTGTTGTACATAGATTTTGTGTGTGTGTGTGTGTCGTCGTCGAAATAAAGGTGTAATTCATCCAAAAATAGTATGTGTTATTAAGAAGTATACGCTACAGAAGAACCCAATCCTGGCTACGATGTAAGAAGATGTTCACAGTGGTGTCAGAAAAGCGGGCTATTTTATTGGATTACACGTTACGTCCGACGATTCAACAGAAAAGGTAGGAGGAATTTTACACATTTTATTCTGTCTAAGAAGAAGTTAAGACTCTTAACAGAAATGGCTGAAACAGAACTAACGAAACTAAAGAAAGAAAGAAAAGTTGTACGTTCAGCCATAACGAAAGTCACTAGCTCAATTGAATCGTTAATTGGTTCTAGTAATATTGAAAATCTAGAAGAACAATTAGAAATTCTTAAAGTAAAATCAGCTGCATTGAAAGCTTTAGATATAAAAGTTAAAGATTTAACTGATGTTAAAGACATTGAAACTGAAATCGAAAGTA
The DNA here is from genome assembly GCA_947359465.1 of Metellina segmentata. Taxonomy (NCBI): domain Eukaryota; kingdom Metazoa; phylum Arthropoda; class Arachnida; order Araneae; family Tetragnathidae; genus Metellina; species Metellina segmentata. Next base: position 134,983,078 of record OX375874.1, on the reverse strand, counting down.
CGCTCGATTATGAAGAAATAATTGCAAAATGGAATTACAGAGGTTTCAAATTATTAAAAGAAAGTCGAAATGCAAACAATACTGTTTCTGATGGTTCTTTTAATGATGCTAGTAATATGTCTATTGGTTCTGAAGTTGTTAACCAAAGATCTGATTTTAACGTTAAGCTACCAAAAATTACGATTGATAAATTTTACGGTAATCCTCAAGAATGGCAAACATTCTTTAATTATTTCTCAATACTGCCATAAATCAAAATAACGAACTATCCAAAATTGATAAGTTTAATTATTTGCTAAGTCTATTGAGCGGCGCAGCTTTAAAAACCGTTGAAGGATTTTCATTATCCCCCGAGAATTACGACGAAGCAATTCAAATTCTCAAAGAACGATTTGGTCGAAAAGACATTCTCATTAGCTCGTATATGCATAAACTGTTAAATTTACAACCCGTCCGAAGTTCGAGTGACATTTATTCATTGAGAAAATTATATGATACTTGTAATGTACAAATCAGGTCACTGAATTCATTAGGAATTAAAACTGGATCATACGGAAATTTATTTCACCCGCTATTACTAAAAAATATCCCCCGTGATTTAGCACTTGATTTTGCACGACAAAAAGCAAACAGCGAAGATTTTAATGTTGACGAATTAATGTGTTTTCTGAAATTAGAACTACAAAGCAGAGAAATGGTACAAAATTGAAGCGAAACTCATGCTAAGGAAAAATGTTTGATGACTCCCGAAGGAAAAAAAAAATAGTTTAAAAGAGACGAATCGCTGCTTTCTTTGTTTTGAAAAGAATTGCTTTACCAGAAACTGTACTTCGAGATTACGCTGCACCAAATGTAATTCAAAATTTCACAATGAGCTTTTGCATGAAGACACGAAGAGGTTTAATAAAGTCGAAAATCAAAATGAATCTAACGCCTTAACCGCAAAGATTTCTTCCAAATGTTTTTCGAACGTATACAAAGAAAAGAAAAACCGAAACAAATTATGCGATGACTTGCCGATTGTTAAGTTACTTGTGAGGGTAATTTAATTAATGCTGTCGCAGATACGGGTGCACAATTAACTGTTGTTAAGACTGATATCGTGCCCAAAATGTATAGAACGCCTCAAGGATCAGTAATTCTCACGTCAGCTTTTGGACTAAGTTTAAAAGCCCCTCTCATCAATTTACCTTTATCGAAGTATTCTGAAGATGGTAAATTTAAGTCTCCTATTAACATTACATGTGCCATGGTTGATAAATTATGCAATGATATCCTTTTGTCATTGAGTGCTTATAAAGAGTTAAATGGAGATGATAAGCAAGATTTAATATTTGAATGCAATAATTTAAATGCTATTAATGATAGTCTTAATGAAATGCCTTTTTATGAAATTGAAGATTATTGTGAAATATTTGACCATGATAATGAAAGTAGTGTTAAGGAGAAATGCGAGGAAACGGTTAAGAAAACAATTGAATGTTGTGCATTATTGTCTAAGGATAATTCTATAGATGATATCAAACGAAATAACTCTGTTTCGGATTCAGAAATGTTCCGAAATCAACAACTAAACGATCCATCTTTACGATCATATTGGCAAGATGCTAAGAACGGAAGTAATAGATTCCTTGTTATCGACAAATTTTTATATCATAAAGATAGAATTCTAGGAGAAGGTGTTCACCAATTAGTTGTTCCCAACGAAAGAAGAAGACAACTTTTGGAGTTAGCTCATTCAAGCTTATGGGGAGCTCACCTTCGAAACCAAGAAGACGGCTGAACGGTTAAAATACTCCTTTTATTGGCCTGGGATCAAGAAAGATGTTTATGATTATTGCAATACTTGCACTTCCTGTCAACATCAAGCTAAGAAGCGTCCCTTTGATGAAGTTCCTATTACGACAGTAACGCGTTCAGACGAACCGTTCCAGATGCTCTATGGTCGAAGTCCTAATGGCCCTTTGTCCATATTGAAAACGACATGGACTGATGAAACCCCTATCCCTTTAGGACAACTACGCTCAGTAACAGACTATCTGAATGACTTGAAGATAAAGTTGGAAAAAGCTACTGAATACGCAGGACTCACAGCTGTTGGCAAGCAACGAGCTTATGCATTCTACCATAACCGGAAGACTCGTCTTAAATTTCTAACCGAATGTTCGTCCCAAAGTTCACGTTTACAACGTTGGTCTCTAGCGTTACAGCGCTTCCACGCGGTAATCAAGTATCGTAAAGGAAAAGATCATATTAATGCAGACTCACTGTCCAGGTTAACTGCCTCCCATTGGACACATGACCAAGAACCATAACTTTTGAACTATCCCGAACATTAGACACTGTTTAGTTTGAATTTTCTTTAAATGCTGTAATTCTGAACTTCAAGATGTTATATGACGATATATGATCAACATGTATCTACATTTTTGAAATGCATACTATGTTTAATTCCTTACATGGTACTTTTTAACTTAAACGATTAGTGTGAATTTTTTTTCATGTATGCAGAAATAATTACTATTGATTAATGTTTTAAAAGTTGATTTATATGATGTTTACTTGCTAATACTCTTGAACGTTACCTTAATATTTTTTTTGCTTAGTGAATGTACGTATCTATATATTCTTTTACTTACTTTTGCTGAAATTTATATTTTTAGATTTGTCTATTTCTAGAGGAAAAGATAAATGCTACTTTTCGTAAAATATTTAGTACGTAGGTTGGAAGAGATGAGTAAGAGTTGTCTTTATCATTATTGTTCTAAAGTAAATTTGTAATGATGTTTATGTTTCTCTAGCTAACCAATCTTAATTTGAATTTAAGTTGAAATATTTTTACTTTGAAGACCATTTTCAATTTAGGAGATATTTTTTTTTGCTAGGATATTTTGTGATTGTTAGATGTTTTTAAGTTTAGAAGTGTTGACATGTGGATTTGACAGGTCTATGAAAAACGCAATCAAATCTTTTAGGGGGAAGGTGTCATGATCCGCGCATGCGCACTTTAAGCCGAACTGGCGCGCAACGCTTCCCAGAGACGCATAATAGATACGAAGAACGATGGTCGATACAAAAGAACGCTGAGTGTAGTCTATTCGGTAGAAACGTAGGATGTGTAAATAATTGTTCCTATCACTTGTTGTACATAGATTTTGTGTGTGTGTGTCGTCGTCGAAATAAAGGTGTAATTCATCCAAAAATAGTATGTGTTATTAAGAAGTATACGCTACAGAAGAACCCATTCCTGGCTACGATGTAAGAAGATGTTCACAATGATGTAATAGAGAAAGAGATCGATGAATCAGAAAGTTATATAGACCGTTGGCGGTTTTTGCAGTTTAAGTTGAAACAACTTTCGCTTTCTGAAAGAGAAGACGTTGTTTCGAATTGTAGCGTTTCTCAGCAAAAAAACATTATTACTTTACCCTAAAATACAGTTGCCTACATTTAATGGAGATTTAAGGAACTGGCTTAGATTTTGGGGTCAATTTGAGAAAGTCGATAAAGACCTTAATTTAGATTCGCATGATAAGTTTGCATACCTATCCCAATATATGGAGAAGGGAAGTGTTGCCAAAGATTTAATTAAAAGTTTTCTACCCTGGGGAAACAGTTACGATAAAGCTATCGAACAATTAAAATTACGTTTTGGCAGAGAAGAATTACGTATACAAGTGTATGTTAGGGATCTTCTATCATTAGTTCTTCAAAAGCAGAATATGAGAAAATCTTTGATAAATCTTTATGATTTATTAGAAACAAAGCTCCGTGCGCTTGAGAGATTAGGAGTAACTAGAGATAAATATGCGTCGATGCTTTTCCCACTTGTTGAGTCTGCTTTACCTGAGGAAACGCTTCTAGCGTGGGAACGATATAGATCTACAAGTCGTAGATCACATGATGAGGAAGATCAAAATACTACAAAAATTACAACAAAGACTGATCTCGATTCAATTCTTGATTTTCTTCAAGATGAAGTACAGACAGAGGAGCGTACAATTTTAGCCTCACAAAATTTTGGAGTTTAAACCAAACATAATTTTATATTGTTCAAGGAGAAGAGGGCTGGAATCAATAAGCACAAATAAGGGGACACTCGTCAAATAGCTAGTGCGGCTGATCTTTTAACCTCTTCAAAGGAACAGAGACGGTGCATATTTTGCCACAGTTTACATAGTTCCACTGACTGTTTGAAGGTACGAAAAATGGCGATGAAAGATAGAGAGAATCTCGTAGAGAAATCAAGGTGCTGTTTTCCGTGCTTAAAACCGGGTCATCAAGTTCGTAAATGCTACTCAAGGGTAACTTGTTTGGGTTGTGGAAAAATACAACATATTTTACTCTGTCATAACATAAAGCAACAAGCATTCTCACCTACCGGAAACGAAACTGCAGAGTTAGATAATGTTCCTAATGAGGATCAAGCACTTGCGAATGTCTCCAAAAGCCCTAGTGTTATGTTACTAACATTAACGGTTTTAATCAGAGGTGATGGGAGAAAACGGAAGGCAAGAGCCATCATAGACTCTGCTTCGCAGCGCTCTTACATTTTAAAAAATACTGCGAAAGAGATGAAATATAAAAGGGAAAGCTGGGAATATCTTCAACATTCTCTGTTCGGTGGAGAAATACAGGAATGTGTAAGCATGGTGTGTTTACTTTATATTTGACAAGTTGCGATGGGTCTTATAACTGTCATTTCCAAGTATTGAGTCAATCTGTTATCTGTGAAAGCGTTCTACCGACAATGCCTGCGATTCATTTAAAAGAGCTTACTGACTGTAGTATTCATGTGAACGATGATTATAAAGGTCCTATTGAAGTATTAATAGGAGCCGATGTAGGTGGAAAAATCATTACCGGGGGTTACAAATCCCTGCCTTGTGGTTTAACAGCAATGGAAACACGTTTAGGGTGGACTATTAAGGGAAGTACGCACCAGATTTCTTCAGAGGAAAATGAAATCTCTGTAGCTAATTCTATGCTTTCTACAACTAAGACAATAACAGAATTGTGGACTCTTGACACACTTGGCATTACCGATCCATCTGAGAAGAAAAATAAAGAAGACCTTCAGGAATCAGCCAGAGAGCATTTTCTTAACACAGTTCAGGTCAACAAAGACAATCGTTTTGTGGTACATTTACCTTGGCTTGACGATCACCTTCCCCTGCCTGATAATTTTAATTTGGCTTTAAAGAGACTTACTGTGCGAAAGTTAAAAGAAGAACATTTGTATGACGATTATAATAAAATATTTGAAGAATGGACAAGAGAAGGAATAACTGAAGAAGTTCCTAAGCATGAGATTCAATTGCCGTCTCATTATTTACCTTCCTTCCTTCCTTCGAATGGAAGCAGACCCCTCCATACCGAGTTACTGAAAACCCACAGCGGATTAGCGGATGCTAGGGAAAGCCTGTAATGAGAAATTTTAGAAGTGGGCCTAGTGACGCGCCGTCCGAAAAACCCTTATCTGCCCAGGATGAGCACGATAGGGCGTGGACGTGGTCGACCCCGTAATGTGTGCGCTGAAGATATGTGGTCCGGCTCAATGATATCAGTCAACCTTAGGTCCGTTTTGAGCCGGAAAAGTTTTCTTCATAGATTCGTGCCGAGGGGTGTCAGAGGCGCACACCCAGGCATCTCCTAGGAACCTATCGGCATTCCTGAGTAGCCCAACGGAACAGCAGGCTGCCCCAACGTCCTGTTTATCCGGTACCGTGGGCAACCGATACCATCATCTATGGAGTCTTGCAGACCCTTGCCGTCCGCCAGATAGCCTTATTTCGTTAGTGTACAGGTATTGGCCTAGGGCAGCCGGGGAGTGGTCCCGGCACCGCTAGTTTCCGTGTGGCACCTAAGGAGGTTCCTGTCGCTACTTGATCGCAGGAACAGCGGCATCGCCCTGTGCCAGTTCCTACGACCCAAACCGATAGCCTGCTGGCTAGAGGGGCTTCGCCACGTTAGAGACTGACATATTCCTCCTACACGGATAGGCCCATGATCTGCGGAGTTATGGAGTCCCCTTGCAACTCCAGAAAGAGCCGCGGTCCGAGTGGTGGGGGCCATCACTCTTCATTCCTTGGAACCAACACGCGTCCACTTAGGGACCCCAAGCATTGTCTACGTAAACTGATAACAAGTTACTAACTGTTTATCAATTACTTGGTTCAGGATGCACACCGCCCCAAGTGCGCAGAGCCCTCCCCCGATCCTTTTGCCCGGATCTCGGGTCCTCAGCCCCATCATCTTGCTATCATCCCTACGGACAGTCTTCCCGGACATTAAAAGCCACCACCAGCTTTCCGTCCAGGTTGACCCACGACTACTTCCCCAACAGACAGTAGCGTGTACACCTTCCCAGGGGTGTGTATGCCTAGGCGGCATAGGTACAAGTACCACACAGAAATACAGTTTTGGCTACATAAATACAGATTTGCCACATAGAGTTATGCATTTTCGCAACTTCCAGTACAAGACTTTCATCTGTTGCTGATAAACACAGAGTTAAGCATCACAGATTATACATTTCCGCAACTTCTAGCACGAGGCCTTCATTAGTTGCTAAATAACATGCATTAGGAATAAAATGAAAAGAGGAAGGTAGTCGCCGGCATCTGCCAAGGGGACCTTCCATGAAAGGGAAGCCACAGACTTCCGGCACAAGTGCCTTCGATTCGTGTCTGTTCACCAAGGCGGTAGGAGAAACAGAGAGTAATGAAATTCACTTACTTCTTAGGGTGGGAGAGGATACCTTAGATGGGGAATTTGAGGCGTCAGCCTTTTGGTCACATAGTTTCCCAAGCGTAGGATTGCTGGGAACCACTCTGGGCTAGTAGTGAAGTCTTGGGGTCGGAAGCGCAACCAGCCAAGGTGCTGGTTAAGAGGTTTGACAAGTTCGTAGTCGAGGAGATAGTGAGAGGCATCCCCCACTTTTCCACACTGACACAAGCCCGATCCTTGTCGCCGCATACGTCTAAAGTATTGCGGAAAGCGACCATGACCTGTAAGCAGTTGAGTCGCAATCGGGTGGTACACGTGTCTTCTGAGGTCAGGGTTGGGGAGATACTTATAAGTTTCTCTGCCTACCAAGTCTCCACTCCATCGCCACTTCCATTGATCCATAAAGATCTGCAGGAGGCAGTTGCTGACAGTAGAGTACGATCTCTGCACGTGTATTTCCACTTCGCTCTTGTCAGTGGCCTTTTTAGCAGGGGTATCACCCGCTTCATTACCAGTGAAACCGACGTGAGCTTTTATCCAATGCATTTGGATACCCTGGTAGCTAGTGACCGCCTTGTACAGAGTTTTGATTCTCTGCACTACAGGGAGAGTGCAGAGTGGGTCCTTCAACGCCATGAGCGAAGAGAGGCTGTCCGAATAGATATGGGTGGTTTTGTTGGCGGAGTACAGGGGTCGGTCCCGAACCCACTCGTACGCCTTTTCAAGAGCTGCAAGCTCTGCCAAATATACTGTTGCTTGGTCACCAAGCCGGTACGTCTGTTCTTCGACAATACAACCAAAGTACATTACCACGAAAGCTGCTCCATACCTATCATTCAGCCCAGACCCGTCAGTGTAAATCTCCATCTCCGCACAATTTGGCTTCCTGCTGTTATAAGGAATAGATATGCGATCGGCTGGGTGAGTGAAAACATTCACCTTCTGCTCCATGTCATGTGGGAAAAAGACTTCCCCATTGATCTCCAACTCTCGTCCAGCCTTGAACAGGATGAATTGGCAATAACGTAACCCACCCCCTAAGTCGAGCGGCAAAGCGCCTGCAAGCACCTGCATTGTCCGGGTAGCTACAGTCCTGTAGCACCTGGTAATTAAAACGAGAGCTTGACGCTGAATGCGCTCGAGAGTTTTGCCCATTAGCTTAGTGCTAAGACGGTCTCCCCAAGCTCCTATACCATATAGAACAGTCGGCTCTATAACTGTGCGGTATAGTTTCTTCAACAACCACGGACGCTCAGTGTACAGTCTCCTCGCCACCTTCCTCAGGGCAAAGACCAGATTACTGATCTTGGTACGCACCAGCCGGAAATGGGTTGTGAAGTTAAGGGAAAGATCCCAAATGAGTCCCAAAATTTTGAGCTCCTTCACGTTCTCAATTTCCACATTTTCACAGCAGAACTTGGGTTCAGTTCGGCCAACCCTTCGCCCAAGAAAGTAGGTTATCGCTTTAATCTTTGTCGGGTTGAACTTAAGCTTGTAAGAAAGCCCATGCTCAACAATCCTCCTGATATCAGCGTTTCCCCTTCTCTCGAGTTCTTTGGTGCTTCTCCCTTTGACCACAAGGACAAAATCGTCCGCGTAAGCAATCATATCACCGCGTAAACTCTTGTTGGGCACGCCAATGAGGTCTAGAAAGCCGTCCGCCACTAGATTCCACAGGAGGGGACCACTGCATGAACCCTGCGGGCAGCCCCTCTCCGTTGTCCTTTCTACCGTGCAACCATGCGACTTATAGGTGACTGTCCTTTCACTGAGGAAGTTGTAAATCACTGCATAGAGATTTACTGGACACAGACATGTCGTGAAAGAAAATAGCACAACCAGAATCAGACCTGTGTTTGATGCTTCAGCGAAGCTGAGAGCTTTCCCAAGCTTGAATGACTGTCTGGAGAAAGGAATAAACCTTGTTGAGTTAATCCCCACTATATTAACATGTTTTCGGATGAACAAGTTTGGAGTTACGGCGGACATCCGTAAAGCATTTTTACAAATTTGCCTACAAGAAAACGACAAAGATTATTTGAGATTTCTTTGGTATAATGAAAACAATGAACTGAAATATTTTAGACACTGTCGGGTCGTCTTTGGAATTTCTAGTAGCCCTTTCTTACTTAATTCTGTGATTCAATATCATCTAGAAACGATTTTGGAGGAAGCACAACTTGGGAACTCAAAATATCCTGTGGATATCCCCCGTTCAGAAATTTAAAAACAGTTTTTATGTGGACAATTGTTTAACTAGTGTAAAAACTGAGACAGAAATGCATGAGTTCATTCAAGTAGCTACAGATATTATGTCAGAAAGGAAGTTTGACCTTAGAGGGTGGGAGCACAATTGTTCCCAGTTCTCAACAGAAGAGGTTTCTTGTGTTATAAATAAAATTATCCCGGTATTAGGCCTGCAATGGGTTTTAAACTCAGATACTCTTTCTGTAAATTTAAAGGAGGTTTGCGAAGATAATGGACTTGTTACTAAACGAAAAATACTGTCGGAAGTTCACAAAATTTTTGACCCTATTGGGTTTACCTGTCCAGTGACTTTGTACCCGAAACTAATGTTACAAGAACTGTGGAAAATGAAAACAACTTGGGATTCGGAGTTACCATCAGCAATATCTAAAAAATTCGAGAAGTGGAGAAAACAGTTGAATCTACTTAAGGAAATTGCTATCCCTAGATGTTTAATAAAAGACCCTGATGATACCTGCAGTTTAAGTTTACACGTTTTTTGTGACGCGAGCAAAATAGCTTATGCTACCTGTATATTTTTAAGGAATGAAAGTAAAAACTTAACTTCATGTCAACTAGTTCAAGCACGGTGCAAGGTAGCTCCGCTGAAGTCTACTACAATTCCTCGGTTGGAGTTGTTAGCGTGCACTATTGGTACCGGACTGTGGCAAAGAGTTATAGCAGATTTGAACTTGGGAAATATTCCAACCTTCTTTTGGACTGACTCCAGTAACGCCTTGTATTGGATAAAAGGCAGCGAAAACTGGACACCATTTGTATATAACAGAGTACGAGAAATTAGATTAGTGAGTAAACCGGAAAATTGGTATTATGTACCTGGATCGATGAATCCGGCAGATCTACCCTCCAGAGGTTGTTCCGTTCGACAATTGTTGGAGACAGAGTGGTGGCAAGGACCTACTTGGCTCTATTACCCATCTGCTGAATGGCCTAGATCTGAATTCTCCGTAAATAAAGAAGAAGTGTTGAAAGAAAAGAGGAAGGAAATAGTATCATCTGTGGTAAACCAAAATATCGACAAAATTTACAAAAAGCCTTAAGAAATAGATTTCGATCGGAATACTTGGGAGCTCTGCTTCAAAGACCAGAACGTAAAAGGGCTGCCGAAGTAGCTGTTGGTGACGTCGTCTTGATTGGAAGCGACAACACGAAACGTATCAGTTGGCCCCTTGGGAAAATAGTGGAGGTAATCCCAGGGAAAGATGGAGTTACAAGGCTTGTAAGACTAAAAACTGCAAGGTGTGAGTTGCTTCGACCGATACAACGCCTCTATCCTTTAGAAGTGTCAGCAGCAAAGTCAGTTCTAGTAGGAGAAAGGTTACCAGGTACAAAATCAAGTGAGCAACCAGAAGTCAGTCAATCAGTTGACTGCAATATTGAATCTTCTGAGGAGGCAAGAAAAACTAGAGGTGGCCGTATTATTAAGATGCCTCGTAAGCTGGACTTGTAAACTGTTTATATAATTTTGTTATTGTAATTGTGACTATAATTAGTTATAAGTTAAATTTTAAGATTAAAGGTAACTTAGGTGGGAGAATGTTGGATTTATATTCTACCCTGATTATTATCTTTGTTTTGATATATTTGTTAAGTTGCGAATGGCAACAGTCTAGTTTTTGTGATATACGTAGAGAATGGCTTTTGAGTTGATTTTAGAATTTTGCTAGAGAAAATTGTGTATTATTTACGCCATAAATGCTGCTGAGTGTTATTTTGTGATTTAAAGCAGAGTGTACGTATGAGAATTGTAAATAAACTGTTTGAGTACTTGTGATATAAGACGTTTTTATGGAACAGTTTACTACACTCTGGATTACTTCTGATTCCGATATCCAAAACTGAACAGATAAGGATATTTTTTGACAGACATTAGCCGAAGTACACTGTACAGGATACTGAAAGATTTGGGATTTTCCTTTGAAAAGCGAAAACGGCAGGCTATGCTTTTAGAAAGACACGACATAATTTTATGGCGAAGAAATTATTTACGAAAAATTAGAGAACTGAAGAATGAAAATGCCTCAATCTATTATTTGGATGAAACATGGGTGAATGAAGGACACTCACAAAGTCGAGTATTGCAAGACAAAAACATCAAAAGCACCAATGAAGCTTCCTCTTCAAGTTTGACAACAGGCTTGGCTGCGCCAAAAGGAAAAGGAAGAAGACTCATCATTACCCATATCGGAAGTGATGAAGGATTTGTACCTGATGCGGCTGACATTTTTGTAGGAAAAAAATCCGGTGACTACCACGAAGAAATGGATGGTAACCATTTTGAGAAGTGGTTTGAAGATATCATGCCTAAATTGAAACGAAACAGCTTTGTACTGATGGACAATGATGGACAATTATCACTCGGTAAAGAAAGAAAAAATTCCGACGACATCTTGAAAAAAAAGTGCAATTCAAGAATTGCTATCGCTGAAAATCATTACGTGGAACCAGGACATGATCAAGATTGAATTGTTGAAAAAAGTTAGCGAAATCAAACATATGTTTGATAAATACAGAGGTGAAGAAATTGCCGAAAAATTTGGACATAAGGTTTTGAGACTTCCCCCGTATCACTGTGAGCTTAATCCCATTGAAATGATATGGAGTCAAGCAAAAGGACATGTTGCCAGGGAAAACAAGACTTTTAAACTGAACGATGTGAAGGATTTAGTCATCCAAGAGATTGAAAAGGTCTCTACAAAATTGGAAAAACTGCATAAACCATGTTACTGAAAAAGAGAAAGACATGTGGGAAGTAGATGGACTTGTGGATGATATTTGGGAAAGTAAGAACTTGGTAATTTCTTTTAATAGTGAGTCTGATAGCGATTCGGAAATGTTAAGTGATGATGATGTGTAAATGCATGTGATGAATAAGTAAAACGTAAATATAGTTTTCTCATTGTAACTAATATTCATGAAAGAGATTGGTTTCTTCTGTACACTTTCTTGTAAACTATTTTAAATTATTCATAAAATTAATAATTTACTACTAATCAACCCGACACCGTTCCGCCACTTTCATTATATGTTATATATATATATATATATATATATATATATATAAGGTTTATTTTTTTTAACTCTAATTTTTAAAATGGTCTCATTTTTTTATTATTATATGTGCATTCACTATATATTTATTTTTTATTTTCTATTTATTTTTTGTGAATGTATTTTATATCCTCTATGTTATATGTATTTTTATTTGTTATTTATTTTCTTTAATGTCAGAATAAATTTGATTTAATTTGGAGACTATATTTTGCTGTTAAGAAAAACACATATTTTAGCAGACAACGCACTCTCCCCTTCCTTGTCCAACCAAATGTAAGACCAAAGGAGTAATTAAATAGGAGTAATTTCCTTTACTAAAATTATTAAAATTGAAAAAAGAAGTATTAATCAAGGGGTTTAGCTTTCAGGTAAGTAAATTAAAAAAATGAATTTTATGGTTCATCACATCTTTAAATAGACTTTTTTTTTAAATAACATTTATTGTAAAGAAATTTTAAATATATATATTTTTAAATAACTAAAAATAATACTCATTTAGAAAAATCAAAACGTATTTATATTAACATAGAGTAGCGCTTTTTGTTTGATTAACGAATGTAATGCAAGAGCCATTAGAAATTAAAGATCTGTGAAACGTATAGAATTTGCACGTGCATTTTTCGCTCCTTGCCAAAAATGGCGAATTTCCTCGCATATAGTTGACTTCTTCTGATATTGTAACCCTAGTTTCTACGACAACGGCTGCGATGCGGTCAACGTAGCCTTTACTCTACTGCCAAGTTAGGGTGAAACAGACTATAAATTTATTTTTTTCCGTTTCATTTTGCGGAGGAACAATTTAAGCCGAAAAGAAATAAAGTTGTAACTATTGTACCATATGGTACTTGCCGACCCTTTTCCGTAACACGTGGACGCTGGAATGTTTCGGAATGCGAAAACAATTTTAGTCTTTGCACGTGCGGCTCCTCCAAGTTTTTGCGGTGGGGGACTCAAGTCGGCATGACAGACGGTTTCGCAGCTGTGTGGGGGTGTTTCTCTTCGGCAGAGAACATAAACATCTCTAGAGGGCTCGGAATTCACCCCCCCCCCTCTCGTTGTCAGCGGCGGTTCTGCGAAGCGAACGTGGATTTTGAGGGAATTCGGACTCGAGATTCAACGAGAGACAGACGTCTCTGTTTTGCCAATTGTGTTACTTTGGCTTCAGGCAGGTTTCGGTTGTCGATGGCTGTGCCCATAATTATCTTGTAAATATTTATGTAAATAAATAGTTTAATTTTAAATCAGCTGTCCGTCAAATTCTTACATGACGGTACAGCTTATTAATTTGGTGGCAGCGGTGGGATAGATTAAAACAGCCTCGACAAGTAAATCGAACCTGCCGTTTTGCCTGAAAGAGAAGGCCGATAGAACTTCGAAACCAGAAGTTCTGATTGTCATTTCCGCTATCGGATTGTCACTTTCGCTGGAGACCGTTTCCCTTGTCTTAGAGAAAGCGAGAAGGAGGTACCGGAGTCACCGACCCCATCCATCACCGAAACTCGTCGCAAGAAGTTCTGGTTTTGGTTTCGAGTTGCCGGCCCTTTTCAACGGAGCGTGAGCGGAATCGACGGAAAGCTCGACAAGTCCTGTTCATCAGGGGAATAGATTCCCCACCGGTTCGTCCAGAGATCATCTTGATCGGCTATTATAGGTTCATCGCGAACCGTTTTTTCGTCAGTGGCGCAGTGCTATTTGTGCGCGTTGTGGAAGAGGTCGAGACGACCTACACCAGTGGGCTTTCAGCCGAAGAGTGTGTTTGTGGGCTTTTTAGCCGAAGATAGTGCCGTGCAGTGCAGTGTTTCCACCCGTGGTCCAGCCTGTGGACAGTGGTGCCAAGTGATCCAAGTCAGCAGATACAGGTTAGTGCCATTTCCCTATTTTGTCACTGTGACTAAGTTTCAAGAATTGTGTAATAGCTAAAATTTTGTTAATCTCAATTAGTGTGGTCACTCCAAAGGGATTTGATTTAGCTTAAGTATCTTTTTTTTTTTTTGAATCTGTGTATTGTGCATTTTAGAATTGCTAAATTATTGTATGTTGTGAGATTACGGTATGTCGTAAAAAGTATTGAATTGGGTGTTGTGCAAAAGAATTGAATTTTTTGGTTTTTTGGCAATTTTTAATTTTCGAAATGGCGTACTTGGGCAAAGGTAGGAAACAAAATCTAGAGGAACTAGCGGAATTTTTGGAAAGAACGGTTACTCCGGGATTACTGACATCCCAACTTAAGGAGTTAATCCTCTCGCACGATTCCTACGATGAGGAATACACAAAAGTGGCGTTAGAAAGGATTATACAGGAAAGACGGGAGAGGCAGGAAAAAGAACAAGCAAGTAAGGATAGGGATAGGGAACAAGCAAGTAAGGATAGGGATAGGGAACAAGAAAGACAGTATAACTTTGAGCTTGAAAAACTACGGATTGAGGCATCCCGACGAGAACCCCGCGATCACGTCGACTCGTTAAGTTCCCAGGGAAAACCACGAATAGATATTTTAAAACTGGTTCCCAAATTCGATTCAGACCAGACCGACATTAGTCTGTACCTGATAATGTTTGAGCGTCAGGCTAAGAGGGCTAACATTGAGAAAAAAGACTGGGTGTCTTGCTTACAACCGGTATTGCCTCTGGATATCGTGCAGATCATCGCACGCGAACCAGATGAAGTAGCAGAAAACTATGACCACGTCAAAGAGCTTCTGCTAAAGCGGTATAAGTTGAGTCCCGAAATTTTTCGCCAAAAATTCCTCCACCATAGCCGAAAACCCGATAGCACTTGGAAGGATTTTATTTTCGAAACCCGAAATTATCTGGAAGAGTGGATTCGAGGGTTGGAGGTTATGGACTATGAATCTTTAAAAGATTTAATGATAACGGACCAAGTCAAAAGACGTGTCCCGTTGGAGGTGAGGGACCATTTCCTCGATGATTGGGCTAAGATTAAAGACCCCGGCAAATTAGCCGAACTGCTAGATTCCTACGAAGACATACGGAAACCCAAAAGAAAGCCTTTCGAAAAACCCAAAGGAAGTACGCCTTTCCCAGCGAAAAGAGAGGGGAAATACCATCCTGCTCCCATTCGAGGGAGAAACGATTTTTTCCCGCCTAGTTCCCAGGGAAGGAAATTCGACACTTTTGACCGGAGACGCACGCCGCGGTGTTTTGAGTGCAACGCGAGCGACCACCTAAGGCCAAATTGTCCGAGGTTGGGGAATAGGGTGACAGTTGAATCGGTAAATAGACTCAGACGGGAAGCCGAACATGAATTATTGATGCCGTATGTACAAAAGGGATCTGTAAACGCTAAAGAAATAAACATCCTTCGAGATTCGGGTTCGACCTTGGATTTAGTACACCGGAATTACGTGGACCCCAAATCCTACACGGGAGAGACCGTGTGGATTCAGCAACCGCTAGACTCCTATCAAATTTCGTTACCCTTAGCGGAAGTGAAAGTAGAAGGAGGTTTTGGGTCAATCACTACCAAGGCAGCTGTCTTTGCAAACACCGCCGATGTGCGACGATACATCTTAGGTAACCGAACAGCTCAGATGATTCGCGAATTAACGGGATATGAGTTCTCGGAAACTGAGCAAATTAATGCCGTTCAAACGCGTTTACAGAAACGGCAGTCAGAAGCGAATGTTTTTGGGGAGGGGTAAAACCCCCAAGTAGTTTCGATTTCGCCCTCGCCGGGGATAGACAAGACAGCTACAGAATTGAGGTTGGACGAACCGCTTGTTATTCCCGTGGCGGAGGCAAGCGGCACGGAATTGGAGCTTCTGGAAGTAAAGAGAGAGGAATTTAAGAAGGTGCAGGAAAATTGCCCTAGTTTGAAAGAGGCGTTAGAGATGGCGTCCGACCCAAAACGAAATCAGAGGGATAAACCATATTCATTTGAGAAGGGAATACTTGTAAAAGGTCGAGAAGACCGAATGGGTCTGGCACAGAAATTATTAGTAGTGCCAAAGGCATTAAGGCAAAAGGTTTTGGCGTTGTGTCACGAAGGGACATCGGCGCACCTGGGGGGTACGAAATCAAAGGATAAGCTTGCGCGGTATTTTTATTGGCCCGGGTGTTTTCGGGAGATGGAAGATTATGTGCGGTCATGTGATCCTTGTCAAAGGGCGGGAAAGCCAAATGACAGGAAAAAGGCCCCGTTGGCGATAAATAAGACCGACGCGGAGTTGAGATCGGGCGAGCCTATTAGTCTTCCTATGACAGAGGCTAACGACCAGAAAAAAGAACTAAAGGGTCAGAGAGACGACGATGTTTCTGGAGGGGAGAAAGTAAGTCCCCAAGTAGCCAAGTTATGCTCTCCGAGGGTGGTAATCCAGACCGCTATCGCAAAGGTGCGATCGAAAGAACCGTTGGTTCTTCCAGTGGGGGTAGCAAGTGAAACGACGGGAATGATTTTCCTGGAAATACCGAATAGCAGTAAGGGAAAGATAACGGAAGGTGGCCCAGGGTTAGAAGAAGAATTAGAGGTGTCCGTTTCCGTCCAGGAGGAAACTTTTGAAATAGGTCACGTGGGCCAAAAGGGGAAAGGAAAAGAGTTGCTATACTCTGTTTCACCTTAACTTGTCAGTATTGGGAAAGGCAGAAATGATGTTCATCCGCATGAAAAATAATTCCAACTTGATTTGGAATTTAAAATAAAGAAAATGCATATAAACGTGTAAAAATTGTCCTACAATGAAGGAGTGATTTTTGAACCTTTATAATCGGTTATTTATTTGTAAAAAGCATTTTTTTTTGACCGAAGCGAATGAATATATCCGAAACGGAATTCTAAACCGGTTTCCATGGTAACATTTCTGGCGAGCTAAATACGCTTTCCGGCCAAGTCTGCGCCATTTCGCTCTGCGTCTTTGCTAGCGTGTGTATTTACGTTCATATCTCTCTTGTGCTATTTTATTGGAGTGTGTTTGATACTCTGAACATGGCTGAAAAAGGATATCACCATCCAAGCTGTATACGCCATCAAAGCAAGGAAAATCAATTGGTAGTGGAGCTCGCAGGAACATATTGAATGTTTATTCTAGACTTCGAGAAGAAAACCATAGTGATTCCATTAACCAAATCGTCGGAAAGGTGTCTCAACTAACTGGTGTTTCCAAAAGAACTGTTTTTCGTTTGAAAAAAGAAAAGAAGACGACAAGTCCTTTGAGTACTCCAGGAAAAAAACGACCTTATGCCGTTGGAAAAAGAACAAGAATGATGAAATATGACAACTTTACTTTATCGTGCATCCGACGAAAAATTCATGATTGTTTTCGTCGAAATGAAATTCCTACATTGGACAAAGTTCTAAATGAAATTAACAATGATAAGGATATTTTTTCGACAAACATTAGCCGAAGTACACTGTACAGGATACTGAAAGATTTGGGATTTTCCTTTGAAAAGCGAAAAAGGCAGGCTATGCTTTTAGAAAGACACGACATAATTTTATGGCGAAGAAATTATTTACGAAAAATTAGAGAACTGAAGAATGAAAATGCTTCAATCTATTATTTAGATGAAACATGGGTGAATGAAGGACACTCACAAAGTCGAGTATGGCAAGACAAAAACATCAAAAGCACCAATGAAGCTTCCTCTTCAAGTTTGACAACAGGCTTGGCTGCACCAAAAGGAAAAGGAAGAAGACTCATCATTACCCATATCGGAAGTGATGAAGGATTTGTACCTGATGCGGCTGACACATTTTTGTAGGAAAAAAATCCGGTGACTACCACGAAGAAATGGATGGTAACCATTTTGAGAAGTGGTTTGAAGATATCATGCCTAAATTGAAACGAAACAGCTTTGTAGTGATGGACAATGCCCCCTATCACTCGGTGAAGAAAGAAAAAATTCCGACGACATCTTGGAAAAAAAGTGCAATTCAAGAATGGCTATCGTTGAAAAACATTACGTGGAACCAGGACATGATCAAGATTGAACTGTTGAAAAAAGTTAGCGAAATCAAACATATGTTTGATAAATACAGAGTTGAAGAAATTGCCGAAAAATTTGGACATAAGGTTTTGAGACTTCCCCCGTATCACTGTGAGCTTAATCCCATTGAAATGATATGGAGTCAAGTAAAAGGACACGTTGCCAGGGAAAACAAGACTTTTAAACTGAACGATGTGAAGGATTTAGTCATCCAAGGGATTGAAAAGGTCTCTGTACAAAATTGGAAAAACTGCATAAACCATGTTACTGAAAAAGAGAAATACATGTGGGAAGTAGATGGACTTGTGGATGATATTTGGGAAAGTAAGAACTTGGTAATTTCTTTTAATAGTGAGTCTGATAGCGATTCGGAAATGTTAAGTGATGATGATGTGTAAATTCATGTGATGAATAAGTATATTATAATGTAAATAGATTTGTTATGATGTTTGCTATGTTTTACATATATTGATGATGTATAAATGCATGTGATGAATAAGTAAAACGTAAATATAGTTTTCTCATTGTAACTACTATTCATGAAAGAGATTGGTTTCTTCTGTACACTTTCTTGTAAACTATTTTAAATTATTCATAAAATTAATAATTTACTACTAATCAACCCGACACCGTTCCGCGAGTTTCAGAATATGTTTCACACATATAAGGTTTATTTTTTTTAACTCTAATTTTTAAAATGGTTTCATTTTTTTTATTATTGTATGTGTATTCACTATATTTCTTTTTTTTATATTCTATTTATTTATTGTGAATGTATTTTATATCCTCTATGTTATATGTATTTTTATTTGTTATATACTTTCTTTAATATCAGAATAAATTTGATTTAATTTGGAGACTATATTTTGCTGTTAAGAAAAACACATATTTTAGCAGACAACGCACTCTCCCCTTCCTTGTCCAACCAAATGTAAGACCAAAGGAGTAATTAAATTGGATTAATTTCCTTTAATAAAATTATTAAAATTGAAAAAAGAAGTATTAATTAAGGTGTTTAGCTTTCAGGTAAGTAAATTCAAAAAATGAATTTTATGGTTCATCACATCTTTAAATAGACTGTTTTTTTAAACAACATTTATTGTAAAAAAATTTTAAATATATATATTTTTAAATAACTAAAAATAATACTCATTTAGAAAAATCAAAACGCATTTATATTAACATAGAGTAGCTTTTTGTTTAATTAACAAATGTAATGCAAGAGCCATTAGAAATTAAAGATCTGTGAAACGTATAGAATTTCCACGTGCATTTTATCTCTCCTTGCCAAAAAGGGCGAATTTCCTCGCTTATAGCTGACTTCTTCTGACATTGTAACCCTAGTTTCTACGACAACGGCTGTGATGCGGTCAACGTAGCCTTTACTCTACTGACAAGTTAAGGTGAAACAGAGTATAGTGAGTGAAGGGGTGAAGCCAAGACCTTTAGCGTTAGGTTCCGGAGCCGGATCAGATTGGGACCCACAACTTACACCGTTAGTTTTTTCCACGGTACACGTGAGCAGCGTTTACGCCCCGGCAGAATTGGTGCACGGGAAGAGTATAAAAACCCCAGACACCTTGCGGTATGAGAAATGGCTAGGACCCCAGATAAAATTGTCACGAGATTGGCAGGAATGTGAAATCGGGAGGGTATTAATGATTTTGGCAATGCATCGACCAAAAAAATTGGAAATTCCGGGATCGAACACCGATTTGGGAAAGGAAAAAAAAAAATTGAACGACGACAGTCTGAGTCGCGCTTTTCACGAAAATTCAAGGAGCTAAATAAAATGTAATTGAGGAAGATTTGTGTTGTATAGTGTAATATTATTGCGAATCATGTTTTGAGTTGAGTGAAATGGAGATTTTTGTAGTTATGGGCATTTCACTTAAATGTTTCTTTTTCTTTCTGGAGATTTTAAGTACTAAAATTGTGAATCATGTTTGCTCGGAGTGAAATTGGTAGCCTTGTAATTATGAAATATTCATTCAATGATATCAGTATCTTTTGCTGAGGATTTTAAATGTTAAAAGTTGTAAACTATGTTTTGCGTATGGTGGAATTGATTTCTTGTATCTATGTTCTTCATTCGAGTACTTTTCGCTGAAAGCTACGTGCAAATTTAAATTATGCTTTGTGTAGAGCGGAAATTGATTTTGTGTTTAGGATGTTTTCACTCTGTCATTCTAAACCACTGTCAAATATTTGTAGTTTTAAAATTGCAACTCATGACGTGTGTTGAGTGAAACTTAGGAATTTGGTTTTCGCTTAACAAGATTGATATTTTATATATGTTTTGGTGTATTTTGGTTGGTTTAATGAAAGTATTATTATAGTTCGAATGGGGTTTGTTTAATCTGGGTTCGCTTAGCGAAAATATTGAATTTAGAAATATGCTTTGTTGTATTTTTGTCTGGTTAATGGAATTTGTATAGTTCGTATTGTGTATTGAAATTTTGGGTTTCGCTTAACGAAATTCTTATATGTGATGTGGTTAATGTGATTTGGTTTTAGTTTTAACGAATTTGGTATAAGTCTTAAAGTTTGGTGTTTATTTTGTTTTTATTTTAATTTGGTATTTGAGCCTTGAGTGACCATACTGTAAGGGAGTAGAAAGTTACTCCGGTATATGAATTTTTAATTGATTGGATTTAACTTGCCTTACACATATTCTTGAGTCACGGTTTCAGGATATGGTGGTGGTAAGTGATCTGTTATTCTGAATTGCCAGTGGGTGATTATCCGTGCGTCTGTGGATGCGTACGTTGAAAACTTTTCACCTTTGGGAAAAGTTTTTTCAGTAGTGGGGGCGGTTGTACCATATGGTACTTGCCGACCCTTTTCCCTAACACGTGGACGCTGGAATGTTTCGGAATGCGAAAACAATTTTAGTCTTTGCACGTGCGGCTCCTCCAAGTTTTTGCGGTGGGGGACTCAAGTCGGCATGACAGACGGTTTCGCAGCTGTGTGGGGGTGTTTCTCTTCGGCAGAGAACATAAACATCTCTAGAGGGCTCGGAATTCACCCCCCCCCCTCTCGTTGTCAGCGGCGGTTCTGCGAAGCGAACGTGGATTTTGAGGGAATTCGGACTCGAGATTCAACGAGAGACAGACGTCTCTGTTTTGCCAATTGTGTTACTTTGGCTTCAGGCAGGTTTCGGTTGTCGATGGCTGTGCCCATAATTATCTTGTAAATATTTATGTAAATAAATAGTTTAATTTTAAATCAGCTGTCCGTCAAATTCTTACATGACGGTACACTATAGTTTTGTAGTTCTTTTTTCTATCTCTTAGATCGTTAAAGACAGAGTAAAATTTCAACGGATTTGAAATCTGCGGAAAATTTTACACCAGATAGATACCTTATACATTTGATTTTCGTTAAAAAATAATTTTTCAATTCAATATTTATATTTTCGCAAGAGATTTGCGACGTCACGCCGTTTGTTTCTCTTCGCAATTTTTAATTTGGCCACATTTAACAATGAGCATTGGCCGTGAAGGCCAACGCTCCAATACGCTACGAATTCTCATTTGGTTTGCTTCGCATGCCAAATGGGAATTGCTAGTAATTTTAAAATTTTCAAGATTAAATTTTAAAAATCGGGCTGGTCTATGAAATTGCAAAAAATTTGGGACTACATGTGTGCCAAATTTCATTATTGTAAATGCTATAAATTCGTCAGTACACGGCGTACACGCACACACAGAAACTTCATTTTATAGTAGTATAGAGAAGTTGAACTTCACTTCTTGCTTTGTTTTCAATTGTTATCTTGACTTCTTCAACTTTCACTTTGGGTTTTGATCCCGTACCGTCACTAATAGCCCGTTGTGTTGCTTCGATGCGACGTCAGTTAAAATACCTACCTACCCGACCTATTCAATAAGTAAAGGTCTTCCGTGAAAGTTCATACTTGTGCATTTGGAGCCCCAGCTCTGATTTTTCGGTCCTTCGATCTGAAAGGTTTACTAACCTAAGCTGTAACCTCATTTTAGGGATCACAATCTCCCTCTCAAAATGCTATTATGTGTTCATTAATTCCTGATGGATGGATGGATCGATGTTTCGAATCACAGGGAGTAATGTCCAATATTTTTATTCATTAGTTTTGTTTTGAAACAACGAAATAGTTTTTTATAATTTCTCGACTCAACTACAGAGTCGATAAAATATTTTATGAAGATAGTTTTTTTCGGGATTCAAGAGATTCAATTGTTAGAGCAGGTGCGATGTGTCCTCCAACAAAACACACATGTCCCGACCACTTTCGAATCAATGTTAAAAAAACAAGATTCCATCGATTCACCATGGTTACACAAAAGAAGCATTCGATGGCATTATAAAAAACAATCCATAATGGTAGATTTCCTAATCGCAATGTTCGAAATCTATCCATAACCATTTCGTCCTGAAAAAAAATAAATGCGGAAATGTTCGGAAAATGTATTGACCCGTGAGTAAGAATATGAAATTCTAGAATGTTCTGTGAAAACGTGACTGCGTTTTACCCAAGTAATAATAATCGTTGCGTTCTGACAAACAGTACGCATTACGTAAGGAAAATGTTTGCTTTCGTAGAAGCATTTTGTTATTCTACGCAAGTTATCGTTCTTCGAGATGAAGTTCTATTTAAGTTGTACAGAGTGAAAATGTTTTTCGTCAACTCTCACTGGAAAATAACGTTTATCAACTCACACAGACGCGAACCTAGTATATTCCCGACCGCAGCAAATTTCGGTAATTTTTAATTAACGTCGTTCTTGACGAGTGTCCGGGGTCAATCTCCTAAGGCAGTGTTTCCCAAAACTTTGACGTATGTGTACCCCTTCTATAATTTTCGTAACGCTTAGTACCCCTCGTCAAAAAAATGGATGTATTTTAATAACAATCAAAATGTTGTTTTTTTCTTTTTTTGTGATGTACACAAAATAATAAGAAAAGAGAAATAAAATTATTCATAATAAAGTATAAATAAAAGTTATAATTATAAATAACGTTTATTTGGATCAATGAAATTGTTTGTGCTGAGATAACAGATCGTGATAATTTGGTTCCCTGGTTGTTCATTTTAATCTGAGATGTGGTTCCACGTCCAATAGTCTGTTCCTTTTTTTCGACTTAATGTCTACAAATGCTGAAAAAGATACTTCACATCAATATGAAGTTGGAAAAGGCAAGATGTATTTTAGAACTTTTTCTGTTAAAACCGGAAACACAGGTTGCATTTGTAACCAGAATGATGTTAAAGTACTCTCCTTATGTTTATTTTTCAAGAATTCGTCTGAAGCCAATTCCAACAATTGCTCTTCTTCCGCATGCGACACATCTTCTTGGCATGGATGGTGTGTTCATGTTAAACGGATATCTTATCCATTCGATATTTTTGGTTAAATCAGGGAAATAGGTTTTCAAGCCCACTAGCAAACTCTCCATATGCTGTGTGATGCATTTCAGAGTATCAGCATCAATTTTAGTAGTCGAACTTGTTACAAACTCATGAAGAGAGGGAAACGAGTCTACTTCTCCATTACCAACTCTCTTTTGCCATCACTTTAGTTTTGCGATGGCAGCGTTCACTTTATCTTGAACGTGAAACAATGAAATTTCGTTGCCTTGTAACGTTCCTTTATATGTGTAACGCATTCGGGCGCAATGTACCTGAGAGATCAAATAGCGCTAACAGCTGTCCACGAAGCGCTCTAATAAAATTAAAAGGTTGGGTCCCAACATCCGGTAACGATAAGAGACTAATAGAATAAGCAGAGATTTCTACCCCTTCTACGAGAGGAGTGGGGAACGGTTTCGTACGACGAAGGGTTAACGAAGTAAGTTGTTTCTGTAACGAAGTGTGGTATATTTCCGCCGTGTCACTCCGGACCATCTCACGCCTCACAAGACTGTCTCGATTTGACTCATGAGAACGTAGAATTAGGCGCAGCTAAGCACAGAGCAGTATCCCCTCCAAACTCCGGTGCAACGCGTACCCCCACCAAACTCTTCCCGTATCCCTGGGGGTACGAGTACCACACTTTGGAAAACACTGCCCTAAGGGAAAGATCCGAGGACAACACTACGTCATTTTTAACCACGGTCAGACGAGGCAACACCTGAGCTGGTACCCCACTCTCCAAACTTCCATATTAATCCAACGTGAGGACTTCCGGCCACGACAGATTCAAGGTGCACCAGCCGCCTCTACACTGTACGCTAACAAACACCATGCACTGACCAGGATTCGAAGCAGGAACCTACCGATCTAGAGGCTAACACCTCAACCACCAGAGCTGTGGGTCGGCTCCGGCAAACCGGACTAGAAACCGGAGGGTTGCGAGTTCGAATCGAACCAAAAGACCGTCGTGAACAACGGGGGCTGGTGCGCGTTCAATCTGTCGTGGTTCCAAATGTCCTCACGTTGGCGTAGTGTGGCAGCTCAGCTATGGCTTCGTCTTCTGACCATGGTTCAAAATGACGTGGCGCTTTTCTCGAATCTTTCACTTTAGTATTGAACCCGGACTATCGCCAATGGCCCGTCATGTTTCGCCCATGCAATGTTAGTTAAATACCGATCTAACTGGTTTACCGCTGCCAATTTAATCATTGGTAATATATCCATTTAGGGCCGACCAACCGGTAGAGTGGTTGAGGTGTTAGCCTCTAGATCGGGCGTAGATGTTTGTAACCGTATGGTGCACCTTCAATCTGTCGTGGCCGAAAGTCCTCACGTTGAGTTTGGAGAGTGGGGTGCCAGCTCAGGTGTTGCTTCGTCATCTGACCGTGGTTCAAAATGACGAGGTGTTGTCCTCGGATCTTTCCCTTATGGGACAGATCCCGGACCCTCGTCAATAGCTCGTTGTGGTGCTCTAGTACGACGTTAATTTTAAAAAATTACCAATTACCCATATAGGTAATTGGTAATTTTTATTTAATGTCCAACAAGAGCAACACAACGGTCTATTAACGACGGTCCGGGATCAATCCCCCAAGGTAAAGAACCGAGGACAATACCACATAATCTCCCATTTAGGAGGACGTTGTGTTTCTCTAGTACGACGTTAACTAAAATTACCATTACCCATTTAGGAGGGATGCCCCTCAATTATTGGTGAGAACTTCGCTCCTCTAGGTATTTGGTATTTCCATTTAACGTCGCACTGGATCAACACAACGAGGTATTGTTGACGGTCTGGAATCAACCCCAGATGGGAAAGATCCGAGGACAGCACAACGTAATTTTGATCCACGGTCTGATGACGAGGTTACGACTGAGATCGTTCCTCTAGGTAATGGTAATGGTAATTTTAGTTAGCGTCGTACTAGAGCAACACAACGGGCTATTGACGACGGTCCGGGATCACTCCCTTAAGGGAAAGATCCGAGGACAACACCTCGTCATTTTGAACCACGGTCAGATGACGAAACATCACCTGAGCTGGCACCCCACTCTGCAAACTCAACGTGAGGACTTTCGGCCACGACAGATTTAAGGTGCACCAGCCTCCTCTACACCCTACGCTTACAAACATCCATGCCCGGACCCGGATTCGAACCAGGAACCTTCCGATCTAGAGTCGTTGCTCTAGGTAATGGTAATGGTAATTTTAAATTTTAGTTAACGTCGTACTAGAGCAACACAACGGGCTATTGACGACGGTCCGGGATCAGTCACTTAAGGGAAAGATCCGATTACAACTCCTCGTAATTTTGAACCACGGTCAGATGACGAAACAACACCTGAGCTGGCACCCCACTCTCCAAACTTCCACGCCAAACCAACGAGAGGACTATCGGCCACGACAGATTTAAGGTGCACCAGCCGCCTCTACACCATACACTTACAAACATCCATGCCCGGACCCGGATTCGAACCAGGAACCTTCCGATCTAGAGGCTAACACCTTAACCACTATACCGGTTGGTCGGCATCGTTGCTCTAGGAGTCGTATACATATGAACTTACTTAACGTCACATTGGTGCAACACAACGGGCCATTGGCGACTGGACCAATCCCCGAATGGAAAGATCCGAGGACACCACTGCCGACCAACCGGTATAGTGGTTAAGGTGTTAGCCTCTAGATCGTAAGGTTCCTGGTTCGAATCCAGGTCCGGGCATTGATGTTTGAAAACGTATGGTGTAGAGGCGGCTGGTGCACCTTCAATCTGTCGTGGCCGATAGTCCTCTCGTTGGGTTGGCGTGGAAGTTTGGAGAGTGGGGTGCCAGCTCAGGTGTTGTTTCGTCATCTGACCGTGGTTTAAAATGACGAGGTGTTGTCCTCGAATCTTTCCCTTAAGGACTGATCCCGGACCGTCGTCAATAGCCCGTTGTGTTGCTCTAGTACGACGTTAACTAAAAATTACCAATTACCGAGGACACCACTACGTAATTTAGGACTGTCTCCTGTTGCGGTTTATTCATCGTAAAAGTGCCTTTAATAGAAATCCACCTGACGTCAAAGCCTGTGATGAAGTGCTGCGATAATTCAAATTGCCAGCAGCCCCAAAGAGATAACGGCCGTGCGTGACGACATACGAACCTCAGCTATCGTCATCTTTTGCCAGATGAAACCGCTCGTGTAAAATCTCACTCGTGCAAAATATATTTACGATCACCCAGCCTGAGATGCTGAGAGAGACTTTCTCTATCAATCTCTGATAAGCACTTATCGCAACGTTTCGACTTCTATCGGCCAATCAGTTGCAAAGAACGGTGCTATCGATAACGCACATATCGGTCGGCAATCGCTGCTATTATTCCCAAACTCATCGGTACTTAATGAAAAACCATCGAACCACATGGCACTAATCTTTTCTCGAATCAACACGAATGGCCAGCTGTGAAGGACTTTTTATCTGATCTAACCTTCAAAGCTGCAGGACCGGTTGTACGGTGTCGGAAAAACGGGGTTGCAATTCTAAATATTTAGCCATCCCAAGGACGTGCCATTCAAATTTCAGAAGCAGAGATATAATAAAATAATATCTTGTTTCGATCGGCTGGGCAGTGGAGAACCATTCAATTCCAACTTCGATGAAGGTATTTGAATTGACTGGAGCAACACAGCGAGCTGTGGACGACGGTACGGGATCAATCCACCAAGATCCGAGGACAAATAGTCGTTTTGAACCACGTTAGATGACGGGACCACACCTGAGCCTACTCTCCAAACTTCCACCCTACGTCAACACGAATACAATTGAGGCCGTGACATAATTAGTGTACACCAGCTCCCGTTGTACACAGCCGACCAACCGGTTGGTGGCAGAGTGCCTATATAATAAGAGTGGCGACAAGGGACCCAATTGGGCCCAATGCGCATGCGCGACAGCCATTTTTCTACCAGAATCGTCTCAAAGAAGGTTGCTGGGCAAATTAATATATCATTTCAAGGAGAACAAAAAGCATATGATTGTTTTATATAGATATATTCGATATAAATGAATCCTATAAACGTCTTATTACATGCGTAATCGATGATATGGATTACACAACGCCCTAACTTAGATTGCGCGAAACACCACGTTATTAAAAAAAAAAAGCAATTTATTTAAAAAGTCTTCAAATTTATACTGACAAAACACTAAAATAATAATAAATAAACATTCTAGAACACGAAATGGAACATGAATAAGCTATATTTTCTTTTTTATTTTATGTACACACGTTTTTCTCGAACACACGAAAAGTTCCCATGTAAGTCTACGGGAGCTAGGAAAAGACCGCCTCGGGCGGTAGAAAAGGTCTCTAAGCCAAACAGAAAGTGTTTCCCGTATGTCGCCACTCTTATTATATAGGCACTCTAGTTGGTGGTTAAGATGCTAACCTCTAGGTCGGAAGGTTCCTGGTTCGAATCCGGGTCAGTGCATATATATTTGTAAGTGTGAGGCGGTTGGTGCACCTTAAATCTGTCGTGGCCGAAAGTTGGTGTGGTGTGGAAGTTTGGAGAGTGGGGTTCCAGCTCAGGTGTTGTCTCGTCATCTGACCGTAGTACAAAATGACGTGGTGTTGTCCTCGATTCTTTCTCTTATGGGATTGATCCTGAACCGTCGTCAATAGCCCGTTGTGTTGCTCTAGTACGACGTTAATAAAAAATTACCAAAAAAATTACCGGGCCGCGGTAGCCCGGTTGGTAGAGTAACGGATTAGGATTACCAACCGGAAGTATTTATAGTTCGAATCCAACCCAAGACCGTTGTGTACAGAGGAGGCTGGTGCACGTTTATTCTGTCACGACCTTCAATGTCCCCGCGTTGGCGGGGTGTGGAAGTTTGGAAAATGGGGTGCTAGCTCAGGTGTGACCTCGTCATCTGACCGTGGTTCAAAATGATATGTTGTCCTTGGATCATAGTGACAAATGATACTGTTACATATTGTTTCTGTGGAAACCATTGCGCAAATTTTTTTTATTTTCCCATCAATATGTGAGCGAGAGAAATACAGAGCTAGAGAACTTTTAATACAAATACAAATATTGACGACCCGCTACAGGCTCAAGCCCAACAAGGCTGGCCCTTTCTTTATGAAATCCCTAATTCCCACTGACTATCCAATTGCATCTTAAATTCGTACACTCCCTTTGAATTAACTCTATTTTCTAGCAACGCGTTTCAATTGTCTATTACCCTATTAAAGTAGTAGTTTTTCCTTAAATCCCGATTAATATGTGTCTTATTCAATTTATACCCATGGCCCCTTGTTCTGTTATTCCTATTGAAATTAAGCCCTCTGTGTCCCCTTGTTTTACCAACTTGAAAAGCTGAATCAAATCCCCCCTCCTTCTTCTTCTTTCCAGTGTACGCATGTTTAGTTTACTTAAACGTTTATTAGAGTCGAGATTTGCTAGCCCCTTTATTATTTTTGTAGCTCTGTGCTGAACCCTTTCCATTAAATCTATATCCTTTCTCATATATGGAGCCCAGAATTGTACAGCATATTCTAGATGTGGTCTTACTAAACCCTTATATAACGGCAAGATTATATTCTTATCCCTTGAAGTTACAGTCTTTTTAATAAACCCCCCAATAACCTATTAGCCTTTTTACCCGCTGCTGAACATGGGTGACCCATTTTAAAATCCCTGTGAATTATTACCCCAAGATCCTTGACTGTTTCTTCCTCCTTTACCTTTACTCTCTGCAGACAGTACTCGGCTCCACTGCAGGGCCGGCCCCAGGGTAGGGCGATCCGGGCGGCCGCCCGGAGCGCAATGATCTAGGGGCGCCAAAATCATGGAAAATGAAAACAAACTGATAAAAAAAATTAAGTTACAGGCTTTTATAAAATGCACACACTAAAACTAAAAAGTAAAGAATATTTTTTTATCATTCTGATATCATATCAATAAATTATTTTTCATAATATTGCATTGTCATCGGACCCTTGTAAGTATACCAAATTTCATTGAAATCGGTTCACGGGAATTTTCTCAAAAACGTGTTACAAGATTTGACTGATAGTTGACAAGATTAAGAGGCGGCAGGCGGAATTTATCATTTTTATTTCTAAGCACATAATTCAAATAATATAATATATTTAAACATTAAGGCAAAATCTAGTTGAATTCAATTCAACATGACAAAACCATTCAGCCACCGCCTTTCAAGAATTGACAAGTTTTTCGGCCCGTGGCAACACGACTGTACAGGAAACAACAATTTTGAAACCAAGCGAAACAAGATCTAACAGCCCTTTTTAACTGCATATAAAAAGGAAGTAGACTTAAAACAATGCATTATTTGCCACTAGACTTCGGATGGTGCGAAATAAAATAGTTTGTTTAAATTGTTAGTGGCAAAAAAGCTTTAAAAAAGTGCTTGTGCAAATTGTCCAGTGCGTTTGGCTTCTGTGAAGGTAAGTGTTTTAATTTTTGTTTTCATTTTTAATAACTAATAAAATCCATCAGACATAAGCCAAAAAAAGGGTGGGGGGTAGATTTCAAAAATTAGAGTTTAGATCAAAACATGGCTTGTGTGGTATCAAATGAAAGGTAATTGAGTCTGGAGTTGAATGAAATACATTTTTTTTAAAGTCAGTGACGCATAAGGGGGGGGATTTTGAAAATTAGAGTTTAAATCAAATCATGGCTTGTGTGGTATCGAATGAAAGGTAATTGAGTCTGAAGTTGAATAAAATACGTTTTTTTTTAAGCCAGTGGCGCACAAGTGGGGGATTTCAGAAATTATAATTTAAATTAAATCATGGCTTTTTTTTTATATCAGTATTATCTTTTATTTTAATTAATTTGTTCCAGAAACCAAAATGTCCGATGCTAAGAAAAAACCCTCTGGGAGCGAATTTAAAAAGTGGAGATTGAACAAGCAAACACAGCTTCAAAAACAGTCGAGTCGACTCATTAAAAGCTCTGCGGTTTCAAATTGGTCCAATTCACGATGCTTTGTATAGCATATATGAAGATTCAGAAATCGATAATATGATCAGAGACGAGGCTAGCGGTATATTAAATAATTTGAAGCAGTTCAAATTTATGTGCTCTGTTGTGATCTGGTACAAAATTTTGAGTCATATTAACCCCATCAGCAAACTTTTGCAAACTGTAAATTTTAATATATCACAAGCTATTGATATGCTTAGCAACTGCAAACTCTTCTTTGAAAACCTGAGATCAGATGAAGCTTTTGAAAGCATCATTTTAGAAGCAACCGAGCTTGCTTCAGAGATTGACGTGGAAGCTAATTTCGAAACCACCACACCACGTCATCGTGTCAGAAGCAAAACAAGAACGTTTTTGTATGAGGGCCCGGATGAACCCGTTCAAGACCTCAAACAAAAATCTAAAATATATATTTTTTCACACTATAGATCAAGCAATAAATGTCTTGGAAACCAGATATAATTTGCTAAATACTCACAGTAATTATTTCAGCTTTTTGTATAATATTTTTGGTCTAAAAGACATACCCAGAAATGAGCTACTGGCTCATTGCAAAGATTTGGAAGTAGTTTTAACTGATGGAAATTCAAGCGATCTTAACGCCCTGGAACTAGCCAATGAAATAAGCATTATTTCGTCATTATTAACAAAAAGGAAACCCCTGTTGAAGTTCTCAAGTTTATCGCTACACTTAAATTCGCACCAAACCTCAGCATCATTAAGAATCCTACTTACCAGTCACTGTGGCTTCAGGGGAAAGAAGCTTTTCAAAACTAAAAATAATAAAAAAATTATCTCAACGATGCAGACGCAAAATCGTCTCAATGGATTGGCAATGATAGCTATAGAACACCAAATTAGTGACAAATTAGACTTAAAATCACTGGTTCGTGAGTTTGCCGAAAGAAAAGTTAGAAAAAGGGCATTTTAATTACTTTGGTTAGTTAGAATTTATTTATAATATGGGATATTAGTTCAGTTAGCATTACTACATTTTAATTTTTGTTATTTTGCCTTAAGTGCTAAATTGCTTATCTTGTTATCTGATGATTGAGTTTATAATAAAACGGTTTTTTTTTTCATATTTTTTTCAATGTTTTCTTGACTTTCTGATATGGTCGCATGAGATTTACTTAAAAAAAACGGTGAGGGAGGGGGGGGGGCGCAAAATTAAGGTTTTGCCCGGAGCGCCAAAATGTCTAGGGCCGGCCCTGTCCACTGTTCCTGTAACCCATATGCAGAACTTGACATTTCCCTACATTAAATGACATACCCCATTTTACAGCCCCATTCGGATATCTTATCAAAATATCTCTATCCTTGTAATTTTGCGTTTTCAAATTTATACCATATTGATTTGGATTGGGTGCCAGCTCAGGTGTTGCCTCGTCATCTGACAGTTGCTCAAAATTACGCAGTGTTGTCCTCGAATATTTCCCTTGAGTGATTGATCCTGGACTGTTGCCACTAACCTGTTGGGTTGTTCCAGTGCGACGTTAATTAAGTAAATACCTACCAGAAATGTCTGCTGAGAAGGTACGAGCACTAAGCACTGGGCCTGCAGGACTCTCTACTATTGTAAAAGAAAGTATTTGGTTCTTTTCCGTGAAGTCCTGACGAATCTATGGCACTTACAGTAATGGAATTTTGCACACAGGTAGTCCGAATATTTTTGCAATTTTTGGGTCGCGGCGAATTTTAAAATTTAATCTAGAACATTTTAAAATGAATTTAATAGTTTTTTTCATCGTTCTTTCTTTTTTTGGGAAATGAAGAAGCATAAAAAATTTAGACTTTTCCTCCCTCACGTCACTATTGACGTCAGCCTTTGGAACTGTGCCAATTCTTTTTCATCTTCCGTCTTGAATGGGAACGACAGATTCGAAGGACCTTCGTTTCATTCGAGATTCATTCAATTTGATTTCCTGAGAAACGGATTCGAGTGAAACAAAAGAAATTATTAAAGTTGTCACTGGCGTTCTTCAGTGCTTTTTCTACCTCAGCGATTGTTAAAGATAGAATAAAAATTTTAACGGATTTGAAATCTGCGGTACCCCAATCTTGATTTTTCTACCAACGTGACCTTGGAACCATGCCAAGTTTTTTTCATCGCTTCGGCGAACGCTCAGAAAATTATTTTTTACGTTTCCGCTTTCATTTTGCACGCAGAGAAAATTATTTATTCGTTTCCGCTTTGATTTTGCGCGGACCAATGTTTACCCAGCCAGACGATAAATCTTTTAACTATAGTCTCACTTCTTTTTTCTATCTTCTAGACCGTTAAATGTAATAATTTCAACGGATTTGAAATCTTCGGAAAATATCAGTTTCTATTGATACCTAAAATATAATTTTCTATAAATAAATATTTTTTTAAATTGAATATATCTTCAACGGATTTGAAATCTGCGGAAAATTTTACACCCGATTAATACCATACACCACGGGCACGGACAACGCCGGACTAGCCACGCAGTTTCTAGTAATAAATAAAGCTGATCGTGCCAATGATTCCCTCGCTATCAGCTTGAATTCTTCTGGGTATCTCTTAAGAGCCCGGCTTGTTGAGTCCGGAAAAAGCCAGCCACCTAAACCAATCTGTGCATCCCATTAAGTCATAAACATCCACGTTTCTGCACTTATCGCTGACACAAGGAGGTTCTAAAACAGAGAGATTACTTTTCCGATGGATTTATGACGGATTCAAGAACAATTGGAAGGAACTGATTTCCCCCCATATCTGAGTTACATTGTATCAGGATCTGTGGTTTCACGGAACAGTGGATTCGAAGAGGACTCTTCTTCGCTAATTTCTATGCAACAGTCTCACCTGCATTTTAAGCATAAAACTATTTTTCGAAATTACTAAAAGGTAGGTATTTTAATTGACGTTGGAAAATAAAAACAACGCGTTATTGGCGAACGTTCAATCCCAGGGGGGGGGGAGAGGACAACACCACGTCATTTTGAACCACGGCCAGATGACGAGGTCAACACCTGAGCAGGCACCCCACTCTCCAAAACTTCCACACCACGCCTACGTGAGGTCATTTGAGACAGATTATACATCCGGATGGTTGCGAGTTCGAATCCATCTAAAGACCGCTGTGAAGATAGGGGGCTGGTGCACGTTCAATCTCTCGTGGCCTCAAAAGTCTTCACGTTGGAGTGGTGTGGAGGTTTGGAGAGTGTGTTGCCAGCCCAGGTGTGACATCGTCATCTGAAAGTGTATTTTCCCTTTCGGGGATTAGTACCAGACCGTCGCCAATAGCCCGTTGTGTTGTTCTAGTGCGGCGCTAATTAAATTACCTACCTACCCTCACAAATTAATCACATCCTCTGTAACGGTTTTCGGAATCCGAGCGTCTTCTGTTCCGGTCTTCCAAGACAGGAATGCACAGACTTCTCAAGACCAAGGTCCATATAAATTCACTGAGACTTAGTTTGTCACTCTACAATGAACACTAAACTTGTATAACATATATTATTTATATTTATCAGTAGGGCAACTTTTTTGTTGCAGTAAAAATGGGAAAAGTTGCATTTTTCAGTCTCTAAAGTTGCAATTATGGAAATAAAGTTGCCTTTATTTTTGATACTCTAAAATAAATTATTCGTAAAAAATGAAAAATATATTGACAATTTTAGTCGTGTACAACAGTACTATAACACATCATTAAATACAAAAAAAAACGTTGAATGGCCGATCCTTGGCAACTAATTTCTTTAACATTGAAAAACTGGGTCAGCCGCAGTCATATAATGTGCTGTATCGGGTAGCAGAAGCGCAAAATCCTTTCGCTCAACATTTAGAGATTTTTAAACGTCGTCTACAAGGCGAACAACATATTGATGATCGACACTCACAAACTCTGCAGTCGATGACACAAGTTTCCTCTAGATTATCAAGAGTGCCAACCCATGTGTTAAAGTACTTTGTGCCATTTATTTCACTTTCGTCTGTCAGGACGAACACCTTCTTTCCATGAACTTCTTGCTTCAGCGTTCGAAAGATCACGTGTGGCATTCACACGTGATCAAAGGGTTGGTTCAGAGGGCAAAAAATGAAATAGTAATTTCATATTCATTAATTTTAAAACTTTGCAGGTGGTTGCATTTATGCAAAAAGTTGCATTTATGTGTTGCGGTTATAACTCACTTAATTTACACCCCATGTAGGAGGAATTTTGGTTTTAGTACTTTACATGCAGCGTAGAACGCGTGAAAAAAAGTTGCATTTGTTGCAAAAAGTTGCCCTAGTAATTACTAAATATTTAGACCCAGACCATCCAATATAAGAATATAAACTTCTTGCACAAGGTCTATTTTTGTGTTATTTTTTAAAACTGTGCAAGTTTTTCAAATGTTCTCGAAAATCTAATTCTATATTTTATTAATAGTCCGCTCTGTTGCTTTAATCCGACGTAAGTTCACAAACTTGCATGCGTTTTTTTTTTACTCACGAAGTAAGTAGGGAATCTAATTAAAGCCGTACTGATGCAACACAACGGGTTATTGACGATGGGTCCAGGATCAATCCCAACTCATGAGAGAAGACAATTTGTGTTTAAAATCTGGCAACAAATTTTCCTTCCTGACGACGAGAATTTTCGGTTTCTGTTCCGCAGTCTACTTCTGGTCACCGGCTGAAGAAGCAGTAACGACCATGTCGACCGCAGCTTTTGGTCCGCACTGTCTCAAGACAACCGTGAGTAGCATTTCCTTATCTCGAGTTAAGATCCTTGTGGAGATTACTGTAAGGATTGCGTCACTGGATAGCTTTTCCTTTATCTCGAACTGAGTCAAAAGCTTACTTCATCCCCTCAAGTGGTGTGACTTGTCATCGATCGTAAGATAGACTGGACTAGTTATTGATTATACTGGGATAGGGAGAAGGTAGCGGTACTCGTGTGACGAAATGGAGGAAGGGTATATATTTCTGTTGCTAGGGTCTTCTCCGCACTATTTAAAAAAATCTCAACACTGCGGTATTTATTTGCTCCTGCTGGAGGATATTGCTCTAGGTTTGAAGTTTTTTGTTATTTATCTTTCACTCTTGGTGTAAGTCGGTTTTGCGTTGGTTCAAATTTCCGAGATTTCTCGTTCGTGCCGTTGCCCTATGCCGGCAATTTTTTTTTGCACCTGTACCTCTAAATTTGGGATGGTATCCTTGTCTCTTATGCAGCAAATAATGACCATGGAGGAGTTGAGGCCAAAACGACCACTTTCATGGTTTTTTTAAAGGATCCCTAAGCCTTGTTTGTGATCATTTGTTTGATTTGAAAGGGCTTTAAAATCGGGAAAATAATGTGCCCTTAAAATCTTGGATTGCATGTGTAAATAACTTTAAATTGAAGTCAGCTGTTCATGCTGGTATTTTATTATTTATTGCAATGTGCACAAAATGTCAACTATTTTTGGTATAAGCTGTTATTTTTGAAAGAATTGACCCAATTTCAAAAGCATGTGCAATTTCTTTCTATTTAAAAAAAATATCCAAATGTGACCCTCACCATAAAACACAACAAACCTTAAAATGTTGATTTAGTTTCAATATCTGACCAAAAAGTATCATGCGATACTTTCACAGCAAACTTTGAAATGTAGATTTAAAGCGGAAGAAAAAAATTCTTCAGAATTTTTTAATTTAAGCACTTAAATGACAGTTATTTCTCTCAAATTCTGTTATTTTTGCCTGCAATTGATTGCAGTTATGCATTTTTATTTCCTTAATTTTTGTCTCTTTGCATTGTAATTTGAAGTATAATTTTCATGTAACTACATGCACTTAGTTGAGCTCAAAACTAGTTCTTTTAGGCCATCTAAAAGTTGTTTTGGAAATCTTATACACTGGAATGCAGCTTGTTTAGGTCCTGAAATTGCACTCTCTGTAAGAGGAATTATAAAATTTCTAAGAAAGAAGCTCCAAGAAACAAGTCACTGGGTGACCCTCTTGGTACCCACTTTCCATAGATATAAAATAATGGTTCTTTGAGAATTTACAGCTTCTTCCATGGTTGCAAAAGTAACCCTACAAGCAGTTGGCACTGCCATGGCTCAATAAGTTTATCCACTGCACTAGCAACCTGTGAGTTGTAGGAATTCCCCCCTTGGAGTATTTCTCTCTTCTGTGTCACTTCCATTTTGTGTCTTGCTTATGGCACAACTTGGCCAAATCTGGAACTGTGCCATAAAACTCGATGCAACCGACTAAGTGATTTTGACAAGATGTCTTGTCCATCGTGATCTGACCAATTTTACTTCTGAAGAGCTCGTTCATCAAGATCTGGTCAGTTTGGTACAGCTGCATTCTATGCCTCGTTTGGCAGCAATGCTCTTGGTACAATTTTTAGCCTACTTTTAGTAGCAAAGTATGGCATGGGGAGGCAGCCTATCTTTATTCTGTTTCTTATGGCAACCTTGGAAAGTTTACATTTTTTTTTCACATTAATTAATTTTTGTTAAAGTTTATTGTTTTCCATTGTAAAAATATAAACTATTTTTACTAGAATTCCTTCTTTGGCAACATAAAAAGTACTCCAAAAACCTCACCCAGGGCGTTACCATCAAACGAGGCATCAGTTTTCTTCTGATAATGATATGGCTCATTGAAACAAACACCAGGAAGGTTGAGAAACTTCTCTGTAATCCCCAAATTCTAGTAATTGGTATTCACTGACATCAATAGGAAAACCGGTTCAGACTCTTGTCTGAACCTGAAAGCATTAGTTCGCACCATTCAACCAGATAGTAAGCTATTTTAACTTTTACATACATAGTATTTACACAATGGCTTATGCTATGTCACTTTACGACGAAGTAATCTTGTTAATTTCTAATGTTGTCAACCCTGAAGCCATTGATCAGTTAATGCAGTGATTCTCAACCTTTTGTTGTCGCAGCACACTTTTAATGATTTCAAAATTTGCCGGAACACAAAGGTAAAGATAAGTTTAAAAGTTGTTTGTAAAACTTATAGTTATTACTATAAGTTTAAGAGTTTTAAAGATAAAAACAGTGAAAAATATGGTATGTAACTGCAAAAACAACAGTTTTCTTTTAAAGTGTACTTTTCTCTAATTTAAACAAACTTTACTTGTAATGAAAAAAGCATAATTTTTGCTATATACATTTCTAAAATTTGGCGGCACACTCTAAGAATTTGGCGACACAGTGGTTGAGAATCACTGAGTTAACGATTTAATTTACCTTAAACAGTCTAATGTAATTGATATGTTTCCAAAAATTCTTGTGTGCAGCATTAGCCCGATACACATTTAATTATTGGGGGCTGGTGCAGATTCAATCTGCTGTGACCTATAATGTCCTCACATTGGTATGGTGTGGAAGTTTGGAGAGTGGGGTGCCATCTCAGGTCTGACCTCGGTTCAAAATGACCTAGTGGTGTTCTCCGATCTTTACCTTTGGGGGTCGATCCTGGACCATTGCCAATGACCCATTGTGTTGCTAAAATGCAATGTTAATTAAATACCTACCTACCAAAATTTACTGTGAGTATACATTTCTCCAGAATTGAATTTGTATTCTGTAATGTTGTAACCTTTGTTTAGTATTTCATAAGCATCTTTATCTACTGTGGATGTTAGTTGAATTTGATTTAATTTGTCGCTCTACACAGTAATGTTACGCTGCATGAGGAAATGTTAGTAATATTGAATGCATTGCAAAGTGTTATAAAAATTGTGATTATGTTATCCTAATAGTTATATATATTTTTATTTTCACAGGCCAACTGGGTCAAGTCATCTCTGAAGCATACCCTTAGTAGTATGGGCCGATTAGAAGATCAAACAAAAGTGACCTGGCGGTCAGCCGATGCAGTGTGCTTCGATGTCGACTCTACTGTCTGCACAGATGAAGCCATTGACGAACTGGCTAAGTTTGTGGGCAGGGAAAAAGAAGTTGCAGAGCTGTGAGTACTACTTCACCTTTATTCTTTTCTTCCTTTCCATTCCTCAATCATTCTTTCGAATATTTTACACACATTTTATTTTTTAACGTTGTGCCATATTTTGCATAAATACAATTCCAATACATTCCGAGATTGATTTTTCAAACTACAAATTTTAAACAAATGTTGATAAGCCTTTCCTGAGAATTCTATAAGAATAAAAAAAAATTAAGAATTCTGTGAAAGAACATTAAATTGAGATGTCGCTATAAATGAAAACTAGTTTTCAGGTGATGGTTTAGTGGTATTAATAGGTACTTATTAAACAAAAATTATGAAAATTATTAAACAAAACGAGAATTGAACAATGCAAAAAGATGTATTTAAAATGCATGTAAGTAAAGATTACTAGTTAACCCAGTGCATGCTGATGCTCTGAAACTGTCATGGGTCACGTTAGCCTTGCTGGAAGAGCAATGGGTTAGCAACTGAAGTGTTTCGAGTTCGAATCCAACCAAAGACCATCGTTTACAAAGGGGCTGGAGCATTTTAAACCTGTTGTGACCTTAAATGTTATCATGGTGTGATGTGAAAGTTTGGAGAGTGGGTGCGAGCTCCGTTGTGTCCTCGTCGTCTGACCGTGGTTCAAAATGACATTGTGTTGTCCTCGGATCTTTCTCTTCGGGTTTGATTCTGGACCGTCGCCAATTGTGCTGCTCCAGTGTGACATCAACTAAATAATATCATCCTACCTGAAATTGTCACTGGTGCTAATACATATTGGCACATCACAAAAGATAAAATGCAAGTTTGAGCTATGCATGCAAGCCTTCCAACTTTATTACCACTGATAAGAACATTTGTCAATAAATCTGTCTGATCCTCTGTTGTAAAAGTGTCAATCTGTGTGAACCCAAATGTTTTAACCGTCCTGATGAAAGTATCAACAAGATATCTTGTCTCTAACAACACTGGCCAGATCTTGATGGACGAAACATCACATAGTCAGGACAACTGACCAGGGTAATTTTCTGTTATAGCCATACTTATAAGCTTTGATGCCAATTTGGCGCATTTTTGCTTATTTCTTGGTGGCTATTTGTGTCTGTACCAGCTTTTTTTTACGCCATTTTACTTATTCCTTTGTTAGTGCAACGAATTTTATGAATTGGGATTTGCCAAGAGATGAACGAGCGGCAATATTATTTCTTCAAGGAAGAAATATTCTTCGTAAAGAAAGATTGTGTTCGAATAACCACTTAATGAAAATTAAAATAAGATTCTAAGCTGAAATGGTTATATAGCATTTGTTCAGTGCCGAGAAGAAAAAGGTGTCTGAACAAAATGTGCTTTACTGGATCAAGCATTCCTTTTGTATCTTCATGCGATGCATTAACTTAGGGTATCGAGGGTTAAATTCTGTGAATTACAGCTTCCAAATGAATCGCAACACAACGGTAGATTGGAATAATTATATGCGAGAAGTATGTGCTAATTCTTTGTTGTCTAGTGTTAAAATCAGTTGGTTCTAAAATTGCTGAAATTGACAAAATCCACTGTCATGTGCCAATAGCACAAACAAACGAACAATGTTAACTAGTGTAAAAAACAAAAGGCTGGTAATGAGACAGATAGCGGCAATAAGCAAAAGTGTGCCAAATTTCATTGGTATGGTTATAACGGAAAAGTTCACTGACCAGATCTTGATCTCGTCATCACAAAAGAAATGCCAGCAATATCGTGATGACATCTTAAACAGAAGCAAAATGGATCAGATCTTGGTGGATGGGACACAATATCTGGCTGTAATCACTTGGAGGATCAAAAGCATTAGAGTTGCATTTGAATGGAAATTGCTGGATTGGTCTTGATTCGGTTTCTTCCTTGCAGGACACAGCGGGCAATGAGGGGAGGCTTGTCGTTCCGTGACGCCCTGTCCAGGCGGCTGGACATCATAGAACCCTCTGTCTACGTGATGCGGAGGTACCTGGAGAACCATCCCCCGTCTCTGACGCCTGGGATTAGGTAACATTCAGCCCTGTATGTTGTGTACTGTCTTGTCTCTATATGTTTGTTTCTTTTCGTGACAAATGTGAGTAACGTGTCTCGAAGGTTCTTTTCTACTCGAAAATTCTTGTTCAGGCAGCTTCAAAAATTAGATAAATATTCAAATTGGCCAGAAATTTTTAAAAGAGGAACTTAAAATCAATTGGTTTATTTAATACACATGTGATGTATGCAATGAATTGATTTATTATTTCGTAGCAAACTAGCCACCACTGCCAAAATTAGCTTGTGATGCAATAGTATATATAGCAGTATAACCCAACACTACCATAGAGTACTTTTTGGTTTAGTTGCTCTGTTTCGCACCAACTTACCAAAAAGCTCACCAAGTCCAACTCTAACTGATCAGTCCACTTCTCTGAGCTTCGCTGAGTCCAGAAAAGCAAAAACTTATTGATGGGTTTTGTTACTTTTATGAAACCCATTCTGTATCTGAAAGAAAGTAATTACTTAAATGGATTTTTATTTTGTGAGAACTTATAGACTCGAAGAAGATTGAACCAGAATTATGGATACCTTTTGTTTAGTTTATTTATTGCTTGTATATCAAATTGGTGTTATCTTAAAGTTATTTGAAGATAACACCATTTGTTTTATATTTCATAGTGTATAGATACTAATAAATGCCATACCTTTCAGCTTGTAAAAAATAAGAAAGTTTGAGAGTTTTATGGATTGTTTTCT
The DNA here is from genome assembly GCA_947359465.1 of Metellina segmentata. Lineage (NCBI taxonomy): Eukaryota > Metazoa > Arthropoda > Arachnida > Araneae > Tetragnathidae > Metellina > Metellina segmentata. Next base: position 134,942,027 of record OX375874.1, on the reverse strand, counting down.
GGGAACTTTATAGGAAAGTTTTTGGGTACAGCTTTAATTCTAAGACTTTATTTGGCAACGTTTTGCCATGCTTTTTATGTTTCTAAAGAAGAATATCTTGGGAAAATCATGATTTAGGCTTAGTGGGAAATAATTTAAAAATAGAATCTATTCGACTGATCCTTTTTAAAGTATTTCAACTGTTTTAAACTCCTCCCAATCAAAATTTCTAAGAACTTCTAAAAATTTATTGAAGCAATCTAATTTTTTCCACATGAATGTTTAAATAAATACCCAGCAAAATTAAAATTAAATTTGGTTTGTTAGGAGATGGGGCAAGCTAATCAAACTAAAAATTTCGCTAAGAAACACCCTGAAATTTATCTACATCAGTAGGAATGGTAAATGGAAAATAAGTAATGATTTACAAAAATTTGTAATAAAAGCAAAAAACAGTATAATCCGATTCAACTGCACTGTGCAGTGTTTGAAATGCAAACTGAACATTTTAATTCTTAAAATTTACAGGAAACTAAAGAATTGGAAAAAAATTCAAAAGAACCTATGAAATCATAGGATATTATAATAGAAGAATTGGAAATTTGTTTAAGGATCATGAAATCAAAGCATACCAAAATGGAAATGTGAACTTTGTTAGGTTGTCATAATTCTAATAAAGTGCCAGAATGCCAACAACAAAAGCATTGCCATATAAAGTCTTAAAATCAAAACTGTTCCAGTTTTTCTCAAAGGATAAATGACAAAACCTGCATGAATTTTGAAAATTCTTTGGTTTTTAGCAGGTGGTCAGAATTGCCTGACAATAACCATACCACATGACTCCTTGTTTAAAACCAGGCCTCAGTAGCTTGGTTGGAAGAGTAGGGTATACACAACCATAGGGTTGCAAGTTAAGAACTCGATCCAAAGACTTGTGTATGTCGGGGCTGGTGCACATGAAATATGCCATGGTCTCAAATGTCCTGTTGTTGGTATGGTGTAGAAGTTTGCAGGGTGGTGTGCCAGCTCAGGTGTCGACCTCGTCGTTTGACCTTGCTTTGAATTGACGAGGTGTTGTTCTTGGAACTTTCCTCCCTTCTGGTTTGTTCCTGGACCAAACCTGTTTTGTTGCTCAAGTGCAACATTAAATTCAACTCTCTCTTTTGAAACCAATAGGAAAAAGTGTTGTCCTCTCTTGAATGGATATGCCACTCTGGAGGTGTGCGCTTGTGCCTACAACTGATATGTGTGCCCCTATGCCATAAAAACCCAACCAACCTACGACTGAGAGTTTAATGCATACATTTGATAGTTGCATATACATGTGCTTTATTTTGGTATGTGTTTAGATTTAATCTGGGCATATGTAAACTAAAGGATCATTGGGTGATTTTAAAGCTAAAATTTAGAATGATGGGAAGGGACATCCCTAAACTTTTTGACATAAATATGATGGGCCCATTAAAAATCAGTCAGCATTTTCCTGGCTTGTTTATCAGCAAGGTATCAAAAAGTGTGATCAATTGCGCCATTCTGACCAATCTTTACAGAAAAAATAGCATTCTTTTTTTTTCCAACTGCTTTATCTATGGAAGAATTTGATTTAAAAGAATTTTTCATTTTTTTTGTGCTCAACAAACTTGTACATTCCATTTAAATATTTCCTATTTCATAAAACTTTCTCAAAACTTGTATCCCACAAAATATTTTCAAATTCTATCAATTAAAATGTTTTCTACTGAATTCAGGAAATACATTTTTGTATAGGCTACTATTTAGCATAATAATCTGTTAGAAGTTTACCTTGGTTGAAAGCTCTAAACTGATTTTATTGTACATACAGTAAACTCTCTATTTTCCATATAATTGAGTGGTGCGGCAACCACGGACAAGCAAATTTCTCATATAATCTGCAAAATGGCTACAAAGGGCACAAATCAACACGAAAAGTTTTTGAACAATTTGCATTTACAGTAGTGTGCCTATCCATACAATTATGAATTGATAAACAGTAGATTTCTGTACTTAAAAGTTTGTTTACTTATTCACAAAAAAATCAAGAAATTGTTTTTTTTATGGGGATACACCTTCTTTTATTTGATACTGAAATTTTTTTCTACAACATTTTGTCACAAAGTGATAAATCATCTAATTCATCCAGATATTGAATGAGCCTGTCCATATGTGCCTGTCAATTTACAGTGGATAAGCCACAAAGCAGATAACATGACCACTTATGATCAGGAGTTTATTGTACTTGTAAATTATTTTCTGGAAAATTCGAAGCAAAATTTGAAAAATAAGTTTCTGTGATATTTTAAACTGACAGTTTTAAAAATTGTATAGATAAATGGCAATTTAAAGGTTTTAAGTGTTTCTTTCGTGTCATTAGTTCAGTAAATGATTCATATCAGAGTTGAGACTAGGACATTCACAGTTCTTTGGAATCCACTTTAAAATAGACTATGGTATAGTTATCTCTTGGGTAGCATGAAGCATCTGTAGAGCAAAAGATCCAAATGAAATTATCCATTTTGTGGACAACGAGTTTGCATTTTAACCAAAGCCTGGTTTAATAGATTACGAAGATCCTTAAAACATTCACAAGTTGCATTGCAACAGTTGAATTTCAAATTTCATTGTACTCGCTTCTTTTGTAATCTATGTATTCTGACTCTCTTTTCTTTTTCTAGGGACTTGGTATCTGCTCTGCATAAACGTGAAATTCCCATATACCTCATTTCAGGAGGATTCGATACGATTATTGAACCCATCGCTAAGGAATTGGGTATTCCAAGTAGTCATATATTTGCAAACAGGATCAAATACTACTTTAATGGTGAGTTTTGTTTCCGATGTCATGTGCATGCAGTGGTGGAGCTAGACTTTTTAGGGACCAAATGATGCTTTGACTTCATCCAGAAAAATATTTTATATCTAAATGTAAAATAAGTAAATCTAATATATGTAAAATAATCCTAATCTGTTCCGTATTAACTTTAATTAATAAACTGTCATTCGCAACATTAATTGTAGGCTGCCATTAATAATTGCATTTAAATAAATATTTTTATAATTTCTTATTGCAGATTACATTAGTGACAGCTTAATTTACCTTCACACGCAACTTTGAAAATAACTAGACGCAAGTCGATTTTGACTAAGTGTTAATTTAAAAAAAAAATTAACTTCAGTTAATTCACCTCGATATTTTTAAGTACATACTATTTTAATTCGATTTTTTTAAACAAAGGTATAATAGTTACTATACTTTTAAAATCCAATTTTCCTTAGCAGTAGGATCTTGCCTTCTGTGGGTGTATTGTATACACTACCCTGTAATAATGGATTGAACAGCAAGATGTGATGGTGTAAGGGAAAGAATCTTCTTTGAACAAGGTTTTGATACACAGCTATGGGTATTGGTGTCCCTTCAGGTTTGGATCCCTTCGTGTTGCTCCAGTGAGATGTTAATTAAAATGCTTAACTTAACTGGTATAGTGGTTATTGTGCTTGTATGCCATCTGATAGGTCGTGGGTTCGATTCCCAGCTTGCATACACACAGATGTTGGCGATTGTTCGTATTGGCAGTAGCGGTGGATTACACATTGGGTGCTCCTTCACAGATAGCCATCAGTACACCTCTTGTAATACTAAAGGCCTAGGTGTACTGATGGTAAAAAGGTGCATTTTCGTACTACATATAATGTTCTTATCACCTTTGTCTTGTTTGGCATTAGTTGATTCACTTAAACACACTGTAAAAGTTAGAAAATCAGTTTTAAGCAGTTAAATAATAGTTTATTGAAGAGCACCTAAGAACAGCATTCAAAGGAACAAGATGTAAAGCAGAACTAGATTAATAGCAATACAGTTGCAGTTACATAGGAGCACACAGTTACATTACAATTTACAGAGGCATATCTAACGGGTATTGATTTACAATTCACCAAGACTCGTACTGCATTTGTAAGCTTTTGTAATGCCTTTTATGTCGTTGCTGTCTTTTCGTCGATCTTAATGTTTTATCTCGCACAATGTTCACATTTCGAACCTTGCTAATGATTTGCTTTTTCGCCTACCAGGAGACTACGCTGGGTTCGATGAGGATCAGCCGACCTGCGAACAGGATGGCAAAGCGCAAGTTGCAGCTTACTTGAAGCACCGTAACGGATACAGACGGCTCGTGATGGTTGGGGACGGTGTTACCGACTTGGTGGCGGCACCACCTGCTGTAAGTAGTGTTTGTCTCTCGATTCTTAGAATGACATACAATTTTTTCACAAATTTTCGATTAATGTAGTCAAAGCCATTGATTTTGTGAGACAGAAAACTAGTGATACAAATTCACCTCTTTTCCGTTAAGGCAAAAGGTTACTTTACAGTTATAGCCATACCAATAAACTTCGCCGCCAATTTGGAGCAGTTTTTCTTATTTCCTGGCATTATTTGTTTCTACCAATTTTTTGTTTTTTTGGTCCCATTTTAGCTTATTCCTATGTGAGTACAATGGTTTTCATGACCTTCGATTTGCCAAGAGATGAACATGTGGCAATACTGTTCCAGAAAGAAATGTTCTTCACAGAAAAAGATTGTGTTTGAACAACCACCTAATGAAATCAAACTGATTTACTGGATCACGCATTCCTTTCGTTATTGCCATGCGATTAATTTATTTAGGGTGTCAAGGGTTAACGTCTATTGAATTCTGTCAATTACAGCTTCAAATGATTTGCAACATAACTGTAGATTGGAATAATTATATGCGAGAAGAGTATGCTCCAATTCTTTGATATCTTGTCCTAATGTTAAAAACGATAGAAATCATGCAATTGATGAAACCTTATTTATGAAAAGAAAAATCCCACAGGGCATGTTCTATCCCTGATGGGTTCTTCCTCCAAGAAAGCAAAAATGGGCCGAATTGGCATTGAGGTTTAACAATCGTCAATCAATGCTTATGGCATAATGACATTTATCTGAAAACAGATCAATTTTAGGAAATTTTTAATTAGTCACATACTTTAAACGGAGTTACCTCACCATTAAGTTTTCTTTGCATTAGTATTACAGTGGAATTGAAATTTTCTTCATATTGCGTATTTTCGTTATAGAAGTTTTTTTCCTGGGTTTAAATTATAAATAAATTCACATCGCGCTAGAGTTGGAATATCTTTATTTTCGTTGATTATTATATTTCCTAAAAATAAAAATGCTTGTATAATTTTCTGAAGGCAGATATTTGGTTTCATCTGCAAAATAAAAGTTGAAAACTGAATAAAATTAGCTAGATCCTTGTTTAAAATCATGTTATTTCGACGAACAAAAGCTCAAATCCACTATCATTTAATAGTTTACTAACCTAACAATCAATATTCAAAAGTTTGATGTTACAATTATCTCATTACCTACGATTTATGCATGGCAATGTGAACCTTTATCTTAATTGTATATATGTGTTCCAGATAAAAGTTCATGAGATTATCAATGGCAATCAAATTATAAAACTATTCCAAATTGTTGGCATTTGATGCTCAAGCAGTGTTTTGTGTGAGATATTGCAGGCTTTTGCACCTTCTGGACAGCATTTGATGACATTTTATAATAGACAACTAAAACAGTCTTCAATACTTTTCCATTGGCTGATCAGCTTGTTTCTGCACTGGCTATTTAACCAATTTGCCAGCTGGTCAGCCCACCTTGAGTCATTTCAATCTTAGGGTTTTCAATGGGATTTTCGATACTGATAACGAAATCTCTTTCAGGATCTCTTCATCGGCTTTGGAGGGAACCAGGTTCGCGAGAAGGTTCGTAAAGAAGCCAAGTGGTTCGTGACCAGCTTCGACGACTTGACGAAAGAACTGACGCAGAACTGAACTCCGCTGTCGAACCACGGAGAGAGATACGGTTGTGCACTCTTCTCAAACGAACAGTTTACTTTTGGAGAAGGATATATCACCCATGCGAAGAGAACGATCTTTCTGTGGTGAAGGTACACATGCATTTGCTGTGATGAGAAACTACGCAGTAGCATTTCACGTTCGGAAAGGCACGTCGTTGAAGACCCTGATGCATGAGCCAAGCATTACTACTTTTGTTTTAAAATTCTAGTGATATCTTTATTGAACTCTTAAATAAAAATTCTGGTTTGGGTGCACTGTAAACACGAGTGGGGTTTACATGCACAGATTTACAGGTGCCAGTAAATATAAAATGCATGTGAAAGCCCTCTCAAATCAGGCATAGATTACTGTCACCAATTAGGTTAGAGGTCTTAAAACTTTACTGGCGCCAATAAGTATGCACATCACCAAATCTATGCCTGTTCTGGCATGCCAGTATGCAGCCTAATCTCTTCTCGTTATGTTTATTTTCACATGTGCACAATATTATGTAACACTTAATGCACTCAAAAAATAAGACTGGATTGAAAGTCCTTCTTTCGTAGAAACTGGCGTGAAGTTCGAGTGGTGTGTTGTTTGGCACCAGTTTATCTATGCATGCATAAACCCTGACGAGAATTTATTTGATGCAAACCATCACTTTAGTTTTTTTTTGCTTGGAAACTAGGAGGATGTCCATTGCAACAAGGAGTCATAAACTCGGTTTCTCTGTTCTCATACCCTGTGCTCAAAGTATGCTTCAAAAGTGATCGCTGCTCAAAATGTTTTCTCAAAATCGGTACGAAAGCGGAATTGGAAACAACTTGTTTACCTCTTCAGAAATGTCACCAATGAGCTTTGAAGTTTTTGGATTGATAAAAGGTATTTTTTTCACCCCCTGCATTTTTAATCTTAGAAAATATTTATTTCCCAACTTCTAGTACAGTGAGTATTTACTAGTTCAGTTGAATCAAAACAAATTTATTAAGTGAAATGTGATCTGTGGGAATATATTGATATATATCAGTGCATTATGCAGAAATTTTTAATTAAAAATCTTTACTCGCACAAGTTTAGTTAAATATTCTTTTTTTATGCTTCTACAAACAGAATTATATTAATTTTTCAAAATTATCTATTTCTTAAAACAAACTTATAGAAGTATTACTAGTCTTGCACCAAACGTCAACCTGGTGTTCAACAGGTCTTGGATTCTAGTCCCAATTTGCATGTTTGTCCATAGTTGGTTACCTGTTATTTAGCAAAAACTAGTGTAGCAACAAACCAAATCAATCTTGCACTAAGGTCTTCAATTCCACAGTTTATTTTTCGGTTACAAAATTACTTATGGTGCAAAAAAAGGAAGCTTGTTTTTAGTAATTTACTGAGCAGGGTTTTATCAGAACGAAAAGTTATATAGGAAAAAAGTTCTCAAAACAATTTCAAATCTCCATCACCTTAGGAGCTTTACATGTATTCTGCCAAAGCCATAAAAATTATTTTTCAATCACATCTTCAGCTAAACCAAAAGGAAAGGATAAAAGGTTCAACTTCAAGAAAGCGAATTTATGTGACATTCAGACTTTGTAAAATGTTGACGATATTTCCTAACAAAAACATCAAAACTAGCCTTTTGCAAGAAAATATTTATATATAATGGTCAAATTATAAAATATCTTGGTTTCTAATTAACTTTATTTCCATAAATAAGAGTATCCTATCTAAAATAATTTTCAACATTAATACCTTGAATTTTATTTTGCAAACAAGGTGTTGATATTATATCAAATACAAGCTATTCACTTCCAATAGGTTTCTAACATGGATGTGTGTATATTTTAATAATCATTTTATAATGCAGGGTAATTTTCTACAGAGCGAAATTATAACGTTAATTCATTTCATACCTGACGATTCTTTTTGTTTTATGTGAAGGTATACCGCAAATGTCGCTCTGAACCTGTCGGTTTGAAGTGCATTTACCTGTATACAGTTGGATTTGTTAGGTATCTGAAAAATGGTTCCTAAAAATTCTGCTACATTTTGTAAATTTTGTATTTTCATATAAAATCTTATAACAGAAAACGAAATCTTGTAGATTTTCTACAGTGTTTGTATATTATGTTTATCAAATTTAATTTGGCTGCAAATAATTTAAAATGGAATTGTTTTTAAAGACGAGTTGGTATTGTTTGAATTTAATAACTTTTTTCTAATGGAAATAGATAACATATGCTTCTGTGCCTCTATGTATACATTTCGATCTCCATACATCAAAATCGATTGGATGAAAAGAACTAAATAATTGTAGTCTTTAATTTTTACATTTGTAGTGCATGGTATTTAACAATACTCTTTGTATAATAACTAAAATTAATCTAATGTTATGTTCATATTGTGATGACTAAAAACAGGAATTGACTAGAAAATATCTGAACGCACATTGAAAAAAAAAATACATTTCTGTTGTACGTACTCACATTTGTGATTAAAATATTTTAAATCCTTGCTGCACACTTCATCTGTTCTATTTGTTTTCATAACATCTTATTTATAGATGGAAACATCTATAAATATCTTGGAAAAAATGTGATATAAAAATTTGTTTCAATGTATAAAACCACTGTTTTGTGAATGATCACTTGGAACATCAACCTTTGATGTAAGGAGGCACTGTTGTTTGTTTTACAGAATTCTGATTTTAGTAATTAATTTAATTTCTGTTTATGAAAACAAGGCCGATTTTCCTCTGTGTCAATCTGCAGGTGGTGCAGAATGTACGAATTTGGTTTGTGTAAAGTAATAAATTATTAAAATGTATATTGGTAAAAATATTAACCTTGTTTCCCCTATGGAATTTCAAGTTTTTTCCTTTGAGTTCGAAGTGCAGTACATGAAACATTTCATGTGGGTTGCACAGATTAGTTCTTATTTTTACCCACATATTTTGTGTTGAAAGCTTATCCAGTGCCTACCAAGCAATTATGCTTGGAAAATTTGTCCAGTTCTGATTTTTGTCATTCTGTGAGCTTGGAAAACCTATTTTCAAGTCTAGGAAATGTGTACTTCCATTTCAAGTATTTTTTGCACTAATGTCATGCTAATTTATTTGCACGTCTTGTTTTTGTAGAGGTTGCACTGACTTTACAGCTTAACAATTGAACGGCTTGACTAAATTTTTTACTTATTCATTGTATAAAATGAATGCAGTACATTACCCTAAGTAACATGTTTCAGGTTATGGCTTTCATGGATTTCCGGTCACCTTTTAAAATGTATTCGCTGTCAAATAAATATATCGTGTAGTTTAACTGCATAAACTAACAATATATTTATTTTCAAGTACATTTTACGTATTAAATTTCGTTTACATAGAATTGAACTGTGTCTTGAATTAAAGAAATCTTTAACAAAATTTTAAGTATATCCAATCAGTTTTAAGGCTTTTGTCTGCAAGATTTCTTCAATGGATGCAACTGAATTTGATCCTTAATTAATTTCTTCTTGAAAACCAGGAATCACTGGTTGAACCAAAGCATTTTTCAATAGAACATTTGCTTCAGGATCATTTAGGTCTGAATCGTTTTTATTTTCATGTCTTTAGGGTACTATAGCAATTTTTCGTTACACAGATATCGAATCCAGCACTGCCAATCCTATATCATGGTTTAGAACTAATAATTATTACAAATAATTCAGGCCTCTTATTGAGTCGAATGTGTTCTGACTTGGAGAGTTATTGCAACCTTTGCAGTTATTTACAATTGTCCTTTATTAGTTTCCTTCTTGCTTGAGTGGAGAGATTCTTATGTGTTAGGCTTCCAAACCGATAAGTAATGTTTATGGGCAGAGTAGATCAAAAAGCTTTTTCTTTATAAAACTGTCCTTTATGTACCTCAGCATTTCACTATCCAAATTAGATCAAACTGAAAAAAATATAGAAATGGAATTAATTATTTGGAAATGCTGTTCCGTGTGCAGTTTCCCGGTGGAGTACAGTATTAAAAAGGATCACTTACTGCATTGATTTGAACATGTGTTTAGAATATCACCTGTACATATTGTAAAATGCTTTTATGTCAGAGGAGCATATTTTCATTACAAAGATACTAAGAAAAAAAAGTGCCTGTGATGCATTTTGCAAGAGATTTGATCTATTGCTTTTCTTTGTTGGTGTATCAAACTTTTATTAGGTTTGTGCTACAGTTGCAATAAACTAATGTTTTGTTTTTATGTGTGTCTTTGTTCACATTGAATTTACTCTTAGAATTTAAACAACAGGTGTTTTCACTGATATCATAAGCACTAAAATGTTAGCAATTTGAGTGTTTTGTGAGGTAACATTATCATTTCTGCGAAAAAAGATGTAAAAAGGAAAACAATTTTATTCATTAAAAATATAATTGATAGAGTGCACTTATTTTGACTTCAGATCAAACAGTCAAGTAATGTATGTGTACTCAAACCTATAATACCAGGCTTAGATGCTAATAGTAAAACTATTACAACTGAGTGGGAGCCGCGGTATCTCAGTCAGTAGAGCGTCGGGCTCGCATCGGAAGGGTTGTGAGTTCTGTCCTCAGCGGAGCCTGCAATTCTGATGGTTGCGAGATCGGCGCTTACTAAAGACCGTCGTCTTCACTAATGGTGGCTGGGGCACGTTAAATAGGTCGTGGTCACTAAGTCCCCCATGTTCCCATACCAAATCAATACCTCTGGGGGTACCTGATTGGGATCTGAATTACGATATGTGTGAGTGAATGGATGTGTGAAAGGGACCTTCCTGTAAAACGGATGTGTCATGTATGAAGAAGTCCAACCCTCCGGGGCAATGGCACCCCCAATTGGGCCATATATGGCCCGCACTACAACAACATTACAATTGAGTTATGCTTTTTCTGTTGTCCTAACATAAGAATACTTCACTTATTCCTCTAAGTTATGTGTGTCAGATCAATACAGCTATCGCAGCTGACAGCATTTTTACTGAAGAAAAGCAACTGCGATTGAAGTCAATTGCACACTGTTCAAAATTTAGTGTCCATACTACATGGTTAAAACAATTGCAAGTCAAAAATTTGCGTTTTTTACAAAACAAGGTCACAGCAACCCTGCACAACCAAAAATAAAAGGTACTATTTTGCAGGCTGGTATATTTTCCCCAAAAATGAAGTAAAATTATGAAATTCAGAACTAGACCCTGAAATTAACATGCAAACACCGAATTGTGTGAAAATTAACTCAATTTACTACTTTTTAACCATTTGATCGTGTGATTTACTATTTTGGATTGGTTTTAGAAATAATAAGGCACTAAAACAATGGATTCAATACTAGAAGTGGAATATTGCTACAACTGGTAAGTAATAAGTTGTTTTAATAGCGAAAACTGAAGTTAAAAAAATACACTGAGGAAGGCAATTACGCTGATGTTGTCATCTTTCAGTCTTTCCCAGTACCTACAGTATTTTCTTCAGTTTAGAGTTAATTTAAAAAATAGCTACGTTATATATAACGTAGCTTTTTTTTGCAATTTTTGGGTCGCGGTGAATTTTAAAATTCAATCTATAACATTTTAAAATGAATTTATTGTTTTCGTTACACCTAGACTGTTAAAGATAGAGTAAAAATTTCAGTGGATTTGTAATCTGCGGAAAATTTCACTTCAGATCCATACCTAAAAATATGATTTTCTTTATATAAATAACTTTTAAATTGAATATATCTTTTATATTTTCGCACAAGATTGTGACGTCACGGTAACTTTCCCTTTCCAAAAATAAACAGATTGTTTTTCGCGCCCTTCGCGTTAAAAAGAAAAACAAAAAAAACATTACATTCCTGCCTCTTTCAGTGGAGAGCAAAAAATAAAAAACATTTTGAGAGGCATTGTTTAGTTCTTTTTCGTAAAAGCGGATTCGTTAAAGATATATTAAAAATTTAAACGGATTTGAAGTCTGCGGAAAATTTTACACCAGAATAATGGGCATGGGCTAGCCACTCAGTGGCTAGTTTACTATAAGTAAAAAACTCAAAATCAAGATGGTAGGTCGGTATTTTAATTAATGTCACACTGGAACAACACAATGGGCTATTACAAAATAAAGAGAAAATTCATTTAAAAGAAAACGAAAGTACAGTCGGTCGAAAAAATAGATGAGCACCGTAACCCCATGAAAAAAATTTCCTAAATTGAAAACGACCCATTTTGAATTAAACGTGCCTTTTATATATTTTTTTATTTCCAAGATTGGGTTTGTAAATGAATTAAACGTGCCTTTTATTTTTTTTTTAATTTCCAAGATTGGATTTGAAAATGAATTAAACGTGCCTTTTATATTTTTTAATTTCCAAGATTGGGTTTGAACATTTATTGGCAAAAGCGATGTGAATTACGCGTGCCTTTTATTATTTTTAATTTCCAAGATTGGGTTTGAACATTTATCGACAAGATGGCAACACCCGAGTGATGTTTTTTTTTTCTCTCTCTCCAATCTCGAAATGGGATACAATTGAACGTGCACCCCCCAATTGTTTTATTTACTTCCCCCTGGGGTTTTTTTAAAGTGAGACCCACACCAGAAGATTTGCCTTCCACAAAATAAAAAATTTTTATACCGTGTCATGCAAAGTGGAATTGTCAGCACATAAAAAAAAATGTTTATACCGTGTACCTCTTCCAGGAGTTTTGCATCAGAGGTCATTCAACAAGAAACACGTCTCGCTCAATAGACAATATGAGTATACATTAAAATGCTTAGTGTGTCAATCAGAAAACAAAAGCTTCACCTGAAGTTTTTTTTTAATAAGGTTTGAAATGAAACACATATCATAAATAAAAAAACATTTACTCATTTTGAAAAACATGTGTATGATACAGGAACTACAATCTTCATCCCAGTCCATTAAATTAGCAATGAGATCCATTTGATTCATGTGCACGTTCAATCTGTTGCAGATTTCATGTTTCCCACCAATCCAGGTGTCCTGAAAAACTAAAAGGGCATAATTATTTGATACACATGTTAAATCTGTTGTGGATTTCATGTTTCCTGAAAAGGGCATAATTATTTGATACACACATTAAAAAAAAATCTGATGCAGTCATGTATTGTGTGAACGCATGAAAATGTATCCAGAACGTGTGAAAAGGATTGTCACATTCACCGACAAAAAGAAAACACAATATAGCATCAATTCAAACTACACATAAAAACAAAACAATTTCCGACTCATCCTGAAAGCACTCCATGATTTTGATTTCTGAGAGAACGTTGCATTCTTAATTTCTTTACATATAGATATGTCTTTGAACCAGTATTACCATTTGATTCAAGACACTAAAACTGCAGTGTCATGCATTCATTGTAATGAAAAGATCGTCCCGAAATTAATGATCCGGCATAATTATTTGATACACACGTTACTGTACCTGTGTAACAAAACAATGGTAATGATTTCCAACTCATCCTGAAAGCACACTCGTACAGAGGGGCCAGAGCACACTCTGATTCGAGTGACCATCAGGATTTTTTTTTTAGAGGAAAATTACCCGAATGATACTAAATGTTTTACAGTAGTCATGTCTCGCTAGATCAACAACAAAAAATTTCTTGAAATGTGTCAAGTGGGGAAAAGATACAGTCGCTCGATAAACATTCCTTGAAATGTGTCAGTTGTTATTTTTTCAAAAGCTGGTGGGAAAAGAATCTCTGTGTATTGTACTCTGGGATATGAATCAGGATGATTGTTGATGGAAATGAATTTTAACAAATACATATTACACACACACACTTGACAGGTCAGGGTGGAATTTGTAAATTGACACATGAATCACTCTCAGCAAATATGAATTATTGTTTACTTTGGCACATGAAATGAATTTTTTACAAATACTTGACAGGATACGAAATTTGTAAAATTGACACATGAATCACTCTGAGCAAAATATGAATTCAATCCAACTTTGGCACACCATGTTCGTCTCTCACACACACAAAACAATCCCACTGCAGAATTATTGTGACATGACACATTCTAATATACTCGGGGATACGAATCAGGATGATGTGGAAATGAATTTTTTTACAAATACTTGACAGGATACGAAATTTGTAAAATTGACACATGAATCACTCTGAGCAAAATATGAATTCAATCCAACTTTGGCACACCATGTTCGTCTCTCACACACACAAAACAATCCCACTGCAGAATTATTGTGACATGACACATTCTAATATACTCGGGGATACGAATCAGGATGATGTGGAAATGAATTTTTTTACAAATACTTGACAGGATACGAAATTTGTAAAATTGACACATGAATCACTCTGAGCAAAATATGAATTCAATCCAACTTTGGCACACCATGTTCGTCTCTCACACACACAAAACAATCCCACTGCAGAATTATTGTGACATGACACATTCTAATATACTCGGGGATACGAATCAGGATGATGTGGAAATGAATTTTTTTACAAATACTTGACAGGATACGAAATTTGTAAAATTGACACATGAATCACTCTGAGCAAAATATGAATTCAATCCAACTTTGGCACACCATGTTCGTCTCTCACACACACAAAACAATCCCACTGCAGAATTATTGTGACATGACACATTCTAATATACTCGGGGATACGAATCAGGATGATGTGGAAATGAATTTTTTTACAAATACTTGACAGGATACGAAATTTGTAAAATTGACACATGAATCACTCTGAGCAAAATATGAATTCAATCCAACTTTGGCACACCATGTTCGTCTCTCACACACACAAAACAATCCCACTGCAGAATTATTGTGACATGACACATTCTAATATACTCGGGGATACGAATCAGGATGATGTGGAAATGAATTTTTTTACAAATACTTGACAGGATACGAAATTTGTAAAATTGACACATGAATCACTCTGAGCAAAATATGAATTCAATCCAACTTTGGCACATCTCCCAAAATAAAATAATAATCAATTGAAATGAGTAGTCGTGTTTGTTCATCTATCTCTCAAGAGTACACACACACAAACAATCCCACTGCAGAATTATTGTGGCATGACACAGATCCTTATTCAAAACAAAACAATCTCACTGCAGAATTATTGTGGCAGATATTTTTTAATTTCCAAGATTGGGTTTGAACATTTATTGGCAAAAGCGATGTGAATTACGCGTGCCTTTTATTTTTAATTTCCAAGATTGGGTTTGAAATGAATTAAACGTGCCTTTTATATTTTCCAAGATTGGGTTTGAACATTTATTGGCAAAAGCGATGTGAATTAAACGTGCCTTTTATATTTTTTTATTTTCCAAGATTGGGTTTGAACATTTATTGGCAAAAGCGATGTGAACTACGCGTGCCTTTTATATTTTCCAAGATTGGGTTTGAACATTTATTGGCAAAAGCGATGTGAACTACGCGTGCCTTTTATATTTTCCAAGATTGGGTTTGAACATTTATTGGCAAAAGCGATGTGAATTTGTTTTTTTTTCTCTCGCCAATCAATTGAACGTGCACCCCCCAATTGTTTTATTTACTCCCCCCCCTCGTTTTTTTTTTAAGTGAGACCCATACCAGAAGATAAAAAATTTTATACCGTGTCATGCAAAGTTATCACATAAAAAAAAAACGTTTATACCGTGTACCTCTTCCAGGAGTTTTGCATCATTCAACAAAAAACACGTCTCGCTCAATAAACAATATGAGTATACATTAAAATGCTTAGTGTGTCAATCAGAAAACAAAAGCTTCACCTGAAGCATATTTTTTTAATAGGGTTTGAAATGAAACACATATCATCAATAAAAAAAAAACATTTATTCATTTTGAAAAACATGTGTATGATACAGGAACTACAATCTTCATCCTTGCCCCCCATTAGATTAGCAATGAGATCCATTTGATTCATGTGCACGTTCAATCTGTTGTGGATTTCATGTTTCCCACCAATCCTGCAAAACTAAAAGGGCATAATTATTTGATACACATGTTAAATCTGTTGTGGATTTCATGTTTCCTGAAAAGGGCATAATTACTTGATACACATGTTAAATCTGTTGTGGATTTCATGTTTCCCACCAATCCAGGTGTCCTGAAAAGGGTATAATTATTTGATACACACGTTAAAATAAAATAATCATAAATAAAAAAAAAACATTTATTCATTTTGAAAACATGTGAATATAAATACAATCTTCATCCCAGTCCATTCAATTAGCAATGAGATCCATGATTTTGATTTCTGAGAGAACATTGCATTCTTAATTTCTTTACACAAATGTTTTCAGTTTATGATTTTGATTTCTGAGAGAACGTTGCATTCTTAATTTCTTTACACAACCTTATACCCTTTTCCGCTAAGTTCAAAGGTCAAAGTTTATATATAATATATAGATATAATATAGATATGTCTTTGAACCAGTATTACAATTGGATCGAAGACACTAAAACTGCAGTGTCATGCATTCATTGCAGTGAAGAGATTGTTCCGAAATTAATGACGGGCATAATTATTTGATACACACGTTACTGTACCTGTGTAACAAAACAATGGTAATGATTTCCAACTGATCCTGAAAGCACACTCGTACAAGAGGGGCCAGAGCACACTCTGATTCGAGTGACCATCAGGATTTTTTGAGAGGAAAAATCACTCAAATGATGTGAAAACATTTTACACTGAACATACCTATAGATCCATTCTCTGTAGATCAACACACGAATTTTTCATTTGAAAAATATATATATATATCAGGATACATTCGATTTATAAAATCAACCAGATATATTTTACATTGGAATGCAACAATTGTATAAAATCAGTTGACAGTATTCATGTCTCGCTCAATAAACATTCCTTGAAATGTGTCGGTTGTTTTTGTTTTTTTCAAAAGCTGGAGGAAAAGAATCTCTGGGATATGAATCAGGATGATGGAAATTAATTTTAACAAAATACATATTACACACTTGACAGGTCAGGGGGGAATTTGTAAATTGACACACTCTCAGCAAATATGAATTATTGTTTACACATGAAAAAAAATATACACACACCTCCCAAAAAAATCAATTGAAATATAAAATGTCAGTAGTCATGTTTGTCTCTCACACACAATAACAATCCCACTGCAGAATTATTGTGACATGATCCTTATTTTAATATACTCGGGGATACGAATCAGGATGATTGTTAACGTGGTAATGAATTTTTTTACAAATACATACCCCACACAGGTCAGGAGGATACGAAATTTGTAAAATTAACACACGAATCACTCTGAGCAAATATGAATTCAATCCAACTTTGGCACACCTCCCCCCCAAAAAAAATAAATCATCAATTGAAATATAAAATGAGTAATGTATGTTAAATGTTATGTAAGTGTATGTTAAATCTGGTAACAACAGATTTAACATACACCAGCCTATTGAAAATGGATTCATTTTTTTTATTTTATCTTGTAGACAATTTATTGATTTGAGTTTAAAATATTTATTGCTATTTCTTGTTGATAGAATTAATTTAAAATGTTGATAGAATTATTTCTTGTTTATAGAATTAATTTAAAATGTTGTCCTCGCATCTACCCCCCCCCTTTAGTCTGGTAACAACAGATTTGACATACACCAGCCTATTGAAAATGGATTCATTTTTTTTTAAATTTTATCTTGTAGACAATTTATTGATTTGAGTTTAAAATATTTATTGTTATTTCTTGTTGAAAGAATTAATTTAAAATATTTATTGCTAATTGTTTTGATTTATTTCTTGTTGATAGAATTAATTTAAAATGTTGTCCTCGCATCTACCCCCCTTTAGTCTGGTAACAACAGATTTAACATACACAAGCCTATTGAAAATGGATTCATTTTTTTTTTTTTTTAAATCTTGTATAGACAATTTATTGGTTTGAGTTTAAATATTTATTGTTATTTCTTGTTGATTTGAGTTTAAAATATTTATTGCTATTTCTTGTTGATAGAATTAATTTAAAATGTTGTCCTCGCATCTGCCCCCTTTAGTCTGGTAACAACAGATTTAACATACACCAGCCTATAGAAAATGGGTTCATCTTGTAGTAAAATTCAGGGATTATTATTATGCTTTTTTTATTTTATTTCAGACAATTTATTGATTTGAGTTTAAAATATTTATTGTTTTGATTTAATTCTGCGTTAATAATTATTTCTTGAATTAATTAAAATCACGATCACATAATTTAAATCAAATTAATGCATTTAAAATAAATGACAAACGTAGAAATTCACTAAAAAAATCGAAAATTCACTAAAAAAAATCGAAAATTCACTAAAAAAAAATTGAAAATGAATGAAAAAAATACAGTGGATTTATTAAAATAATTGGGATTTTTTTAGTAAATTTGCAAGATTATTTAAAAAATTTCTTCAGCTGGATTCGATCTGACGCCGCCGCGAAAACGCACTACGCCAAAAGTGCCACGCCCCCTTCGAAATCGCTAAAATCGCATGTTTTTGGAGTCATTTTGATGAAATTAGACCTTTTAACCAGTCTAAAACTAAAAAATAACACTTGTAAACGATAGATGGACTTGAAATTGATCTGACACAACACTTTGATAAGGGTTTTATGCTCTAATTTATGCATAAACAATCAATTTCGGAAAATTTTTCGGAATCCGATTCTGAAAAATTTTTCAGAAAATGTTTTAGAAATTGATTGCTTAATCATAAATTAGAGCATAAAAGTGTTGTGTCAGATCAATTTCGAGTCCATCTATCGTTTACAAGTGTTAGTTTTTAGTTTTAGACTGGTTAAAAGGTCTAATTTCATCAAAATGACGCTCCGAAATGTGTCATTTTACGCCAATTGCAATAGCAGGGAACATACGCCGCGGATTTCACCGCAGCGAGAGTATTTCTAGCTGCCGTGCATGGATGGTTATGCGCGACAGCTATAAATACACTCGCTGCGGTGAAATCCGCATGCAAATGATGGATTGCATGCGGTTTTATCGAAAATGATATGTTGGTCTTTAAATCCCGAACGTATTTTAATTATGTGTTCAATATTTAAAAAAAATTACACACAGCATACAAAACCTAGACACTGGAACTTATTTTGAGACGTCAACAGATTTAACGTGCATGCAAAACCTAGACACTGGAAATTATTTTTGTTACAAAAGATTTAACGTGCGCAAGATTTTTAGAAACACAAAATCCTGACAGCATGCAATTTTTTTTTCGAAAGTAAGATCTGAGGAAGCAAACAATGTCTGATTTGTTTTATATTCGATTGGGTGAGAATATCTTAAAAGGTTTTAATGAAATCGTCAACGTACACGCGATTTGGAAACCTGTCCAGGCTACAACAGATTTAACGTGCGCCCGATTTTTAGAAACACAAAATCTTGACAGGATTTGAAAGCTATGATATCCTCAACGGATTTAACGTGCTTCCTGTTTATTTAAATTCAAACGCTCTGTCTTTTTTTTTTACAAGATTTGCTTTTACTAATTCTTTTTGTCTTGGTTTCGAACTTTATTTGCCACGAGCGTCCCTTTAAATGCTGCACGTCCAAAAAATGCAACAAGATTGGCGTGAGAGAAGCACAACAATTCAATTAATCACAAACAGGTGAATACAAATTTTTTTTTTTACCCAATGTGTATTTAAAAAAAAATAATAATAATTAGCATCCTGGTGTAGCTTTGGGATTCTGAGGGTCCGATTCACAGCAACACTCGCGCGTTAAATCTGTTGTTGTAGGGCAGGATGTCAAGTTTCCCAAATCTCTGGTGTCATGATTCTCAAATCTTTCAGATAACCATGTTTCTCAAATCTCTGGTGCACGTTCAATCTGTTGTAGGGTCATGTTTCTCAAATCTCTGGTCCACGTTCAATCTGTTGTAGGGTCATGTTTCTCAAATCTCTGGTGCACGTTCAATCTGTTGTAGGGTCATGTTTCTCAAATCTCTGGTGCACGTTCAATCTGTTGTAGGGTCATGTTTCTCAAATCTCTTGTGCACGTTCAATCTGTTGTAGGGTCATGTTTCTCAAATCTCTGGTCGGTGCGTCTTTCTCGACAGCTTTAGCGTGCACCATTGTTTTTTTCTACCCGTGAGAAAAGTCCAACCATGAAATGGCGTTGTATTGAAAACGGAGCCCTAAAAAGTTTTTTTTACCTAATCAGAAACTAGGTCAAGTCAATATTTTTTTTTGCTAAAATCACATCTGCTATGGCAAAAGTTGTGAAAGAACAATTCGGAAATGACTGGGTGAGAAACATTCAATAGTTTCCAAAATAATGTATTATTTCTTTAATATAACAAGATTTTAATTTTCAAACCTATGTATTTCTTGAATTAAAATTTATCGATTTAAAATGTTGTTCTCCCATCTGCCCCTTTAGTCTGGTAGCAACAGATTTAACATACACTAGCCTATAGAAAATGGATTCATCTTGTAGTAAAATTCAGGGATTATTATTATTTCAGGCAATTTATTGATTAAAATATTTATTGTTTTGATTTAATAATTATTTCTTGAATTAATTTAAATCATGAGAGATTTGAGAAACCTCAACAGATTTAACGTGCACCAGAGATTTGAGAAACATGACATCCTCAACAGATTGAACGTGTACCAGAGATTAAAACACGTTAGTCTAAATCGTATTCTTCAAATGGAATTAAACATTTTTTTTTTTGAGACATTTGGGCAATATCACTTGCATCTTTTGCCTTAATCACTACATCTTTTTTCCATGATATTTTGTCGTTGTTTATCATCAGAGAGCCAGTCAAAATCATAAAATGGTTTGATGGAGGGTGAAGATTTAGTGGAAGCTTATGGGCCCTCTATCTCCCGGTGCTAAGGAAAAAAATAACGGTACACAGGATATTTTTATTAGCAGAAATAAAAAAAAAATAGATTGAATAAATCGGCATGGAAACTGGAGTGTCAGAGAGAAACTGCAAGAGAAAACATGGACGCAATAACATTGCACCGAAGAGACATGGCAACAACCACCGGTATTATTTACCACAAGCTTCTTTCACAATGAAAATCATCTTTCTCGAGAAATTTAAAAAAAAGTTATTGTAGTAAAATAAATTATCTCAACATGTTTAAAGAAGATTAAAAAGTTAAACTTTATCCAATGAAAAACAAGAATAAATTCATTTAAAATTGAAGAAAAGTACACCCATTTTTGTCTCAAAAAAATCTAATTGTTGTTCTCAGATCAGCCCCTTTTTATTAACAAGACATAACGCTTTGAACAATACTTTTTACTAAAAAAAATTACTTTATGTTCTTGCATTTACCTTTAGAATTCAAATCGTTCAACGAATAAAATTTCTGGTGGACAAATATTGCCATGTTAATTTAAAAGCATATAATTTGATTATTACTTTCAAAGAACACTGGTTCTGTGTTCACAATGTAAGATATGTTCCAAATACTTTGATGAATTTATTGATTTGACACCCTAACACAATTAATAAACCGTACACTTTTATTTATTTTCATAAGCAGATGACTAAATGGTAATAGTCTGTTGGATTTAGTTTTTTTTATAATTTGAGTAACAATTCAACAAAACTATGATACCTTTAAGTCAATTGGTGTGGTAATCTTTGTCTTTTAAATTCTCAATGCATTCAGTGAATTTCAACCTGTATCCATTTGTTTGATTTTATCTTGTAGCAAATTCAGGGATTAGGGTCAGGTGGGGTAAAACAGTTATAAAAAGAGGTGCTTTTTCATTTATACTTAATTTGCAAAAAAAATATATTGGTTATTTTTGCAAAAAAATTGTATCAAATATGCAACTTAATATTCTTCTCTGCATTTTAGAAACAATTTTAGCAAAAAAAATACAAATGATAAATAACTCTTAAAGTTTAAATTTAAGTTTAATTAGATAATTGATGTATTTACAGTATATTTACAAACATCTTTAACAGTTAAGAATATCCGACAACTAAGAGGCCATCTGCCTAAAAAGTCATGGGCCGTCTGCCCAACTGCTAGCTTCGGTGTCTGGGGGTACATCTGTCTCATTGCTGCGGTCGCTTCTGAGCGGACGCTTCCTCTAAGTGGCGTTACTGCTGCGGACGTATCAGGCTTTGGCGCGCTCGTCGCACAATCCCACAATCGGCTATCCTGACTGTAATTTCGTCCTCGAAATTCGCCGTCTTCAACATCAGTAAACAGGCCATAACATTCTCACATATCTGAAATACAAACAAAAAAGAAGAAAGAGGGAAAAAAGGCTTATATATACATTTTTTTTTTTTTACTGTTGACCAGTGGACCAGGGTTTCATGTAATCAGCTGCTGAAGTAGTTAGGCTTGGACCTTCATGATCGCCCACTTTTTCAATGGCATATCTGTCATTAGGAGACACTTTTACAACTCGATAGGGTCCCAAAAATTTAGGTTTCAGCTTAAGCCCAACTCCAAACTGCGTACGCTGAATGGCCACTAGATCTCCTACTTTGTACACTCTAGATTTTTTTCTCCCTTTGTTATACTGACGTTTATTTTCCTGTTGCAATTTGAAAATATTGTATTTTGCTTGTTCGCGTAATTCTTCTCTCTCCTTCATCATGGACTTTTCATACTCTTCTTCCAATATATCTTTTATCTTCAGATCTTCTTTATTTTTCATTGTGATGCCAATCATCAGTTCGAATGGCGTATGCTTCGTACTTCTGGATGGTGTACTGTTTATGATACTTTGTAGACTTGGAACATATTTGAACCATTTGCTAGGCTCCTCTATTGAAAGTTTGGCAAGAACAGGAATCAACAGACCAATCATCCTTTCTGCCTGCCCATTGCCTCTAGGAATTCCGGTTGTTATTTTACAATGTTCAATTCCCTGATCAGTACAATAATCAGTGAATTCCTTCGATGTAAACGCTGATCCCCTATCTGAAATTATTCGTGATGGGTTTCCAAAAGTAGCTTGTTGTAATTTCAGCTTTTCTATGGCATCGCTAGCCGAGGTAGATTTCACTGGGTACAACCAGACAAACTTCGTAAAGGCATCGACTACCGAGAAAATATGTTGGTATCTTTTATTCGTTGTTGGAAGGGGTCCCAAAAAGTCGATATTGTAAGTCCCAAGTGGAACGTTGTTTTTCGGCACTGGATTAAGAAACCCTTCGCCTTTTCCACGTTTTCTATTGCAGAGGATGCACTGTACGCAATTAGAAATAACGATTTCAACATGTTTTCTTGCATTAGGAATAAAAAACTGTTGCTTAAGAATTTCCTCTGTCTTGGCAGCGCCAAAGTGACCTTTGTTGTGAACGTCTTTAATGATGTTATTTTGCATCGCCTGAGGAACCATTAGTAATTCTTTCCCATTCTCATACTTGTACACAATTCCTGCTTTAATGAAATGTTCATTGTCATGTCCTTCTTCAACTAGAGTTTTAATTGCTTTAATGTGATCATCTTGATGTTGTGCAGCTTCTATTTGGGTTGTTAATTCTCCTTGTGCACGAGTTGTTATCAACAATATGTTCCTGCTTAGGGCATCCACATGCTTCATTTGGGTGCCTGATCTATGGACAACCTCATAATCATATTCTTCGAGTGACAATGCCCATCGAGCAATTTTTGGTGTAAGCTCTTTTTTCTGCATAGTCCTCTGAAATGCAGCGCAATCGGTCACTATTTGAACTTAGTACCCAACAAGTAGTAGCGAAATTTTCGCAAAGCCTCGATTACAGCCAGTACTTCCAATTCGTAAGAACAATACTTCTCTTGTTGAGGAGTAGTCTTCTTGCTCATGAAGTGAATGTGTAAAAGCCCTTGTTGATTCTGGTGCCGATTACTCGGTCATATCTGAAGAATTACGAGTACAATTGAATACACCTATGTTTACTGAGGATGGACCTGTACTGAAAACTGCCTGTGGAAAATCTGTAGCCGCCTCAGGACGCTGTGTATTAAAAGTCGACTTGAATGGGACTGTGAAACCGTTTGAATTTCTGGTATTTCCACAGTGTAGCCACCAAATGATACTTGGATGGGACTTTTTCCGTGCCACTGATGCTGTCATAGATTGCGGAAATGAAGAACTTCAACTTGCAGAAATCCTTCCAGACAACCAGGTGTCAGGTAAATCAGATTGCTCTTGCACCTTGTTTGCCGCAACAGATTACGTAATTGAAGCCAATTCGACAAAGCAAATATGTACTCTTAATCCAGAAATTCCAGAAGCAGATAAAGCTATGATTATTGGTAATACAATTCTCACGTGTGAAAGAGAGCTGTCTATACCAGCCTCAATCGTTAACGTTGAAAATGGCTGTTGTAAAGTATGGGTTACAAATTTCTCTCGACGAACCCAACTGATACCGAAGGGAATGAACATAGCTTGCTTAACGACAGTAACAAACGATGCAATTTGTTCTTTAAGTGATGAAGATCGAGAAGGTTCTAAGAGACACAATTCCAGAAGGCGATTAAAACGAGAAACATTTAAAGAACTTTTAGATACTAAGCTGACTACTATTGAAGAAGACGAGTTATTGAATCTGCTGGAAGAATTTAGTGACATTTTCGACTTTAACAGGCAATTGAAGAAATCCAGTGGTAATTCTGTGAAACACAAGATCGACACAGGTGACAGCGTCCCGATCAAGCAGAGACCTTACCGTATATCAGCCACTGAAAGACGTGTGATTGGAGACGAAGTACAACGGATGCTAAAAGAAGACGTGATACAGCCATCAACCAGTCCATGGTCATCTCCAGTCGTACTTGTGAAAAAGAAAAATGGTGAATGGCGCTTTTGTGTCGATTACAGAAGATTGAACAAGGTCACTAAAAAAGACGTCTATCCACTACCACGCATCGACGACGCTTTGGATTGCCTAGCTGGTGCACAAATTTTCTCTATGATGGATTTAAAATCCGGTTACTGGCAAATAGAGGTTGATGATAAAGATAGAGAAAAGACAGCCTTTGTAACGTCAGATGGTCTTTATGAATTTAAAGTCATGCCATTCGGATTATGTAACGCTCCCGCTACATTTGAACGGATGATGGACACTGTACTACGAGGCCTGAAGTGGAATATCTGTCTTTGCTACCTAGATGACATCATTGTGTATGCACCGAATTTCCGAGAACATCAAATACGCTTGAGAAAAGTTTTGAAATGTATCCAAGAAGCCGGACTGACGCTAAATTCCACCAAATGCTCATTTGGCAAAAAGAAACTAACGATACTTGGACACCTTGTTGATCAACATGGAATCTATCCCGATCCACAAAAGATAGCCGCTGTAAAGAATTTTCCTGTTCCAGAAAATATCGCAGATGTTCGAAGTTTTCTAGGCCTGTGCTCTTATTACCGACGATTTGTCAAAAAATTCGCTGATGTTGCAAAACCCCTGCATGATTTATTGAAGAAAGATGTGAAGTTTTCTTGGAGTACTTCACAGAAGGAATCTTTTTCAACTCTCAAAAAATTACTAACAAGTGAACCTGTTTTGGGACATTTCCTTCCAAATGCAGAAACGAAGATACATTCAGACGCTAGTGGTTATGGCATCGGCGCAGTACTAATACAGATCCAAGATGATAAGGAAAGACCGATAGCCTACGCATCCAGGTCCCTGACAGCCGCTGAAAAGAACTATTCTACAACCGAAAAGGAGTGCCTTGCTGTCATCTGGTCGATCAGTAAATTCAGACCGTATCTATTTGGAAAACCCTTTACCGTAGTAACGGATCACCACTCTTTGTGCTGGCTAGCCAATGTTAAGGACCCATCTGGAAGACTTGCACGATGGGCTTTAAGGTTGCAGGAGTACGACATCACCATAGTCTACAAGAGCGGTCACAAACATTCCGATGCCGATTCGCTGTCGAGAAAGCCCCTTCTCGAAACAGTAAACGAAAACGGTGATGAAATCCCCTTCCTTTCAGCCATCACAGATTACAGAAAAGAGCAGCTAAAAGATAAGCAGCTGAAGCCCATAATTAAAATTCTTAAAAGAGGTGACGGATACCGAAGTTATCAACTTAGAAACGGTGTGGTTTACAAAAGAAACTATGATCCTATGGGACAGCAGTGGCTCTTGGTCGTACCGAAACAACTCCGCAGCGATGTCTTAAAGAGTCTTCATGATGCCCCAACCGCCGGTCACCTCGGATTCGCCAAAACCTACGACCGAATAAGGAGGAAATACTATTGGCCAGGACTATATGGGAGCACACGCCGATATGTGTCACATTGCCGAGAATGTCAAAGACGAAAATCTCCTTCGCAATTGCCACCGGGGCAACTTCACCCGATCAGACCCCCTGACATACCATTTGCCAAAATTGGGATTGATCTACTTGGACGCTTTCCAGTTACCCGAAACGGAAACCGCTGGATCATTGTTTGTACAGATTACCTTACGAGGTTCACTATCACAAAAGCATTACCAACTGCTGAGGCCACGGAAATCGCTAAATTTATAGTCGAAGATATCATACTGAAGCACGGTGCTCCCAGAGAAATGATAAGTGATCGAGGACGTTCCTTCTTATCCAATATTGTGAAAGACGTCAATCAATTGTGCCAGACGTCTCATCTTCTGACAACATCCTACCATCCACAAACCAATGGCTTGACAGAAAGATTTAACAAGACATTGGCAGACATGCTGTCCATGTACGTAGACGTCGAGCAAAGAAATTGGGATACCATCCTACCCTTTGTGACTTTCGCCTACAATTCGGCAAAACAAGACACCACAGGGTTCAGTCCATTTTTTCTCGTTCATGGCAGAGATATCCAGACACCTCTAGACGTAATTCTTCCGCTCAATACAGAAAATCACGACGATAATTACGTGCAACATCTGATCACCAGGGCAGAGGAAGCTAGACAGCTTGCAAAAATCCACATCCTTGACGCTCAACAAACTGATAAACGACGATATGACGAGAGACATCGACCAGTCAACTACAACATCGGAGACTTAGTCTGGATCTTTACTCCAGTACGAAAGGTTGGACTGTCCGAAAAGCTCCTAAGACGTTATTTCGGACCCTATCGAATAACACGGCGACTATCTGACGTAACATACGAAGTAGAAAGTATGGAGGAGAATAGCAGACGGCGGATCTCAAAAGATGTAGTCCACGTCCTTAGGTTAAAACCCTATCTTGATCCAAAGAAACAACTGGATGACGGAAGAGAGCACAGCATTTCCAGGGGACCTGTTACAAGGAGCCAGATCAGGCTGCAGCGGGACGCTGCTTGGTCTTAAGGAGGGGGAAATGTAGCGAAACTTATTCACTTCGTCTGAAAATCGTGGCTCAGTCGGGTATTGCACCTTACTGCAAATTGGAAGGTACGGAGTTCCAATCCCACTAGAGGCAAGTGGCCTAAAAGTAGATTTCATTTTAAAGTTCCCTTTCTGTTTGTTTCTCACTTCTTCAGTAATATACTTATGTTAATATACTTATGTTAATTTCTAGAACTTTCGAATTCTCGAATGTTCGATTCATTTTTCGGAAAAGGTATAAAAGGAGATGTATCACTCAGTTCAAAAATAATAAAGTCTCGAGTTGAGATCAGCAATCTTTGTCCTCGCTTGCCTTTTGAAAATCTACACGACAATATGTTGCAATTCAATTTCATCCATCAAGGAAATCGGCAATTCGGATAAAGGATTAAAAGTCAAATCATTTTCTCTAACATCCTGTACACAAGATGACGCAACGCCTATCATTGGAATATTAATGGCAGTCGCCAATAGTTCACACCTGTTTTCTTCTTTGAAAGGGTGAGTCAGGGGGGAGGGGATACCAAACATCTGCCTTTCATTACTTTCGGATTCCAAAACAGTGGCTCCATTTCGGCAACTCGTTTTTGTTTTTATTCCTTTACTTCCTGAATGGGGTCCCTCAAAACGCTTAGCTTTTATTTTTTCTGACTCTTTCACTTCCGAAGTGTGTGTGAAAGAAAGATTAATAGAGTTTTCTCGAAAGCTCAAAATCCTTAAATCATTTCCTGATATTGAAATATTAAGCTTGTTAATTACGTCCATACCAATCACAATATTACAACATAAGTTTTCAATAACAAAAAACTCAGTGAGAATATTAAAATTGTCAATAGTAATTTCAGCACAAAAATAACCAAGTGATTTTACACTTTGATTTCCAATACCATTTAACATTATGTCACAAGGGGTTAATTCTGGTGCACCAATTTGCATATAAAAATCATATTTCAAAATAGATAAATCTGATCCCGTATCAATTAAAGCATCAACATATTTACTCATAATTTTAAGACATTTGTACAACTTCTTTTCATGATTACTGGACATATTAATTAAAACTTTCTTTTCTTCATTTATATCAGTTTTTACACCTTTATTACATTCGAATTTACGGTGTCCATATTCATTACACTTTAAACATTTAATGCCTTTATTCTTATTTGGACACTCAGAAATTCTATGACCAATTTCATTACATGAAAAACATTTAACATATTGGTTAGTAACACTCTGGTGAGCACGGACGATCGACGGTTTATCATTGAATTTCTTGGAGCGCTGATGACTTTGTGTTTCAGCTGATTTCATATCTCTAGCTCCCGGTCTTTTAAGATGGAATCTTGCCGCCTCGTACTCATCCAATTTATTCACTAATTCGGCTACTTTATTCAATTTCGGTAATTCATCAATAAAATGCTCGCGCATTTCAAACGGTATTTTCCTTTTAATTTGATCCGCCACTATGAGATCTTTCAATTCTTCATATTTAGAGATACTAAGACCCACAACCCATTCTTCGAAAAAATTATCTAACTCGTAGGCGAAATCACGCCAAGATGCGGTTGTTTCTTTTTTATGAGTAAAAAAGTGCTGTCGAAACTGCTCCGGTGTTAGTTTAAATCGATTCAGTAAAAGTTTTTTCACGTGGTCGTAATCATTTGCGAGCGGATCAGGCTCTCTTGCAATTAAATTTGCGATATCCAACGGTAAAAGACTCACAAGGAAAATAACCCAATTTTCTTTAGGTATTTCTATGCGATTAATTTGTTTTTCAAACAAAGATAAATACATGCTTAAATCACAGTTTCCGTCGAAACGTGTCATTAGTTTTGAAAAGTCAGTTTTAAGTGGGGAAATAAAATCGAAACTTCCAGTACTTTTGTTTTCTAGCTGTAACTTCTTCAACTGAAATTCGCGTTCTGCTTTCTTTTCGTTTTCTTTAGCTTCCCTTTCGCGTTCAGCTTTATCGTCTCTTTCCTTTGTTTCTCGTTCAGAAACAATCCTTTTTAAAAGCGTTTTTGTTAATTCCTCACTGTATTCATCAGCTTTCGTTATCAACTTAATAAGCTGCGGAATTTTGGTTCCTTCCGTTGCTATTAGTTCTAATTCTTCTATTAGCGCTAGAAGATCGATCTTGCGTGCTCCGGCTAAATACGTAGCCATGTTAGTGTCAAAATGAAAAATCTGTACTCACAGTTCAGATGAAGTATTCCTCAAGATCCAATATGCTGAGTCACGGTCCTTCACTCAAATGAAGTTCGCACCTCGAATCCGATGAGCATCAGACGAATATTGGAATTGTCCGCGTCTCGAACAGTTTATGTAAAGTTCGCTTCTTGAAACTTTTAAGGTAAAATGCGTGTGAAACGGCAATCTTCGGCCTTTGATCAAATCCAGGCCAAACCCCCAAATATATGTGGGTTCGTAAAAGGTAAATGATAAATAACTCTTAAAGTTTAAATTTAAGTTTAATTAGATAATTGATGTATTTACAGTATATTTACAAACATCTTTAACAGTTAAGAATATCCGACAACTAAGAGGCCATCTGCCTAAAAAGTCATGGGCCGTCTGCCCAACTGCTAGCTTCGGTGTCTGGGGGTACATCTGTCTCATTGCTGCGGTCGCTTCTGAGCGGACGCTTCCTCTAGGTGGCGTTACTGCTGCGGACGTATCAGGCTTTGGCGCGCTCGTCGCACAATCCCACATGTGTATTTTGTTAAAATTCATTTCCATCATCCTGATTCATATCCCAGAGATTCTTTTCCTCCAGCTTTTGAAAAAAACAAAAATAACCGACACATTTCAAGGAATGTTTATTGAGCGAGACATGAATACTGTCAACTGATTTTATACAATTGTTGCATTCCAATGTAAAATATATCTGGTTGATTTTATAAATCGAATGTATCCTGATATATATATATATTTTTCAAATGAAAAATTCGTGTGTTGATCTACAGAGAATGGATCTATAGGTATGTTCAGTGTAAAATGTTTTCACATCATTTGAGTGATTTTTCCTCTCAAAAAATCCTGATGGTCACTCGAATCAGAGTGTGCTCTGGCCCCTCTTGTACGAGTGTGCTTTCAGGATGAGTTGGAAATCATTACCATTGTTTTGTTACACAGGTACAGTAACGTGTGTATCAAATAATTATGCCCGTCATTAATTTCGGAACAATCTCTTCACTGCAATGAATGCATGACACTGCAGTTTTAGTGTCTTCGATCCAATTGTAATACTGGTTCAAAGACATATCTATATTATATCTATATATTATATATAAACTTTGACCTTTGAACTTAGCGGAAAAGGGTATAAGGTTGTGTAAAGAAATTAAGAATGCAACGTTCTCTCAGAAATCAAAATCATAAACTGAAAACATTTGTGTAAAGAAATTAAGAATGCAATGTTCTCTCAGAAATCAAAATCATGGATCTCATTGCTAATTGAATGGACTGGGATGAAGATTGTATTTATATTCACATGTTTTCAAAATGAATAAATGTTTTTTTTTTATTTATGATTATTTTATTTTAACGTGTGTATCAAATAATTATACCCTTTTCAGGACACCTGGATTGGTGGGAAACATGAAATCCACAACAGATTTAACATGTGTATCAAGTAATTATGCCCTTTTCAGGAAACATGAAATCCACAACAGATTTAACATGTGTATCAAATAATTATGCCCTTTTAGTTTTGCAGGATTGGTGGGAAACATGAAATCCACAACAGATTGAACGTGCACATGAATCAAATGGATCTCATTGCTAATCTAATGGGGGGCAAGGATGAAGATTGTAGTTCCTGTATCATACACATGTTTTTCAAAATGAATAAATGTTTTTTTTTATTGATGATATGTGTTTCATTTCAAACCCTATTAAAAAAATATGCTTCAGGTGAAGCTTTTGTTTTCTGATTGACACACTAAGCATTTTAATGTATACTCATATTGTTTATTGAGCGAGACGTGTTTTTTGTTGAATGATGCAAAACTCCTGGAAGAGGTACACGGTATAAACGTTTTTTTTTTTTATGTGATAACTTTGCATGACACGGTATAAAATTTTTTATCTTCTGGTATGGGTCTCACTTAAAAAAAAACGAGGGGGGGAGTAAATAAAACAATTGGGGGGTGCACGTTCAATTGATTGGCGAGAGAAAAAAAAACAAATTCACATCGCTTTTGCCAATAAATGTTCAAACCCAATCTTGGAAAATATAAAAGGCACGCGTAGTTCACATCGCTTTTGCCAATAAATGTTCAAACCCAATCTTGGAAAATAAAAAAATATAAAAGGCACGTTTAATTCACATCGCTTTTGCCAATAAATGTTCAAACCCAATCTTGGAAAATATAAAAGGCACGTTTAATTCATTTCAAACCCAATCTTGGAAATTAAAAATAAAAGGCACGCGTAATTCACATCGCTTTTGCCAATAAATGTTCAAACCCAATCTTGGAAATTAAAAAATATCTGCCACAATAATTCTGCAGTGAGATTGTTTTGTTTTGAATAAGGATCTGTGTCATGCCACAATAATTCTGCAGTGGGATTGTTTGTGTGTGTGTACTCTTGAGAGATAGATGAACAAACACGACTACTCATTTCAATTGATTATTATTTTATTTTGGGAGATGTGCCAAAGTTGGATTGAATTCATATTTTGCTCAGAGTGATTCATGTGTCAATTTTACAAATTTCGTATCCTGTCAAGTATTTGTAAAAAAATTCATTTCCACATCATCCTGATTCGTATCCCCGAGTATATTAGAATGTGTCATGTCACAATAATTCTGCAGTGGGATTGTTTTGTGTGTGTGAGAGACGAACATGGTGTGCCAAAGTTGGATTGAATTCATATTTTGCTCAGAGTGATTCATGTGTCAATTTTACAAATTTCGTATCCTGTCAAGTATTTGTAAAAAAATTCATTTCCACATCATCCTGATTCGTATCCCCGAGTATATTAGAATGTGTCATGTCACAATAATTCTGCAGTGGGATTGTTTTGTGTGTGTGAGAGACGAACATGGTGTGCCAAAGTTGGATTGAATTCATATTTTGCTCAGAGTGATTCATGTGTCAATTTTACAAATTTCGTATCCTGTCAAGTATTTGTAAAAAATTCATTTCATGTGCCAAAGTAAACAATAATTCATATTTGCTGAGAGTGATTCATGTGTCAATTTACAAATTCCACCCTGACCTGTCAAGTGTGTGTGTGTAATATGTATTTGTTAAAATTCATTTCCATCAACAATCATCCTGATTCATATCCCAGAGTACAATACACAGAGATTCTTTTCCCACCAGCTTTTGAAAAAATAACAACTGACACATTTCAAGGAATGTTTATCGAGCGACTGTATCTTTTCCCCACTTGACACATTTCAAGAAATTTTTTGTTGTTGATCTAGCGAGACATGACTACTGTAAAACATTTAGTATCATTCGGGTAATTTTCCTCTAAAAAAAAAATCCTGATGGTCACTCGAATCAGAGTGTGCTCTGGCCCCTCTGTACGAGTGTGCTTTCAGGATGAGTTGGAAATCATTACCATTGTTTTGTTACACAGGTACAGTAACGTGTGTATCAAATAATTATGCCGGATCATTAATTTCGGGACGATCTTTTCATTACAATGAATGCATGACACTGCAGTTTTAGTGTCTTGAATCAAATGGTAATACTGGTTCAAAGACATATCTATATGTAAAGAAATTAAGAATGCAACGTTCTCTCAGAAATCAAAATCATGGAGTGCTTTCAGGATGAGTCGGAAATTGTTTTGTTTTTATGTGTAGTTTGAATTGATGCTATATTGTGTTTTCTTTTTGTCGGTGAATGTGACAATCCTTTTCACACGTTCTGGATACATTTTCATGCGTTCACACAATACATGACTGCATCAGATTTTTTTTTAATGTGTGTATCAAATAATTATGCCCTTTTCAGGAAACATGAAATCCACAACAGATTTAACATGTGTATCAAATAATTATGCCCTTTTAGTTTTTCAGGACACCTGGATTGGTGGGAAACATGAAATCTGCAACAGATTGAACGTGCACATGAATCAAATGGATCTCATTGCTAATTTAATGGACTGGGATGAAGATTGTAGTTCCTGTATCATACACATGTTTTTCAAAATGAGTAAATGTTTTTTTATTTATGATATGTGTTTCATTTCAAACCTTATTAAAAAAAAACTTCAGGTGAAGCTTTTGTTTTCTGATTGACACACTAAGCATTTTAATGTATACTCATATTGTCTATTGAGCGAGACGTGTTTCTTGTTGAATGACCTCTGATGCAAAACTCCTGGAAGAGGTACACGGTATAAACATTTTTTTTTATGTGCTGACAATTCCACTTTGCATGACACGGTATAAAAATTTTTTATTTTGTGGAAGGCAAATCTTCTGGTGTGGGTCTCACTTTAAAAAAAAACCCAGGGGGAAGTAAATAAAACAATTGGGGGGTGCACGTTCAATTGTATCCCATTTCGAGATTGGAGAGAGAGAAAAAAAAACAACTAGCGACTCAGCGTACAGCGTAAGTGTCCGACAAGTTGACTCTGATTGGCTCCTCATATATATGTTGTATGGTTGTTGTTAGTAGTATTTCTCGCCAACTTATATAATAAAGGGAGGCAAAAATGAACTCTTCTTTTAAAGAACTCCTCTTGGTGAAGCAACGATGGCCAAATGGCTAAAGTCACTTACCATCAGATTGGCGTTAGCGGCGGAGGATGTCTTCCCGGGTTCGAACCCAACTGGCGAAGATATTTTTAGATCATCCAAATTATTTTAAAACATTTCCAATTTAATTCCTTTTGATTCTAAATTACTTTTCCTAATTTTTAATACCCTTTTTTTATTTTCCCAAACTTTCGTTGATTTTACATAAATAATCTAAAAACCACTCCTGAACTCACTACCAGCTGATATTTTTCCGCCCCTCTGCCGTCCCCTTTGCTTTAGGATGATGGTGTCGTATCCATCCCTGGTTTAGGACCATTCTGATGTAACAAAAAGCATACATAAAGCACTAACTTATATAATAAAAGCATACAATTTTCGGTTCAAAATGTTAAAACCTTTTGAAAACCGTTCCTATCAGTCAAAGAGATCTGCGCCAAAACGTAGATAAATAGCCAAATGAAACACCTTTACGTCTCAGGCACATGATCATACCAGCCAATCAGAGTCAACTTGTCGGACACTTACGCTGTACGCTGAGGCGTTGCCTACGTAGGCAACGGCTGAGGCGCTTGTAAAAAAACATCACTCGGGTGTTGCCATCTTGTCGATAAATGTTCAAACCCAATCTTGGAAATTAAAAATAATAAAAGGCACGCGTAATTCACATCGCTTTTGCCAATAAATGTTCAAACCCAATCTTGGAAATTAAAAAATATAAAAGGCACGTTTATTTCATTTTCAAATCCAATCTTGGAAATTAAAAAAAAAAATAAAAGGCACGTTTAATTCATTTACAAACCCAATCTTGGAAATAAAAAAATATATAAAAGGCACGTTTAATTCAAAATGGGTCGTTTTCAATTTAGGAAATTTTTTTCATGGGGTTACGGTGCTCATCTATTTTTTCGACCGACTGTACACAAAGGGAGAGATAATAGCTGTTTACTTTTTTTTGTAGTCTGTACATCGAGGTGCACTGGAAAAATCATTTCAGAAAAAGAAAAAACATTTCTCCTTGTTTTTTAACATAGACTACCGAACGTTGGCTCATTATCAACGTTTGGCAACTTCCTTTTCCTTAACTGAAAAACAGATTCTAGGCGTTCTTTTGAGTCTAATATATGATTGGCTGATACATGTGTTTTCTGTCTACATGCAGAAAGGACACAAGATTCTATCCAATCTGGCTGCAGAGCAGTTCTACTAAATGCTAAACTACTGTTTTTGTTTATATTTACTATCGGATTTGGTCTTTCTTCACCAATATTTGATCTGTCGAAATTCCGCACTATTGTATTCAACATGAATTGTAGAAACCTTGTTTGATCAAACCTTTGTTCTGTTTGGTCTCTGAGTTGAGAAAGATAGAGCTATGTCTTCTAAAGTTCCTCTAGATTTGATGGCCATTCATGAAGAAGGGCCATCTTATAATCCCGGCTCCTATCCACAGCAGTTCAGTAGATCTCATAGCATTGATTTCAATCGGCCTGGACCATCAACTGAACACATCCCCGAAAGTTCAGATTCCGGTAATAAAATTTAGTGAATGATAACAGCATGCTGCGTATATTGAATTGCGGTTTCTTATTACATTAGGTCCTGAAAACCCAACAATTTAGACTCTCATGTTTCTTTGCATTGTTTTTGTTGGGCCCGAGCAAAAGTTACCATTGGAGGGTCATTGCTGCTCAATGTTCCAAACAGGAAAGATGTCAACGTCAAAACCTTTTCCTTGAAAATGAATTTCATGTTGTCTAACGGGCATTATTTTATATGCTAAAGCAAGACCACTTTCTTCACTTCCGGTTGCATTTATTTTAAATTTCCAGATAAAATTATGATCCTTTTGTCCAAAACAGAATAGACTAATAGTTTCTTCGAATTCTAGTAAGGTTTTGAAATTCGTACAAACTACAATTTGTTCATTGATACATTGGAATGTTATCACAACACATTGTCTGCCACATTGTTTGAGAACAGTTAAGACTGGTATTAGAAGCATTTCTCAGTGGCAGGTGCTCCTGCACATTGCCCACTTAGAAGGGGGCCCAAAAGAAAGAGAATAGTTAAAATAATGGAAATAGATGAAACACCAGAGAGAGATGAAGGAAGTAATATTTACCTGATTAATAATTACACCCAAAGAATTATTTAAAATACAAATTTACAGTGGTCTTGTCACACTATTGTCTCAAATAGATTGGCGTTATCAAAAAATGAAAACTATCTTTGACGATTTTTGCTTTCTTTATGGCTTGTCTTTACAATACATGAGTGTTACCGATTAAAAAAAAAAATTGGCTAAAAATCTATTAAAATAAAAGAACGATTGGATAATTGTTCTTGTCTGATAGTTGATAATAAATAATTTTTTATTAACTTTAACTTGCTAAACCTTCTCTTGCACGAAGCAATAGAAACGGGAAAAGTTAAAAATATTGGAAGAACGACATTCCCATATTTGGGTAAGACTCAAATAAACCAAAATCATGAATCATCTTTTATTTTAATAGAATACAATATCGTTAAAAATACTAACTATGATTAGGTATATAATTAATGAATTTGAATAATAATTTGAACAATGAAATAATACCTAATTAAAATTAAGGTGCCTAAATGTAAATTCATGCACAGGAAAAGCTAGTTACAGCACTGCTTAGTGGTATTCAAGTCCCTATGGAAGGTATAAAAATCAAGTCTTGTTTTGAACTTGGTGGAACCCATTGTTTAACTGCTTGGGGACTACTCCAGATCAGTGATGACATTTATCGACCAAAGCAAAAGGGTTTTGTCCCCTACTTGAAGAAAATTTGGTTCGATTCAAACTTGTTACTATTGCAAATTTGTGATAATTTTCCATTTTAACAGCTCTGATATACTAGGGTTTAGTGCCGACATTTTTGGTGCATTTTTGTAACAAGTTATGATAAGCAAAGAACCCTGTGTGCTTTACAAGATTATGGCAATCTTGTAATTATTAAAATTTTGTTAATTTTTGCAAATCATTCTTTTTTTTCTGTGCCTAAACGATTCTAGTTTGCCAGAATTAATGTAATATTTCATAACATTCATCTAATAGTCTGGTTTCATTAGATTTAAAAGTAATAAATTTTCAACACACATGGACAGTTCTCTCCAACGATAGTTGAGAAAAAGTCAAGTTTTGTTTTTCACGTTGAAGTAAGTACTTACCTAGTTGGTAGTAAGAACAATCAGTTGTGAGGATTGTTTTATTTAAAAAATTATTTTCATTAATTTTTTAATACTTATTCGCTAAGCCTAAAACAGTGCTTTTTTCTAAGAAATTCTTACTTGGCAATAAAATAGGCATTCCAAAAATTGCAATGAAAGCATTTCCACAAAGTCTATCAAAGCAGAACTTTTTCCCACTGCTAATCCAATAATTTTGGAATATGGTAGCCCATCCACACATCCGTTAAGCACTAAAGGCTTTTGCCCCCGTTGGGCCAGTATAAAGGTGAAAATTAACACTGCCACGTGGCAATTGAATGTGGAGACTGAAACATTTTGCTACAGTTGCCACACTTTCTTAAAAACATTAGTTTACATGGTGAAACCTCCGCTAATATGGTTTTTTTCTCTGAGAACCGTAAAAAAAATTAAGAAAAAAAGTATGGACACACGCATATATATATATATATATATATATAGATGTATATATATCCCATCTGAGCACAGATATATGTATATATATATATATATATATATGAGCACAGATATATGTATGTATATATATATATATATATGAGCACAGATATGCATATATATATATATATATATATACGAGCACAGATATGCATATATATATATATGTGCTCAGATGGGAAAATGTTATGTCACTTTTTTTAATTTTTCGTGACAGCAATTTAAAGATTCAATATGTGGTTCTGTGGTTTTTGACTTATTACAATTTCCCACCTTTGTTTTCTCATAAACTGAAAGAAAAAGACTTACGACATTTTGACACCTTCTAAACATTAGCAAAACAGACTCCAGGATGGGACTTACTCAATTTTTTGGGAAAAGTGACTTCTAACATTTTGCCATCTGAGCACAGATATAATGTGTATGTATTTTACAAAATATTTCAAAGCTTGAAAATGGCCACTGAGTGAAACAAATTCACAGGCCATTTACAAACTTTTGTAATTTTCACCTTTAGGCCAGTATTTAGTGTTTTGCGTATCGTTTTATTAACTGGGCACTACTTTGGCTGCAATTGAGTCGTATGTTATTTGAAGGAAAAAAATTTAAGTGCCCCATATTCTTATCTCATATTTTAGAACACCGTATGCCTTAGGGCGGGACGGTTTGATTATGTCTAATCTCATATTTTAGAGCCGACCAACTGGTATAGTGGTTAAGGTGTTAGCCTCTTGATCGGAAGGTTCCTTGTTCGAATCCGGATCAGGGCATAGATATTTGTAAGCGTATGGTGTAGAGGTGGCTGGTGCACCTTAAATCATTCGTCCTCGTCATCTGACCGAGGTACAAAATGACGTAGTGATGCACCAAATGGCTTAAACTGGGATGGTGGTAACTAGTTGAATCTCATATTTTAGAAAGTAAATTTTAAACAGCTGATCATATTGTTGTACTATCTCAGAGATCAATTGTAGGGAATGAGAATCTCACTGAAATCTTAAAATAATACTTAAATAAATCTTAGAATAAAATACAAACTAATTGAGCATTGTAAATTATGGAATCTTTTGATTCACTGTAGGTATCTATCTGAAAATTTCTAATGAAGGATTGTCTTTATTTCTCAGGGCCATGGTAGCCCGGTTGGAAGAGTAACGGATTAGCAACCTGTGGGTTGTGAGTTGGAATCCAACTAAAAACTGCTGTAGGAGGCTGGTGCACGTTAAATCTGTCGCGGCCTTAAATGTCCTCCATGATGTAAAATGTTTGGTGGGGTTACAGCTCAGGTATGACCTGGTCATCCGAAAGTGTTTCAAAATAATGTCCTCGGGTCTTTCCTTTCGGGTTTGATCACGGACAGTCGCCGATGACTCTTTGTGTTGCTCCAGTGACATTAATAAAAATACATACTTTATTTCTCAATCTTAAAATGTGCTTAATTTTTTCAGACCATGTGCAGAAATTCACGACGCTTGGTCTTGAAATAACAAGGTAAATTATTAGACATGTTCCTGAGTTTCTCTGGAAAGGTCTTCTATGTAAATTGTAATAACTCTCTTTTCTTTTACAGTGCAGTTATAGGAAGTGTGATATCACACCCTTGTATCGTTCTGAGAAGACAATGCCAGGTAAATCAAGCCTGATACTAATATTTAAATTTATGATTACATAAATTATGGGTACAGCTGCATTCTATGCCTCGTTTGGTTACAACGCTCTTTTTATATCACCCAGGAAATAATTTGTTCAAAAATTGTTTTTATTTTTAAACTGAAAATAAATAAGCTTTTACGCAAATTATTTGAGGCGAATTTCCGATTGAATGAATCTCGATTCCTTAAGGGAATCCTAAAAAGCTGCTTATCCTGGCATAGATGTTTGCAAAATAAATGATTAGCCATTCTCTCACTCCCTAAAGTTTGTCTACCTGTAGAAAAATTTAACTTCAAATTTCATTTAAGAATACCTTTAACTCATCTATACAATACTCGATTCAGAAGGCATGTTCAAATAGAAAAAGGCAAGTATTTTCAAAAGAAAGTAGCAAACGATACAACCTGATGCGAGTGCACTGTGACTGACTAAAATGAAACTGAACGTTTGAGTTCCTCCATTTCACATGACATGGAAAAGAATTATTGAAAAAATTCTGAAGAATCAATGAAATCAAAGGACAATTTGACGGACACAAAAAGAATATTTGAAATGGAAATTTAAATTTTCTGCTTGCCGAGGTTGCCATAGAAACCAGAATAACCGTAATAAGGTTAAGTTACCTTCACCTGCCATAAGTAGCTACTAAAAGTGCACCAAGAGCGTTGCCACTGCATAAAATGCAACTGTATCAAATTATGATTAAGATCTGTAAAATCCTATGAATTTTTCATGGAGCCCAATAACCAACCACAGGTTGTCTGTGGAAACTTGGTTATGTAGTTTGACTTGTTCCGAGAGAGTGACCTTCCTAGTGGCATGTACATTTTAGTGATACTTTATTGTAGTGGATGGAATACCCTAAATATTTCACGTTTGCTTCTTCGTGGGTTGGAATTTTTTCAGGCTGTGTTTAAACTGAATATTCCGAGGGTCGCTGTAGCGCGGTCGGCAGAGTAGCGAACTAGCAGCAACCAGGGGTTGCGAGTTAGAATTATACCAAAGACTATTGTGTACAAAGGGGGCTGGTGCATGTTAAATCTGTTGTGGCATGGAATTTTGGTTAGTAGGGTCCCTGTTCAGGTGTGGTCTCGTCATCTGGCCACGGTTTAAAATGACGTGGTGTTGTCCTGGGATCATTCCCATCGGGGGTTGATTCCGGACTGTTGCCAATAGCCTTTTGTGTTGATCCAGTGTAACATTAATTGAAATACCTACCATACCCTGTTGGGAAAACTGTCAATTAGTTGTAAGTGTAGCTGTGTATAATTTTTGAAATTCCCCAAAGTAATTATGAATCTGCATACGTAATTTTCCAATTCCAAAAGCTACTTTGGATGTGAAAGAACTTGAAACTGAAATTCGAAAGCTTTTTATGAAACTAATGACAAATAATAAGTTGCATAAAGACACACTCACTAGATTGCTTACTATAATTAGCTATTTAAAATTGCCGTCTTGTAATACTGAAATAAGAGTGCAACTCAAAGTCCAACAAGACATTTAATGATATGAACAGCATAAAGACTCAAAGGATTGCATCTGACAAATCAAAAAGGATTGCACCTGACAAATGAACTGATAAAAATGCGTATACAGGAAGCAGTAATGGGGGGTAAGCACATGAAAGAGTAATATTCAACACCATTGATTTATGACTCATTAATGCAAAGACTTGAAGGAAATGTGCAACAAAAATCAATCAAATCTGTAAAATTAAAAAGAATATCTCTTAAGGAGGAGGAGCCGCCCTTGGTGTTGTGTTACCAATTTGTCTCTTAGGTTCTATTGTTGTTATCAGCTTCCTTAAATGTGTCCACCTTCAACTGTTCATAGTCATTTCCTCGTTTTAGTTAAAATAATCAATGGCAATGCATCACCAGTGAGTTTGGGGTTTATGGCGCAAGAGCCATTGAGTTTAAGGTCAAGTGGATAAGTACTGGCTCGAAATATATTTAGTTGACATTTTTTGCATCTTATTGCACACTGATCCTACACCCCCCCTATTTCCCCTGGATCCAGCATTGCCCCCCTAAGATTCCTTAAGCACCAACAGGTAGTGGTGCCAGAAGATAAATATCAGAAAAAAGAACACCTGGTAAAATAGTTTATAAAAAAGAGGACACGAAAAGCATAGATTATTAGTGTGTAATTGTTAGGTATCTAATACAAAGGATCATCTTTGACGAATCTTGAATATATTAACCACTAACTAAAATAAAATATGTGAACAAATTACTTATAGAATTTCCAAATCTCAATGTAAATATAAATAAAATCGAAAATGTTTACAACCAGATTGTTCACATTTTTATCTTTTCAAATATGCATGATGGATTTAGGTACAAAGTTAAACCAGATAAAACAATGCGAGTGACGTTTAAACATGGAACTCAATATATACTGGGGGTTGAACTTCCTACTATACGTTGATGCATTTTAATAATACGTACGATTTTCATAAATGTCTAGTATGTATTTGAATACTTATGGTTACATATCAATACAGTAGGTAATGTGAATACATTAGCATAAAGTTTGAAATGTGAAATATACTTTTTAACGCAATCCGAACGAAATGATGGACAAAGAGAACAACCGCAACCAGAGGACAAAAAAGATCAGACTTAGAAAAGAGAG
This sequence comes from Metellina segmentata, assembly GCA_947359465.1. NCBI lineage: Eukaryota > Metazoa > Arthropoda > Arachnida > Araneae > Tetragnathidae > Metellina > Metellina segmentata. Next base: position 134,900,162 of record OX375874.1, on the reverse strand, counting down.
TTAAAAAAAAGATCAGAGCAGAAAAGAAGACATGTTTTCTTTTAAAAAGATGTTCTGACAATTTTACCTACAGGGAACAGTAATGCCCATTCTGGTAACTACTTGTCTATCTAATATCCCTTGAATTTCATTTTAAAACTGCTTGAAAAGCTACTTATGAGAGAGTATGAAAATAAGTTTTTGAAATGTAAATTGTTTTTTCAACTCTTGTGTTTCTAATGTATATTATATTTCAGGTCAATACGCAGGCCTCTAGGTATCATATGAGTCCATTTACTCTGATACCTGTACTAATAAGGCTTCAAAACAGACAGGTACAATTTATACTTCAGATTCTTTATTTAACTTTTTTCTGTAATCTTGTTAGGTTTGCTGAAAAGTGTGCCTGTGTAATTGAAAATTTTTTCTTGCCTCCATGTTTAAAATTGCTAGAGATTTTTCTCAAGATTACCACAGATCTATATTTGATTCTACAATTGCTTTAGTTTGGTATCTTGTTTAGTTTTTTTTTATTTGGAGTCAACTGTCTATGATGATGACAATGAATTTCTTTATTTAGTGAGAGAGAATTTTTGTGGAACACTGAATCATTTACAAATTATCTTTTAAAATATTTCCAAAAATTGTCAAATTCTGTCTCTTTAATGAATTTTTCTGTTAATTTGAACATTTTCGCAGCTTACTTCCACAAATTTTTTGAGCATTTACAAAATTTTCTTAGATTCAAACCTATTTTAAGTTTTCTATTTAAATTACCCATTTGTGCAAAGTGCAGTGAATTTGCATAGCAGTCAAATCGTGACAGTATCAACTTAAAAATTGATATAATAAGAAAGGACATATGAAAGTTCTTTGACTAATTTCCTGACACTGAAATGCAGCAATTTAGAAAAATGTAAATTTGTACAAAGAACTTTGAATGGAGTATGCTACTTATGTACAGGTTTCACTAGAGTCAGCAGTTGAGATTGAAGTACTATGAGAGACACTAAAATATTAAATGAACTTTATTTTATGAGTTAAAATTAGATTTACCAAATAGGGTTTGATTAAATAACTAATAAAAAACTTAAGTAATCAAACTTAGTACGCAACTATGCTCCATGAAAAAATCCAACCAACCCTGGCAAACTTAATCATCTTTGTACTAACAGATGTCCTCAAGGTCATTTATTTTCTTGCTCAATCGAACTAGAGTGAAGATACAATCCATACATTTTTAGATTTCAGGTTTTTGTCAATTTACACACTGAATATTTTTGAAGTAATGTTATTTTTATGTAAATGCTTGTTTTGGAATTGTGGTCAGTAATTATTGCAGTGCTTTTTCTGCTTAGAGCTTGTTGTGTCTTTGGAAAGGATGCAGCGGCATGTTCATCCTCAGAGGTTGTACCGCAGTCCTAGAAACGTTCATCGCAGAGGTGACCCCATTTCCAAGGTAACATCAGAACTTAGTATGTTTTCGTGAACCTGATCGGCTATTCAGGAAATAATTTTGGAGGGGCTCAATCTTTCATTCTCATCTGACTGTTCTAAATTACGTGATACTGTCCTCAGATCTTTCCCTTCAGGTTTGATACAGGGTCATCACCAATACTATTGGGTTGCTCCAGTGCGACGTTAATTGAAATCAGGGTGTCAAGATTTAAATCACTTGATTTAAATCAACAATTAAAATCATAATTTTAATAAAATGATTTTTTTTTAAATCATTGATTTAAATCACAACCAATCTTACAGTTTTATAACTAAGTAAACACGCCCTAGGAAAATCACAGAACTCATCAAAAGCTTTATACTTTCTGCATTCATGGTGATTACACCACCAATGGCTACACCCAGTACTGATCAACTTTTGAAAAAATGTTTGGCACTGGACACTTGCAAATATTGTTGAGTCAGGGATTCTGCCAAACAGTAAAGTAAAAAGCAAGTTGACATCTATTTCAAAGTTTTCACAATGTTCATGCCTAATTTTATAATATGTTACGAACAATAAAGCATTCATTCATAAGACATTCATTCAAGTGGGGAAGCATTGGAAAATCTTGTACATTAATGTTATATTTAAAAAAGTCTTTAGCTATTTATATTATCCATGACCAGTAGGCCTACTTCTAATTGTCAAAACAGCCAAAGAAAAACCCCACTTGTAGGCATAAACTACTTGTTACCCCTTTAATAGACTGTGACCAATAGCTTAGCTATAGTATGTGATTTTTCAAATTTTTTTTTTTAATTGTAACACAATTAGTGTGATTAATAGGGCAACTTTTTGGTTGCAGTACAAATGGGAAAAGTTGCATTTATCATTCCATTTACGGAAATAAAGTTGCATTTATTTTTGATACACTAAATTCTAAAACAAATTATTCGTAAAAAATGAAAAAAAATTCAAAATATAAAATATATTTACAATTTTAGTCGTGTACAACAGTATTATCATATATACTGAAATACAGAAGAATGTTGAATGGCCAATCCTTGGCCAGTAATTTCTTTAACATTGAAAACCTGCGCCAGCCGCAGTCCTATAATGTGCTGTATTGGATAGTAGAAGTGCAAAATTCTTTCGCTCAAGATTCAAAGATTTTAAAACGTCATTTACAAGGCGAACAACATATTGATGATCGACACTCACCTCACAAACTCTGCAGTCAATTACACAAGTTTTCTCTGGATTATCAAGAATGCCAATCAATGTGTTAAGTACTTCTTGCCATTTCACTTTTGTCTGTTAGGACGAACACCTTCTTTCCATGAACTTCTTGTTTGATCCGCAATGCTTCTGCGTTCGCAAGATCAGACACATGTGATCGAAGGGTTCATTCAGAGAGCAAAAAATGAAATAGTAATTTGATAGTAATTAATTTTAAGCTGTATTTTAAAAATTTGCAGGTGGTTGCATTTATGCAGAAAGTTGCATTTATGTTGTGGTTATAACTCACTTACTATACACCCCATGTAGGAGGAATTTTGGTTTTAGTACTTTACATGCAGCGCAGAACGCGTGAAAAAAAGTTGCATTTGTTGCAAAAAGTTGCCCTAGTGATTAATAATTCATTGAATAAAAAATACACCTGAGCTTTCTATTTTAAGATAAGAGTTTAAACACTATGAACAACTTTCATTTTGCAAAATGCATCCTGAATAAATCACCTGTCAATTTAAGAGTTGTGACCCATCTAACAAATATTTATCTAATCAGACTATACTTACTTATTCTTAATTCACTTACACTTACTGATAAATTTGTTTACATCATGATGTTAATTGACTCCAGAAAAACTATGTAGGATGTCAACTTGTGTTTTAAAGTTAAACAAATGTTTTACCTTTTGCTTTTATTTCAAAAATTCATTTTTTAAATTTATTACCATGTATAACAAACTATGATTTTTAGTAAAATAAATATTGATTTACCATGTCACAAATTCTGATTGTTTACTTAAAATAAATATTGGTTTACATGTCATTTCAAAAATTTCCAAACACAGTTTTATGTATATTTATTAAAAAAACAGTGAAAAGGGCTTATAGAAATTTAAATAAAAAAAAATCAGATTTAAATTTAAAAAGTCAGATTTAAATTAAAAAAAAAATCCAATTACTTGGTTTTTTTACACCTTGATTGACATACCTTTCTTTTCACAGTTACTTAAGTCTATTGTGTCTGGCTTAGATTGACCAAATATGGCCCTAACACTTTATAACATCCAACCAATCAATATTTCTTTCTATTTAATCCCCGATACCCTCCAACACTCTCATCTGAATGCTTCCATTAATTGATCTTGCATTTATTGTTGTGTTCACTATTTCATACTATTTTTGTCTTGAAATGCAAATGTGATTCTTTGCACTATTATCACATGTCTGATATATTTATGTTCTAGCCTTTTTTATATAATTAAAATTTAATTATAACACTGCTCTTTTTTTACAGGGAGGTCACAGCCAACAGTTCCCTCAAACAGTTGTCTCAGCACCTCTTGTTAAAAATGTATGTGGTGCTTTATTCTGAACTAATTGGGTAGCCCAGTTGGAAGAGTATCTGTGTATTAGGGATTGTAATCCAATCAAAGATTGTCCTGTACAAATGTGCAGTGCACAAAAAATGTGTTGTGACCTCAAATGTCCTCATGTTGGTGTGGTGGGGAAGTTTGGAGTGTCAGATAAAGCATGACCTCGTCATTCACTGGTTCAAAATGCCATGGCATTTGTCCTCGGATATTTCCCTTCGTGTTTGATCTCAGACCATCGTCGATGGCTCGCTCTGTTGCTCCAGTGTGATGTTAATTAAAATACCATACCATCTTGGATATAATTGTGCTTTCACCTTGAATTTACATTTCAGTCTTTGTAGGCATATGTCAATTTTGGTGACATTTTTCTTCATAAAATGGAATTCTATTTAAGGAAATCTTTTTAAAAGTTGGAATTTTGATCCTCTTTAACTAAAATTTTAATTTTAAACTGACTTTCTCCTTGTGAATAATTAGTGTGGACAAATATTTTTCAATATTGGGGATTAGTGGAAGTTTAGTAAAAAACACCTTACATTCATTCCTAAATACAAGATATAGTTAAATAAAATGTAAATGCAGTTTTTACAAGAAAATACACGAATATCTCATTCGTAACTACTAGTAAAATACCTTTGAACTGCGACTACATTGAGAATAGGCGTGATAAATTACAAAACTCCCCTTTTATTGTGTTTTATCATAAAAAGTGTTGATCTTTTACTATATGAAAATTGCATTTCCATATTTGTGTTTTATGTGGTTAAAGATTTCATGTTAATAGCATTTCTTCTATGTGCTTGAATCATATTTTAAAGTTTTTTTACTCCAATTTAGCATAACGTTTGGAGCACTGACTCCATTTTATTGTGCAAGTCTTGTTGAAACTGTGCAGGTTAGTTGGGATTGTTCGTATATTTTTTCTTTTGTGTGTATTTAATTACCTAATGACCAATATTATTTAATATTATAGTACTAGCTGAATTACTCGGATTGAATTTCATTAATAAATTGTAATTCGTATTCATCATGTGTAACTCAACTACCGCACCCTAATAAAGGTATACACTTAAATACACAATTTCACAAATGTAAATAAATGCCACATTTTACATTTTTGCAGAATTGAAGTTTCTGTAAGAAAGAAAAGTCTCCAGAGTATTCCAATGTTACCCAGAATCCATAAAACAGTTCAGTGTACGAATATAAATGCCTTGTATGTACGTTACAAAAGCATTTCCCAAAAATATCATACAATGATTAAAAATGTTTTTAAAACTAATTAAATCATAACGTATCTTGATTACAGCTGTTGAACAAAAAATCTCAAATTGAGAATCCAGGAATGCATCTTAAAACAGATTTAAAAAAAGTTTTGTATGAAAAGTAATTAATGTATCTGGTTTTTCACTACAAAATAGATTCTTGGAAGATAGCGCAGACACAATTTTTGAAAAGCAAACGATAAAAATACCAAGGTTGCCATATTATCTACCATTCCTATTTTGAAAGGTCTTGTTCTATACATTTTATTTACAATGTTTTATTTTTTTTTATCATCTGTTCCAAATATTCGGAATTTTTTTTTTACTTCGTATAATTAGTGTGGACAAATATTTTTCAATATTGGGGATTAGTGGAAGTTTAGTAAAAAACACCTTACATTCATTCCTTCGTTTTTTTACTCCAATTTAGCATAACGTTTGGAGCACTGACTCCATTTTATTGTGCAAGTCTTGTTGAAACTGTGCAGGTTAGTTGGGATTGTTCGTATATTTTTTCTTTTGTGTGTATTTAATTACCTAATGACCAATATTATTTAATATTATAGTACTAGCTGAATTACTCGGATTGAATTTCATTAATAAATTGTAATTCGTATTCATCATGTGTAACTCAACTACCGCACCCTAATAAAGGTATACACTTAAATACACAATTTCACAAATGTAAATAAATGCCACATTTTACATTTTTGCAGAATTGAAGTTTCTGTAAGAAAGAAAAGTCTCCAGAGTATTCCAATGTTACCCAGAATCCATAAAACAGTTCAGTGTACGAATATAAATGCCTTGTATGTACGTTACAAAAGCATTTCCCAAAAATATCATACAATGATTAAAAATGTTTTTAAAACTAATTAAATCATAACGTATCTTGATTACAGCTGTTGAACAAAAAATCTCAAATTGAGAATCCAGGAATGCATCTTAAAACAGATTTAAAAAAAGTTTTGTATGAAAAGTAATTAATGTATCTGGTTTTTCACTACAAAATAGATTCTTGGAAGATAGCGCAGACACAATTTTTGAAAAGCAAACGATAAAAATACCAAGGTTGCCATATTATCTACCATTCCTATTTTGAAAGGTCTTGTTCTATACATTTTATTTACAATGTTTTATTTTTTTTTATCATCTGTTCCAAATATTCGGAATTTTTTTTTTACTTCGTATAGAAAACAATAAGGTTCAAAATAAATAAAATATAGTTTTTTAATTTCTTAAAAAAAGATGAATAGACAGACTTACACAACCAAGTTCTGTTGCTAAATGCACTCACATTATGCAAAATTTCATGAAAATATATTCAACCGTTTCGACAGACACCAATGCTTCAATTCAGGTGTTACCAAATAGAAGAAAAATGTTTGACTTATTGACTCATTCTGCCCCAGGTTATTTCATCTCTAGTATAGTTATTTAACTTTAATCTGCTAAAAAAATGAAATTTTAAAAATTGTAGCATAACACCTGTGTTTTGTTTATCGGGTGTTTCCAAGAACGCATGTTTGTGCTCTCTTCTGTTCCGTTTGAAAGTGCTAGCATCTGTTCTTCTTCTGTTTGAAAAAGAGTGTGATTAATGTTTTTGAAGTGAGTGTATAGTCGTTCTGTAGTCCATTTGGAGACGTATACTGTTCTGTGTCTTTTCCAGAACTGACCAATTGCCGAAGTGTTGTCTTCCAGCATGACAATGCACGGCCCTCCATTTCACTAAATGTCAGAGACTTATTGAGTATGGTTGTAATGTTTTTTGTCACCACCCCTCCATATTCACCAGACTTTGCCCCACAGAATTCCCCACCTCTTCAGGTCACTTCAAAATTCCCTGAACGATCTGGTGTTCCAATTGTTTGGAGACTCAAATAGCACCTCGACAATTTCTTTACAAATAAGCCTAATGATTTTTTTAAAGAAAAGAATTTTCCAGCTGCAGGAAAGATGGCAAAAAGTCATAGAACAAAATGGCAGGGCTCCTAACGCGTCACCTTTTTATTTTTTGTCACTTTTTGACATTTTGTCACCTTTTCAGGGGTTTTAAGTTCTTAAATTATATTTGAAGAAAAATTTTTGGTAAGCAATTAAAAAAAATTCATTTCCTCTAAAAAAAACAGGGTTTGCACGCATTAAATTTCAAAATGCGTGCTACATTCCACCGCAAGAATGGATTCAAAAGCGTACCGTTTCAATTGTAAAAGGATACTTCATGTTGCCCGGGGTGTATTAGCAGCAAGTTCTGCAAATTTTCCCGCAGGAAAAGGCTATCAGTAAAACGAAGCGGCAAAGTTTAAAGGAAGCAGGGCCATCTGCATATCCAACCCCCTCTACAGGGTCGAACAAAAGGAGGAACCCTCTAGGAGGTCAGACGCTGACAGCTCGTAAATGGTGATCGATGCCAGTGGTCACTTAAAAGGGGGGGGGGGGATAACATCCTCCATACACAGATCTGAGGGCGGTCTCAACAGACCCATTTTATTTTCGGATTCTGGAATAAGACGAGAATGGAGAGGTCAAGAGACCGGACGGATCAAGCTGATATTAACTCAACGTTAACCCAAGAGGAGAGGTAATGCATTTAGTACCTTTGTCATCACATGTTGCAGTTTCTATTGTGGGTCTGATTATGTCCAGAAGGTATAGATACGTCAGGGCAAACTCTGAAAGGACGGTGGAATCTTCAACATGTATGATAATTTACACTCGAAGGTGTCTTTGGTAAGGTTTTCAAGATAGATCATCAACCTCTCACACATTATTAACGCTCAAAGCTCTTCATCGAGAACCACGACATTCCTGTCTACGGAATGGAGACTATTCACGCGCTGCTCTCTTTGTGGCACAGAAATGAGGGCATGGAAATCTTAATGACCTTCAACCGTTTCTTCAGGAGTTTGAGATCTGAAAGATTCCAAAGCCTTCCGTAACCAGAGAATGCAAAAATTTCTTCCGTCTCTGTCTCTAGAGGGTTAAATATTGAAGGAGTGTTGTGAACATATCGAAAATCATTCTCTGTTATCATCGAAGTTGATTATTACAAATTCTTGAGGTTTTATTAGTGAAAGTCAGTTTTTAAAAAGATTAATGACTCATTACTTTCTACCCGAAAAAAAAAAAAGAACAAATTAACATTGGGACATGTAAGATTCACACAATACATAATGCTTTTCTTAAAGGTCTAAAAGAGTTAGGGGAAGATGTGTCTGAACTAATTTTTACTATTCATAGATTTTTTTAATCAGTGGCCTAAACATTGGTCAACATACAAAAAAATTCAAGAAGACTTGAAACTTCCCACTCACTATTTCATCAAGCATTGTTCATGCAGGTGGCTAAGCCTAAAGCCAGCTGCTGAAAGGTTGCTTGAACAGTGGATTGCAGTGCGAAAGTATTTCCTTGACAACATTCCAATAAAGAAGCCAAACATGATACAAAGACCAGGCTACAAAAAAAATTGTTCATTTCCTTAGAAGAGAAACTATGAAGGCTAAGGTGATATTTGTTGTATCAAGTGCAAGTATATTTAATCGTGTGACCGAATTTTTCAGAAAAAGGAACCTCTAATACGTAACCTTCATTCTCAACTTGAATTGTTGACAAGAACAATTTTGGGTAGGATCTACGAAGGGGAACTTATTTGAGATTTGAAAATGAATAAATCGGAAGATATATGTCCTCAGAAACTGTTGCCTCTAGCTGATATTGTGATTGGAGATAAAATTTCTAGAGCGCTACAGAATGTGAAAGAGAAGGAAAGGAATTTCTTTTTTCTAAGGGCTCAGAAGCATTACATTGCCAGTGTTAAATATCTTTTGAAGAAATCCTCCTTCAGTTCATCTCTCCTTAAAAGTTTATCCTGTCTTGGTCCTCTTGAGAGACTCAGTGGCGAGAGTGTTCGACAAGTCTTAGAATTTGCAAGAGTAATGCTATGGGATGTTCCGACAGACATACTACTGTATGAGTGGAAATTACTCAAAAGAGAATTTGAGGAAGAAGGATTTAGAATGAAGCCTATTGATGCTTACTGGAACCAGTTCTTCAGACTGCGAGACTAGCAGAGTTGCCAAGTGCTCCGGAACTTCCGGAATTTCTATGCTAAAGAATCGAAAATCCGCAACTCTGCGTAATCTTTGGTTCACTCCCGAAATCGCGTCAATGCAGGGAAATGGGCAATTTCCTCTATGAAAAATAAATTTTTTTTTTCAATTTTCGGTGAAATTGTGTATAAGAATTTTGTTTCAATAATTTAGGGATAAAACCTTTCATGTATACATGTAATTTTTTATCCTTAAAGCAATACAAAATCCTGAATCCTCAGCCATTCCAAATTTCGGATTATTTGCATTTTTTGTCAAAAAAACCTTAATCTAACCTACCCTGCGCAAATTTTGCGTTTGCAATACTAAAATAGCAGATATATAAATAGGAATATGTAGAAAGAATGTATAAATAGGAATTTTTTTAAAACAATGCAAGAAAATTTACTTGCAAATCTTCTTAATTTTTTTGTGTGGTATTTACTCTGAACATGTCCGTTATTTTGCGTTGTTAGGTCCAGGTTTACCTCCTTGTACTATGAAAATTGTCAAAAAGATGGAAAAAAGTGAGAGAAAAAAAACGGGTTAGCAAAACATCCAATATTTTTTTTCTTTGAAATTTTTGACAATTCCGAATATTGGACATCCGCATTTGGGACTTAAAAGAAATTATTTGTGCTAATAGGGAATTTTATGACTGTTTTTTAAAGAAAAATCTGTAGACATTTTATTTTTGTCCTTATTTTCGCGTTGCTCCGGAAGAAAAAGACAAAATTACTTTCAGTCTTTTTCAACAAAAAAAAAAATAAGACATAATTTTTCAAAAAAAAAGAAGAAATTCTTTAAACTGTGTCAAAAATAAACAAATTTTAAAAAAATCATAATTCCGTTTTTTTTTTAAATTTTTATATTAATATTTTAAAATTATGTACTTTTTAAATGAAGAAAATAAAAATATCCTTACAAAGAAAAAAAAGATATAGGTAGCTGGGGAGGATCTTTTTATTTTCTATCTTTATACTTGAATATATTTAGCATTATTGTTATTTGTTACTTTTTTTTGCTTGATTAGTCACTTTTTGTGACCTTTTTGTACTCGATTAGTCACTTTTTGTCACCTTTTTGGTTCAATTTGTCACTTTTGTCACCTTTTTAGACCTTGAAACCTGTTAGGAGCCCTGAAATGGTGCTGATGTGATTCAAAAATATTTTTTTTAATGTTTATATACTTTGTTGAAATTTATCAGAAGAAACCCGCAGAACTTTCCAGATGACCCAATATAAAAAAAAAGGATGTGTGTTTATATCCTCTATACAAATCTACACTGTTTGACCAATCCATACCAAATTTTTACACTTCTACTTTAGAACACTGCAGAAAACATAGGCTATTACTTTCCTGTCTTCAGACCAATCTGTAGCACTTATGACCATGAAAATTCCTGAAGCCTCAATTTTAAATATAAAGTTTGTTTTCTTGCAATAAATGAATATTGACAAGGACACACGTTCTACAGAAAACTTAACACTAGAAAATGTCAGGGTCATATTTGAGCTTTTCTAAGTATCATAAATCATTACTGTCATTATCAATATTTTTTTATGTCTTTTTCGAATTGCTCTATTTTAGCTCAGGAAGCCGAAATTCAAAATGTTACACATCTTTTGTTTTTCAGAATTCTACATTTTTCCATCAGAATTTCGTTTCTGTTTCTATGTCTTAGTCTTTTGCATATTGTAATATATTATTCAGGAATTAAATGTATATATTTGCATTCGAAGTAAACTGTAGAAACTTTGAAAAAGTTAAAACAAAGTTAAAAATTATTTTCTGTACAGCTTAAATGATTGCATTTTTCTATTTTAGAAAAGTGATTATTCTAATTCACTTTTCAATCAACATTTAACCATTTCAACCTGAGAAATGCCGGGTTATTCAGCTACGTATACCAACGACTGCGCGATATCAGTCTGTATAAATGAAAATTCATTTTGCTATCTCCTGATTCTTGAAATATATAGTTTTTAGGTCATTTTTCTGTACTTTAGATTATTAGTTCAATTTTTAGATTATTAGAGCATTTTAAGTCTTAAACATTATGATTTAGTTTTGTCCAGGATGTATAAAAACTTTCTTGAAACCTTCCCATGTTGCCATCTTTCATCTGCAATTTCTTTTTTTAACAATCAATGAAAATTTAAATTGGTCATCTGCTAAAACAAGTTGTGACCTACCCTTGAATGCAAAGCTTGTTAGGTCACATTGCGTTTCATTGGTTTAAATGTTTACGCTGCTTTTTCATTGGTTTATATGTTTACATTGCTTTAAATGTTTACCTTGATTTCTCATTGGTGTGGAGGAATGGATGAACTAGTTTTAACATATAGAAACGATAGGTTATATTTTTGTACTTTTAAACCTTTGTTAATTTAAAATGTTAACAATTTTTTGGTCATTTTTTCATTTATTTCCAAAACGTTGTGTATTCATTTCAAAAGTCATTCTTAGGGGACTGGTGCATGTTTAATATGTTGTTTGCCTCAAATGTCCTCATGTTGGCATTGTGTGTGTGGAAGTTTGGAGAATGGGGTGCCAGCTTAGGTGTTGCCTTGTCATCTGACCGAGGTTAAAAATGACGTGTTGTCCCAGGGCCTTTTCCTTCTGGATTGATCCCAGAATGTCACAGATAGCCGATTGTGTTGCTCAAGTGCGATGTTAAATAAAATACCCACCTCATATTTTTAGGCACATTTTACGTCAACAAAATATCTCTGGCCATGGCCTGTACTGTCTGGGTTATGCTGATGACATAACACTGGTCATAAAAGGAAAGTTCGAAAACACGGTAACGGACCTCATGAACACTGCCTTAAAAGAGATTGACACGTTGCCCATGCTCGTGACGCTGTGATATAAGTTATTAATCTGGTGTAAAATTTTCCGCAGATTTCAAATACGTTGAAATTTTTAATCCATCTTGAGCGATTTCGATTTTACGAAAAAGAACTAATAATCCCAGTCAAAATGTTTTTTTATTTTTTGCTCTCATTCCCTGAAATGGAATAGGACAGGAAATGTAATCTGTTTCTTTTATTGTCTGGCTAGAAAATCATTCCTCCATGCAAAATCAAAACAAAAACGAAAAAAAAAAAATTTTCTCTGCGTTCTGTCGGATGAATAAAACTTGGCAAGATTCCAAAGGCCGACAACAAGGTCTCGTGGGTAGAAAAAGTCAAGATTCAAGTGTTTTTTCTTTTCTCCAGTAGAAACTCGTTTGAAGAACCAGGTAGAGAATAAAACTATTAAATTCATTTAAAAATCTTCTTTATAGAATTTTAAAATTCGCAGCAACCCAAAAATTGCAAATTTGGACTACCTGTGTGCCAAATCTTATTGCTGTAAGTGCCATAGAATCGTCAGGATTTTACGGCCGCGAAAAAACAGACAGACAAACACTTCCTTTTATAATGTTAGAGATGGGGCTATTGCCTGGTGGAATAGAATCCATAATGAGACAGTGAAGAAAAAAGTCACTAGTCTACAGAGAATGGCAACTATTGCAATTACTAGTGGGTCGTTCCACATGAAGACAGCCATTTTAAGAAAAAGTTGTTGCACCATAGTCACCGATTTTTTAAAATTTTTTATCATGCATACACATAGTAGTAAGACCCTCAAATCTCAATTTGCAAAATTATTTTGCCCAATATTAGCCAAGATACAGGCCTTTGAAAATGGGTCATTTTTACCAATTGGCGGCCATCTTGGATTTTGCAGCAATGTCTCAAAAGGTAATAACTTGAGACCTAATGGTTCAAATTCAGTAATTCTGGTACCAATTTGAAGCTATTTATATCAGGAGTGTATATATAATGTCAAAACAACAATAAATTCACTTTGTAATACTTTTATTACATGTGAAGTGGAAAAATCGCCTTCAAAAAATAGTTAACTGTAATAAACCACAAAAAAAATGGGACACAATATTTTTCTTTTGAACTTGGTAAAAACACTAAATAATATGGGTACTTTAAGTGAAAAAAAAATCAGGAGGGTAATATTTGTATAACAGACATAAATGAATTTTAAACATATATATACATATGGGGGTCATTCCACATGAAGACAGCCATTTTAATGAAAAGTTGTTGCACTATAGACACAGATTTAAAAATTTGTTTTATCATTAATACACATGGTAGTAAGACTCAAATCTCAATTTGTCAAATATTTTGCACAGTATCAGCCAAGCCACAGGCTTTTGAAAATTTGTCTTGGATTTTGCAGTAATGTCTCAAACGGTAATAACTTGAGACCTAATAGTTCAAATTCAGTAATTCTGGAACCAATTTAAAGCTTTTTATATCAGGAGTGTATATAATGCCAAAACCACGATAAATTTACTTTTTAATACATTTATTACATGTAAAGTGAAAAAATCATCTTCAGAAAACAGTTAACAGTAAAACAGACCACAAAAAAAATGGGACACAATATTTTTTTAGCTTGGTAAAAACACTAAATACTATGTGTACTTTAAGTGAAAAAAATTAGGATGGTACCTAAATAATATTTGTACAACAGACATGAATGGATTTTAAACATTTATACATATTTTTAAAGTTTGACAAGCAGTAATTCAATCATTTTTACAAATACTGTTTAAAAAAAATCAAATAATGTAAAAAAACAGGGAACCATTAAAATGTATTTAACATTCAAAGTTAAAACCCATGGATTTAATTTATCCAAAAACAGTTTTTGAATAATAGTTCAATGGATTGATTTTCATCAGGTGCAAGGCTATACGTTCTTCTCGTAGTAGTCATGGAACAGTTTTTCATTACATGTTCGTATGGAATCCAACATACATCTAAAAGTTTTGGCCATACATATGATGCACTTGTGCCGTGAGGATGCATAAACATTATTTTGTAGTCATGAGTACATCTGAATATGTCTTAGATAAATTAAGAGACATTTTTTTAGTGATTTTGCTCTAACTTTTCCAGGATGTTTATTAAACGGATCACAACATATTCTCTGCTCAACTGTACCACTTTAAATATTTATCTTTGTGAACAATACAAAGTTTATGCTGGTGGAAGTATTTGTAATCTGTAATTAGACTACATAATCTTCTTTTTAATAATTCCAAATCATTTGAAGACAATTTGAGCATAGGAATAAACTTAGTACTCAATGAAACATTCAGTTTCTTGCATACAAAACATTCCATCTCTTGACTGAACATGCCACTGCTTTGAACACTTCTGAAGAAACAAGCTCTCAAAGGAATAACTACACCTCTCAGATAGTTTATGATCAATATTGAATCATACTTTAGTTTCAATAAATCAGAAAATAGATGAGGCAACACAAGCAACCATTTCAAGAATTGCATAATGTACAACCAGCCAGCTACATGATACATAATTGATATTTTTGTATAGCAGAAATAATTGTTACAGAATATATCTTTTTATACTTCGTTCAAGTGTTTTATATTAAGTGTGTGTATATTACGACTGCTGTTCATCACGAATGTTTATACATTACTCTCTTCACTGTGTTTAGATTTAGGATGCCATCTGTTTACATTGCTGTTACTAGTATATATATATTCTAATCAGTTACAACTGGCTGATGCAATCTCTTATGATACATAGTAATTGACCCAGTTGCCTCTGAGTCTTTACGCTGCTCAGATCATTCTTTGCCTGCCATGTCCTTTCATAAATATTAAATGTCCTGTTAGACTTGAAGTACACTCATATTCCATTATTACAAGATATAACAGTATTAGACTACATAATCTTTTTTATAATTCCAAATCATTTGAAGACAATTTAAGCATAGGAAGAAACTCAGTACTCAATGAAACATTGATCATGTACTACCAGCCAGCTATATGACATATAATAACTGATATTTTTTGTATAACTGAAATAATTGGAATAGAATATGTCTTTTTTTAATTATTACTTCTAATTCATATAACAATAGTTAAAATGTATGGTTTTTGGGAAGTCTTTTATTAGCATATTACAACACCATGGATTTTTATAAATCTTGACATTCTGTATGATTAAAAAATAATTACCAGTTGATGTGACATATTACACTCCTGATTTTTTTTTCACTTAAAGTACCCATATTATTTAGTGTTTTTACCAAGTTTAAAAGAAAAATATTGTGTCCCATTTTTTTTTTGTGGCCTATTACAGTTAACTGTTTTTTGAAGGCGATTTTTCCACTTCACATGTAATAAAAGTATTACAAAGTGAATTTATTGTTGTTTTAGCATTATATATACACTCCTGATATAAATAGCTTCAAATTGGTACCAGAATTACTGAATTTGAACCATTAGGTCTCAAGTTATTACCTTTTGAGACATTGCTGCAAAATCCAAGATGGCCGCCAATTGGTAAAAATGACCCATTTTCAAAAGCCTGTATCTTGGCTAATATTGGGCAAAATACAGTGATCTCTCACTTATGCGCGGGCGTTGGGGACAGCGAAAAAAACGCGTATAAGTGAAAAACGCGCATAAGTGAAAAACCACAAAAGGGAGCTTAAAAGTGAAAAATCAATACAGTGTATTGTTAATACTATGTATATACTTCCGGAATTGAACTGAAAATAGTCACGCAGAGTTTCCAAAGCTTCAAACGCTACTGAGTGAGTTGGGAGAACTTTTGCAACATCTTCATCATCGTCGTCCTCTTCATCTTCGTCACCACCATTTATTTCGGCTGCAATGTCTCCTATTTCCCGCAATTGAGCTATGATTAAATTTTCATCTGCATCAACGAAATCGTTGAAAGTAGTGCACGTAGCGAGTCCACCAGATACAATATGCCAATCTTCTTCGTTTATGTCATTTTCACAGTTTTCACTTTCATTTTCTAGCTCCTCGCATTCATTTTCGGCTGGAAACGAAAATTCTGCTTTCTTAAAGCAGCTTTTAATGCACTTGTCAGTAACGTTTCTCCATGATGAACACAACGTATGAATTGCATCAAGGACGGTAATTTGCTTCAATTCGTCTTTTAATGCACGTTTTGTTTCTGATGTAGCCAGAAGTCGAAGGATTAAAGTTTTTCTGTAGTGCACTTTCACACAACGGATGACACTCAGATCCAAAGGTTGAATCTTGCACGTGCAATTTGCAGGAAAAACACAACTTTCGTGTTATTGAAAGTTAGAAGATCTTGTGGGTGAGCAGGACACTGATCCATGAATAACAGAAATTTCTGTTTTTCTTTTTGCATTTTCCTGTCGAATTTGTGAAGGAAATCCAAGAAAATATGCGATGTCGTCCACGCTGTTTTGTTGCTAGTGCAGTCGCAAGGACGCTTCTTCACGTTCTTAAAACAGCGAGGTTTTTTTTATCTGCCAATGACCAATGGCGGGAATTTTTCTGAACCATCAGCGTTGCAACACAGCAAGGCGTTAGTCTTTCTTTACTTTTTTTTCCACTATGGCATGGTTCTCCCTTGAATGTTAAGGTTCTGTCGGGCCTCAGTTTATAAAAAAGTCCAGTTTCGTCAGAATTGTAGATGTTTTTCGGTTCTTATCTGTTTAATAAAGTTGCCAAGTCTTCTTTCCATTATTCTACAGTGTTTTCATTAACACTCGCACTTTCCCCAGAAAGGACACGAGTTGCCAAGCCATGCCTATTTTTGAATTTTTCAAACCTTCCATGTGATGCAGAAAAGTTTTCCATTTCAAAACTCTTTGACAATTGTACGGCCTTCTCCCTTAGAAGCTCAACGTTAACAGGAATGTTCGATTGACGAGCTTCTTTAAACCATAGCTACAAAACCTTCTCAAATTCTTCGAACTTTCCACCTTGAATTCTGCTTCTTTTCTTCGACTGAATTCCACATTCTCGATGAGCGACTATAATCGCCTCTTGATTTTTTAAAATCCCTCTCAATGTCGACTCTGGAACATTAAAATGCTTCGCTAAAGCTTTTATCGAGTTGCAAGGATTTTCTTCGAATTTTTTTATAACAGCCATTTTAAACGAAAGCTACAATTTTGTTCGTTTTGCCGTTTTAAAACGATACTATCTAACCCGAACTCCAAAGAAGGTTCTTTCGTTAGCGATCAATGCCACGTGGTACGTACCGTACTAACCACTCTAATTGACTGCTGTATAAATGCGACTTTTACTGCCGTCAGTCACAAGACCCCTCCGATACACCCGTGTATATGGTAGAGGAATATGTTCCGTGAATCCAAACGATAGTGGAAGGGCGAGGGAATACATTCCTAGAAGCAGAACAAAAAAGGAAAAGTTTTTGCGATAAGCAACACCTGACTTGAGGAAACTACTTTTGAACTGAAATTTTTTTTGCGACGCGCATAAGTGAGAGCTGTTTTTTTATTGTGGCGTATAAATGAATAAGAGTTATCATTGTTTTCCTATATTCATGGCCGGGACCGTGAAAAAAACGCGTATAACTGAAAAACGCGCATAAAAGAGAGCGTGTATAAGTGAGAGATCACTGTACTTTACAAATTGAGATTTGAGGTTCTTACTACCATGTGTATCTATGATAAAAATTACAAAAAAGTCGGTGACTATGGTGCAACACTCACTGGCTGCCGTCACATGGAATGACCCTAGTGCAATGTGAACCACTCCCTCACAGAGTCTAGAAATGCTTCTGGGACTTCTACCACTGTATAAGCGAGTGGAACTAGAAGCAATTTCATGTTCACAACACCTCAAACTCATGGGACTATGGAAATCATCCTATGAAATGCCTATGTTCAAAAATGTTGATTTGCAGGTAAAAGAACATCCCTATCTACTAATGAGATCTGATTGGATGTTAAAGCATTATCTTTCCAACCAGAGAGTAATGGAGATTTGTCTCCAGTCTGATCGAGAAAGGTGATGAAATTTGATACACATATGGTTAAAAAACATCTTTCTCTGACTGCCAAGCAGCCCTAAAGGCTTTGCAAAGTCACTGCTTTTTTTTCAAAAGCAGTGTGGGATTGTCACAAGGCACTTGAGGATCTGGCTGAGAGAAACAAAGTGTCTCTTGTCTAGGTATCTGGTCACTATGACATTGAGGGTGATGAAACACAGACCAATTAGCAAAACATGGATATGAAACACCATTTATTGAACCAGAGCCTGTTTTGGGTCTACCTCACAATGTGATTAGAGGGACTATAAAGGGTTTACTCCTGGCCGAGTCCTACCCTACATGGCTTCAATCTAACGATTAAAGACAAGCCAAAGAGCTCAATCAACCATCTCCCTGGGATAGATCGAGGGAACTGCTGAAATTGAGATGGAAAGAAATCAGGATAGCTATTGGCCTCCTAACTGGCCACTGTACCTAGAATAGACACCTGAATATTATGGGTGTTATAGGTGACCCATTATGTAGAGGTTGTCGGATGGTAAAGGAGATTTCTATACACATTCTGTGTGAGTGTGACTATTACTCTGCACAAGGATTTGAATATCTGGAATACCACTGTATCGAACCCTGGGAACTGTCAAACATTCCAATCAGGTACTTGCTGAAATTTATTATGGCAATTAATCTTTAGTATATCAGCAGGGGTCTCAGTACAATACACTATGAGTCGCGCTGCTGGCACTCTTCGGAGTCATCCCTTCAACAAATGATATAAGTCATCTCTGGTCATCAATATCAATTAAATCATTGCAGATTTATGATTAAATATTCCTGGCTCTAGGGCAGATTCACGTTGGAACGTGCCCTCGTACTTAAAATGATTTCAATTTCCGACTTTGTAAACTCGACTAGATACAGTTCAAATTACTTTTAAAATATTTTGTTGTAATGTAACCAGAGTTATAAATAGACAGTTCATTGCCTAGTTCCATAAGCTTTAGGGACTGTCGCGGCTTAGTGGGTGTGCCCACTGTGCTAGCAACCTTCAAGTTGTAGGAGGCTTAGAATTGTCAGAAAATTTAATTTTGTCCAAAAATCAGGGAAAATTACAAATTTTCGTCTAAAACCTGGAAAATGATTGTTCATGACTAGGGCAACTTTTTGCAACAAATGAAACTTTTTGTCACGCGTTCTACGCTGCATGTAAAGTACTAAAACCAAAATTCCTCCTACATGGGGTGTATAGTAAGTGAGTTATAACCACAACATAAATGCAACTTTCTGCATAAATGCAACTTTTTGCATAAATGCAACCACCTGCAACTTTTTAAAATATATCTTAAAATTAATTCATATCAAATTACTATCGATCACGTGTGTCTGATATTGATAACGCCGAAGTATTGCGGATCAAACAAGAAGTTCATTTAAAGAAGGTATTCGTCCTAAGAGACGAAAATGAAATAAATAGCAAGAAGTACTTTAACACATTGGTTGGCACTCATGATAATCCAGAGCAAACTTGCGTAATCGACTGCAGAGTTTGTGAGGAGAGTTTCGATCATCAATATGTTGTTTCCTTGTAGATGCCGTTTTAAAATCTCTGAATATTGAGCAAAAGGATTTTGCGCTTCTACTATCCGATACAGCACATTATATGACTGCGGCTGGCACAGGTTTTCAATGTTAAAGAAATTACTGGTCAAGGATCAGCCATTCAACGTTCTTCTGTATTTCAGTATACATTATAATACTGTTGTACACTACTAAAATTGTCAATATATTTTGAATTTTTTTCATTTTTTACAAATAATTTATTTTACAATTTAGTGTATTAAAAAATAAATGCAACTTTATTTCTATAAATGCAACTTTAAGGAATGATAAATGCAACTATTCCCATTTTTACTGCAACAAAAAAGTTGCCCTACTGATGACGTTGTATTCAACTTAATTTAAAATGTCTTTCTATAAATTCAATGTAATGTTTGTCCGTCCAAGAGGTGCACGTTAAGTGTGACCTGGAATTTTGTAAAAGTTTGTTTGAAATACCTGGAAGTGTGGGGAAATTTTATTTCCAAAATCCCTGGTGTCAGTATAATCTTTCACGGTGTGTCTGTTTCTTGTCTTGTGTCAACGGGGCCCTTGCGTCGTACATGCCCAAAGCAAACCACCGTCGCTTTTACTATTGGGTGCTCATATATGTTCTTGTTCCAGAGCGACATTGCAAGCGAGAAACCGGGTGTGATGGACTGCCTGAAGGAGGGCGTGTGTCGACTGCTGAAACTGGGCACTCCTCAGTCCACCCGCCTGCTCCCCATGTGGCAGCTCGTGGGTCCCACGGCGCTGTTCGGGGCCTCTTCCTACGTCCTCTCGTCCCTCGTGCACTCAGTGATGCACTGGTTCTACTCTCTCAAGCTGCGCAACAGGCAGGAAAGGGTGAGTGTGGGAAAAGAGTGCGGGGTACCCATACATTGTAGTGGCATCCAGTCTTCTTCAGATGATCGTGAGCTGTACTTTTTGGAATTTTTAGACTGTGTGATAGTTTCTGAACTGTGCAATGTGGATTTTCAGCTATAGCATCTTTTAATAGGTCCTCGTTTACAGAGGATGGTCGTCCAGATCATCTTCGAGGCTGAAATTTCTCCGCTTAAATTTAACAAACCACCTTCGAACTGTGACCTCAGAAACAGCACTATGTACATACACAGCACACATTTTATGAGCAGCCTGACTAGCAATTTTTCCTTTCTTAAAATAAAAGAGCATAATAGGACGAAAATGAACGTTCTGATTCTCCACTCTTAGCATTGCAGTGAAACAAAAATTATGCCACTGCACATGCTATAATTATGCAGTGTAGGCAGAAAAGACCGAATTTACATATCTACTTCAATCAAGGTCACTCCTTATCAGCAGTAGCAAAATAATAATAACAAAGCTAGCTTCGATCTGAAAATGCGCAGAACTTTCTGAGTGACCCAATCTATTCATATTTATTCCTTAAATTAAAAGAAGAACACAATTTTTTAAATAACTAGTCATTTCTTTATTCTTTTGATAGATAGTTTATAATTTAAAATTCTTTTCAAAGTACGAACGCCAATGTCAGTACATCAACAGTGGCATAGTAGTTACAGGTGATTTTCCCAGAGCAATATTTGATACTATTTTGTAAATATTGGCAGGACATATATCGCGCAGTCGTTGGTATACTTAGATCAACCGCTTTAAAATGTAGTCTAGTGAAATGAAAAATAACGTAAAAATGTCTTTTTAAAAATCTGGTATGATTTTAACTCGTCATCTGATCGTGGTTCAAAATTATATGTAGTCCTCGTTCCCTCGGTGGATCGATACCTGACCGTCGTCAATAGCCCATAGGGTTGGTCTAATAAGAAGTTAATTAAAATACCTTCCTACCTGTCTTTGCTTGAAAATTTCCAATTTTTAGCTTTGCGTCCCTTTTGGAATTAAATCCCGACTTCAGTACCGCACTCGTATTTCTAGTAATTTAATTTAAACTAAGAATTTAATTTATCTGTGATTTCCTTTTTGGGTGATAATCAAGGCCTGTTTGTATTTCTGTGACAATTACTTTTTTTAAATAGACGAGTGTTCGTTTAATTTTTGCGTTTAAAAAGGGACAAAACTTTAAAACCAACATCTGAAGTTAAAACCTTTTTTACAAACAAATATTGACGGTCTCGTGTTTCAGATCGGATTCGAATACCCGAGTCCTGCAGTGAGTTACTTGGAGAATCTATCCATGCTTCACTTCAGTTCCTTTTTGGCCAGTGCTTTGCTGTACCCTGCTGAAACCATGCTTCATAGGTATGTGTATGGATAATATTCTTTTACTCTGTAAGGATAATATTCTTTTATTCTTTAAGATGTTGTGCACAAATTAATGGAGTGACACTGTCATATGGGAGTGATAGTTCCTTAGTTGTGGCGAATATTGGCTTCAGTTTTTAAAATCCTGCAAAAGACATTTGTAATCACAGTGGGTGGGAGAAAGGTAAACTCAGGTCAACAATTACAACAAATTTAATTAACTAAAATGGCATACATGTGCCATGCCGAAATATCTCACAGTAGTCCTTTCAGAGGCGTCCGCGAAGCCGAGATCGAATAGATGTTGGCTGATGTCTTCCTTTTTTGGAACAACTCATTTACTTAATCCAAACAAGTCGTTTGGACGCGAAGCCGAACAGTAGTTCCGATTCGAGGTAGTTCGCCGAGCACAACCATAACGCACAGGCAAACAATTCCAATTAAATAAGCTGTACATAGACAATGTTCTACAACCCTGTTGCATTACTGTTTCTGTTGCGACACCCCTGACTTACTTTTCAACAAGATAATGCCGCACATGGCACATGTTGCTATGATTTGTCTTCCCACCACTTCATTGGCCAGCTAAGTCTCCTGATCTCTCTCTGGGATGTTATGGGAAGGCGATTGCAACCATCCCGGAATGTCGACCTTTTAGCCCGACAGTTGGAGACAATTTGGCCAGACATTCCGCAGGACACCATCCGGGAACTTTTTCCGTCCATGCCATGCTGGGTGACGCATCCAGGCCGGAGGTCCTTCCTCCGGTCAAACTGAAATAAATCATTCAATTGTTTGGAAATTTCAATCATTTGCTTTTCTATGTATGTTCTTCACATCCACCCATTTGTATCGCAATCGGACCTTCTGGGTGTGTCGATTTTTTTGTTATAAAGTGTATTTTTATTAGTGCAGCATGTGATCTGATGTCATACCCTCCATTCTTTCTCCTCCGATTCATGATCCCAAGAGGCTATTTTAGGCGAGTATGGGTTTCACAATCACACGATACTCTAGTAGTCTTCTCCTTTCTCATGGGAAGGGGGGTTTCTGCCTTAAGTGAACACTGGGGTCGTGCTCAAGCAATACCCAAACCATTTTTTCTGTTTTCATTCCTCTTCTCTATTCTTTTATTTTTTTTTCCACTTTTGGGACAAGCTGTGGTCGCTAGTTGAAAGGGAAGGCTAATCGGACACACATCAATTTCGATAGTACAAGAAAATATCGTAAGATCCGATTCCTTCATTGGAACAAAGAAAAGTATGAGAGCTTGCACGAGGTTCGATCGACACAAAAGACGGTCTGCGTTTTGCCATCGTCTACTGCCACTACGACAGACGATCGGCATGGTTTATTGTTTTGAGGTCATTCGCTGAGCACAACTCTAAACACTTGCAAATGATTCCAGCAAAACAAATCAAAAGGAAAATAATCGCTTTCAAACACTCGTGCTACAAAACGCCGCCCTCCTCGAGGTAGCTTTGACGTTAATGTTGCGTTCAACGTCCCAACCACGTACTTAATAAGGCCTAAATTTTATTTGTCGGCAATGGCAGAAAATATTGATAATGAAATCCTTATTTCATTGATACAAATAAGACCAGTACTATGGGATAAAACATTACAACTGTGCAAAGATAAAAATGCTACCAGAAATGCATGGAAAGACATCTGCTGTGAAGTAAGTAGGGATTTTGAAGATATGAAGGAAAATTAAAAGCGGTGAGTTTTCACATATTTCAATAATATAAAACAGGTAGGTATTTTAATTAATGTCCCACCAGCGCAACATAACGGGCTATTGACGACAGTTTGCGATCGATACCCCGAGGGAAAGATTCGAGGACAACCTCTTGTAATTGCGAACCATGGTCGGACGATAAGGTTCCCGTGCTGACTCCTAGGTTCCGACGACATGAGCTGGCACCCCACTCTCCAAACCTACTCACCAGGTGAGGACATTTGAGGCCATGACAGATTCGACGTGCACCAGCTCCCTCTGCACACTGCCATCTTGGATTCAAACTCGCGACACTCTACACTCGCGGTTGCCAGTCCGTTACTTTTCCAGCCACTGCCCGTAGAAAAAACAGATAGTTTTCAAGTATGAAAAAATTTTTGGTAGTCAACTATTACTGAGGTAAAGGTTTTTGAACATAAATAAAATATAGAAGTGTAAATAAAAAATTGTAACAACATTTTTATCTTGGTTGCTAGTAAAACCCAAAAACCACACATTTGGTATTCATTTTCCATACAACTTAAGATGAGTGGTCACAAACTTTTAACAAATGACAGTACTACACTGAAAGAACTTTGGTGTGTGCAAGCAACGCACATGATAAAATATTGTACGATATTTTCCTGTGCAATTGAAAATCGATGTGTGTGCAACGAGTGTTGTAGACTAGCGAGTTTGAATCCAATTGAAGACCATCGTGTGCAAAGGGGGCTGGTGCATGTTAAATTTGTCATGGTCTTGAATGTCCTCATGTTTGGAGAGCGGGTTGCCAGCTGTGGCCTGACCTCATCATGATTCAAAATGAGGTGGTGTTGTCCTCGAATCTTTCCCTCTGGATTTGATGTCGCTAATAGCCTGCTGTGTTGCTCCACTGCAACATTAATTAAAAAGACCAATACTTCTTTTTAACCTTTTGCGGTGTTTTTTACTTGACATTGCCTTGGCTTTGGTGCAGCTAGGCCAAATATGGTGCATAAAATGCTAAAATAACCAACCACCCAAAAATGAGTGCCCTCCTGCATTTCAGCCCGTTGCTATTTCTCTGCAGGACATTGCAAAACAATTTGTATAGGGTCCATACTCAAAGGATATACAGTACTTTTCCTTTAATGTAATAAACTTTGCTGCCAACATAATGGAAATGAGTGGTGTAACTTTAAAGGAAATGAGTAGCGTGGCCGTAACAGGAATGTGTCTTTAACGGAATGAAATAAGTGAACAGAAATGAGTGGTGTGGTCATAACAGAAATGAGTGGTGTGGCTATAAAGGAAATGAGTAACATGACCATAACAGAAATGAGTTGTGCGGCTTTAATCAAAATGTGTGTCTTTAACGGAAATGAGCGGTGTGGCTTTAATGGAAAGGAGTGGTGCTGGTGTGCCATGTGGTTATAATGGAAGAGTATGGGAAATAATTTCAAAAACGTATTCAAACCTGGTCTATTCTGTAATCTTTTCGTGTTATTACAAATATTTTCTTCCATCGCAGGTTGTACCTCCAAGGCACAAGGACAATCATCGACAACCTTGACTCTGGGACGTCCGTCCTGCCCGTGATTACCACCTACGAAGGCCTCGTGGATTGCTTCCACACGATCGTCAACGAGGAGGGGGCTTCCGGTCTCTACAAGGGGTTCGGGGGTCTGGTCCTGGAGTACGCTCTTCAGGCCCTCCTTCTGAAGTTGGTACAAGTCGCCTTTCACGAAATTGAGTCTGTCTTTAGACCACCTGCTGTGAAGACAGCTGTCTCTGAACACGCCGTGGATAGTCATCAGATCAAGTGATTTATGTGCCATTGTACAGGTTGTAAGCTTTATTTGACTGTTCTTTGTGAAGTCACAGAAAAATTCCATTGAAATGAGTGGGGGAAAACTGATGCATGAAAATTATTTCCACTCTATTAAGATGGAGTATGTTTAATGAACCTCAAAATTGCATATAGAGAAAACTGCCAAATCGTTTTTGTCGTCTGTATTCTTTATTTATGTCGATGTGTTTATTCTTCAACCCCACTTTAACGCAGGTAATTTCAGTGAGATGCAAAGGCGAGTTTTGTTGAAAACAAACAAAACAAAAATAATTTTTGAGATGGTTGAATCCGATAGACAAGAAGTGAATTGGATATTCAATAAATAATATGTCCTCGAGAACAGCCACGCGATTCCATTCATTAGGTTAACATCATCCTTAAAACTAACTTTTTGTTTGATATTTTGTATTCGTAGATTTATTTTGACATTTGTTATAGATTTTAAATTTAATAATAAATATATATAGACATGTTTATAAAATAATAATAAAATAAATTGAGACGTTTATTTATTGCCAACATCCACATCAATTTCATAGAGACAGATTTATAGCAAATGTGCAACAGTAAAACCAATCGACATAAAATACACTTTCAATTATTTATTGGATCTTGTTAGACATTGCTACATTTTTCATTAAACAAACTAAAAAATAGGATACTCTTATTTTATTGTTGACACGATTAGTTTAATGATATATTACAGTTTATCTTGCTGCAACTACTAATGATAAACTGCTAATTGACCCATTCAAAAAATTTACGTCAGTAACTGCTTATTTTAACATAATACCCAATTAATTATTTTTATGTTCTGCGAAATGATACTGGAATAATGATACTCCACAGTATCACTCTCGTGATCACACAGTATCAGGAGGCGAAGTGTGATGCTGATGAGTGTAAGGAATATTCTAAATTTTCTCTCCTACACTGAATGCAAGTTAAAAACTATGTGATAAGAAACAAATGAAAACTTATTTTAA
Organism: Metellina segmentata; assembly: GCA_947359465.1. Classification (NCBI taxonomy): domain Eukaryota; kingdom Metazoa; phylum Arthropoda; class Arachnida; order Araneae; family Tetragnathidae; genus Metellina; species Metellina segmentata. Next base: position 134,873,554 of record OX375874.1, on the reverse strand, counting down.
TGTGTTGCATTATATTATGTCAACTGAGTAAAAGCTAAAAACTTTGAATGCAAATGGAGCAAAAGTTTTGAGTTTAAATTCAGTGAACATTCTTGTTACTGAATTTCCTTACAAGGGAATTTTTCTGTCAGAAGTATGTCGTATAATTTGTCACCCACATCAATGTGTCATTCGAGCATTCCTCCTCAGTTGAATTTCATTTAGTGTTAAAGAGTTTGAAAATTTTATACGACTTGTGTTTGAATTTTATAAAAATTATTTATGTAATGATGAAGTTTCTTTTATTGTTATTTATTTTTTTAAATGATCTACTTATTCAATTGCATGGATCATATTTTACTTAAAATGATTGTGTTGCACGTCGAATTATCAAGCATGCTGTGATGCAGGAAAAACACAGTTCTTGATTCTTTTTAATGATATTCACCTTTTGCATGGCAGACTTTAATAATTTTTCTATGTGTTACATTTTGTTCAGCATTTTGGAAATAAATGCATTTTATCAAATGTCTCTTGGAATTTCGTAAATATGTCTTCAATTTTAAAATATCGATTGAAAGTTCGAAACAATGCAATGACTTATTTTATTCTTTATGCTTTAAAGCTACAAACTATAATGTATTTCATTTGTCCAAATTGTATTTGAATTATCACTATTTTGCAACTGTAAAAATTTCTTCTAGTTTTGGTGATCGTTCAGTGAAATCGGAATTTAAAAAATACATATGCTAGAATTAATTAGTTTATGAAATATGCTGTTGTAAAAAAGGATTTTTAATGTTGTATTTGATCTTAGTAAAATGAAAATAATTAGAAATTAATTGAATAAATTTGTTTTGTTTTTTGCGTTATTTCACATACAAATATTAGATAAAGTTTTGATAATCCTTTACTATGCTTTACTTTTCAATCTGCTTCCTGAATTTAATTTTACTTGTTTATTTTTCATTCTGATACATAAGTTTTAGTTTGAAGAAAAAAAGTTACTGGAGAGCTAAAATTCCAATATATTGACTTGTTTTTATAAAATCAAAACAAATGTTTAAAATAAAGTCTACAAGCCCAATAATTGTTGCCTATTATTCTGGAATAAGTCTCTTTTGCCCTAAAAAAATCATTCAATTCTTTCTATACATGCATATTTGACTAATGGGATAGCATGATTTAATTTTTAGCTTTTTATATTTATTAGTGATCTGATGCATTCGATTCCTCATCTAACTCCTGTTTTGAATTTTGAATAGAAAAAATTGGGTCAGTTAAATGCAAAGTAAAATTACCTAAAAAGAATTATTTAGGTGCTTTTAATACTTCTAAGTTATTCTTTATATTCAATTTCTGTGTTGACTTGAGTAGTTTCTAGCTTTTACCTAAAAAAGTGCAATAGTTTATGTAAAATAGTTTATATGATTTATAAATGCAATAGTTTTTAAACTCGGCCTGAATGATAAATGTCGAAGCCATTTTTATAACGGCGCCAAAAGAATATGTTGCGTTCCTAACACAAATTTTGTATCAAATTTCCCTTTGCTTTCCATTGTGTTGCATTATTGCATTATACTTTTGACAATTGTTTCATAGTGCACTTTTTCAAAACCAGTTCTTGTACTGATGACAAATCATCACGAATCATTTACAGAACTGCTTGTTTTCTTTTATATGAAGGCGCTATTTTGTCATCGAAGCATTTTGTGTGATTTCGAGATGCATATTACAGTAGAAAAAGCTACAGTTTCAGAAATACATTGTATTTTGTTAGTACCCATTCACATCACTTGTATATCTTGTAATTATTGTATAGTAATAAATGTGATATTGAAAAAACAAGTTGTCTTTTTATTGTGGCATGTCACTGATAGTGTCATTTGTCTCTTGCTTTGGAACTGTGGCATTCATTTGGGGGTGCAAAAATTCGGTTCTTTTTTAGAGCTGAAGGGGGAAACAATTTACGTACTAAAAATGACATTGAATCGATATACACTACCCTACAATAATGGACCGGACGATTTGCAAAAAACCCGACTACTTGTTTGGGAGTGTTTTTCGTGCCTGGGACCTTTGCATGCTATTCCTGGTCAATTGAACGTCTACACGAACATTTTGGATTATCGGGTTCTTCCTACTGTAACATCGTGATAAAAGAACAGCTGAAACATGCCTCTCGAACACAGTACAGTGTCCACACTTCAAAGAAACATCCAATCGACTAAAATACAGTTTTCAAAACTAACATTTCACCAACGTTATACACACACACACACATAACAGAAAAAATAAACTTCCGGGAAAACCATTTAAGCTTACATAAATATGTCAAAATAAAAGATATCCTTTCCAAGAGTAATAAGAAGTATAAATAAACACAGGACGTATACGTTACACTACGCTCTGGCAATTTTATGGAATGGATGAATGTTACTTCCAGGACGACAACGCTCCATGTCATTTTGCAGCCTCTGTCAAGCAGTGGTGTCCAGATATGAATGTAAAACGTCTTACCTGGCCCGCTCAGTGACCCGATCTAAACCCCATAGAACGTGTGGGACGCGTTAGAGCGACGCTGACGGACCAGGGAACCGCGTCCGAAATCTACAGCTGAGCTGGCGACATTCTTTCAGCGGGAATGGACACAAAGATCCATAGCTGTATGGAAACCTCGTTGAAAGTATACTCAGAAGGGTTGCTAGTGCCATTGCAGCAAGTGGGGACCATCCCCCTATTAAAGCACGTTCCCTTATACCATCCCATCTTGCTGTCCGTTATTGTAGGGTAGTGTTCTATGTGCCGTTTTGTTCGATGCCCTTTCTCTGTCTATTCTGTAGCTGCATCCCCCCCCCCCACCGTGCTCGTGCAAGTTACGAGACGACCCACCGGTCTGGTGGTTAAGGTGTCAGCTTCTCGGTCGGAAGGTTCCTGGGTCGAATCCAGGTCCGGGCATGGATGTTTGTAAGCGTATGGTGTAGAGGCGGCTGGTGCACCTTAAATCTGTCATGGCCGAAAGTCCTGCCGTTGGGTTGGTGTGGAAATTTGGAGAATGGGGTGCCAGCTCGAGTGTTACCTCGTTATCTGACCGTGGCTCAAAATTACATGGTGTTGTCCTCGGATCTTTCCTTTTGAGGGATTGATCCCGGACCGTCGTCAGTATGCTGCTGTGTTGCTCTCGTATGACTTTAATTAAAATTACCTAACCTTGAAAGTAATGGGATATTTCTCCTTTGTGTGCTCGATTAAAAATATTCTGTTACACAAGGTGGTCGCAATCGACTGCGCAATGATCATGTACTTGTGAAATGATGTAAACACTTGTATGACTTCACTTTACAAATATGCATGACAGGAATTGTATTACAGAGGCTGTTCACACATTTTTTAGACAGGGTATATTGTATTCACAAAACTAAATTGCATAAAATTCTTGTGTTTTAAATGTTCTATTTGACAGCCCTTATTCCGAACTATCTTTCGACACCGTAATTTCCAGCATAATAATGCCTTTTGAAGTGTCAGAAGAGGTATTCTATTCCATTCCTCCTGGACAGCTTTCCAGAGTCCTGTAAGGGTTGTGGGACGACGTTTGGATAATGCAGATTTTAAAAGTCCGAGAGCACAAAAATCCAAAGGTGATACACCGGGAGATTTAGTAAGGATATCAGTGAAGGGTATGGCCTTGATACCGGTTTTTTGTTCTTTTAGGAAATTTACAATGGATTTTGATGTGTGACTGCTAGCTTTGTCTTGATGGAGTTCCACAGATTAATGGCACTGTGGGTAAAGCGATGGTATTTCATTCAGAAAAATTGGCGGTCACATAGCCTGGTACTAAGGAATTCGATATAGGAAGAATATAGTCGGCTTTGTGAAGCTTCGGGAAGATGTGTTAACTAGTTTTTTTTCTTTTCACAAATTTTTTTTAATCAGTGGCCTAGGCGTTGATCAACATACAAACAAATTCAAGGAGACTTGAAACTTCCCACTCACTATTTCATCAAGCATTGTTCAAGCTAGAGTGCGCCTAAAGCCAGCTATTGAACGGTTGCTTAAAAAGTGGATTTCAGTGTGAAAGTATTTCCATTCTCCATTCCAATAAAGAAACCAAACATGATACAAAGACCAGTCCACACAAAAATTGTTCATTTACTTAGAAGAGAAACTATGAAGGCTGAGGTGATATTTCTCGTATCAAGTATATATAGACCGAATTTCTTCAGAAAAAGATTCATTTTCTGATTCATTCAAGAGAGAATTTCTTCAGAAAAGAAATGGCATAACCTTCATTCTCAACTTGAATTGTTGATCAGAATAATTTTGGGTAGGATTTGCATAGAAAAATTGATTCGAGATTTGAAGATGGAAGATATAGGTCCTCAGAAACTTGCCTCTGGCTGATATTGTGATTGGAGATCAAATTTCTAAAGCGCTTCAGAAAGAGAAGGAAAGGAATTTCTTTTTTCTAAGGGCTCAGAAGCATTACATTGCCAGTGTTAAATATCTTTTGAAAAAATCCTCCTTCAGTCCATCTCTCCTTAAAAGTTTATCCTGTCTCTCGCAGGGTTCCCACAGTCCTTGAAAGTCCTTCAAAATTACAAAGCTTGGTAAAAGGTCCTTGAAAGAACTTGATTTTTTTTTTACTAGTACATAATTGTGTAATTTTGTCTTGCGTTGGAACTTGTGTCCAAACTAGTTTCCTTCACGGCAGGTGCGCAATTTGAGCGTCATTTTGAGGTGTTATGTGCTTTGACACCATCTGATATAAACCATAATTGGTGATACATACATGAACCACGTGATATATTTATGAACACACACAAGGTCATAAACCATGTTTCATTGACGCGTCGTATCATCGCTTTTTTGCATAAACTATACAAACATGAAGAGTTCCGCCTCTTTGAATATTTTTAAAAGTTGTCTAGTAGATTGATGAAGAAACACAAAGAAAATATTAAGGTTTTTGAAGGGGGTCACTGTTTTTCTTTCACTTTTACATTGTCATTAAAAAATTTGTACAATTGACGACTTACGTACAAGAAAGAAAACTTAACAGTTTCGGATTAATGAATTATCTATTTTCGTAAAATGAGGAAGTTTCTTCAAGCACGTGCAGAATTTGGGCTTTATATAAAATTCGGACTACCTGAGGGATCAATCTGGTGTAAAATTTTCTGCAGGTTTCAAATCCGTTGAAATTTTTACTATCTCTAACGATCGTGAAGATAGAAACTTGAACTAGAGAATAAAAAGCTGTAACGGCAGTCAAAACTTTGGATTTGTTTTGTTTCTCAAACAAAATATACCACGGCAGCCGTCTGTTGTAGTGGCAGTAGACGTGAACAAAACGGAGATTGTGTCGTGTGTAGATCGAATCATGTGCAAGCTCCCATAGTCTTCTTCGTGCCACCAAAGAATTTATCGTACGATATTTTATCGCACGACCGAAATCCATATGTGTGCAAGTAGCCTGATAGTTAATATTGAGACGCGAAGCCCACTTTTCAAAAAAAAAAATCACAGGTTCTGTGATAAAAGAAAATTCAAATTATAACCAAAATTGATGACAACCTTTCCTCTTTTTTTGACTGTCAGTAGTTTAAAAAATGAAGTAAAAAAATTGACCTTTTTTTATATATTTCACATTTTTCTTTTTAATTGACAACTTTTCCACATGCTTTGGTTTAGGTCGCTATAAAAAATTTTAGGTCCTTGAGAAAAAAAATTTTAATTTTGAAAAGTCCTTAAAAGTTCTTGAATTTTTTTTGGACAAAAGTGTGGGAATCATGTCTTGAGAAACTTAGTGGTGAGAGTGTACGACAAGTATTAGAAGTTGCAAGAGCAATGCCATGGGAGGTCCCAACAGACATACTACTGGATGAGTGGAAATTACTCCAAAGAAAATTTGAAGAAGAAGGATATAGAATGAATAATGTTTACTGGAGCCACACAGTTCTTCAGACTGCGAGACATTAGTGGTGTGGATCCTAAATACCCAGTTGTGTCAAAGCTAGTGAAGGCTGCTCTGTCACTTTCTCATGGTAGTGCTGACATTGAACGTGGCTTCTCAGCCTCAGAAAGAGCTTTGACAGGAGACTCAATGCATTGATGACAGTCAAAAGTAAATTTTGACAGTCAACCTTATTTGGTGCCGATCACATCGAAGCTAATGGATATGGAAAGGGTTGCATATAAAGCCTACAATACATATTTAGAAGATATAAAACGGAAAGCACAAGAAAAATTCGAGAAGGACATGAAAGAAAAAGAAAGTTTGGAAGCAGATAAAAGAAATTTAAAGCAGCTGGCAAAGAAATGAAAGGTAATAGAAGAACGAAAACTTAAAAATTATGCGTAAGGAAGATGATAAGGGCGTTGGACAGTGCTTCAAAATTGTTAAGGGAAGCCAATGATAGAAGAAATGACAAATCTTAATAATCTTAATATCTCTTCAAGTAATTAACTGAGAAAAAATCAATTATGCTTTGGAAAGTCTAATAAATACTCTATCCAATAAAATCAAAAACTTTTTTTTGAATTTTTGGTCAAAAATTGCATTTTTAACGCGTTTGGATACTTTTATTGCTATTTCTGTAATCTCTTCGGCTTCATGATGGGAATTACAAAAATCGAAGTGTCCTCAAAGTAATTTATTCTTTGGACAATTTTAAAGTTATATAAATTGACATGGTTTTGGGCCATCTTATGCCCCAGCAATTAAAGTTTGCAGCTTAATAGCCGCATGCTGCAATCAGGGCCCGATTTAGAAAATTTGGTATAGTAGGCACAACACGCAGGAAGGGGGCCCCCCATGTTATCCGTTCATCACAAAAACTAATTTTCAAACAATAATTGGTACTTACGTATTTGACTGTTGACCGTTTCAAAAATTGTTGAAAAAACATTCCAGAAAATATGAAAAGTTATTTTTGTTTAAAATTTTTAGATACTTTTGAAACTTTGGGGCCCTTTAAATTATGGGGGCCCTAGGCCCGTGCCTCACGGGCCTAATGGTAAATCAGGGCCTGGCTGCAATGCCTTTCGTCCTCCAGGCCAACACCACCTAGACCAGAAGTGGCCAACCTTTTACATACCATGCGCCAATTTTTTTTTCTTATACGAGTTCAGATGCGCCATAAGTCAAGCACCTATTCTACCTTCTTACATTCAAGATTGGGGTAGGATCTGCTTCACTTAGGGGAAACTAAATTAGTTAATGTGCGCCAGTTCAAAAGACACGCGTTTATTGGAGCACCAACATACACTAGTAAGAGATGATATCTTGGACGTGAGGGCGATCGCAGTCATGGAGCCCGCTGATTGTGCTACAGCTGATGGATTCAGTTATGGCGCCTACTTCAAAAGAATAAGTAGGCGAAAGGATGCAATGCGTCACTAGTTTTCATCCTATGCGCCACGTTTGGCGCATGCGCCACAGGTTGGCCACCCCTGACCTAGACGGACAAGGCCGCGGCGCTCATTTGTGACGTCAGAGCAAGTAGGGAAACGGTCAAGCTGGATTCTCCCAATGACACCGCAAAACATTAACAAGTGCAACCAAAAATAAGCTTACTCGGTTATCTATCGCAGTTTGATATGAGAAAACAAATGCCTAAATGTGCTTTTAATCTTTTTTTTTTCTTTTCAAGGAAAACTTAGGCTTGAAAAGGAAAGTTAATTTTAAATAAAAAATACTTTCAGCAGCTGCCTTGAAGAATACAAATGTAATAGAATTTTATAAATATTTGTTGTTAAAATTGAATGTCAGGAAATCAAATCTTAAACACAATGGAACACAAATAAAAGTAAGAACAAACTTTATTTTTGCACACATACAAATATCAACAAACATTTATATTATCTTAGTTATGTAAAGGTAAACATGATAAAATTCTGATTATATTCAAATTCATATATTCATATTAATCAACCTTAAAATAATATTATTTAGTTTTAGTATTTATTCTGGTGCTTTGCACGATTTTTAAGGGATATTTTACTCTTTGGCTTTTTTGTTTTTATGTGTTTGGGGTAAAGTTGCATTTGCTGGGGAGTTTTTAACTGTTTCTAGTTTACGCTGTTTAGCAAGTAAAACAGGTTTTGGTGTATCATTTTTTTAAAGTGCAATAATTGTTTAGTAAAGCATTTGTTGCAGGTCTTAAAATTAGTTTCAGTACATGGTCTGTTGAATGCCCATTAGAACAACCCTCATCGTTAAGAAAAAATTCATGCTTATTAATCAAACCAAAACTAATAGTGATTACAAGTTCCCTTTGATTATTCTGTCTCAAAAACAAATGTTCATTCTTTTGGTTAATTAGCTTTTGCACAACTATGTAATTATATGTAACAGCAGTAACAACATCTGGAGATGGACAAAGCAAACCACCTCTGTCTAAATTCCGAATAAGAATGTAGTCCGAAATTAAATTTAAAGTTTTATCTAGAACTAAAGATTTTGAGCAAGCGTCACAGTTGAGTTTAGAAATTGCTGAACGAGCACAATAACCTGATAAATAGGTTAAAACTGGCAGCAGAGGTTTTAAATCCAAATCCGTTTCAAAAATATCTAATACAAATTGGGAATATCCAACATTTCCCTTAATTTCTGAGCAGTTATTTTCAGGGTCAGTGTTTTTAATTTCTACTTCACCATACATGTTGGAATTTAAAACAAGTGGAAGAAAATTTTGCGTCCTTAATTTGGCCTCAGATTTATAAATTTGTGAAACTGATATTAGATTGTACCATATGGTACTTGCCGACCCTTTTCCCTAACACGTGGACGCTGGAATGTTTCGGAATGCGAAAACAATTTTAGTCTTTGCACGTGCGGCTCCTCCAAGTTTTTGCGGTGGGGGACTCAAGTCGGCATGACAGACGGTTTCGCAGCTGTGTGGGGGTGTTTCTCTTCGGCAGAGAACATAAACATCTCTAGAGGGCTCGGAATTCACCCCCCCTCTCGTTGTCAGCGGCGGTTCTGCGAAGCGAACGTGGATTTTGAGGGATTCGGACTCGAGATTCAACGAGAGACAGACGTCTCTGTTTTGCCAATTGTGTTACTTTGGCTTCAGGCAGGTTTCGGTTGTCGATGGCTGTGCCCATAATTATCTTGTAAATATTTATGTAAATAAATAGTTTAATTTTAAATCAGCTGTCCGTCAAATTCTTACATGACGGTACAGCTTATTAATTTGGTGGCAGCGGGGTTGATAGATTAAAACAGCCTCGACAAGTAAATCGAACCTGCCGTTTTGCCTGAAAGAGAAGGCCGATAGAACTTCGAAACCAGAAGTTCGGATTGTCATTTCCGCTGTAGGATTATCACTTTCGCTGAAACCATAGAACTTCGAAACCAGAAGTTCGGATTTTCGCTGGAGACCGTTCCCTAGTCTTAGAGAAAGCGAGAAGGAGGTACCGGAGTCACCGACCCCATCCATCACCAAAACTCGTCGCAAGAAGTTCTGGTTTTGGTTTCGAGTTGCCGGCCCTTTTCAACGGAGCGTGAGCGGAATCGACGGAAAGCTCGACAAGTCCTGTTCATCAGGGGAATAGATTCCCCACCGGTTCGTCCAGAGATCATCTTGATCGGCTATTATAGGTTCATCGCGAACCGTTTTTTCGTCAGTGGCGCAGTGTTATTTGTGCGCGTTGTGGAAGAGGTCGAGACGACCTACACCAGTGGGCTTTCAGCCGAAGAGTGTGTTTGTGGGCTTTTTAGCCGAAGATAGTGCAGTGCAGTGCAGTGTTTCCACCCGTGGTCCAGCCTGTGGACAGTGGTGCCAAGTGATCCAAGTCAGCAGATACAGGTTAGTGCCATTTCCCTATTTTGTCACTGTGACTAAGTTTCAAGAATTGTGTAATAGCTAAAATTTTGTTAATCTCAATTAGTGTGGTCACTCCAAAGGGAATTGATTTAGCTTAAGTATTTTTTTTTGAATCTGTATTGTGCATTTTAGAATTGCTAAATTATTGTATGTTGTGAGATTACGGTATGTCGTAAAAAGTATTGAATTGGGTGTTGTGCAAAATAATTGAATTTTTTTTGGTTTTTTTTTTTGGCAATTTTGAATTTTCGAAATGGCGTACTTGGGCAAAGGTAGGAAACAAGATCTAGAGGAACTAGCGGAATTTTTGGAAAGAACGGTTACTCCGGGATTACTGACATCCCAACTTAAGGAGTTAATCCTCTCGCACGATTCCTACGATGAGGAATACACAAAAGTGGCGTTAGAAAGGATTATACAGGAAAGACGGGAGAGGCAGGAAAAAGAACAAGCAAGTAAGGATAGGGATAGGGAACAAGCAAGTAAGGATAGGGAACAAGAAAGACAGTATAACTTTGAGCTTGAAAAACTACGGATTGAGGCATCCCGACGAGAACCCAGCGATCACGTCGACTCGTTAAGTTCCCAGGGAAAACCACGAATAGATATTTTAAAACTGGTTCCCAAATTCGATTCAGACCAGACCGACATTAGTCTGTACCTGATAATGTTTGAGCGTCAGGCTAAGAGGGCTAACATTGAGAAAAAAGACTGGGTGTCTTGCTTACAACCGGTATTGCCTCTGGATATCGTGCAGATCATCGCACGCGAACCAGATGAAGTAGCAGAAAACTATGACCACGTCAAAGAGCTTCTGCTAAAGCGGTATAAGTTGAGTCCCGAAATTTTTCGCCAAAAATTCCTCCACCATAGCCGAAAACCCGATAGCACTTGGAAGGATTTTATTTTCGAAACCCGAAATTATCTGGAAGAGTGGATTCGAGGGTTGGAGGTTATGGACTATGAATCTTTAAAAGATTTAATGATAACGGACCAAGTCAAAAGACGTGTCCCGTTGGAGGTGAGGGACCATTTCCTCGATGATTGGGCTAAGATTAAAAACCCCGGCAAATTAGCCGAACTGCTAGATTCCTACGAAGACATTCGGAAACCCAAAAGAAAGCCTTTCGAAAAACCCAAAGGAAGTACGCCTTTCCCAGGGAAAGTCAGAGAGGGGGGATACCATCCTGCTCCCGCTCGAGGGAAGAACGATTTTTTCCCGCCTAGTTCCCAGGGAAGGAAATTCGACACTTTTGACCGGAGACGCACGCCGCGGTGTTTTGAGTGCAACGCGAGCGACCACCTAAGGCCAAATTGTCCGAGGTGGGGGAATAGGGTGACAGTTGAATCGGTAAATAGACTCAGACGAGAAGCCGAACATGAATTATTGATGCCGTATGTACAAAAGGGATCTGTAAACGCTAAAGAAATAAACATCCTTCGAGATTCGGGTTCGACCTTGGATTTAGTACACCGGAATTACGTGGACCCCAAATCCTACACGGGAGAGACCGTGTGGATTCAGCAACCGCTAGACTCCTATCAAATTTCGTTACCCTTAGCGGAAGTGAAAGTAGAAGGAGGTTTTGGGTCAATCACTACCAAGGCAGCTGTCTTTGCAAACACCGCCGATGTGCGACGATACATCTTAGGTAACCGAACAGCTCAGATGATTCGCGAATTAACGGGATATGAGTTCTCGGAAACTGAGCAAATTAATGCCGTTCAAACGCGTTTACAGAAACGGCAGTCAGAAGCGAATGTTTTGGGGGAGGGGGAAAACCCCCAAGTAGTTTCGATTTCGCCCTCGCCGGGGATAGACAAGACAGCTACAGAATTGAGGTTGGACGAACCGCTTGTTATTCCCGTGGCGGAGGCAAGCGGCACGGAATTGGAGCTTCTGGAAGTAAAGAGAGAGGAATTTAAGAAGGCGCAGGAAAATTGCCCTAGTTTGAAAGAGGCGTTAGAGATGGCGTCCGACCCAAAACGAAATCAGAGGGATAAACCATATTCATTTGAGAAGGGAATACTTGTAAAAGGTCGAGAAGACCGAATGGGTCTGACACAGAAATTATTAGTAGTGCCAAAGGCGTTAAGGCAAAAGGTTTTGGCGTTGTGTCACGAAGGGACATCGGCGCACATGGGGGGTACGAAATCAAAGGATAAGCTTGCGCGGTATTTTTATTGGCCCGGGTGTTTTCGGGAGATGGAAGAAAACGTTGCGGCCCCGTTGGCGATAAATAAGACCGACGCGGAGTTGAGATCGGGCGAGCCTATTAGTCTTCCTATGACAGAGGCTAACGACCAGAAAAAAGAACTAAAGGGGCAGAGAGACGACGATGTTTCTGGAGGGGAGAAAGTAAGTCCCCAAGTAGCCAAGTTATGCTCTCCGAGGGTGGTAATCCAGACCGCGATCGCAAAGGTGCGATCGGAAGAATCGTTGGTTATTCCAGTGGGGGTAGCAAGTGAAACGACGGGAATGATTTTCCTGGAAATACCGAATAACCAGTAAGGGAAAGATAACGGAAGGTGGCCCAGGGTTAGAAGAAGAATTAGAGGTTTCCGTTTCCGTTCAGGAGGCAACTTTTGAAATAGGTCACGTGGGCCAAACGGGGAAAAGAAAAGAGTTGCTAGTGAGTGAAGGGGTGAAGCCAAGACCTTTAGAGTTAGGTTCCGGAGCCGGATCAGATTGGGACCCACAACTTACACCGTTAGTGTTTTCCACGGTACACGTGAGCAGCGTTTACGCCCCGGCAGAATTGGTGCACGGGAAGAGTATAAAAACCTCAGACACCTTGCGGTATGAGAAATGGTTAGGACCCCAGACAAAATTGTCACGAGATTGGCAGGAATGTGAAATCGGGAGGGTATTAATGATTTTGGCAATGCGTCGACCAAAAAAATTGGAAATTCCGCGATCGAACACCGATCTGGGAAAGGAAAAAAATTTAATGCCGACAGTCTGAGTCGCGCTTTTCACGAAAATTCAAAGAGCTAAATAAAATGTAATTGGGGAAGATTTGTGTTGTATAGTGTAATATTATTGCGAATCATGTTTTGAGTTGAGTGAAATGGAGATTTTTGTAGTTATGGGCATTTCACTTAAATGTTTCTTTTTCTTTCTGGAGATTTTAAGTGCTAAAATTGTGAATCATGTTTGCTCGGAGTGAAATTGGTAGTCTTGTAATTATGAAATATTCATTCAATGATATCAGTATCTTTTGCTGAGGATTTTAAATGTTAAAAGTTGTAAACTATGTTTTGCGTATGGTGGAACTGATTTCTTGTATCTATGTTCTTCATTCGAGTACTTTTCGCTGAAAGCTACGTGCAAATTTAAATTATGCTTTGTGTAGAGCGGAAATTGATTTTGTGTTTAGGATGTTTTCACTCTGTCATTCTAAACCACTGTCAAGGATTTGTAGTTTTAAAATTGCAACTCATGACGTGTGTTGAGTGAAACTTAGGAATTTGGTTTTCGCTTAACAAGATTGATATTTTATATATGTTTTGGTGTATTTTGGTTGGTTTAATGAAAGTATTATTATAGTTCGTATGGTTTGTTTATTCTGGGTTCGCTTAGCGAAAATATTGAATTTAGAAATATGCTTTGTTGTATTTTTGTCTGGTTAATGGAATTTGTATAGTTCGTATTGTGTATTGAAATTTTGGGTTTCGCTTAACGAAATTCTTATATGTGATGTGGTTAATGTGATTTGGTTTTAGTTTTAACGAATTTGGTATAAGTCTTAAAGTTTGGTGTTTATTTTGTTTTTATTTTAATTTGGTATTTGAGCCTTGAGTGACCATACTGTAAGGGAGTAGAAAGTTACTCCGGTATATGAATTTTAAATTGATTGGATTTAACTTGCCTTACACATATTCTTGAGTCACGGTTTCAGGATATGGTGGTGGTAAGTGATCTGTTATTCTGAATTGCCAGTGGGTGATTATCCGTGCGTCTGTGGATGCGTACGTTGAAAACTTTTCACCTTTGGGAAAAGTTTTTTCAGTAGTGGGGGCGGTTGTACCATATGGTACTTGCCGACCCTTTTCCCTAACACGTGGACGCTGGAATGTTTCGGAATGCGAAAACAATTTTAGTCTTTGCACGTGCGGCTCCTCCAAGTTTTTGCGGTGGGGGACTCAAGTCGGCATGACAGACGGTTTCGCAGCTGTGTGGGGGTGTTTCTCTTCGGCAGAGAACATAAACATCTCTAGAGGGCTCGGAATTCACCCCCCCTCTCGTTGTCAGCGGCGGTTCTGCGAAGCGAACGTGGATTTTGAGGGATTCGGACTCGAGATTCAACGAGAGACAGACGTCTCTGTTTTGCCAATTGTGTTACTTTGGCTTCAGGCAGGTTTCGGTTGTCGATGGCTGTGCCCATAATTATCTTGTAAATATTTATGTAAATAAATAGTTTAATTTTAAATCAGCTGTCCGTCAAATTCTTAAATGACGGTACAAGATATTGTGAACCCGCAAGTGTTCTATATTTTCCAAAGAGATCTTCAAGGGAGTCGGTTTGAATTTTACCAGGTAAAAAATATGTAAAATTCAACTCCTTAATGCAATACTTCATGGTTCCCACGCCTTTGTCCAAAAAAAATTCAAGGACTTTTAAGGACTTTTCAAAACCAAAAATATTTTTTTCAAGGACCTAAAATTTTTTATAGCGACCTAAAACAAAGCATATGCAAAAGTTGTCAATTAAACAGAAAAATGTAAAATATATATTTAAAAAAAAAAACACCAATTTTTTTTTTACTCTTTTTTAAACTCCTGACAGTCAAAGAAAAGAGGAAAGATTGTCATCAATTTTGGTTATAACTTGGATTTTCTTTTATCACAGAACCTGTGAATTTCTTTGCAAAGTAGGCTTTCCGTCTCAATGCTAACTATCAGGCTATTTGCACACATATCAATTTCGGTCGTGCGGTAAAATATCGTACGATAAATTCTTTGGTGGCACGAGGAAGAGTATGGGAGCTTGACACATGGTTCGATCGACACAATCTCCGTTTTCGTTTTGCTCTCGTCCACGGCCACTACAGAAGATGGCTGTCGTGGTTTATTTTGTTTGAGAAACAAAACAAATCCAAAGTTTTGACTGCGGTGTTACGGATTTTTTGTTCTCTGGTCCAAGTTTCTATCTTCACGATCGTTAAAGATAGTAAAAATTTCAACGCATTTGAAATCTGTAGAAAATTTTACAAGGATACCTGAAATGTGCTTTTCTGTAAATCAATAACTTTTCCACTGTAACTTTTATATTTTCGCAATACGAATTCGGCCACATTTGACGAAGATATTCATTACGAACACAAAAAATGTCTATAAGAGGTTTCCTATCTTCGCGATCGTTAAAAATAGAGCAAACATTTTAACGGATTTGAAATCTGCGGAAAATTTTACACCAGATTGATACCTCAGGTAGTCCAAATTTTATGCAAAGCCCGAATTGTGAACGTGCTTGAAGAAACTTCTTCGTTTTACAAAAACGGATAATTCAGTATCCTAAACTGTTAAGTTTTCATTCTTGAACGTACAACGTCAATTGTATAATTTCTTTAATATTATAAAATTGAAAAAAAAAAAAAAAAACAGTGACCCTTTTCAAAAAACCTTAATATTTTCTTTGTATTTCTTCATCAATCCCCGAGACAATTTTAAGAAATGTTCAAAGAGGCAAAGAACTCTTTCATGTTTGTATAGTTTATGCAAAAAAGCGATGGGACGACGCATCAATGAAACATGGTGTATGACCTTGTGTGTTCATATAAACATATCATGTGGTTCATGTATACATCACCCATTATGGTTGTTCATATATATAAAACGTGGTGTCAAAACACATAACACTTCAGAATGATGCTAAAATTGCGCACCTGCCGTGAAGGAAACTAGTTTGGACACAAGTTCCAACGCAATTATGTACTAGTCAAAAAAATCAAGGACTTTTTACCAAGTTTCGTAATTTTCAAGGACTTTCAAGGGCCCCTAGTTAGGAAAACAAAATTCAAGGACTTTCAAGGACTTTTCAAGGACCGTGGGAACCCTGTACTTAGACATCGCAAGAAGAGCATATGTTGTTTGCGAGATGGCTAAATGTGTTTCTTTTGTTAGTTTACCTGTGGAGCATTTTTTGTCTTTACATGCATCTAACCAGGAAATAAAATCATTCAGATATTCTACTTTTACATCATTTGTGGACAGAGTTATTGGTTCTTGAAATGGATCCTGTAGACGCTGTCCTTTGAGTGGAGTCTTAACATTTACAATTTTCCACCATTTGCAAATCAACGTAATAAAATCGGATGCTGGTTTGTAACTTATTAAGTTATGTTCCTGTCCTAGTTGCAAAAGAGCTTGAACAACAAAGTCATTAAATATTTTAAGGGCTAGCTTCACATTTTGCATCTCTAGATTACTAGGAGTCAATGATTTAAGTGTTAACCCATAAGAAAATTTTACTAAACTATTGTTTTCAACATCGTGTAAAGCTTTTAGTGTACCAAAGTTAGCTTCAAGAAGCGGAAATTTTTCATAATCATTAAAATCTGGATAATAAAAACACTGACTTATATTTTTTTGGTTAATCCAATTGTTGCGGATGCATTTTAGGATATGCACAGAATCAAATATATAAAATAAAGGACTAGTAGCATCAGAAGGGTGGGGATACACAATACTTACTTTTGGAGGAGTGTGGAATAAAGACATAGATTTACTATTGAGAGCATTGTTGTCAGATACAACACCTATGACTTTAAATCCTATATCATGGAGCTTAACAAGAATTTTTTTTATAATTTCATTTAAAATGTTTGCATTTAAGGTTTTTACAGGTATAATATGTACAACAGATTTAAATGGAGAAAGAATGCTCTGTATCATAAAAATCTGAGCAGACGTTGCAGCATTTTCAGAATTTAATGCCATTCCTAATATATTTCCACCTTTGTAGTCAAGATAAGGTTTAATATGTATATCGTCAATTAGCAAAACAACTATTTTGTCACAAGACTCTAATGAGTTAATTTGTCTTAATATGAACATCAACAAATTCTCATCAGATTGTTCTAGTTGAGGGTTAGTATTCAGTGTTGCACAAATCTTCTTCAAAGTCCTTGGGTGTGGAATCATAACATAACCAGAATTTCTTAAAAAGTTATAGGCATGAGGAAATATTGAATGTAAAATACAATAAAATATAAGCATTTCAGGAGAGTATCTTAATAAAAATTTAATGCATTGAATGGAATTAATTTGTTCAATTAGGAATTGGATAGAAATTTTTTTATCATCATTTACATTTACCATTAAAGTATTCAATAGTTTCACAATAGATGTAACAATTGATGGTAACATTTCTGTTGCATTTAAATCAACTTTATCAGATAAAATATTTAAAATTTCTAATATTACATTTATATCATTTACAGTTTGAGGGAAATTGAACTTACCCAAATTATTTAATGCTATGTCTCCCAAGAAAGCAGAAATTTTTAAACTTTCATTTTTGATGAGAGAAGATTTGATAATGTGTACATCTGTTGTGTCCATAAGAAGAAACAGTATTTTATCAGTTCAACAGACAATGCTCCAACTCGCAGGAACATTTACTACGTTTAAACATCCATTTAACTGTTCTAAAGAATGAAACTTTGTTTTCTTGTCATGCTGTTCGTTGGATGATATACTTTCAGCAATGCAAATCTGTAAATTGTCGTTTTCCACCCTCAGTCTTCTTTCATCGGGACTTTCTCTGGTGGTAGAAGTAGACGAGAGATAAATGGGACAATTTGGTAGGATGGATGGAAAAGCATCAACTTTAAGCCCAGATCGCTTCAAAGAAACAGAAATGTGCTTTCCAGTCTTAGGATCATAGGCTGTAGCGCATCTTTCAATTGACTCCTTAGGGAAATGTAGCTCACATACCTATATGAAGAAATATTTTATTTAAAACATGTTCAAGAGAATGCAAACAGCTTATTGCATTTTTGAAGAAATTTTAGTAATTCAACTGTATTTATATATATCTATTTAAAAGTTTTTAGCATACTTTTAGAGAAAAATTAATTTAATACCTGTATAGATATAAATATTTTCTAATCATACATTCTTAAAAAAACGTTAAAATTACAAATAGATGCTGTTTGTTTTAATTATGCAGCCGAGAACATATTTTGAAAACAAAGTAAAGCCAATTACTTAATTGCACATCAAGCTTTTTTTTTTCTCAATAAAATAGGAAATATTCAAAAAGAACGATTATTACAAATGCAAAACAAAAAGCAGTGTAAATCTTAAGAAAATGGTTCTAGCAAATGTTCTTAGCAAAACAAAAACATTATAATTTTTGTTCTAAATATTCGGCCATGAAGTGGCGATGGTACTGTGTTTTTAAGTCTAAATAATATTTTGAACAAATGAATTACATACCTTAGAATATTTTGTAGGCACGAAATACTTTCTGCAAATTGCGCGAATCCACTTCTTTCTCAATACTTCTTCATTCGGGAAAGAGAACACTTGGACTTTGGGGCTATTTGGATAGTTGCCCCTGCATCCTGGCACGCAACACCATCACTTTTTAAAACAAATTTAAAATAATGAATGCATACGTTGAGCCTAACCCTTTTTGCGTGGTAACGAAGTCACGGTCTACAGAGGAATTTTGGCGAGCGGAAGCTTCTGTCTTCGGCACTTCCTTCCCGACTTGGTGTGACGTCACAGACAAGTTTCGGTTCAGAAACAGGGCCTTGTTCGTCTAGGTCAGTGATTCCCAAAGTGGGTTCCGCGGAACCCTGGGGTTCCACGAAAAAATTTAGGGGTTCCGCGTGACAAATTTTATTTCATTAAAAAAATAAGAATGGCGTCTAATGTATTCACATTTTCCTTGGAAAATATACAATCGACCAACGCATTAAATTTAAAATTTTAAATAAGGCGACTGAAAAAAAATCACCCAACAAATAAAGGCAAAGATATTTCTTTTTTTAAGAAGAAAACTTGAAAACCATAATAAAAGCAAGAGTTTTATGAAAAAAAAATATTTCAAAACAATAATCAAAAGATAACGGAAGCGTCGTATAAAGTATCTTGCCGTATTGCTCTTGCAGGCGAGGCACATGTTATTGGTGAATCACTTATTAAACCTTGCGTTCAAGACATCGTTTCGTGTGTATTCGGCGAAGGGTATAGCAAACAAATTGAAAGTTTGTCTCTTTCTAACAATACTGTAAAAAGGCGTATTAACGATATTGTCGGTGACATTTAAATAGAACTTATTTCATGGTTACAGGCGTGTGACGCTTATGTATTACAACTAGATGAGCTCACAGACGTTGCTAGATTAGCAATTTTGCTTGTTTTCATTCGGTATGATTTTAATAAAAAAATTGAAGAAGATTTGCTTTTGTTTGATAGTGTGAACATTAACACCACGGGGAAAATATATTTAACTGCATTGATAATTTTATGACAACGCATGAAATTAACTGGGAAAAATGTATTGAAGTATGCAGCGATGCAGCAAAAGCAATGACAGGAAAAGTGAGTGGTGCTGTAGCACGGATTAAAAATGTTGCAAAAAACTGTAACAGTACTCATTGCATTCTTCACAGATATGCATTAGTAAAAAAAGGATTTCAGTGACATTTAAATCTGTTCTAGACGAAGCAGTGAAGATTATTAATTTTATCAAAAGTAAACCATTGCTATCACGTATTTTCAAAGACATTTGCGAAGATATGGGTAGTCTTCACACCACTTTACTTCTTCATACGGATGTTAGATGGTTATCGCGAGGTAAAATGCTTGTGCGAATATTTGAGTTGCGCCGACCAACCGGTATAGTGGTTAAGGTGTTAGCCTCTAGAACGGAAGGTCCCCGGTTCGAATCCGGGTTCGGGCATGGATGTTTGCGTATACCAGCTCAGGTGTTGCTTCGTCATCTGAACGTAGTTCAAAATTACGAAGTATAAGTTGTTAGGGGCAATGATGGTCCTCCCACTGGGTGCTCCTTCACAAGTGGCCATCACTTCCGGCCTTGTAGTGGCCAATGACTTAGGTCAAATGTGCCCGCCATTAGAAAAAAAAATATTTGAATTGCGAAAGGAACTGATGGCGTATTATATTGGACATAAATTTGAATTATCAGACAGGATTAAATAATATCACTTGCTATCTACACTTGCATACCTTGTTGACATATTTGGAAAATTGAACGAATTATGTTTGGCTCTGCAAGGAAAACAAGTCAACATATTCCAAACAAAAGATAAATTGGTTGCCTTTTCAAGGAAAATACAATATTGGATTTCAGCTGTGGAGCGAAACAACTTCGAGTGTTTCCAGACGCTTAGTGATTTTCTCTAAGAATCTGAAGTGAATTTAGATATGGAAATCCGCGATGGTATAAAAACATATCTGTCCAGTTCACAGCAATCACTCAGTGATTACTTTCCGAATCAAGATAATTACTGGGTACAAAATCCTTTCAAAATAAAAGAAAAACCAAAAGGATTTCATTCCATGGATTATGAAAAATTGATTGAATTGAGTTCGGATACACAATTAGAAACCAAATTTAGAACAGTTTCGTTAACAATATTCTGGTCAGATGTATTCGATGAATATCCAAATTTATCAAAACATGGTATTCGAATTCTATTGCCGTTTACTACGTTTTTATTTGTGTGAAGCTGGGTTTTAAAAATATGTTGCGACAAAAACCAAGTATCGTAACAAACTTGATGCTGCACCAGATATGCGAGTTCAGTTATCAAACATAACGCCCAATTTTAAGAGAATCATGGAATCAAAGAAGCAGGTGCATTCTTCACATTAAAGTTTTTTCATTTATTTTAGTTGATGTTTTGTATTTTTATTAATTATTTCTATAAAAATTTTTTTTTAGTTTCGTTTAATTCAATAAAATCCGAAATACCAAAATAATTCTTGTTTAATTTAATATCAGATATTAAATTTTGAAAAGTCGTTATATAAAAAATATTCTGGGTTCCGCGATTATTGGCAACAAATTTGGGGGTTCCTCGACCAAAATAGTTTGGGAAACACTGGTCTAGGTGGTGTTGTCCAGGCCCCGTCTCCCTCCTTTTGTTGATTTTAGAGGGAAACTGCGTAATTGCTGGATGAGTGAGTGCTGCGTAGGTGTTTCAAGCACGCTTGGCGCCTCTTCGTCACAGGCTCCCGTGGAAACGAGGGATGTTCGATGGCCCACACATATTATACACAGGGGTGCCAGATCAGAGGTTTTACCTATAGATCTAGAGGTTTCAATTCGCTTCAGAGGCAAAAACACAGGTACAAAATGCTCAGAGGTAAAAACAGAGGTTTGGAAAAAAGAACAGAGGTTTATGTACAGGTCTGAAGTATAATTATAATACGACGTTAATGCCGTTTGTAAACTAGCCTTGAGGATTTTTTATGTTTGGATTTGACAACACTGGCCTGCTGGTTTTTCAGAAGTGATTACGATTCACAGAGATTGACCTAGGTTCAGAGTGTTTTACGCAGTGACCATTTCTACTCCGTGTTGCACAAAGGTTAAGAAGAAGGAAGATTTACAGAATCGAAGTAGCCATAGCAGAATCCACATAAGTGAGACAGTTTCCATTATATAACGGCTTGGAGTGCCAATGGATTGAATGAATGAACATGGCGTCATAGTATAAACATTATCAAGTGAACAGTTGAATGTCGTCTCTGAAAAGAATTCACTGTTCAACTACCAAAGAAGTACGTAGTAGGTTACCAGATAATGTTGGTGTGCTGCTTCATTTATCAACACTATATCCCAATAATGTTGTGAGAAAAGTGAAGAGTAGCATTGTCCCACTTACTGCACAATTCATAGCTGTGTGTGAAAATGTGGATACGTACCAGAGAGAGTGGGATCGGTTACCATTGATCTCAGAAGTGTCAGCCGAGGAATTTATCAAGCAGAGCCCTGTCAAATTCTGGGCCTCTATAGGTAAACTAACAGATGCTGCTGGAAAAAAATCATTTCTTCAGCTCTGTAAGCTTGCATTGACCTTAATGAGTTGATCATTTTCTAATGCAACTGTCGAGATAATGTTTTCTCAACTGAGTAATTAATACTAAAAACTTAACTCAGAAACTCGCTACAGCTGAGGACAACTGAATCAATCATGATGGTTAGGTATGGAGTAAAATTTAAAGGTGATATCTGTGTAGACTTTAATCTTAGTAAAGAAATGCTGATAAAATTTAATTCATATGCCGAGCAACCGAGCTTGAAAGAAGCAAAGATGAGATGTAAGAGATTTTTGAAGGATCTGGTGGCTTTCTTTTCAGTATTCAATAAATGCATGAATATGCACTGCACAATTGAACAAAGATAATAATAGTAAATAATGTACACAACTGTGAATAATTATTCATTAAATAATGGATTTTGCTTATACCGTGTGTATGTTATTAAGAACAGGGCTACATAGACGGGAGACTAATACTTGAAAAAAAAAAAGAAGATCGTTAGCCCTTTTTTGGCATATTTATCAAAAGCTTATTAAAGTTGGAAGAAAAAATAAAGCATACACAGGATTTTTAATTCAGCAGCACGCAGCAGTAAAAATAAAATAAGCACAGTGCGCTGATAAATAAATACCATGTGTGTGCTTAACACATGGCACATGTAAGAAAATATCGTTATACATCGTCGATAATATCGCTCCACTACATACGTCGATATGTCAAAGATCTCTAAAGCAGAGGTTTTCTAGAGGTTTATGCCTGCAAAACAGAGGTACTTTGTTCTGAAAATCTGGCACCACTGATTATACACATCTCGAGATGCATTATTATATATCTTAAAGGAGCGGTGAGTCATGAAAAAGAGCTAGCTCTTTACAGGGCTGTAGTTGAGGGTATACGGCAGCCGTATACCCTCTGGATTTTACAGTCAATTCCATATACCCTCAGCTTTTTCTTAAAAACTTCGTACACGCTTTGCTTTCCTAGAAAACATTGCGCGAAACATTAACGTGAAACGCAGATAGCTGAAGAAGCAAAAGAAAAGTTTCTTTTTCAAGATATCATCTTGGTACATTATTCCAAAATCGTACCTATTAATCAAAAGCAATTCATTCAAAGTGATGTCGATAAAATAATATCGAGACTTGGTTTTGATGTTATTGAAGAAAATTGTCAACTTTTGAAGGACATATTCATGCTTGGTCCAGAAAATATAAATACAAGGGATATTCGCAATGGAGAAAAGGAGGTAAAAAGGATCTGTCGACGTTTTGGTATAGATGAAATGTGCACTATTCAAGGTTTGAAAGACCAATGAAAACGCCCAAGTTATTCCAAAAAAATTAAAACCTCTTTTAAGAACAATTGAAATATTACCATGTTTCACGGCCGAATGCGAGCGTGGGTTTAGTTTAATGAATAACATAGTGTAACAGATTTGAGACTATCTTTATTAATTTCAAACATCTATCTAATGTTCATTAATGCAAATAGACCACCTATAGAAAACTTTCAACCGGAAAAAAAATTGTGAATTCTTGGTTGGCCAACCATTGATATTCAGTAGAAAAGTAGCCTTAAAATTTGTCAAAAGAAATTATGTCCTACTTTATATGTGTTTAAATATTTTTCTCTTAACATTTCCTGTAATTATTTTATATCATAGTTAATATGATATTTTCAAATTTGAATAAAACTCGATGCTAGTCTGCATAAACACAGTAAAGTCCAATAACCCGAACCTATTTAATCTATTGCATCTATTTAAGTCAAAGTTTCATCAAAGTTATACAATCCCTTTCCCATAGTATAAAATTAATATAGGCTTTTTTCTCGTGATAATTTAAACTTCGATTAATTCGAACATATTCCCCGGGTCCTTTGAATATACCCATGGGCGCCCGGAAGAGGGGGCAGTCAATCACTTATGGATTTCCTATATATACACTGAAGAGCCAAAACATTATGATCACCTACTCAATAACGAGTTGCGCCTCCGTTGGCCTGCAAAACAGCCGCCTGGCATAGATGCCACAATAGGGTGGTCACAAGGTATATGGGGAAAATTTTGTTTCTGCCCAATCTTCCATGGCACCCTCCTAAAATTTGCCAATAGGCTAGAAACTGTGACTGGCAAAGTTTCAGCTCAACCTGATAATATTAACCCGTGCCTCATTGAGGTTAAAGTTAAGAAAAACAGCGATTTTTAGCAAAAAATGGTAGTTTTTACGCTTTAAAATCGAAACTATTCGTCCTAGAAACCTGGTTCGGGCCTAATTTCATAGGAAATTTTACTGACTTGAATTTTGACATCATCCGCTTTTTTGCTAAAACGGATAGAATGGTATTTAGCACTTTACAGGTAAGGTCGTAGTGGATATCCTCAAAAAATGAATTTTTATGCAAAGCCTCTAAAAACATTACAATATTCAATTACATCTGCTTTCCAGATTTTACTTGTGTATTTTTCATTTTATACATTAAAAAGGCTTTAGTTGGAGGTATTTTTTAAAATAAATCCAACAACATTTAAATTCAGAATGAAGGAATTAAGGGTAAAGAAGAGGAAGCAAGGAGTAAAAATGACACAAATAGTGTTGAAATGTATTTTATTTATTGAATTATACATCACTATATTATTATTTAAATATACAAATTAAGTGGTAATTACAAATTAAGGTGGTAATGTCTTAGATATTGTAGCTTTTGAAGAGTCCGGAAAAATTTGTCTACATTCAGATACTACTTGTAAAAGGAATTGCCGTTGTTCTTCGTCTTTCGTCAAAGAGGAATTAAAGTCTTTAATTAATTTTACTTCTCTCAGCAGTATCATTAACAAACCTTAAACCGTTTACTATTTTTTTAGCTTTTAAATAATGTTGATTTTCATACCATACATAGGGATCAGTATTTAAAAAATCTGTATCGATTTCAAATCTCTTAAAAAAATTTAGAATTCAAGCAGAAACAAAATAATTAGCTTCTTTGTCCAATAATTGAACAACTTGCGGGAGATTGAATTTTGGTTTTACATCCCTGTCATCACAATCATCTTCATCATTTTCTACGTCGGACATTAATTTTTCAACCATGCTTGTTTTGGAATTTTTTCCCAAAGTATCATCGGAAAAATGAAAATGCAACTTACTCTGAGTTCAGATGCCACAGATGGTTTATTATTTTAGACAAGGCCTTGTCTACAACCTCTTTATCAATTTTCCTGTATCTTACTAAATATTTTAATAATTGTTGGTCTAGGTTGGGGGCCAAAGTGGGTTTGTGGACATTGAACCATGTTTTTACATAAATATTGATAATAAATAAACAAATATATGCAATACCTTTTCTCTCTAAATCAGTTAACGAAAATTGATCCCTGAAAATATGCATTTTAAGAGAATAAATGGCAATTGCCATCCATCTGGCGGGATGAATAGCACCAGGTACTCTAAAAGTAATGTCTTTTTGAGGAAGGCGCCCTAAATGAACTAAGCAAAGTTGGAAGAATTCTTTATAATCATCCCTGGGATGTCGGTTTTTTAATTGTTCAAAAAGAAAACTTGAAATTTGCTCTGGATAACTTATTTTATTTCTAATATTTTCATCTATACCTGTTTGTATTTCTTCTTGTCTAGCTTAGACCAACCAGTCCGGAATTTTCGAAAAATATCTGGCTGAAGGCCAGTGGATGTGCCCATTTTGCAATTAAAAACTGCTTTGTAAGCAACTTCTAAAACATGGTGGCGACATGCTAAATTCAGAAAGTTTTTCTCTAATAACTACTCTAGCAAAACGCAGGTTCCCCTAAGGCGACCAGTATTTACTGCGGTTGTATCAAAACACAATGCCTGGATTTTTTGTGACCACCCTAATGCCACAAGTTCTTGGTACATGACTGGAGACAGGTTGTACCAAATGTCTAAGCAGCGGTCACGGAAAGTCGAGCTATTCGGACATGGTGGTGTTTGAGCTCTGAGCTGCCGCTCCATGACACCCCAAGTGTGCTCTACCGGATTAAGATCCCGCGAGTTAGGTGGCCAGGACATTAAGTGGCATTCATCAGTATGCTCCTCGAACCACTCCAACACAATCCGAGCCTTGTGACATGGGGTGTTGTCCTGCCTGTAGATTCAATTCCCAGTTGTGAAGACAGGCGCCATGTAAAGGTGCAACTGATCCGCAATGATGTTCAGATAGTTCGCAGCGTTCATGGTCTGTTCTACCACAACTACGGGTCTCAGAGTCGCCCATGAGAATGTCCCCCAAAGCATAATATCGCCACCACCAGCCTGTGTATGACCTGCGGCACAAGAGCGGAGCAACTGTTTGCCTGGCAGCCGGCGTACCCTGACACGTCCATCGACGTGTCAGGGTACGCCGATGAATGAGCAATCGGGATGCATCTGACCAGGCAACTCTCTTCCACTCATCCATAGTCCAGTTTCGATATTCCGGGCACACTGTAGGTGTAGTCGACGATGACGTTTGGTCAACAGAGGTACGTCTGCTGCACAGTCCCATGTACAACAGTGTCCACTGAACTGTGTGTTCCGAAACATTTGCGCTTGGACCTGTATTGTATTGGGCTTTCAGCTGAGCCACTGTCTCGCGCCGATTTTGCTTTACGAAGTGGGACAGTCTCCGACGTCCTTTATCTTTGATGACGCTAGGACGACCAACACCTTGGCGTCTACTGCTGGTGTCACCCTCATTTATCAACTTTGCATGAATACTAACAACGGCAGATCGTGAACAACCTACCAGTCGTGCAGTTTCGGTGATACTCGTTCCGAGTCTTCGGGCCATTACGATCTGCCCTCTATCAAATTCGCTTAGATCAGGAGCCTATCCCATCACTCGCAAACGTAAGTGCACGAATGATGACTTATTTTCTCTTGCAGAAGTCAAATACCATTCTCACTTAATCACGTGCGGCCCCCCACGTCATAGAGACGAGTTCATTGAAAAATGTGAGGATGGTCATAATGTTTTGGCTCATCAGTGTATACATGCATGCGCATGTGTAACCGCGCAAAGTGTGTGTGTGGTGGGGGGTAAGTAGTAAATACACATTTCCCCTCCCCATGGAAAAAATTCTATGCGCGTCAATGGTATACCCTCTGTTTATTTTTAGTGAGCGAGAGGTTCCGATCCGATCCCTGAAAAGAGTCACTTTCCCCAGCACTATAGAACTGTCGCTTGGTAAGCATCTAAAAGCTATCGCTTTCTTTTTTATTGGTATTCCATTTTCGGTCGAAGCAGTTTGAACTTTGTTTTTCGCAAACATTGCAAGTAAATAGCGATACTTTTCACATGCGCAGTGCGCACTATGGGTGAGTGACGTCATAGATCTCCGGGAGATATACCAACGAATCAGCGGACTTAAAATTGAAACCAACGAATCAGCGGGCTTAAAATTTCCCCACGTCTTGTATTCCAGGTAAAGATTGGTAGAAAGAAAAAAAAAACAGCATATGCTATTTTTTTAGTGACGTGATATTTTGTGCCCGGAACCCCGGCATACTACCTGAAGATCTTTAGTCAATTTAGAATCATGGATATTCTTTAGAGCAGTCGCAGAAAGAACTGTTACTGTGAAAACACTAAGTAACATCACCAATCGGAATGAGACATCTGCTTTTGGGGCTGAAACTGAAGACGAAACAAACTCGCGGTTGGAAGGAAGCGAATGAATGAAACGAGGCTGCGCCCTAGCAAGAAAAAAATAATCAAAACAAGGATGTCTTTTTTATCCATGATGCAACTCAGGAAACGGACGCGGAAATGAAATCACACACATTCCGACACTTCGGAAATTATTTTCGCCCAACGTCTAATCGCGGTGCTGCCACTTCGCGCTCTGAAATTCGCCTAATCGTTTGGTCTTTGAATCGTTTGTGTTTGAAGGACGAACGGAGAAATGGCATATGTCCAATTTCCCAGAAAGTTATTTCCAGCTGTTGTTTCGGCCGTTTCCCTAGCAGGTAAGACACTGTCCATTCCTTTCTTGTGATTGGTTAGAATGATTCGTTGAAATGACCTTTCCATGGGTCAGGGACTCCTCACCCACGACTCCTACGAGGTCTATCGTGTTTCAAGATTGGGAGATGTTCTCGGATTTTTCAATTTAGGAATCATCCCGGACAGTCGCCAATATCCCGTTGTGTTGCTCCAGTGCGATGCTAATTGAAATGCCTACCCACGAGGTCTGTAAAAAAAAGGTCGGGAAAAGGTGAAAAGTTTTTATTTTGTGATGTGCAATCTGTTTTTCGGCCAGGGAAAGTTTAACGGGCACCCGCGGAAGGCCAGTTGGTGGACGAGGACTAACAACAGGGGGGGGGGACTAGACTCAACCAAAGACCTTCGTAAACATGGTGGCTGGTAAGCGTTGAATCTGTCGTTTTGCTCCAGTGCAACGTCAAATCAATTATTAACCAGAATTTTTTTAAAAATCTTTCAATTACTCTTTGCGTCAATAGATGGGCAAGAATCTGGGGTGTAAGAAAGAGTTTAAAAAATTATTGTTCAACTGAGTAAAAACTACTATCACTGAATTAACTCCAGATTGGAATGCTCCCGTTCTTGTACAAAAGGCGCGTTCGCACGATTCGAGTTTAATGGATCGATTAGAGTGGATCGATAAAAGTTGAATACGACTTGAATCAGTTTTTGTTTACACATTTCAAGAGAAACTGATCAACAGTTTGAGTTTTAAAATGACGCCGAAAGCAGTTGTGCGTGAAGTTGTTAAATAAAAATGTATTTAGTTCTTTCAACAAAACTGTTACTATCTCTACATGAGAATAAATAGTAAGAAACGTCGTTTTAGCAAGTTTAGTTTTAGGCAAGTACATCAGATGGATCCTGCGAATCATCTCCGCAACGATTCATTTGAAACTGACGATGACCACCTCTACTATTATAAAAGGAAGTGTTTGTCTGTTAGCCGCAAAATCCTGACGATTCTATGGCACTTACAGCAGGGTCATTCCACGTCAGATGAGCAAAAATCAGGAAAAACCTGTGGCCGTAGGGTAATGGATTTTTATGAAATTTAGTACAGGGGTTTAGTTTATGCATAAATAGCGATATCCAAAATATTTAGGTTTAAAATTAAATATTTTTGAAGCTTGAGGCATTTTAAGGACTTCTAACTTTGAAGAGCAATTGTGAGATCGTTTAAAGTTGCATGTTTCAAGTTCTGTTTCTCAAAAACTACTTAACGTAGACAAACATGTTTTACATTTTTACAATCTGTACAAAATTTTCTTTTTTCACTTGGGCAACAACAATTTTAAACATTATATTTAATCTAAAAATTATTTGCAAAAAATGGAAAGTGTCGTTTTTGACAGAATTAAAAACATTTCTATGGGCTAAAAAAATTTTAAGACATCCTTTAAATACATGCCAGTTACAGTGCTAGATATGATAATATTACTGATAGAGTTTGGAAGTCGCATTTTAATTCTTTCATCTTCAAAATAGCTAACGAAAATAACAAAATGACAATTTTCCTAAATAGGCATAAGAAATCAAATGAAGGACAGCTCTGACAAAACCAACATTTACCAGGAATACAGTTTTTTATGTTTATTTCTTGTAAAAAAAAATTCGGATTGTAATCTGAGTCCTAAACCAACAATAATAAAATCAAAATCACAACATTTGCTTCCTAGTCTATCTATGCATATTAAGAGAACTTCCATAACAGTGAAATTAAATACTGATAATGAAACCCTATATCAACTAAGAAATACCAAATAATTTTTAACTTAAAAATTGAATTATCAAAGTAAAAAAAAATCAGTGTCAAAAAAAGCTTAAAAATTTCAACTTAGTATAAAAGACATTATGACTTTTAATTTCTTACCTTTTCAAATTCACTACGTGCTAAAACATCCTTGTTAAATTTTGCATCTTCTATAGTTGAAATGTGGTTATTTTGTGCTGCTGAATTCTTTTTAAACTCTTTACTTCTTTTGCTGGTGATTGTGATAAATATGAAACACGAATTTGTGACGTACAATTGGGAATAGGAATGTAGCAATGATAGTTACGCATTCCCGTAATGGCCCCTGCAGTCACTTCATTAAACCTTATATATATAGTTGAAGCTTAGATTCAATTTGAATAACATCATTTGAAGGCCCATACAAGAACTTGATGTTTGAAATGGTTGAAGTACAGCAGAAGAATAGTTGTTTTGCAATTAAAATCTGATTGTCTTTTTGTCTCTGTTTACTTGTTCTTGTGGCGAACCATTTGATAGTCCCGCCGATTCCATCGCATGGGCTTTTGCCATGACTTCTGGATTGTCACTGGAACATTCGCCGTTGTTCGAAAGCTTTCAGTTCAGCAAAAAATTGTCTGTTTAGCAAAGCAAGCACATTTTTAACCACAATTCATTTAATAGAGTTTATTTATTCTGTTATCTGTCCTTGAATGCAATAGCGTCACTTTCAAAGGCGGAAATAGATGGCTTACTGGCGTGTATGCGTAAACAAATTACAATGATGAAAATTTCAGGACAGATAATATACATCTTGACACATAATACTGAAAATTTGTGATGTTTTCAGAGTTGTCCTTCACAATAAAATTTGTATTTAAAAAAAGTAGAAAAATCGCTGTTTTCAATTATTTTACTTTTTTATTATTTTTTCCATGTTTCAAACGGCATGGAAGGAGAATAATTCATGCATTCGCTGGAGCCACCTGATATACTTGCTCTAACTAATATCTTACACTAAACTTTATTACTTATGTTTTAAAATATTCTTCTTCCTTTAATAAAATCTTGTAAAGCTTCGTATATTGCCGTACAAGCTTCCATAAAAAAATATAGGTACTCGGTATACGGAACCAAGCGTCGAAAAAGAGAGAGAGAGAGAGAATCTCCTGTAGCTAAATATCTTAAAGTTACTTGCAGCTTTAATTTTGGTGAGATTTCTCATGTCGCATCACTTTATCTTGTTTCTTTATACGATCCTGAACTTTAAACAGCAGTTCGTCACATTTTTCTTCGGACATTTTTGAATGATTTCTATATCCCTCTTTATCCTCTAATGCTCGTTCCTTCAGCAAGGTTTCTGAAGCTCTCAGTTAATTTCTTCTTAAAATCCATTGGCTCACACCAAAACGACGTTTCTTACGATTTCTTATCAATTCTAATTTTATAAAAGGAAGTGTTTGTCTGTTTGTTTCTTGCACGCAAAATCCTGACGAATTAATTTCATTTACAGTAATGGGATTTGGCACACAGGTAGTCCAAATTTTTGCAATTTTAGGGTCACGGTGAATTTTAAAATTCAATCTAGAATTTTTAAATGAATCTAATGAAATTTAATTATTTTTGTTTTCTTTGGAATGGCAACAGCATAAAAGATATTCTAAATTTATTTTTTCCGTTTTCATTTTGCGCGGAGGAATGATTTTCTAGCAGACTATACAATACAAAGTTTTTTTTTTTACCTAGACCGTTAAAGATAGAGTAAAAAATTCAACGGATTTGAAATCTCCGGAAAATTTCACATTAGATCGATACCTAAAAATATGATTTTCTTTAAATAAATCAAATTTTTTAATTGAATATCTCAAATATTTTCGCAAGAGATTGTGATGTTTGGAGAATATTTCAGCGAAAGAGGAAACGAAAAAAAAAAAAAAAAAAAAAAAACATTTTGGCTGGCATTGTTTAGTTTTTTTTTTTTTTTGTAAAATCGGGATTGTTAAAGATAGATTGAAAATTTCAACGGATTTGAAATTTGACACCAGATAGATAACTTATACGTTTGTGATTTTCTTTTAATAAATCATTTTTCACCTAAATATTTAATTTCCACAAGAGATTGTGACGTCACTCCGAATTCCCATTTTGTTTGCGAAGCAAACCAACAAACAAATCGGGCAACTCCGTTATAGCTGTTATCCAATTTGCTAAGCCAAATCATAGGCCAATCACATTCACCAATAATCCGTTGTGTTGCTCCAGTGTGACGTTAAGTGAATACCTACCTACCTATAAATCTGCGGAATACGTGTGCATGTGTCTGATATCGGCCAGACGGATGACTTTTCCTTCCACGCGTTGCTTTTTGCAATGAGGTATTTTCACCTTTTGTGTTTCAATTTTATTATATTAGAGGATGAAAATCCATGAAAAATGACGTATTTATTATTGAAATCGGAAAACTATTCCCCGAGATATTAATTTTTAAATTTCGTTTCCGGTATTGGCGGGAAAAACAGGAATTTCGTAATGGCTGCTCTGTGACGTCACAGCGCATTGTAACCCACTGCGCCGGCGTTGCTATGGTTGCTTACATTAGTTTTCGCTTAATCAGAATTAATACAGAATTAATTTGCTTTCATCTTGATTGCTGCATTTGGCAAAATGTTTATAATTTGGATACGTTCAGTAATGATACTTAGTATAAAAGGGCTTTATGCATTTCTAAAACCTTTTCCAAAACTCTTCGAATTTTTCTGTTGTGCATAATATTTTAAATTATTAATTGAACCTTTCACTTGTTTATTTTTTAGGATTGCCCTTTTGTAAACAGTGGTCTTGGTTCATGAAGTACTTTTTATAAACAGTTACTATCTTATTTACTGCTGCTTGTGAAATAAATTTGCGAATCCATATAGACACGTGTTGATTTCATACAAGAGCAATTGCGAGTGTACAGGGAGCATAGATGAGAGATGTAAACAAAAGCTCAGCTATGCGCAATGCCGTCACATCCAATGGCGGCTTGTTTTCGGATCACGTGACTTTGTTTCGTTTTGAACAAAATTAAAATTGATTTTATAATCATTTCAAAATTATTTTGAAATTTTAACGCACTATTTAAGGATTTTTAAACTTAGAAATACTAGAAAAGACCATTTGTAAGCAAAATCCTCGGAAATACCTCATTGTTACATTAGTCTGCTGACTGTTGCACTTTCTATGTCACTTACTGTTACACTTACTCTGCCTGTTACTTAGTCACCGTTACATTAGTCTACTTTACCCTTTAAGTGGCAGCGACGAGATATCTCGTCCATCGAGACCTGACCACTACTTCGATTGAGGAGATATCTCGTCATCAAAGTATCGTCGACCATTTCTATGATGACGAGATCAAGAGCTTGGTAGTTTCCATCCAACGCCATGATATCTCTGCCATTAAGATACGGCCAATTTTATATTAATGACGCGATAGTTGGTCTCGATTGGGTTTCGCATCAGCCACTACAGGGAGACTCCAAGATAAACCACAGGATTAAAAGCTTCATCGAGAGGTTAAGGCGGACTGATGGTGCACCTTCTCTACTATCCACTAGAGTGCCTATATAATAAGAGTGTCGACATACAGGAAACACTTGGTGGTTGGCTTAGAGATCTGTTCTACCGCCCTAGGTGGTCTTTTCCTAGCTCCCATAGACTTAACATGGGAACTTTTTGTGTGTTCCAGAAAAACGTGTGTATATTAAATTAAAAAGAAAATATAGCTTATTCATGTTCCATTTCGTTTTCTAGAATGTTTATTTATTATTATTTTAGTGTTTTGTCAGTATAAATTTGAAGACTTTTAAGTAAATAGCTTTTTTTTAGCAACATGGTGTTTCCCGCAATCTAAGTTAGCGTGTTGTGTAATCCATCTCATCCATTACGCATGTAATCGAGCGTTGATAGGATTCATTTATACCGAATGTATCCATATTATAACAATCATATGCTTTTTGTTCTCCTTGAAATGATATATTAATTCGTCCATCAACCTTCTTTGAGACGATTCTGGTAGAAAAATGGCTGCCGCGCATGAGCATTGAGCCCTATATGGTCCTTTGCCGCCACTTATTATATAGGCACTCTACTATCCACAGGTGTCTTCCTGGTGGTGCAGAGCTGCCACCCCAACTCGCGAGAGCTCCACGTGTGCCTAAATATCTACCTGGAGAAGGACCTGCCCTACATCGAGACTATAGTCAAGGGACAGAGGCGAGCGAGGGTGCTGCTGGAGGACCCTGACCTACACGACATACGCAAGTAAGTTGGATCGAAGGACCGGTTTATGAGCACATCATTCACCCGTTTCCTTGGTTAAGGTTTCCTTATAGTCTGGGACCGCGGTGGCCCGGTTGGCAAAGTAACGGATTAACAACAGGTCCGAGCAAATAAAGATGTACGTTGAATCTGTCGTGGCCTCAAATGTCCTCACATTGGCGTGGTGTGGAGAGTTTATAGAGTGTCATTTATTGGGTTCGTCCCGTTTTTTGACAAAGATTGAAGAAAAGTTATTTTATTTTCCAGCATGCTTTTCCTCCGATGAAAGCACTGATAGTTAACCTTTACGCTGAGGCAGACAGACAGTTGTTACCACTACAATTTCGTTTACACCAGCGGCATGGTATAGATCTGTGTGCGGTAAATGGTATCCCCTTTTTAAGAGACTGCTGGCATCGATCACCCTTTACGAGCTGTCAGCGACTGATTTTCTTGAGGGTCCCTCCTTTTGTTCCTATCCTGTTGACCGTGAGGTGTGAACGCTTTGGGAGAAAGGCAGAAGGTCGCTCCGCTGATATACACCACACAATACTAATAAAGAAAAGCGTCAGTCGTAAATGCTACTCGAGGCTCTATGGCTTAAGTTAGGTAAGTCAACGTGAGGACATTGAAGACAGATTGAACGTGTACGAGCCCCCGTTGTTACTACATGTTCATTGTTTGGATTCGAACTCGCAAGCCTTCGATTGCTAATCCGTAGCTCTTCCAACCTTCTTTCTCATGTAATTTGTATGTTATGAACTTTGGGTGCGTCTCAGACTAAATGCCCATTTATTTTTGAATAATGAACACTAATGAAATTTCATGTAGTGTTGTTTTGTGTAGGGCACTGTGTTGCTCCAATGCGACTATCCCTTTACAATATATCTCTCATATATTGTAAAGGGCGCAGGGAGTGTTGTCTCCCACATGCTGTAGAGTGTGTGACATTTAGGCTTCAGACACGGAGGAGAGAGGGTGCTCTCGTAGACCTGATGAAAACGAGGCTTTCTTAATTATAACGAGACTTCATCAGCCCTAACGAGAAACAGGCTTCCTTAGCCCTAGCGAGAACTAGGCTTCCTCAGCCCTAAAGAGAACCAGGCTTCCTTAGCCATAATGAGAGTGGTCCATCCACAATTTTGTTAAGTTTGTTGTCATTAAATATTGTTTTTTGTAACAACGAATTGTGTTAACTAAAATACAGTCCACTCTGGAGCTATCGGAACAACACTACCAAAATAAAAAAAATTAAAACACATTTTTTCAAGGGGGTCGGAGAACAATTTTACAATTAGGGGGGTGCCGATGGCCATAAAGGTTAAGGTTGGTAGGTATTTTAATTAACGTAACACTAGAGCAACACAACGGGCTATTAGTGACGGTCCGGAATCAATCGCGAAGGGAAAGATCCGACTAAAGAGGTTAAGAACCACTGCTCTAGTCGATGCAGAAAGGTTTATCTCGAGTGTTCCTTTCAGGCACGTGACCAGCCTGTACGAGTGCTACAAGGCGCTGCTGGTGGAGTGCGACACCTACTGGCAGCTGGAGCGCTACTCCAGATTAATGAACCTCCTGAACGCCACGCACGCCTACCTTTGCACCGACAGCACCGACAACATCAAAGGTAGGCTGTCTAACGCTCGCTTTCTTGTTTTGTAGGATACTAACACCTGTCGCATGTTTAACTGCATTTGCACTCTTTCTCTGTCTAACTGTGACTACTTGTCCTTGTATTTGACCTTGTAACTGTACCTGACCATCTATCCTATCTTAGTGTTTCACGTATTGGTTAGGCTTGTGTTCCATGTTCTGTTTGTTGGGATATAAATTATGAGGGTAAGTGACCGTTTATGAGATACTTGCCTAATATGAGATACTCATGTGTCTCTACCGTACGGTGTCGCCATCTACTGGATAAGTCATGAAATATTAGCTAGGGAGTCATTGTCAACATAACTTTCCCCATTGCAAGCCGACCCGTACTTTAGTAGCAACTTAAGGGCGCTTTTGTGACTTCTTTTTGACTGGTCTTTAGACGTATAACTTAATTTAAGAGTTTTCTACACAAATCAAAAAGTTTTATATTGAATAGATTTTATTTCGTCACGCAATTTAAAAAAAAAGTATCTCCTATTCGGTCTCTTTTCCCTCCATTAATCCAGAAATGAACGTCTCCAGCCTCTATGCGACCACAAAAGAAAGGCCTTCCAATGAAACACACGGAACTTGTGCTTTATGTTATTTCTTTCGGTCTGAATTGGAAGTGATTGATTGGTATAATAATTACGTCATACTGGAGCAACGGGCTATTGAGGACGGATTAATCGGAGGGTTCGGAACTAGATCCAATCAAAGACCGTCGTGTACAGTCTCTTTCGTGGCCTCAAATGTCCGTGGTGAGGGCTCCTAGGTGTTCACTTCGTCATATGACCGTGGTTCAAAATGACGAGGTGTTGTCCTCGGGTCTTTCACTTCGCGTTTGATCCAGGACCGTTGCGAATAGTCCATTGTTTAGTTCATTGTACTTGGCGAGGGAGAGAGAATTTCAAAATATTCTTATATACAGAGTCAAGAAGAAGGATAGTAGGTAGGTATTTTAATTGAAGTAGAATGTTAGCAACACAATGGGCTATTGGCGACGGCATCAAACCCCGAAGGTAAAGATCCGAGGGCAATTTTGTCATCCACGTCATTTTGAACCACGGTCAGATGACGAGGCAACACATGAGCTGGCACTCTCCAAACTTCCACACCACGTCAACGTAGTGACGACCGATTGAACGTGCACCCGATCCATTTGTACACGACACTTTTGGGTTGAGTTCGAACCTTCCGGTTGCTAGTCAGGTATTCTCCAACCGTGTTGAAGGCAAAGTAGAGTGCAAACCCTTCCATTCGCTGCTGCGAGTCGTCTCACTGGAGTTGCCATTGGAAAGGGTTTCATTCCTGCAGCGTTTTCCTACGCTGTAGTCATTTCAGTCGTCTGTTGGAATCGCACCTTTACACCCTTTGGGTAGGCAAGGTCTTAACAGATACCTGCCGAGTGTCTGGAACTTTTGGGAAGCTGGTGTGAACCAGTGCAACTTTATCTACCCAAAAGTACTCCACGGTAGAGTTGGGTTATACTTCTATAGAGCTACTGCGTGGCCAACACGCCCATGACAGTTCTTTTAGTGAGGTGAGACCTCTGCTCGCTAACACACATTGATTGCTACGAATTCCCCTTTGGCAACGTCGTGATGGCCTCGTCATTCTCAAATTCGGCCAAAGTCCAATTGCGAAGCGATCCAATCGGCGTGACGTCACAATCTCTTGCAAAAATATAAATATTTAATTACAAAATTATGTATTAAAAATAAAATATTATTAAATTTAAATTAGTATTAAAATTAAATTAGTATTAAAATTAAATTAGTATTAAAATTAAATTAGTATTAAAATTATTGACATTAAAGTATTAAAATTACTAACTAAAGTATTAAAATTATTAACATTGAATTATTTTTGAGATTATTAACATTAAATTATTATTAAAATTATTGAAGTTAAATTTTTATTGAAATTAAATTTTTATTAAAATTATATTATTACTAAAATTAAATTTTTATTAAAATTATATTATTATTAAATTAAATTGTTATTAAAATTACATTCATTTTAAATTTATATTATTTCTATAGATTTCAAATCTGTTGAAATTTTTAATCTATCTTTAACTGTCCCGATTTTACAAAAAAGAACTAAACAATGCAAGTCAAATGTTTTTTTATTTGTTTTGCTGTGCGCAGGAAATGAAATCTTGGATTTCTCGAATCAAACGAAGGTTATTCTGCGCAGCAGCCGTTCGTATTGGAAAAAATATAAAAATTTCATTTTAAAAATGATTTATATAAAGAAAATCATATATTTAGGTATAGATCTAATGTAAAATTTTTCGCAGATTTCAAATCCGTTAAAATTTTTTACTATGTCTTTAACGATCTAGGGAGCCGCGATAGAGCGTCGTCAGTAGAGCGTCGGACTCGCATCTGAAGGGTTGTAGGTTCTGTCCTCAGCGGAGCCTGCAATTCTGATGGTTGTGAGATAGGCGCTTGGACCTCACTAAAGACCGTGGTGTTCGCTAATGGTGTCTGGGGCGCGTTAAATAGGCCGTGTTCACAAAGTCCCCCATGTTCCCATACCAAATCAATACCTCTGGGGGGGTACCTGATCAGGGAGTTATCGGCCTCTGATTGGGATCTAAATTACGATATGTGTGAGTGAATGGATGTGTGAAAGGGACCTTCCTGTAAAACGGATGTGTCATGCATGAAGAAGTCCAACCCTCCGGATGAGTGGCACCCCCAATTGGGCCATATATGGCCCGCACGACAACAACAACAACGATCTAGGAGATAGAAAAAAGAACTCGGTTAAAACTTTATTTGTTTTGGTTTTTTTTTATTTTTGCTGACAAATTGTTCCTAAAATCAAAGGAAGCGGAAAAAATAAATTTAGATTCTGCGATATTTTATGCTGTTGCCATTCGAAAGAAGATAATAATAATTAAATTTCCATTGAATTCATTTACAATGTTCTAGATTGAATTTTAAAATTCGTTGGGACCCAAAAATTGGTTAAAATTTGGACTGCCTGTGTACTCAATCCCATTACTGTAAGTGCTATAGATTCGTCAAAACGGACAGAAGGACAAAAAACTTCCTTTTATAATATTAGAGATCATATCGTAAGTTAATTTTTGTACTGGTGACTAGGTTCTACTCCCTCCACAATTCAGCCAAAATCGATAGATGGCGCAACCAGTCGAGTGATTGCCATTTGCGTGACAACTCCTTATCCTGATAAAGGCTCCTGCGACCTACACCTACAATCCGCAGATTTACAAGGCCTTTCTTACCTTGGGTAGCTTTGTGACGCTCATGCCTAGCTTACCATAACTCCTTCTCTCTGGTAATGGTAGTGAGTAAATTTACTGTAAGTAGGGAAGGAGCGTTGACTATTGGTTTGAGAAGGCACTCGCCCGTAGAAGACACGCGCAAAATTGCATTTGGTGTCTGCCAAATTGCAAAAAAACCATCAGCCCTAGGATGGTCAAAGATTCCCATATAAGAGGGCTAGTTCGTAATTGAAGAACTTTGGCCGTCCAATCCTGGACACCGGTAAAGTTAAGCCTAATAGGCGAAGCACCTTTCCGAAGGTGTACGCACTGCAGCTCATTTGGCGAGGGCAGATGCGAGTCAATGTTTGATTTTAACTGGCAGATGTAAGCTCTGACTGTCCTTCAGGACAACCGATCAACCTGGGTCGACCACAGTCATGTCCCGCCTTTCAAGGCGGTCAGAGGATTTTTCGAGCGGAGTGTCATGGGCCTGTTCTTCTTTCGTTTACTAATAGAGGAATTTCCAAGTCATTAAATTGGCAATCTGATATACACAACGTTAAGGGTGGCACAGAGAGGTCTTCCTTCTCACAAGAAGAAGAAGAAAGAAAAAGCCGTATTCAAATCACTTTCGCATGAAAAATGCAAGAAATAATACAACCTGATACGTAAGAATTGTTCCGGGAAAAAATAATAATAAAAACGATAATTCCACAAATGGCAAAAAAACGAAACTCTTAAACGTTTTGTGAAAAATATTATAGTAAAATAAAAATCTACAACTGTGGAAATACAAATAAAAGAACCAATGGTATCACAGAAATTTTTTTTAAAAGGACCAACGCAATCAAAGTATATTTTAAAATCAAACAAACCAATGAGAGCAAAGAAAAAATTTCAAACGAACCGATGAAACCAAACTTTAACGGATTTTGGAAGAACTTTCTAGAATATTCAAAATGAAAATTGAATGTGACCGTTTGCCAAGGTTGCCATGAAATTCACAATAACCATACAGACAGATCGGTTGCCTTCATCTACCGTAACTAGCTACTAGAAGTGCGCCAAAAAAAATCGCCAAGGCCATTGCCACCGCTCATAAATGTAGAGTGTAGCTATACCCACAGCTCATTGTGGAGTATCCATATATTCTCTCTCTCCCACGTCTAAGTCCAACGGAAATAGCGGCGACAACCAGTCGCCCTCCTGTCGCTCTACTTGACAGTTAGAGACAATGGACAGACTTTTGGTCCCCAGGATGATGGACGAGCTGGACTTAAGATCCTAGACAGCGAGAGGCCGAACCGAGACTTTCCTTTGGGGTTCAAAGGCCAATAAGGTCAGCGAGCACCTGTGACCCCCCTTACACTAGACCAATTGCAGGACGTGAATTACGTCAAGAGCGACGACAGTGCCAAAAGCCCACCCCCTCCAAAAGAGGTATAAAAAAGCGCGCACGGTTTTTTCGAAGAGCTCCGAGTGTTTTTAATTGCCACAGGACGGTCGAGCCAAACTTACCCGGGCATCCGGCCCCAGATTATCCTTGAGAGGAACGCAGTAGCCGCGGCAGGTAGCCGGCTAAACTGCTCCACGGTCGCACGAGCTTGCGACCTTCTGATCTCACCTGAGAACGCTCCGAGAGGCCACCCGGCCGGAGGACTATCGCTCGAGTCCCGTTACCAGAGGAGACCCGATTCTCCGCCTTGGCATCCCGCCAGACTTCATCTCATCCGAGATAACCGTAGCCTGGAATTCACCCTTTGCTTGGTTCGTATACCAGAGGAGACCCGATTCTCTGCCTTGGCATCCCGCCAGACTTCATCTCATCCGAGATAACCGTGAAAGGCCGTAGCCTGGAACTCACCCCATTACTCGGGTCACTGCTACTGATTCTCCAAGGGAACCATTCCCAGACCTCCGATTCCAAGAGAACTGTATGTATTTCAACCTTACTCTAATCTAGAAATAAAACCACTTATTTCTCAACCTGTAGCATTAGTCTAAGTCGTTACAGACAAACTGTTGGCAGTCGGTGCGATTTACTAGTATAGAAATCACTTAGGAGACCCACAGCTAAAACCCCCGTCAAAGACAGCAGGACCCACCACAGAAGAACGAATCATCCGTGCAGGATAGCGATCAGAGCAGTCTTCGACAGAGAACCCCCGTAGAAGCGCCAACGGCCAAAACATCCATAACACCATTAGGCGAAAGTGAAAGTGTCCAGCCACCGGACCGCAGTTAGACCCCATGCAACTGTGCGTCATCGCGTTGTGTGGTCCAGCGCCAGCGGTTATGTGAAGTGTTTACCGTTCTTCAATTCTGTGCGGGCTTCAATTACGTGAATCGCTTAGAGTAGTGCGAGTGTGCTTTCAAACTGGATACCTCATCGCAAGTGGTCAACAAACGGGGTAAGCTGATTTTTTTATTGGAGGCTTAGGTATTTAATGTGTAAGGTCGTACTGTGTGAAATATTGAATTTGGTAGTTAACTTGTACTGATGGTTAAAACTGGAGTATTAAATTAATAGTAGTCAACATTCTGGGTTTCTTTGTGCATGTTGGTTGTGTCTATCACTAAAATTAAGTGGGTACCTTAATTTACAGCTGTTTGATTGGGATTTTTCTGTGATGGTGCATTGTTTTTTGTTGGTGTATTTTATGTTTTGGAATTAGAGGATCGCTGAAATTTAAAAACTGTTGTGTATGTGCCGCGTTTTGATTTAGTGGGGAACCGCAGAGATAGAAAAAAAAAATGGCTGTCCTAAAAAGACATAGGAAAATTGACTTGCAAAGGCTTGCAGAAGAAATGGGGCTAGATATAACGGGGGACGAAACTATAACGATCACGAAACTATAACGATCCTTGTAAAAGAAATTCAACAAAGTCCCGAATTTGAGGAGGTAGGAACCAAGGAAATGCTTGAAAGCTTGGTCCGAGAGAGAGAAATTGAAAAATCTGAGGCTGAGTCGTTACGGGAATTTGAACTGGAGCGTCTCCGCCTAACACAAGCAGTCGAGATAACTAATTCCGCCCCCACGCGTAGGGTAGAAACCAGACCCCTCAGGCATTTAGGGGCAGTGATGCAAAAATTCGAACCTGAGAAGGCCGATGTGTCGCTGTTCCTAATTTTGTTTGAGAGGCAGA
The DNA here is from genome assembly GCA_947359465.1 of Metellina segmentata. NCBI lineage: Eukaryota > Metazoa > Arthropoda > Arachnida > Araneae > Tetragnathidae > Metellina > Metellina segmentata. Next base: position 134,831,651 of record OX375874.1, on the reverse strand, counting down.
TTCGGAAGTTGGCTATAGAGGAAACAGAATGGGTTGACTACTTGATCCCCTTGCTTCCGGAAGACATAGCTGAACTGATTGTAAGGGAACCTATCGAATTGAGCGGGGATTATGAGTATGTTAAGTCACTTCTCCTTAAGAGATTCCAAATAAGCGCCAAATACTACAGGGTAAAATTCCAACAACATCAGAGGAAGCCAGGAACCTTGTGGAAAGACCTCGTCTTCGAGCTAAGGAGCTATTTGGAGGGTTGGTTAGGAGCCCTCAAAATAGATAATTATGGAGCACTCAAAGATCTCATAATATCGGATCAAATTAAGAGGCGCGTTCCGGTCGAGATGAAAGACCATTTCCTCGACTTATGGGCCGAGATGATCGATCCGGCAGAATTGGTCGAGAAGCTCGACGATTATGAAACTAACCGGAAATTCTCGCGGAGGCCGGACAGGTTCCGACCGCCAGAAAGGAGGTTTAATGATAGGGTTAAGGCCGAAAAACCACCTGTTGACAAAAAGCCAGGGGGCCCCGAAAGACCTAGGGGAAGGCCATGGCAAGAAACCCCAGGGGCGCAGAGAGATCTCCGCAGTCAGGAATTCGAGCGTAGAAGAGAAGTGCGTTGCTATGAATGCAATCAAACGGGCCATATCCGCCCCCATTACTACCCCGTTACCCCGTTCCTGTGGGCGATTGTTGAGGGGACCCTCAACAATCGCCCACAGGAACGGGTAAATAACCTAACCACAGAGGAGTTCGCTCCCTCATTTCGGCCGTTCCTAAGCCAGGGTCGAGTAAACAATGTAGAAATGACCATACTACGGGACAGCGGTAGCAGCATTGATTTAGCCCCTCTGAAATTAGCAAACCCGGAAGACTTTACGGGAGAAAATATATGGGTCAAACAACCCCTTGAGAACGATTATCGGTGTCTACCTTTAGCGAAAATGATAATCGAAAGTGCGGAAATAGGGCGAGTGGTGACCAAGGCTGCTATTGTGGGGAGTTCCGTGAAAATGAATCACTATTTATTAGGGAACGCCACCCAAGAGCTAATTGAGCAGGCAAAGCGAAACCCACTGCTGTTGAATCAAGTGATCACACGTAGTCAGGCCCGAAGAGAAGCTAAACCCCCGCCAGTCGCACCCCAAAGCCCAATAGTTGATGAGGAGGAATCGATTGAACTGCCGGAGGCCACTGAAAGTGCCGAAACCTATCTGGCAGGGATTTCGGCGGAGGAATTTAAAACCGAGCAGAAGAGCTGCGAAGAATTGAAACTTAGCTGGGAAAGAGCAGAAACGGGAAAACCATCTGAGTTCCGTATCGAGAACGGATTGCTTTACCGGAAGTCAATCGATCATTTAGGAGACGCGAGGCTACAGCTGGTGATTCCCGCGAAACTGCGGAACCGGTTCTTCAGCTTCATTCATGAAGGTAGCGGTTCGCACTTAGGGGTGACCAAAACGAAGGATAAGCTTCTTAGGTATTTCTTTTGGCCGAATTGCACAAAAGATACCGAAGAATTTGTAAGAAGTTGCGATCCTTGTCAGAGGATTGGTAAATCCCGGGAAAAAAAGAAGGCACCTTTAAAAATTGTACCAATTATTACAGAAATATTCTCGAAAATAAATATTAACACCGTTGGGCCACTCCCTGTGTCAAGTCGCGATAATAAGTATCTGGTGATGGCTATCTGCGTAGCTTCGAAATACCCGGAGGCCATACCCGTCCGCATACGCGGAAACCCTCACGCTTTCAGCACCTCTTGGCGAGTTGGCGATAGAAAGCACTTTGAGAACCGAAGACTGGGGAAATTGGCAATCCTTCTCAATTTCTCGAGCAACCCTACTACGTTGTAAAAAAGATCGCCATTTTTCTCTCGCTGAGTGCTATGATTTTCCGTATGATTTTCTTTTTGGATATTCTAAATATATGTTGACATTCTAGATAGTAATGTACAAATCTTTTTGCAATTCTTTATCTGTCTGTATTGTAACTACTTCGAAGAATTGGTTGATATAAGAAGCAGGCGGCAAAAACGTACCCCCATGTAAACAAATTATATATGTTCACATTTATTTGAAATTTAGTCAATCAATTGCCTTTTGTTATGATTTTTACAATATAAAATGATCACTGACTCTAAAACTCGTCAAATACAAAGAATTGATGAGTATGTATTTGTTTATTGTGGAACTTATTCGCCCTTATAACCTACACAGTGTTTGTATTTTCATAATATAGTTTCTTATGAATCAAATCTCTTGTTTGATCGTCTACCTAATATAATCTCGCCACTGTTTGTTGAGACAACTAGTAGTAAATATAAACTTAGTAAAAGCAGTTATCAATAATAAGTATTAAGATTTAAGCAAAGTCATTTTTTTGTAAACAAATACACTTCTCGATTTCTTTCACTCATTTGAGCTCAAGATAACAAAATTTAAATTGAAAAAATATTCCATTTTGTCTGTTTTCAATAGCTTAGCTTTCTTTAAACAAAGTTTTTTCTATCTCATATCCTATAATTATAGCACTTGCATTTGGGCTGCTATGGAGACAAAATTTTTTTACGCGTGCATTCATAAAGGACCAAAATTTTTTTAATTTGTTTTATTTCATATTTATTGTTTAAGTTATTAGGATGTGTCACAAACATATATTTTATAATGTATTTAATATATATTTGTAACTCAAGCAAAACATGTAGTTTTTTCCCGTCTAATAAATATTTTTATTTCAAGGACCTACATTATTCTGTATTTTAAATCACTTTATGTATTATGTTGTTGTTTATTACCATTTTAACCCTTAACGGTCATTAGTATGTCTCTGTGGTCGTAAGTCACCTCTCACGTGACGACAACAGTGCTTTGTCTCTGAAGTCGTGTCGCACCTAACAACATTACTTTGTCGCTGCAGTCAATATGTCACATGGGTGGTGACAAGACTGATACTGTCAAAATTCACTGTCTGTGAAATGTGGGCACAATTGCCTTGTCAGTTCAAATTCTCAAGATCCTTATGGAATTGTGGGAACTACGATGGAGTGCAGATACAATAGGTAGAAGAATGCACAAGTTTTTTCCCACTCCAGATATTAGTCAATATGTGTACCACCCCATAACATCCCAGCTACTCATAGGCCATGGTCGCTTTCCGGAATACTTTTAAAAAAACTTTTTTTCTTCGGAAAGCAAGTTTCTGATCTGTGTCAGTGTGGAGAGTTTGTTGACTCGCCATTACATCTTCCACTGTAAACTCACGGAACACCTTAGGGGTGATCTCCTTTTCCTAAAAGAGGCTACCAAAACTTACTCACAACACCCTCAGTATCACCAGGCCCTCCTGGCCTTGGACAGATTTGTGACTGCCAAACTTATGCCGTTCTTCACAACATTAGGTAAGTTGGTGGGTATTTTGAGTAGTAGTGTGATGAAGCATTGACTGTTGGCTTGAGAAGGTCTTTGCTAGAGGCCCGCAAAGTAACACGATGCATACTGTGTGGTTCGGATGCAACATCGACAGCTAAACATCAATGTTTTGAAGTATCGATATTCAAAATTAAAACATTAAGGTTGATAATGCATCGCCCCCAAAACATCGATGTATTAAAACTTTCTTCCCCATTTCTTAAAACTGGTATAGCACCTAGTGATGCGACATAGGCTCCAATACATCAATGTTTTTAAAATATAGACATTGATGTCGCATCCCTACTTTTCAGACCCTTGGCCCCACTTTGGTCTAAAAGTAAGTTCAATTTGGCGATTATGAAAATTATGCTACTTGGTTATTTTTATAACCCCAAAGGGAAAAATTAAGACACAACATAATTTTGAATCATTTTTAAATAACGAGGCAACACCCAAGCTGGCACTCCAAACTTACACACCACGCTAATGTAAGAACACAATATATTTAACATGCACCAGCCCCCTTTCTACACGACGGTCTTTGGCAGGATTCGAACTCCCAACCCTCCGGTTGCTAGTCCATTACTCTTCCAACCATGGCACCTGTTATAGTTGTAGTTTTTTAGGAGTTACATCATATATTAGTTTTGTATGCCAAAAAATACATAATCAATGATTAAATTTATAATTTTTCTTATTATGAACAGAAGAAAAGATTTTTTGTTTTATAATAAAATTACAATATTAATCTGAGTAATATTATTAGTTTAATTACTACGTGTGCAATAATTTATTCACAAGACCTTTTAGGAGTTATAACATGCTACTGATTAGTCTAAAACCAACATTTTGATGAAATGTGGTATATCTAATGGTATTTTTAATTAACGTCTCTCCCACTGGAGCAACACAATGGGCTATTTGTGACGATCCTGGATCAACCCCAAAGGGAAAGATTAAAACAACATAATTTTGAATCATGGTCATATAGCGAGGCAACACAACAGATTTAACATGCACCAGCCCCCTTCTACATGACGGTCTTTGGCTGGATTCGAACTTCCAACCCTCTGGTTGCTCTTCCCACCACGGCACCTGTTATATTAGCATGATGCTGATTTAATTAATTTTTCAAAAATTATTTTATCTAAAATTTTCATTTCCTGATCAGGACAGATGTTGAGTGAGTTAAATATATGGAGATAGCATGAGCACATTTTTATAAGTTTCACAGAAGTCTACTTTGAACAAGTTTAGCTGACTCGTGGTTCTAGATAAGCTTTGAATGTAAATCTGACTAAAGCCAATATTGCTAAAGTTGCAAGAATCAGAATGTATAGCTACAGAAAATTTTACGACTTGAAAATATTTACCAACCAAAATATTGGTTTACAATTTCTTCAGTTGTTATGCAGGATGTTTACATAGGACATCATTTTGTTTTGGAATAACTTTTAAATAAAACATTTCTAATTTCATTGTGCACTCAATGATTGACATTAGTCATTGAATTTAATATCAATCAAATGACTGCCAGCACTGCATATTTAGTCTTCCATCCACATGATTTCTTAAGACCATTTTGCTCTACAGCTTTTGATTGTCATTTATTTAGGAAGCTGATCTAGGTTAGTGAGTGTGAATCTCAGCACATTTTAGCAAAATATTTAATCAAAATGAATTCTCTATGATGGAGACTTCTAGAAAATTGTAAAATTACTTTGGGCTATATCGTGTGCCTTCAAAACAAATATGTGTAAAAAAAATTTCAAAACACTGTTCTCTGCAAGATACGAAAAAGTCTGACCGACTTCTTACAGAAAGTTCCCAAGAAAACATTGATACTGTATGATATATAGTGTTATTGAAAAACAAGGGACCTCTGTTGACATTACACAAAAGTAGGCTTTCTCCAAACACAATATGGGAAAAATTTGGATTTTCATCGAAGCTCTAAATGTTATTATGCATGCAATTCTCTTGGTCCATATTATATTCCACATATAAGTATAATTATTTCAGTTCTAAAGTTCAATTTAAATTACATTCCAAAACAGTTCAATCCAGAAAAAAATTACTAGGTGAACAATACTTGCGTGTACCAGACAACATTGGCAATCTTGAATAATTATGAAAATCAGAACTAAATATAAATCTTTTAGTACAAATTGTAAGCAACATTTAATGTATTCAGAATGATTTATTGAGACTGATTCTGACATTGCAAGATATTTTTGTAAACAAACACATGAAGGTAAACAAAAAGAAGTGTTTCAGTTACAGTGAATATATGTACTTCAATTCATTATAGAAGGTATTTTTTAATTAATGTCTTACAAGAAAAACAAAGAAACAAATGGTACATAAAAACTTTTATTTTCATTTCAATACACAATAAACTTTAAATATCAAGTAATTTAGTCATACATTACAAAAATTCATTTTTCTGTAAATGAAATAATGGGTGAGCCGGAGAACTTAGGCCGAAGGCCTTCTATCTCCCTCAGAAAGTAGTTGGGAACTGAGCAGGTTATGAAGTTCACTGAAATATGTAAGGTAGAGTGAGTGCAGTTGGTTGTCCAATGAAAACAGGTGGCTTAGAAATTGGGCAGATCAAGGACGAGTACAATTGGAACAGTACATAAGATGCAAGAAAGGCTTAAGAATTATTAAATTAAAGAAAAAATAAAAGCAGGAGATTTAAATAGTAAGAACATTAAGGATTAAGAATGACTCTGGGTCTTTTATTATATTCGGGTTGACGAGGGTCATATCTGGGATACACTGGATGGCAGGGTTATCAATTAATTCAAGATTAGCATAAAAATTAGTAGCAAGTTTACTGAAGTAAGTTTTAAGTTCGATAATTTCAAGATCTTCGCGAATTTTAGCGTTTCGGTAGTACCAGGGGTAACCACTGATAATACGTAGAGTAGAATTTTGAAGAGATTCAAGTTTTCGTTGCGTATCCCAATTTTCTGTAAATATAATTAACCATACAAGACTCAAAAAGAAACTTTTTGCATGAAAATTTAACTTATGACCATTAAGTGTAGAATTATTCAAATTTAAGTATTTCTAATCTTAAATTTTTTTTTTTTATCTTGAAACTTTTTTTTTTAATAGAGAAAATGTTTATTTTTGTAAAAAATTGGGTAATTTAAAAAATTACTTAACATTTTGGCAATAACTGCTATCACAAAAACACCTGCTTCAAGAAATAAAAACAAAACCACATAGAAACACATTTTGATAATAGAAATTACAAAAACATAAATACAAGTAAGGGATAGTTAAAAATCTGAAGGATGAGGAACCTGAAAATATAAAGTGTGCACATCAGTACAATACAAATGAGATCACAAACTCACCTTTTCGAGTCAACACTAATGTACACCTAATTCTGTTTGGACGAGCATGAGTATCATCTTGTGCGAATGTTTCAACAGTTTTACGAACAAATTCAGTTATTAATTGTTGTGTTTTGGTTAGGCCATTATATAATTATCTGTAAGAGACTACCAAGAACTTCAGTTCACGTTGAAATTTCCTAGCGCGTTTTTCATTAGGGTCATGTTTGACAAAATGATTACCCAATTTTCAGGTCAGTTCCAGACATTCTTTTACTAAACCTGCATTTAGAACAAGATCCTATTGTTCATTATCACTACATTCTGTGGGATTAGGAGTCTCAAAGCCAACCTCTTCTAATAATTCATCTTTGCTTACGGCTTTCTCGAATGATTCATGAATATCTTCAAATGATAGATCACTGAATCCTCCAGTTGCGTGTCATTGTAATGATGTTGGGAATACAGTCGTGTTAGTTACCAAATACAATTAGAACATTGTAGATACATACATTGGTAAATGAAAACATGTATTCCAAAACGCATACACTACATGTTATGCAATCTATTTGTGGGTGCAATATAACTGACTAACCACTGCATTGCCCGTGATAGTTCTTTTCATGGGGTCAGGTGTGACCACTGCTTGCTAACCCCCAGTAATTGCTACGAATACCCATGTAGTTTAACAGATGATACTACTATGCCACAAATAGAAGAAAAAAAATTGGGGCAAATAAATTCAAACTGACTGGAGTAAATAGAGAATGAAATATTTATTTTGAATCTGAGTAAAAAAAAAAGTTTGTGCAAAAACAGAATTAGGTGAGCGTATACAAACAGGAAATGTTCGACGCAAAAAAATAAATACGCTCAGGGTAGTCGCATGAATTGAACCTATGTCATCTACAGCTTGCAAGCTATTAACAATGAGAAACCCACTGAACCACCAGCAAGTTGCTTTCCCACTCCTTGTACTCAGTAATGATACTATTCCCTCTACACCTCACCTCCCCTTTCCGCTTGTGTATCAATAGAATAGCACAAAATCATTAGTACTACCCAAATTTTGTTCAACAGAGGTTTTGGAAAACCAAATCGACATATTACATTGTTTATTTCAACATACCTATATGAGAACTTAAGTCTGTTAGCACAAATGCACTTGTGATGGGTAATGCCTTCTATGAGGTACTCTCGATACACCCTTGACAATGTGGAGCAAGGTCTCAACTATGTCCAAAATGTTAAGCTTATGCGTTTAGCTTTAACTATCCTTCCACGTTCAAACTCGGTTAATTCTTGGCAGGTCGACATTCAAGAGTTTAACAGAGAGCACTGATAACTATCTGACTCTTTATACTCTTTTAATGCAATGTGAGCACTAGTAAATTTGCATACTGCTATCCCATGACTTTTAGCACATCAGTGTTCGGTGTATGGAAGTTATATAAAATTAATAATGCAAAAGTTTTGGTACAGGCATATGAGGGGTCAAAAAATAATACTTAATATAAGATTTTGCAAATGAAAGCACATAAAAAAATAGCTGCAGAGATTAGGAAAAAGCATGTGTTTCTAATTTGAATTAATGGGGTCGCACTGGCCCTGGAACTTTTTTAGGTATAATGCTTGAGTAAATATATTAAGTGAATCTTCACCCATCATATGAAGAAGAATGATTCAAAATTGCCCATTGGATTTATAGTCACATGGAATGTTTTAAACAAAACCTATGCTGATGAACAGGCTTGTGAGTGACATATGTTCAATGGCCCAAAAGGGAAAGAGTTGTCTTGTAATTATGATCCCTATCAAAAAAGGTTATGTAGTGCTTCAAAGGAAGGCTGATTTAATATTCAACTAACTTCAATAAAATAGCATGTCTCTTCTTCATAGTTATTTCATTTTCAATATTATTACACATAAAACAGAAAGGAAATGAAATCAAAATTCTTATTTAAATCACTGATTTTTAAAAATAATCACTTAATTTTAAATTTGCATTCCCTGTAACAATCTAAAAATCGAAAGAAATGGTCCGTTTTGATAGAATCAGATGTATTCAATTTGTGGACTTTCATATAATGTAATCTCAAAAACTAGATTACATCTAATTATAAATCAAAAATTAAAACTACTGATCGCAGAAAGAACAATCTCACTGCCTCTACTAAAATACTAAGATTACACTTCACAAATATAATTAAACGCAATAGCATAAAACAATTCAAAATCAAAGCTGAAACAAATTTTTCTTGCATCTCTAAAGCATCAAAAAAACACATTTGAAAATTGAAGGAGATTGTATTTACTTTTCAGTTATACATCCAATCTTTCAAAAGAATACGCCTAAAGACAAATTAACTTTTCCTAATCAAATTATTCCGCTTTCAATACAAAGACCGTTGAAAAACATGAGCTCCTCACACATTCTCATAAGCATAAACAAAACAGAATGCATTCAACATCAGAACAGCGCGCGATTTTTCAAACCGCCGACAGAACTAATACGCCTTCTAGCGGCAATTCCTCTAAGTTTTAACATTAGGATTATCGTAGTTGGCGATACAGGCATCTATCGCCAACTCGCCAAGAGGTGCTGAAAGCGTGAGGGTTTCCGAGTATGCTACCCGTCCCAGATATCAGTTCAGAAACAGTGACGGATGCGCTGTTGGGGATATTTGGTAGGTTGGGATTCCCACGCGAGATACAGTGTGACAACGGAACCTGCTTTACTAGCCACTTGACTACCTCATTGTTCGAAAGGTTTGGTATTAGGGTATGTCACAGCTCCGTGTATCACCCCCAATCTAACAGCGTAGAGAGATGGCACCGTACCGCGAAAAGGTTACTGAAGGTACTGTGTTTAGAGTCGGGAGAGGATTGGGAGAAACAGTTGCCGTTCGCCCTTCTCGCCTTAAGGAATGTGACTCACGAGTCCACAGGATTCAGCCCGTCCGAGTTGGTGCATGGAAAAAAACTGAGAGTGCCCGAGACAATCTTATCTGAGCACTGGACACAAAAACCGGACGAAGGCGAGTTAGTGACGGAATACGTTCTAGGATTACTTAATAGGCTAAAGAGATGCCAGGAGTTTGCGTCTCAGAGGGAAGCGGAACAACAGTCCAAACGGAAAACCTATTACGATAGGGGAGCCGTCACGCGGAAGTTTAATCCCGGCGATTTAGTTTTGATTCTGGCATCGTACAAAGCGAATAAAATGTCAGTTCAATGGGTTGGGCCAGGAGAGATAGTGAGACGGTTGTCGGAAACTAACTATGTCATCCAAATGCCCGGTAGATCCAAAACGCAAGTTTATCACGTAAATCTACTTAAACCTTATCACCAGCGAGTAGAGACCGTAAATTTGCTGATTACTGAGGATACTATTCGGGACGGTCAAGAAATGGACAGAGATCGCATATCCGGCTGCTAATCCGAACATATTTGATTTCGACGATATCGTCCGTGATAGCGGGTTGCAGGGTAGGTGCACTCCAGAGCAAATCTCCGAGTTAGGAAAATTGCTGGAGCCGCACCAGAAATTATTCTCTAATAATCCGGGAAGGACCCATTTAATTGAGCACGACGTGGAGCTCATTAGTAATCAGCCTGTTAGATCCAAACCATACCGGATTTCTCCGCGACAGACTGATATACTGAAAGCAGAGATTAAGAGGATGCTGGATTTGAAAATAATCGAAATCGGGGAATCAGACTATACTTCGCCTATGATTTTAGTAGAGGCCATTGGGAAGGACCCTCGCCCTTGCGTGGACTATAGGAGACTCAACTCCATCATCCAGAACGAATATTTTCCCTTACCCAACATAGACGACCGTATCGAGAAAGTATCGGCCGCAAAATTTATTATCGTCATCGATCTGACCAAAGGATATTGGCAGATTCCCTTGACCCCTAGAGCCCAACGGGTAGCTGCTTTTGTCACGACTTTCGGGACCTATAGACCGTTAATGCTGCCGTTCGGGTTAGTCAATGCCCCGTATTGCTTCTCGAAATTTATGGCTCAATTGTTACAAGGTTGCGAGGAATTCCGTGTCCCCTACTTGGACGATGTAGCAATCTTTTCGGAAACCTGGGAAGAACACATGAAGCATGTAGATGTGATCTTGAGAAAAATAGCTTCAGCGAGACTTACTATTAAGCCATCAAAGTGCAAGTTTGCACAAAATTGCGTTAAATACCTTGGGCACATGGTAGGCGGGTGGTGCAGGACACCCACCGAGGCTAAAATTCAAGCCGTGCTTGATTTCCCCACACCCCACAACAAAACGCAGATTAGGCAATTCCTGGGTCTAAGCGGGTATTATGCCAGGTATATAAAAGGGTACGCTATCATAGCAGAGCCGTTAACCCGCGCTTTGAAAGGTAAAAGCCGGAAGGAAGACGTGGAATGGTCAGCAGAATGTGATCAGGCATTCCAGAAATTGAAAGAGAAACTGACCGAGAAACCTGTGCTGTACGCCCCTGACTACAGTAAGGAGTTAATTATTCAAACGGACGCTTCAGATAAAGGAGTCGGGGTAGTTATGGCACAGAAGGATATAAAGAATACTGACCACCCTGTCCTTTACCTTAGTCGCAAGTTTTCGGACTCTGAGCAGAAGTTCAGCGCCTCTGAAAAGGAGTGTGCTGGAATTATCTTCGCGATAAAAAAACTTAGACATTACCTAGATGGACAGGCCTTTACGATAGAGACGGATCACAATCCTCTCGTTTGGTTAAAAACAAACGCAGGCCATAACCCTCGATTGATGAGGTGGGCCCTAGCTTTGCAGCCTTTTGATTATAAAATTAAGTAGAGGGCAGGCAAGGAAAACCAACATGCAGACTGTTTAAGCAGGATGTTGGCCTAACACTGAGGAATATTTCCAGTACGTTAGGTAAAAGAGCCAATACTCCTCCAGTAATTATGGTGTGTGCTCTTTCCTTTGCCTCTAATGAATTGATCAGTCAATTTGTTTTGTCTAACCCTTGCCTTACAGATTTTTCACCAAGGAAAAATCTCTTGAAGGGGGGAGGGATTGTGGAGTTTCCATATATTCTCACTCTCCCACGTCTAAGTCCAACGGAAATAGCGGCGACAGCCAGTCGCCCTCCTGTCGCTCTACTTGACAGTTAGAGACAATGGACAGACTTTTGGTCCCCAGGATGATGGACGAGCTGGACGTAAGATCCTAGACAGCGAGAGGCCGAACCGAGACTTTCCGTCGGGGTTCAAAGGCCAATAAGGTCAGCGGGCACCTGTGACCCCCCTTACACTAGACCAATTGCAGGACGTGAATTACGTCAAGAGCGACGACAGCGCCAAAAGCCCACCCCTCCAAAAGAGGTATAAAAAGGCGCGCACGGTTTTTTCGAAGAGCTCCGAGTGTTTTTAATTGCCACAGGACGATCGAGCCGAACTTACCCGGGCATCCGGCCCCAGATTATCCTTGAGAGGAACGCAGTAGCCGCGGCAGGTAGCCGGCTAAACTGCTCCACGGTCGCATGAGCTTGCGACCTTCTGATCTCACCTGAGAATGCTCCGAGAGGCCACCCGGCCGGAGGACTATCTCTCGAATCCCGTTACCAGAGGAGACCCGATTCTCCGCCTTGGCATCCCGCCAGACTTCATCTCATCCGAGATAACCGTGAAAGGCCGTAGCCTGGAATTCACCCTTTTCTTGGTTCGTATACCAGAGGAGACCCGATTCTCCGCCTTGGCATCCCGCCAGACTTCATCTCATCCGAGATAACCGTGAAAGGCCGTAGCCTGGAATTCACCCTTCGCTCGAGTCCCGTTACCAGAGGAGACCCGATTCTCCACCTTGGCATCCCGCCAAACTTGATCTCATCCGAGATAATCGTGAAAGGCCGTAGCCTGGAACTCACCCCATTACTCGGGTCACTGCTACTGATTCTCCAAGGGAACCATTCCCAGACCTCCGATTCCAAGAGAACTGTATATATTTCAACTTTACTCTAATCTAGAAATAAAACCACTTATTTCTCAACCTGTAGCATTAGTCTAAGTCGTTACATCATATGCTATTACATGGTAAGTTAATTTTAGTAGTGGTGGCTAAGTTCACCCCAGACTCACCTGTTGCTGTGTTGCAGATCTGCTGCTGAATACGGACTGCCTGAGCAGGGTGCGTGACCAGATCGCCAACTGCTCAGGATCAAAGTTCGGCTGGCTGCGGACGTGGAAGGAGATCCTGCGGATGCAGGTTTCGCCCTCAGACACCTGCCAGGCCATCGACGACTACGGGACCTGCCTGCAGAGTCGCCTAGCGGAGGTGGTCTGCGGGGAGGAGGCGGCCAGGATCTACGGAAGCCTCATCGAGGTGTGGCTCACAAGCTGGTGCGACAAGGACTCCACCCCCACCAGCGCACTAAAATACTTGTTCCACCCCATCACCGTATACCAGTCCGCACCCGACAATCATACCGAAAGCTGAATGAATCTTTGGGGGCCTCGGAGTTGCTAGGACGGGCCAAAAGAAGACACTCAACAACCTATTTTTGCCTCAAAACGTTATCTTCCAAGTGGTTTCGACGAGGATCTTCCAAATGCGACCCATCTTGCTTACTCGTCATTAAGATACACGCTGTCAGAGTGACCGATCGATGTCTTACTTCGATAGACAGTGTGTGTAGTAGTGGCCAAGAACAGAGGGACACTGCATACCTAAATTGAACACGCACATTTATTTACACTATAACACAGTTTCCAATATACAGGCCGTCCGGTGCAAAAACACGTCTAACTCTCCTCTCAAGTCTACAACGAATCTAAACCTTATTCACGTTCTTATTTCAAACAGTACCAAGATTACATGTTCTAGATCGTATCAGAACACAAGCACTGTCCTACATCGATATTCGTCCACTAGAACAGTAGCCACCAGAACACAAGAACGATTCTTCTGATAACTTATCTGTGTTCGCAATCACCTGTCGTGAGATCGTTACACGCACTGTCAATTGTTCGACGAAGAAAGAGGTCAACATCGGGTCGGCTTTTCTTCTCATGACATCTCGACCAGTAAGATCTGTTCATCTAAGATAGTGGCGAGATACCTCGTCGAGACAAGCATCAAGAGGGTCGAGCAAAACACTTGACACACACACACTTCAGTGATGTCATTGCCATCCATTGTTTTAACCCTCCGTTTCGACGAGATATCCAATCAATCTGACGAGATCAATACCTGGTCAGCTATGCTAATGATGACATGGATTTCACATAGTTGACAGTGGAGATTAAAGGATACTGAGAATAGAACCTGATTGAGACAAATTGATAACACACTATGCTTATCCATCTTATTAGTGATTTTTTTATTGATTAGATTGGTGTTGATTACCACTAATAGTGAACAATCCAGTGTTTTTTTTATGAGCCAAATATTTTTGTTTTAATAAATACCATCAGAATTTCATTTCCAAATTGCTTGATGACTTTCTAAAGAAATCACACAGCAGTATAAATATTTTCATGAACTAAAATTATAGGAAAACTAACTTGAAATTTACTATTAATTGAGATAGTTATGCATATGGAGGCAACGTCTTTCAATAGGGAGCTTTAAGAACAAAACTTTGGCAAAACTATGCTCTAGAACATATAACCTCTTTTGCATGCGTACCCCACAACACAGCTATGTACCCTCAGCAAATAGCAAACTCTAGAACAATTCAATACTAAAAATACGAAATAAAAATCTGAACCACGGTCAGGTGACGAGGCAACATCTGAGATGGCACCGCACTCTCCAAACTTACATACCAACGTGAGGACATTAGAGGCCACGACAGATTTAACGTACACCAGCCCCCTTTGTACACGACGGTCTTGGGCTGGATTCGAACTTACAACCATTTGGTTGCTTACCCATTACTCTTCCAATCAGGCTACCACGGCCTTTCCCTTTGGGATGAATTCCTGACCACACCCAATAACCTCTCGTGTTGCTCCAACTCCATACCTGCTCAGAACTATATACCTGAGGGGGTGTTCAGAGATGTTGGTGGAATTGGAGATCCGTTGCCAATGCAAGTATGTGTGTGTGAAGAATCCATCTATGAGTTGAACAGGGAGATACTGAGCAAAACGATTAAATCTCTAGCCCAGTGTTCGATATAGACCCTCTAGGAAAACTATAGGACATGAATATTTAATTCGATTCACTTCCATCCTGAATGACAACGCATCTAAGAGTGCAATTCCGTGGCGATATAAGGCTTACACTGCGCGTCAAGTCTTCCCATTCACAACGTTAGGAAACTGGAAATAAAAAAGTCTTATTTCACATACACTAATGGACCGGACGACAACGCATCCAATCCGACGTTCGGAGCTGTTTTTCTCGCGCTATGGACATGGGGTTCCTGGTCAATTGAACACCGACGACTGCATGGACATTTTGGACAAACAGGTTCTTCCTACGGTCTGGCTATTTTATGGAATGGACGAATATTACTTGACCAATATACGAATGTCACGTTGCAGCCTCTGTTGAGCAGTGGTATCGATATAGGGATGTAAAGCGTCTTCCCTGGCCTGCTCAGAGTCCCGACCTAAACCCCACAGAAGATGTGTGGTACGCGTTCGAGCGACGCTTACGGACCAGGGAACCCCGTCCGAAATCCACAGCTGCTGTGGCGACATTCTTGCAGCGGGAATGTACACCAATACCCATAGCTGTGTATCAAATTCTCGCTGAAAGTACGAACAGAGGGGTTGCTAGTGTCATTGCTGCACGTGGGGGACCATCCCCCTAATAAAACATGTTTCCTTTCCATTATACCATCGAATCTTGCTGTCCGGTCCATTAATGTAGGGTAGTGTATATAAGGAAGATTGTATTCTATTGTTATTTTACTATCTAAATTAAAGTATGTGTGTTTGATTTATCCATCCTATCCATTATATTTAAGGTTAAGAAGGACATCAAAAACAAAAACGTATCCCTTTGACCGTAAGCCAGTATAATAATAACGCAATAAACACTGTAACTGTGAAATAAACGATAGAAAAAACCATAAGTGTCTTTTTTGTAATGAATAGTAAAATAGGGAGGGTCGATAAAAAGACACAAAGGGGTCGACGTTCAAAGAAGTTTGGTGACATCTGGTCTAATCTTTGTCACAGACATGCGTGACCAAAGACATAATTTAGAGGAAGGGCTCATAGGGTTATAGCCCTCCTTGAAATATTTTAATCGAAAAAAACCAGATCGAAAATACATATTGAAGTTAATTTAATCAACGTCAAACGAAGTTTCGTTTATCACACAGGTAACATAGGCAAGTAGTTATGTCTGATAATAGTAAAAAAAAAAATTAAACGTAAAGGTATTAATTAAAATAGAACGTTCTGCAAATATATAGTCAACTACAGAGTTCACCCGCCGAAGAGAGCACGTTAAAAAATGTTTTTAAGAAAAAACATTCCACAAATTTGCTTAGCTATACTATTCCAGCGAAACCATATCTCTCTATGTGCATGACATATGAAGGGATCTTATGTTTATTGAAACATCTGAAATTCGCACGAATTGTTAATTTCTTTCTATGATTTGAAAAATAACCGTTTTAACGGGGGAAAAACTTGTTCAATTTTATAAAATTCAAGATTTATTTTCAATTTTAATAATAAATCAAAAAGAAAAGTGACACTGAAAAATACAACTTTAAGGAACAGTCAAAGGTTTCTGATAGTAAAATGCAAGCCATTTTTAAGCCAATTTACACTAATTTTGCGATGACGCGATTGTTAGTTCTATTTTATATACACAGAGGACGCCATCACAAATACTTTGTAATCTATCGAAGTGGTGCGAAGTGCAGCGCCCGAGGTGGGTAATTAGTGTGTGTTCATGGTAATTTTTTTTGGCAAGTTATCGCTATTTGCAACTATCACATTTCATTGGTTATCGCTTCCTTGGCATATACTTTGGCGCATCTTTTGGCTTTGGCTTCTTTGAGACGTTTTCTCATGGAAGTCATTAGTGAGTCATACTTTCCACGTCTTTCGAAATACGAAGAATTGCTGGGGAGTGGGGACGCCATCGGGGTGGTGTTGCATAATTTTTTTGTAGTACTAGAGGGCTCCGCCCCCTGCTCGCTTACGCTCGCCAACCCCCGGGGATTGCTGCGCAATCCCATTTGGTTTGCTTCGCAAACCAACATTACTTTCACAGAGTGAAACTATCTGAATAATTCGTATTATGCTGATTTCACTTTCCGGTTCATGACGTCACAGTGAGGGCTTCGCTGCGTCTCGCTTACGCTCGCCGACCCCGGGGATTGCTACGCAATCCGTTTGGTTTGCTTTCTCAAACCAATACTTCTTTCGCAAGTGATGTAACTTTTTTTTGCTTTAACACTTAATGCACCCTAAACTAATAGCCGCATCAGTAAAAAATCTTCTGCATCTTGTTCCCTGTACAATTTTAAGTAAACATTGTTAATATCCAAACTTTACGATCTGTACTTTGTCGGTAAACTGTCTTGAGAACAGAGGGAAAAAAGCGAGCCTTTTCCCTCGCCAAATAAAAAGAAATCGTTTTTATGGCAATTGTTGCTACGATAAATTTGATATCTGGCAAACCCGATAGTCAAAAGTGCAACCCACTACTGCTTTCGGAAGCAGCTATGCGAACTGAAAAATACGAAATTTGTGTCACCAACTTTTGATTGCATCGAATTTATTTATGAACCAATTTTAAAAATAATTGTACCGTAAGAAAGAGTATATTCTGAGGTATACTGCAATATTTTTAAAATTAAAAACTAACAGTAATACTATACAGATATGACCATTTTAGTTTTGTATCGGAAGTTACGATCTGAAAGTTCCGAAAATTGTATGACCAACTTTTAATTGCATCGATTTTATTTATTAACCATTTTGAAAAATAATTGTACCATAAGAAAGAGTGTAATGTAATGTATTCAGTGATGTTTTCAAATTTAAAAAATAATGGCTTTTGCCGTAGACAAAACGGTTTTAACAATAAGTAGCGAAAATATCCAAAGATTCCGAATTTTGTATGACGAACTTTTGATCGCATCCAATTTAATTATTAACCGATTTCAAAAATAATAGTACCGTAAGAAAGAGTATATTCTGAGGTATACTGCTATATTTTAAAAATTAAAAACTAATAGTAATTAGATATATATATGGCAGTTTAAAAAAAAAAATAACAAAAATGTCCCGATTTTTCCTGAATTAAAAAAAAATATTATCAAGAACCAAATTTAAATTAAAAAAAAAAAACTCCACGAGCTGCAAAAATTTACGTTGAGAGGTACTCTTAAAAAAAAACTCATGACTGAAGACTGAAAATTTGGATGTGTTTTGCTCACTCGCGGAAGAAATTTCACTTCTTCAACTTTAACACTTAATAAAACCTAAACTAATAGCCGCATCGGAAAAAAATCTTAATAATTATCCAGGGAATACGATGAAGAACAAAGCATGTTAATTTCATTTTTTTTCCGATCAGTACTTTCTCGGGAAACCGTCTAAGAATCGAGCTAAACAACACAGTTTTCAATCCTGCGGCGGCGATGGCGGTAACATTTTTTTAATATAGAGAGATTGTGTGGGTTCATGTGTTGAAAAGGAGAAACTGCAGCTCTCCATCGTTTTAAATTGTGGAGTGGACAAAATACTACGACTCCCCTGATTGAGCAAAATACAAAACCCGCTTTGCTCAGAATAAATGCTGACAAAACTGAATTAATTTTGATTGTTAGCTGTCCAAAAACTTTCTTGATTGTGAAACTTGCAATTCCTTTTTTTTTTGTAAATTTCAAAGATAAATTTACGTGAAGGGAAAAACACGAACACAAATTTTTTGCAAGAAGCAGTGACAGCAGATTTTGTTACGTGTTTGAAAACATGAATATTTCTAGCCCTCGCAAGATTTTTGACTGATAAGAAAGAAAATTTTTATCAAGTGTTTTTTCGGACAAATAAAACTGTTTGAACGTTTAAAATTCTAACTTAGTGGGTGTATCGTTTTCGAAACTACTTTGTATTGCATTGAATTTGAAATATTTTAAATTGTCTTTACATATTTGGAAATGTATTATTTACTGAGATAAAATTAATAAATGTGTCGAAAAATAATTTACTAGTGTATTCGCGTTTTGTAATTACATTTAGAATTGATGAATTAGTACCGACCATTTCAAAAGTCGTGTTTCTCAAATTTTGCATAACATTAGCGTTAGCTGGTCATATAACAAATATTCCAAACGTTATTAATTATAATTATTCATAAGTTTTGAGTTTAGACGTAGTTAAATTTAGCATAAAATCGGTATTTTTAATTTATCAAAAGTTGGGGTTTTAATATTTCATACACATTTTCCATAAATATAACTAATTACGGAGATAGTCATTTTTCAGACTGAAATGGTCAAACCTCCATTGATTGAAAAATGGACTAAGCGGTCGGATAATTAACTTTTTATGACGTTTTAAATTTATTCGAATTGTTTTCACAAATTACGAAATTAAATATCCAGTGTATAAATTCAATTCAACTTCCAGTGTATATTTACATAGTATAAATTAATAAATATCTTTATTTTCAGGTGACCTTGAGAGAACAATATTTTTTAATAATTTAAATATCTGCCTTTATCACAAAAATAAGTTATCTAGACTGCATAAAAAGCACCTATTCTTGACCAAGGAGAGGCATTGGGGTCCTGAGCAGATACCAACATTCTGAAATGATACTGAATAAAATAATTAATGAAAAATTAAATAAAAATGCGATGCATAACCTCGAAGTCGAAAATAAAGTTATGCATAATCAGGAAATTAAAATGTATTATACCTGAACACATATAAATTTAACTTGAATCAAGTTACAAATAGTAAAATATCGATTACTTTTTAATAATCTAAACCAGTTCTTTTTATGAAACCACTTCTCAATTGTCTCTATAATCTATATTGCCGACCAACCGGTATAGTGGTTAAGGTGTTAGCCTCTAGATCGGAAGGTTCCTGGTTCGAATCCGGGTCCGGGCATGGATGTTTGTAAGCGTATGGTGTAGAGGCGGCTGGTGCACCTTAAATCTGTCGTGGCCGAAAGTCCTCACGTTGGGTTGGCGTGGAAGTTTGGAGAGTGGGGTGCCAGCTCAGGTGTTGCTTCGTCATCTGACCGTGGTTCAAAATTACGAGGTGTTGTCCTCGGATCTTTCCCATAAAGGACTGATCCCGGACCGTCGTCAATAGCCCGTTGTGTTGCTCTAGTACGACGTTAATTAAAATTACCAATTACCTCTATAATCTATATTGCCGACCAACCGGTATAGTGGTTAAGGTGTTAGCCTCTAGATCGGAAGGTTCCTGGTTCGAATCCGGGTCCGGGCATGGATGTTTATAAGCGTATGGTGTAGAGGCGGCAGGTGCACCTTAAATCTGTCGTGGCCGAAAGTCCTCACGTTGGGTTGGCGTGGAAGTTTGGAGAGTGGGGTGCCAGCTCAAGTGTTGCTACGTCATCTGACCGTAGTTCAAAATTACGAGGTGTTGTCCTCGGATCTTTACCTTGAGGGACTGATCCCGGACCGTCCTCAATAGCCCGTTGTGTTGCTCTAGTACGACATTAACTAAAATTACCATTACCACAATAAATTTGGTACACTTAATTTTTGAGGGTTGCGAGTTCGAATCCAATAAAAGCCATCTTGTATAAAGTAAGGTGAGATAATTTTAATTAACATCGTACTAGAGCAACACAACGGGCTATTGACGACGGTCCGGGATTAATCCTGTAAATGAAAGATCCGTGGACAACACCTCATAATTTTGAACTACGGTCAGATTACGAGGCAACACCTGATATGGCACCCCACTCTCCAAACTTCCACATCAACCCAACGTGAGGACTTTCGGCCATGACATATTTAAGGTGCACCAGTCGCCTCTAAACCATAAGCTTACAATCATCCATGCCCGGCCCCGGATTCAAACCAAGAACCTTCCGATCCAGAGTCTAAACCACTATACCGATTGGTCGGCCCATCCGGTACAAAGGGTGTGTGTGTGTGTGCAGGTTAAATCTGTTGTGGTCACAAATATCCTCACGTTAGCGTGAAGGTTTGTACAGTCGGTCGAAAAAATAGATGAGCACCGTAACCCCATGAAAAAAATTTCCTAAATTGAAAACGACCCATTTTGAATTAAACGTGCCTTTTATATTTTTTTTTATTTCCAAGATTGGATTTGTAAATGAATTAAACGTGCATTTTATATTTTCCAAGATTGGATTTGAAAATGAATTAAACGTGCCTTTTATATTTTTTATTTCCAAGATTGGATTAGAAAATGAATTAAACGTGCCTTTTATATTTTTTATTTCCAAGATTGGGTTTGAACATTTATTGGCAAAAGCGATGTGAATTAAACGTGCCTTTTATTATTTTCCAAGATTGGGTTTGAATATTTATCGGCAAAAGCGATGTGAATTACGCGTGCCTTTTATTATTTTTAATTTCCACGATTGGGTTTGAAATTGAAAACGAATTACGCGTGCCTTTTATTATTTTTAATTTCCACGATTGGGTTTGAAATTGAAAACGAATTACGCGTGCCTTTTATTATTTTTAATTTCCACGATTGGGTTTGAAATTGAAAACGAATTACGCGTGCCTTTTATTATTTTTAATTTCCACGATTGGGTTTGAAATTGAAAACGAATTACGCGTGCCTTTTATTATTTTTAATTTCCACGATTGGGTTTGAAATTGAAAACGAATTACGCGTGCCTTTTATTATTTTTAATTTCCACGATTGGGTTTGAAATTGAAAACGAATTACGCGTGCCTTTTATTATTTTTAATTTCCACGATTGGGTTTGAAATTGAAAACGAATTACGCGTGCCTTTTATTATTTTTAATTTCCACGATTGGGTTTGAAATTGAAAACGAATTACGCGTGCCTTTTATTATTTTTAATTTCCACGATTGGGTTTGAAATTGAAAACGAATTACGCGTGCCTTTTATTATTTTTAATTTCCACGATTGGGTTTGAAATTGAAAACGAATTACGCGTGCCTTTTATTATTTTTAATTTCCACGATTGGGTTTGAACATTTATCAACAAGATGGCAACACTCGAGTGATGTTTTTTCTTTCTCTCTCGCCAATCAATTGAACGTGCACCCCCCAATTGTTTTATTTACTCCCCCCCTGTTTGTTTTTTTTAAGTGAGACCCATACCAGAAGATTTGCCTTCCACAAAATAAAAAAATTTTATACCGTGTCATGCAAAGTCAGCACATAAAAAAAAATGTTTATACCGTGTACCTCTTCCAGGAGTTTTGCATCATTCAACAAAAAACACGTCTCGCTCAATAAACAATATGAGTATACATTAAAATGCTTAGTGTGTCAATCAGAAAACAAAAGATTCACCTGAAGCATATTTTTTTAATAAGGTTTGAAATGAAACACATATCATAAATAAAAAAACATTTATTCATTTTGAAAAACATGTGTATGATACAGGAACTACAATCTTCATCCCAGTTCATTAAATTAGCAATGAGATCCATTTGATTCATGTGCACGTTCAATCTGTTGCAGATTTCATGTTTCCCACCAATCCTGAAAAACTAAAAGGGCTTAATTATTTGATACACATGTTAAATCTGTTGTGGATTTCATGTTTCCTGAAAAGGGCATAATTATTTGATACACACATTAAAAAAAAATCTGATGCAGTCATGTATTGTGTGAACGCATGAAAATGTATCCAGAACGTGTGAAAAGGATTGTCATATTCATCGACAAAAAGAAAACACAATATAGCAGCAATTCAAACTACACATAAAAACAAAACAATTTCCAACTCATCCTGAAAGCACTCCATGATTTTGATTTCTGAGAGAACGTTGCATTCTTAATTTCTTTACATAGATATGTCTTTGAACCAGTATTACAATTGGATCGAAGACACTAAAACTGCAGTGTCATGCATTCATTGCAGTGAAGAGATTGTCCCGAAATTAATGATCCGGCATAATTATTTGATACATACACACGTTACTGTACCTGTGTAACAAAACAATGGTAACGATTTCCAACTCATCCTGAAAGCACACTCGTACAAGAGGGGCCAGAGCACACTCTGATTCGAGTGACCATCAGGATTTTTTTTTTAGAGGAAAATTACCCGCGAATGATACTACATGTTTTACAGTAGTCATGTCTCGCTAGATCAACAACAAAAAATTTCTTGAAATGTGTCAAGTGGGGAAAAAGATACAGTCGCTCGATAAACATTCCTTGAAATGTGTCAGTTGTTATTTTTTCAAAAGCTGGTGGGAAAAGAATCTCTGTGTATTGTACTCTGGGATATGAATCAGGATGATTGTTGATGGAAATTAATTTTAACAAATACATATTACACCCACACACTTGACAGGTCAGGGTGGAATTTGTAAATTGACACACTCTCAGCAAATATGAATTATTGTTTACTTTGGCACATGAAATGAATTTTTTTACAAATACTTGACAGGATACGAAATTTGTAAAATTGACACATGAATCACTCTGAGCAAAATATGAATTCAATCCAACTTTGGCACACCATGTTCGTCTCACACACACACACACAAAATAATCCCACTGCAGAATTATTGTGACATGACACATTCTAATATACTCGGGGATATGAATCAGGAGATGATGTGGAAATGAATTTTTTTACAAATACTTGACAGGATACGAAATTTGTAAAATTGACACATGAATCACTCTGAGCAAAATATGAATTCAATCCAACTTTGGCACATCTCCCAAAATAAAATAATAATCAATTGAAATGAGTACAGTCGTGTTTGTTCATCTATCTCTCAAGAGTACACACACACACACACACAAACAATCCCACTGCAGAATTATTGTGGCATGACACAGATCCTTATTCAAAACAAAACAATCTCACTGCAGAATTATTGTGGCAGATATTTTTTAATTTCCAAGATTGGGTTTGAACATTTATTGGCAAAAGCGATGTGAATTACGCATGCCTTTTATTATTTTTAATTTCCAAGATTGGGTTTGAACATTTATCGACAAGATGGCAACACCCGAGTGATGTTTTTTTTTCTCTCGCCAATCAATTGAAGGTGCACCCCCCAATTGTTTTATTTACTCCCCCCCTGGTGTTTTTTTTAAGTGAGACCCATACCAGAAGATAAAATTTTTTATATCGTGTCATGCAAAGTCATCACATAAAAAAAAAAAATGTTTATACCATGTACCTCTTCCAGGAGTTTTGCATCATTCAACAAAAAACACGTCTCGCTCAATAAACAATATGAGTATACATTAAAATGCTTAGTGTGTCAATCAGAAAACAAAAGCTTCACCTGAAGCATATTTTTTTAATAGGGTTTGAAATGAAACACATATCATCAATAAAAAAAAACCTTTTATTCATTTTAAAAACATGTATGATACAGGTAATACAATCTTCATCCTTGCCCCCCATTCGATTAGCAATGAGATCCATTTGATTCATGTGCACGTTCAATCTGTTGTGGATTTCATGTTTCCCACCAATCCTGCAAAACTAAAAGGGCATAATTATTTGATACACATGTTAAATCTGTTGTGGATTTCATGTTTCCTGAAAAGGGCATAATTATTTGATACACATGTTAAATCTGTTGTGGATTTCATGTTTCCTGAAAAGGGCATAATTATTTGATACACATGTTAAATCTGTTGTGGATTTCATGTTTCCCACCAATCCAGGTGTCCTGAAAAGGGTATAAATATTTGATACACACGTTAAAATAAAATAATCATAAATAAAAAAACATTTATTCATTTTGAAAACATGTGAATATAAATACAATCTTCATCCCAGTCCATTCAATTAGCAATGAGATCCATGATTTTGATTTCTGAGAGAACGTTGCATTCTTAATTTCTTTACATAGATATGTCTTTGAACCAGTATTACCATTTGATTCAAGACACTAAAACTGCATTGTTATGCATTCATTGCAGTGAAGAGATTGTCCCGAAATTAATGATCCGGCATAATTATTTGATACACACGTTACTGTACCTGTGTAACAAAACAATGGTAATGATTTCCAACTCATCCTGAAAGCACACTCGTACAAGAGGGGCCAGAGCACACTCTGATTCGAGTGACCATCAGGATTTTTTGAGAGGAAAAAATCACTCAAATGATGTGAAAACATTTTACACTGAACATACCTGTAGATCAACACACGAAATTTTCATTTGAAATATATATATATATATATATATATATATATATATATATATATATATATATATATATCAGGATACATTCGATTTATAAAATCAACCAGATATATTTTACATTGAAATGCAACAATTGTATAAAATCAGTTGACAGTATTCATGTCTCGCTCAATAAACATTCCTTGAAATGTGTCGGTTGTTTTTGTTTTTTTCAAAAGCTGGAGGAAAAGAATCTTTGGGATATGAATCAGGATGATGGAAATGAATTTTAACAAAATACATATTACACACTTGACAGGTCAGGGGGGAATTTGTAAATTGACACACTCTCAGCAAATATGAATTATTGTTTACACATGAAAAAAAACACACACCTCCCAAAAAAATAAAAATCAATTGAAATATAAAATGTCAGTAGTCATGTTTGTCTCTCACACACAATAACAATCCCACTGCAGAATTATTGTGACATGATCCTTATTCTAATATGATACGAATCAGGATGATTGTTAACGTGGAAATGAATTTTTTTACAAATACATATCACATACAGGTCAGGAGGATACGAAATTTGTAAAATTAACACACGAATCACTCTGAGCAAATATGAATTCAATCCAACTTTGGCATACCTCCTCCCCCCCCCCCCAAAAAAAATCATCAATTGAAATATAAAATGAGTAATGTATGTTAAATGTTATGTAAGTGTATGTTAAATCTGGTAACAACAGATTTAACATACACCAGCCTATTGAAAATGGATTCATTTTTTTTTTAAATTTTATCTTGTAGACAATTTATTGTTTTGAGTTTAAAATATTTATTGTTGATAGAATTAATTTATTGCTAATTGTTTTGATTTATTTCTTGTTGATAGAATTAATTTAAAATGTTGTCCTCGCATCTACCCCCCTTTAGTCTGGTAACAACAGATTTAACATACACAAGCCTATTGAAAATGAATTCATTTTTTTTAAATTTTATCTTGTATAGACAATTTATTGATTTGAGTTTAAAATATTTCTTGTTGATAGAATTAATTTATTGCTAATTGTTTTGATTTATTTCTTGTTGATAGAATTATTTTAAAATGTTGTCCTCGCATCTACCCCCCCCTTTAGTCTGGTAACAACAGATTTAACATACACCAGCCTATTGAAAATGAATTCATTTTTTTTTTAAATTTTATCTTGTATAGACAATTTATTGATTTGAGTTTAAAATATTTATTGTTGATAGAATTAATTTAAAATATTTATTTCTTGTTGATATAATTATTTTGATTTAAAATATTTATTTCTTGTTGATAGAATTAATTTAAAATGTTGTCCTCGCATCTACCCCCCCTTTAGTCTGGTAACAACAGATTTAACATACACAAGCCTATTGAAAATGAATTCATTTTTTTTTAAATTTTATCTTGTATAGACAATTTATTGATTTGAGTTTAAAATATTTCTTGTTGATAGAATTAATTTATTGTTGATAGAATTAATTTAAAATATTTATTTCTTGTTGATAGAATTATTTTAAAATGTTGTCCTCGCATCTACCCCCCCTTTAGTCTGGTAACAACAGATTTAACATACACAAGCCTATTGAAAATGAATTCATTTTTTTTTAAATTTTATCTTGTATAGACAATTTATTGATTTGAGTTTAAAATATTTCTTGTTGATAGAATTAATTTATTGTTGATAGAATTAATTTAAAATATTTATTTCTTGTTGATAGAATTATTTTAAAATGTTGTCCTCGCATCTACCCCCCCTTTAGTCTGGTAACAACAGATTTAACATACACAAGCCTATTGAAAATGAATTCATTTTTTTTTTAAATTTTATCTTGTATAGACAATTTATTGATTTGAGTTTAAAATATTTATTGTTGATAGAATTAATTTAAAATATTTATTTCTTGTTGATATAATTATTTTAAAATGTTGTCCTCGCATCTACCCCCCTTTAGTCTGGTAACAACAGATTTAACATACACCAGCCTATAGAAAATGTGTTCATTTTGTAGTAAAGTTCAGGGATTATTATTATGCTTTTTTATTTTATTTCAGGCAATTTATTGATTTGAGTTTAAAATATTTATTGTTTTGATTTAATTCTGCATTAATAATTATTTCTTGAATTAATTAAAATCACGATCACATAATTTAAATCAAATTAATGCATTTAAAATAAATGACAAACGTAGAAATTCACTAAAAAAATCGAAAATTCACTAAAAAAAATCGAAAATTCACTAAAAAAAAATTGAAAATGAATGAAAAAAATACAGTGGATTTATTAAAATAATTGGGATTTTTTTAGTAAATTTGCAAGATTATTTAAAAAATTTCTTCAGCTGGATTCGATCTGACGCTGCCGCGAAAACGCACTACGCCAAAAGTGCCACGCCCCCTTCGAAATCGCTAAAATCGCATGTTTTAGGAGTCATTTTTGATGAAATTAGACCTTTTAACCAGTCTAAAACTAAAAACTAACACTTGTAAACGATAGATGGACTTGAAATTGATCTGAAACAACACTTTGATAAGGGTTTTATGCTCTAATTTATGCATAAACAATCATTTTCGAAAAAATTTTCGGAAACCGATTCTGAAAATTTTTTCGAAACCGATTCTGAAAAATGTTTTAGAAATAATTCCTTATACATAAATTAGAGCATAAAAGTGTTGTGTCAGATCAATTTCAAGTCCATCTATCGTTTACAAGTGTTAGTTTTTAGTTTTAGAATGGTTAAAAGGTCTAATTTCATCAAAATGACGCTCCGAAATGTGTCATTTTACACCATTTTACGCCAATTGCAATAGTAGGGAACATACGCATCGGATTTCACCGCAGCGAGAGTATTTCTAGCTTGCCGTGCATGGACGGTTATGCACGGCAAGCTAGAAATACTCTTGCTGCGGTGAAATCCGCATGCAAATGATGGATTGCATGCGGTTTTATCGAAAATGATGTTGGTCTTTAAATCCCGAACGTATTTTAATTATGTATTCAATATTTAAAACAAATTATACACAGTATACAAAACCTAGACACTGGAACTTATTTTGAGACGTCAACAGATTTAACGTGCATGCAAAACCTAGACACTGGAAATTATTTTTTGTTACAACAGATTTAACGTGCGCAAGATTTTTAAAAACGCAAAATCCTGACAGCATGCAATTTTTTTTTCGAAAGAAAGATCTGAGGAAGCAAACAATGTCTGATTTGTTTTATATTCGATTGGGTGAGAATATCTTAAAAGGTTTTAATGAAATCGTCAACGTACACGCAATTTGAGAAACCTGTCCAGGCTACAACAGATTTAACGTGCGCCCAATTTTTAGAAACACAAAATCCTGACAGGATTTGAAAGCTATGATATCCTCAATGGATTTAACGTGCTTCCTGTTTATTTAAATTCAAACGCTCTGTCTTTTTTTTTTTACAAGATTTGCTTTTACTAATTCTTTTTGTCTTGGTTTCGAACTTTATTTGCCACGAGCGTCCCTTTTTCGCATGGGCTGTCACATGAGTCTATAGTCCCTTGTGAGGGGCATGTGATAGTTTTCTTACTATCTCTCCTTAATGGTGAGAGCTAAAGGGGAATTAACTCTACTATGACTATTTAAAGTTCGAGGAGCAGATCTATGTTGGTTCGAAACAAATACGTTTATTTGTTATTCTGGATTAAATACAATAAATATATACATTTTAGTAACAATGATGATAAAAGTAATAAACGATACCCATGGATGCATCCGTTACCTAAAGGAAATAATGGGAGAGAAGACGTTAGTAACTAGAGTTTAAATTGTTAATAAAATCAGGGCTCGATGCCATGGCGGCAAAATCGGGGCCCTGGAGAAACGCTAGCTTTCTCGAGAGAGAGAAAGCCTCGCAAAGACGTTCTTTAGAATACAAGAATGCCCTTTTTTGGACTGGAGGTTATCCCCTCCCAAACAGGTTGCTATTCCGCGCACTTAGCGCCAAGCGCATTACCAGGGCAAGTATGTATTGCCCTCTTTGGGATTGAGTCTTACAATATATATATATATATATGCCAGTGATAAATTTGGAGTAATTTTTTTTTAATGTTTTGGAAGTATAGCTTTTGTTCATTTTTTGGTGAAAATAAGATAATGGACTTCAAAACACCATTTTGAGAATTCCAGTGCTTAATGTCAAGAAACATCAGTTTCCCCCAACCTGTGTACTCTTAAAGAGAGGGGTGAATGTTCAGCTATCAACAGGAGACGCTCGCTCTTATCTCACCCAGTTTCACACAAAGACCCGTGACCACCCCTCTACTCGAACCCTGTGGTAAATTTTCTTACCTCCCCCTAGAGGAACGCGCGTTCTGAAAGAGCCCACGAATGAAGTTGTTTTCAAAATACGAGCCCATGCGAAAAGGTTAAATGCTGCACGTCCAAAAAATGCAACAAGATTGGCGTGAGAGAAGCACAACAATTCAATTAACCACAAACAGGTGAATACAAATATTTTTTTTTTACCCAATGTGTATTTAAAAAAAAAATAATAATAATTAGCATCCTGGTGTAGCTTTGGGATTCTGAGGGTCCGATTCACAGCAACACTCGCGCGTTAAATCTGTTGTTGTAGGGCAGGATGTCATGTTTCTCAAATCTCTGGTGCACGTTCAATCTGTTGTAGGGTCATGTTTCTCAAATCTCTGGTGCACGTTCAATCTGTTGTAGGGTCATGTTTCTCAAATCTCTGGTGC
The DNA here is from genome assembly GCA_947359465.1 of Metellina segmentata. Classification (NCBI taxonomy): domain Eukaryota; kingdom Metazoa; phylum Arthropoda; class Arachnida; order Araneae; family Tetragnathidae; genus Metellina; species Metellina segmentata. The sequence goes on along the minus strand of OX375874.1, from coordinate 134,801,849 downwards.
ACGTTCAATCTGTTGTAGGGTCATGTTTCTCAAATCTCTGGTGCACGTTCAATCTGTTGTAGGGTCATGTTTCTCAAATCTCTGGTGCACGTTCAATTTGTTGTAGGGTCATGTTTCTCAAATCTCTGGTCCATGTTCAATCTGTTGTAGGGTCATGTTTCTCAAATCTCTGGTCCATGTTCAATCTGTTGTAGGGTCATGTTTCTCAAATCTCTGGTCGGTGCGTCTTTCTCGACAGCTTTAGCGTGCACCATTGTTTTTTTCTACCCGTGAGAAAAAGTCCAACCATATGAAATGGCGTTGTATTGAAAACGGAACCCTAAAAAGTTTTTTTACCTAATCAGAAACTAGGTCAAGTCAATATTTTTTTTTTTGCTAAAATCACATCTGCTATGGCAAAAGTTGTGAAAGAACAATTCGGAAATGACTGGGTGAGAAACATTCAATAGTTTCCAAAATAATGTATTATTTCCTTTAATATAACAAGATTTTAATTTTCAAACCTATGTATTTCTTGAATTAAAATTTATCGATTTAAAATGTTGTTCTCCCATCTGCCCCTTTAGTCTGGTAGCAACAGATTTAACATACACTAGCCTATAGAAAATGGATTCATCTTGTAGTAAAATTCAGGGATTATTATTATTTAAGGCAATTTATTGATTAAAATATTTATTGTTTCCCTCTGAATGCCAAACCGCCCGAGACGGCTTTACATCCAGACGACCGCTGTCCGCCCGAACCGGCCTTAAACTAATCAGCGTATCTTCCCCTCTACCGGTGAGGAAAGGGTCTCGAAGATCGACCTGTCACCTTAAGCGATCATCAGGTGTCAGGGGGTCCTTTTCTAACTACACATAATAGCTTCTTCACTCTGTCTGCGGATAGGATAAACTTTTGTGAGATATTTTGCTTTTAAAATGCCTGGGTAACGAAACACTCGGAAATACGAGGGTGAGTAAAAATAGATTTTTTACGAATAAAGCACTATTTTCATATATCGGACAGGGAATCCGAACTTAAGAAGGAAAGTGAAAATTTCAATTTCTTACAAAAAGTAGAACCATTACAAACATATTTGCGCAAAAATTTTTCCGAGCATTTTAAGCCGTACGCTCAGTTATCAGTTGACGAAGCACTCGTTAAATTTAAAGGACGTTTGGGCATTATACAATATATGCCCTTAAAACCCGCCAAACGAGGCATCAAAATTTGGATGCTGTGTACACCTTACTTAGGATACACACTTAAATGTACTGTGGGAAAAAAGACAACACCCCGGGATCAACAAATTGATTGGGATATGATGTTATGATGCATCTAGTAAAAGACATAACCCATAAAAGCCACACAATATACTTTGATTGCTTTTTCAGTAGCGTCATACTGATGAAAGATCTGCTAAAAATAGGAATATATTCTTGTGGAACTGTGATGGAAAACCGAAAAATTTGCCCAAAGAATTTAAAGTTATAGGTTCCTCATGAAATCAAATGTTTTCAGTGCATAAACTCTCCGAGCATTCTATGTACAACTTGAGTAGACAAAAAAACAGATACATCTTTTATCTACAAATGTTAAAAATGAGAGTTGTTTGGTTACCAGAAGGAAAGGATCAGAAAAAAAATTTAGTGCAGTCCCCCGTAGCTTTCGCGGATTATAATAAACATATGTGAGGAGTTGATTTGACTGACCAACAAAGAAAATATTTTTCAGTAGTTAGGAAATCATCTAAATGGTGGTGGTATGTGTTTTTTCCTTTCTACTTGACACTGCCATTAGCAATGTCTACATTTTGCACAAAACAACCAACTCTCCACCGATAAAAGCGATCATTTCAACTCTATGATTTCAAGTTAGAACCGATTGACGAGCTGGCAAAAGAAATATTTCAGAATTTTTCACTACTCCTATTCACGCTCACAAGAAAAGAAAAATCGATGGACGCAGAAGGACTCGAGTCCTTTGTCGTAAGCTTGGACTTAAAAACTATAAGCGGACGTTCCATTGAAAGCTCCTTTGAGTGTCATACTTGCAAAATGTGCTTGTGTCAGAATTGTTTTAAAGATGATTAGGGTTTTAATGCTGACGAAATTGCTCTATTCAAGAATATTCCAGAATTTCAGTAACTTTATTTTTTAAATCTCTCTCTCGATACTGTTAACAGATATACTTCAAATTCATCATAAGTAAAAAAGTGTTTATTTAGAGCAAATTTTATGTTTGATCTTGATTTGCTGTGAAAGAAATTTTCTACAAAAAAATTATCATTAGTACTGGAGAAATATATATTTATGGTAATTATTGTGAGAATATAATGCAAGTATATATTCTGTAAAAACCCGAACTAATCCAGATTTTAAAATATTTCTTAAGGAAAACAGAATATAAATTAATTAGCTACAATTTTGTATTTATTATTGACAAACAAATCTATTCAATATTAAGGTGATAGAAATGTTTTTATTTGATACTTTTCTACTTCAACCTGTGAATGTATGTTATAATAGATTTTTAAATGAATAATTTAATATTTTTGACACGTTCCCGGAACCTTAGCTTAAGAGTACCCATCTCCTAAATTAGGCTGAGTTCTCGATACGTGACAAACCTTTACTTCTTCTAAACACACGGTGAGCATACAAATCTTAAATACATGGTTTTGCTATGAAGCCCATTTTTGAAGGTTTTCGATTTTTGTGGATGCATAAGGGGACAATGCATCTTAGAAATGCTATTCATTTGGATAAATCATATAATAGTTTCATGTGTTATTTGCTACATTACATCATCAATGGATGAAAAAAAACATGAGCTTTGCATATTTTCTGTTTGCACGATAAATGTTCTGGGGCAAAATGTCTAAAATATTTTTCTTTCTTCATGCTTATAAGGTTTATATTTTGTTTACATATTGTTTTTTTATTTGGTCATGCATGCAGCTCATTCTGTTCGTAACCTCATGCCATAAAATCCAAATAACCAACTCTAGATTACAGTTAAAGACAAATTGAAAATGAAAACTTTTGATCGATCAGATGTATCAAAAATAATTCTATAATTCTTGCTCTAAAAGCAAATATACCCTTAAAAAGAATTCGATAATTCATGCTATAATTTTAATAATTATTTCTTGAATTAATTTAAATCATGAGAGATTTGAGAAACCTCAACAGATTGAACGTGCACCAGAGATTTGAGAAACATGACATCCTCAACAGATTGAACGTGTACCAGAGATTAAAACACGTTAGTCTAAATCGTATTCTTCAAATGGAATTAAACATTTTTTTTTGTTGAGACATTTGGGCAATATCACTTTCATCTTTTGCCTTAATCACTACATCTTTTTTCCATGATATTTTGTCGTTGTTTATCATCAGAGAGCCAGTCAAAATCATAAAATGGTTTGATGGAGGGTGAAGATTTAGTGGAAGCTTATGGGCCCTCTATCTCCCGGTGCTAAGGAAAAAAAAAATAACGGTACACAGGATATTTTTATTAGCAGAAATAAAAAAAAATATATGGAATAAATCGGCTTGGAAACTGGAGTGTCAGAGAGAAACTGCAAGAGAAAACATGGACGCAATAACATTGCACCGAAGAGACATGGCAACAACCACCGGTATTATTTACCACAAGCTTCTTTCACAATGAAAATCATCTTTCTCGAGAAATTAAAAAAAAAGTTATTGTAGTAAAATAAATTATCTCAACATGTTTAAAAAAGATTAAAAAGTTAAACTTTATCCAATGAAAAACAAGAATAAATTCATTTAAAATTGAAGAAAAGTACACCCATTTTTGTCTCAAAAAAAATCTAATTGTTGTTCTCAGATCAGCCCCTTTTTATTAACAAGACATAACGCTTTGAACAATACTTTTTATTTAAAAAAAATTACTTTATGTTCTTGCATTTACCTTTAGAATTCAAATCGTTCAACGAATAAAATTTCTGGTGGACAAATATTGCCATGTTAATTTAAAAGCATATAATTTGATTATTACTTTCAAAGAACACTGGTTCTGTGTTCACAATGTGTAAGATATGTTCCAAATACTTTGATGAATTTATTGATTTGACACCCTAACACAATTAATAAACCGTACACTTTTATTTATTTTCATAAGCAGATGACTAAATGGTAATAGTCTGTTGGATTTAGTTTTTTTTATAATTTGAGTAACAATTCAACAAAACTATGATACCTTTAAGTCAATTGGTGTGGTAATCTTTGTCTTTTAAATTCTCAATGCATTCAGTGAATTTCAACCTGTATCCATTTGTTTGATTTTATCTTGTAGCAAATTCAGGGATTAGGGTCAGGTGGGGTAAAACAGTTATAAAAAGAGGTGCTTTTTCATTTATACCTAATTTGCAAAAAATATATATTGGTTATTTTTGCAAAAAAATTGTATCAAATATGCAACTTAATATTCTTCTCTGCATTTTAGAAACAATTTTAGCAAAAAATAATACAAATTAGTAATTATAATGCTGTTTTAAAACATGTTGTCAATTACCTGTTTTACCCCATACCGTGGGGGAAAATAAGCCGGCCTCTTCGAAAAGAGCATCGAACATTTAGCGGGTGTGAGGGGAAGGAACAGGTTTTCGTGGAAGGAATGCAATATTTTCGGAAAGATAAGATGTTGTTTCAAAACGTTTCTTGCGGAAAAAAAGAATTTTACCTCAAGGCGGCGGGTGTTTGGCATTGGGTTACGTAATGGACTGGTTACCATGCACGGTTACCGTTAGACATGAAATATAGTTTAGAATTGATCGTGGTCTTTTAGAATTGGATATTTGACGATGGTCATATCTGGGGATCTGCGCTATTGCTGGGTTATCAATATGGATGAGTGATTTGTAGAATTTTTTACTGATTTTGCCAAAGAACTGTTTAAGTTCAAGAATT